>CP136888.1:4420796-5020796 GCA_033000465.1 Sciaenops ocellatus | reverse complement strand
GGCCAGATCTCCCTCCTTTCATTTCCTTCCTGTCTCTCTTATCTTTGTAATCTCATCCTCTCCCCTTCTCCATTCTCTCCCAGGTGCGTGTTGTTATTGTTGATGAAAATGACTGCGTTCCGGAATTCCTCCAGTCCATTTACAGCAAGGATGGTGTACCAGAGACTGTGACCACGGCAACCTCCCTGCTGCAAGGTGAGATATGTGGGAAGATCTCAAAAGACTTCCATAACCCCCCATTGTGATCAAACCCCCATTAGTTTGTCCTGGACAATGTCACAGAGTGCACTACTGTATTTTATCTTGCACCAAAAATACCCCATAGTTAATTTCTCATTCTTTTTCAATTGTACATACTTGCAAAGGGGAAATAAGATGTACTAAAGGAATCTGCTTTTGTTATTTTTCTGTTTAACTCTAATTAAAAACTCCCACGCAATGTTTGAAATGTTTGGGCGTTCTAATTAAGATTGGCTTTAAAACACATCTGATAAACACAAAGAATGCATGATGATGTTTAGGTGGAAAATGCTGCAGTGGTTGGTTAAAATCCTTTAGATTTTTTCTATGTACCCTATGTCGATATGAGATGGTTTCAATATTTAAAAAAATAAATACATTTTTTTTAAAAATGCATATTTTTTCTTATGTCCATGGAAGTGAAGCTAAAGCAGGTGCAGCGCTGTGTGGGGTTTGTGATATGTAAATGTCTGAGAGTCCCTGCTGTAGTGACTCTCAGAACAAAAGAAAAGTGGCTGAGCTTTTTTTAACATTCATGTGTTTTGACTGGTCAGGAAACTGAGTAGGTACTTGTCAGCACTGGCAGCCGTGAAATCTCTGGCGCTTCCATCAGTGCTGTTGCTCTCGCCTCTCCTTTCCTGTAACGACCCAATTTCCACATGGAGATCGCTTAAGTTTCATCTTATGTGTGGAAATGGTAATGGTAACTGTTGTTGGTACGACTTATCACAATTTGATCTGTCACAGTGTGACTTAAAGCCGAGAAGCCCAGTCTTTTTTAGGTTCTGACAGACTGCCAACGAAACTGACAGCAAAGCTTTTCACACTTGTCTTTTCCTCTACACTCTGCATTAAGAGTACTACATTAGCCACATTATATTTCAAATACATTTAAATTGTAATTATTGATCAAAATTGCACGATGAATAAAATATTTACACTTTCAAAGCAGCTCAAGATCATTGTGTTTACAGCTGAAAACAAAGTGATGCTTAAAATTAAATAAACAGCTTTACTTACTGTAGGCTAAAACTGGAAACCCCAACAGAGCTGCAAATGAGTATTGACAAGAACAGAACACAAGGAAATAAAGCACTGCATGCAGTACGTAAATTATTAATGACTGCAGTTATGACACCTCAATGGAAGTGCTCATTAACTTCAGCCGTAGGCAGAAAAGTTTTGGGTTGGATTCACATTTCAAAGATTTGTTATTTTCATACTTGTGCTGTGACCATTGCAATCATCCTTGCCACTAACATTATTACCATTACTCAAATACTGGGAGGAAGTGATACATGCACATAGTCTACAGACACAATGTCACAGTAAATAACAGAACAGCTATGAACTGTAACTGAACTGTCATTTTTTCAGTTTTTGTCAGAAATTGCACATTTCAACTGCACTTCAAGGCACAATTGAACATATTTGTTCTTCAACATCTTCAACATATTTGTTAAGTTTCAGTTAATTAGCTGAATTTCAGAAAATTTAAAGACATATTTAAATATTTAGCTTACGTGTAACAACCAACTTCATCTTGCCAAAGTACTGATTATAAAGATATGTTGCCTGTAGTCCCATTCCCATATGGACAGATGCTTGCCTGTACATCTTCTGGAGATATTTCTGTTCATAACTGATTATGAAATGATAATGTTAATGTTCAAGGTTACAACTTAAACCTCTTAACAGTAAGAAGAGGTCAAAAGTTACACTACAACATCTATAGTGTAAAGAATTCATGCTGACAAAATGAGTAATTATTTAGCTATATTGTCCCTAACCATAATTACTTTTATAATATAACCTTTCGTTTGTCACTCCAGCTGGCAGTCTCAAAATTGGAAAAAAAAAAGAGCAAAAAGAGCTGCCTCTTGGGTCGGTTGAAGTCTCTCTAAGTGGTGGCTTGCACGGATATAGTGTGAGAGAATAAAATATAAGTGGAAAAAAAACAACAAAAATAAACAGTAAACAGAAGAGCTCTATTGATATTGACATTTTTATTTCCTTGACAACGCCTAATACTTATCCATAGTTTTTTATTCAGTGGTTTTTGCTCATGGGAATGTGCTTTGCCAATACTGCATTTGAGAGAGTGAGAGGAGATGAGTGCTTTGTGGTACACCATGTCACAGTACTCTACAGCATTTTAGTGCGCGCCAAAGACTCCTGTATATGAATCGAGGGCTGAACAAAATGCTTGTTGTGGGCCTGGTGAGTGCTCTCTGCACACAGTGAAAAGCTATGGGGCACAGCATGATGAATACTACACAGAGAGAGGTTGTGTGCAATGAATCCATTTAGTACAAACACAAAAACAGTGATTTTTGGCCCAGTGTAAGAGCAGAGAAAAAAATATGGATTTTACCGGTGATCAGTAGATTCTTAGATGATTTAACACGACACATTTAACTGTTTGAGATAGGTCACATTGTCTAAGTTCATGTATGCCACCACACGACTGTAGCTTTGTTTCTACAGGAAGTGAACATAGTGTTAGAGACAAAAAAGAAGCTTACTGCAGAGCAAATGCAAAAAGAGAATTTATCTGTTGTTCCAAAGAGAGCCTGCAACCACACCTGTGCCTCTTCAAGGCTGTACTTACACATGTTAAAGCAAGTATATTGCATCATCATAGTTCAGCATGATCACATGTAACATTTGCCACTGTTTTTAGCCTGAAACAAGTACAACTTAGGCTGATTGGAGTGTCAGTAATTTGCAGATATTTGGCCAAGTATTGGTCAAACTGGAAGTCTGTTTGTGCTAAAGGTAGAGGAACCTATCAACAGATTGCCATCCCCAGAGCCATTCCATTAGCATTTCTAAAAACACCAGCCATTTATTAAAAAAAAAAAAAAAAAAAAGGTTTGTGAGTAACAAAGGATCATTCTGCTAAGTGTTTGCTAAATTGTCATTATGGAACACCAGAACAAACAATCTAGTAAATGCTAGTAAGTGAGTGAGGAGGTGAGTGAGTGAGTGAGTGAGTAAGAGACAAAGTAAATGAGTGAGGGAGTGAGGTGTATGGTGTAGGAGGCACAGCAGGCGCCATCAACTGCTGCCAACAACAGGTGCACCAAGGGAGGTGAGAAGTTTCCCCCTGCTGTGCTGCTGCTGTGTATATGCGTGCCCACACATGTGCATGTATATGTTTGAGTATTTGGGTTTGAAGAGAATGTAAAAAAAAAATACAAATGTAATATCTGTGTATTAGCATATCTAAATCTAAAACCGTATGCATCCCAGAACCTTTCCGGTGTTTCCAATTTTCAAATTTGAATATAGGCAATTAGCTTTTAAACTTGATGAGGTGGAAAATGGCTCACACAACGTGAACTTTTGCCAAAAATAACATCTCAGTTTTTCTTATTCAGTTTTAGAAATGCAACAAAAATGCTTAAATGTATGTAATACTAAATACAATTCATTCTATCAGGTCCAGTTCTGAGTGCACCTAATATGAAAATGAACACGCCAACCTCCTGAAATAAAGTCATGTCCCTTCACTTGATTAAACAGGCTAAAAAGGACAGTATTAAATTAAATGAGCAGGGAAAAACAGGCATCCAGCATCGTTTTGCTAAATCATGTGCTAGTAATCCTATAATCAGTTCCATCATGAGAGTGGACAAATGTGTACTTCGCCAACTTGGAGGAAAAAAAACTGTACCAAGCAAGCCAATTATCTTGCATTCCGTAGAGATCTGAGGCTCCTGCAGTTTCCATCTTCAGTACAAAATCATTATATGCCAGAAAGACATGGGAGATACAGCCAGAAATGCACTGTGCACCCCCCACCCCCCTCCAATGTTGTGATGCCAGCACAACAATGCTGATTCAAGATTACAGCAGGATTTACTGATAAATACATGCTCAAACGGTGCTCTGAAGAGTAAAAATCTGTACTTAGTAAATTAAATATTGACTCATATGTGACATGCGTTTGACCACTGGATGGTATTGGACTCCGGGCAGACACTTGTACTGCAGTTCATTTTCTACCCTTCGTTGTTGGATAAAAGGTTATTCATCACTTTTCAGCAGCAAAACAGCTGCACTTCAGCTACAGTTGAGAAAAATGTCAGTCCTTGTAACCAGTACGGTAGTGCAGGGTAAACACACACAGATTCACTTTATCTAACTTGCAAGGCTGACATAAATCTAGATAACATAAATTACTAACACCATAGTGAGTAACACAAAGCGTGGCCAATTCTGGACAAAACCTGCCATTTCCACACCTGATTTGATGGAGTTTTCAGCTGTGTATTGCAATTTCTTCCCTGCTAAAAAGAAGACAATAGACAAAGTAGAGAGAGAAGCTATTTTTGCAGCTGTAAACCAATGCTTATGGCAATTTAATGATGAAACATCCATCCTCCTCCCAGTGTTTACAATACATTACAGAGTCTTTTGGGAAAATTCCAGATTATCAACTAGCAGCTAAAAAAGCTTTGACTGAATAACAGTTTTAGGAATTTGCTCACATACTAAAAGCTTTCACAATCACCCTGCCATCTCTTCTTTTCATGCTGTGCAGGCAAACGCACCAGAGCCCAAACCAGGTTACATGTTAGGTGGAAAGCATCCTCACATTTTGATTCTTCACTTGTAGAGTATCGTCATCCTGAATTTCATTAGTGCTCCTGTTCAGTAATTAGTAATAATGGGTTGCTCTTCTCTGCAGCTGATGCTCTTTGTGGTTTAGAGCAGAAGAAGGCGTATTTTACATTTTCATCTTGCAGCTTCATAGGGAAGCAAAACTATGTTTTTGAAGATGTAATTGATTTTAGTTTAGTTTGATGGTTGCTCAGGATGCTGGAAGACTGGAGGCCACAGTCCACAAACATTTTATTTAATACCACAACACTTCAAAATCAATTAATCTAATATATTCCAAATGAAATTGGACTCGTACTGAAATTAAACAAATCATGTGAATAAACAGAGACAGAGTTTATAAGCCCACTCTTAAACTGAGATATTTAGTTTTGTTGACATTTTGTTAAAATTAATAATTTGTGCTTCCCCGAGGCTTTATGGCAATACAGAAGTATAGTTTATTAGTTGAGGTAAACAGTGTTTATGTGTATGTATGCTCGTGTTTATTCATGTGCATAGGTGTTCGTGTGTATGGGCACATGAGCCAAATGCACTGTAAGGTGAATTGGAGAATTGAGAGTTTGATGTTGAAATGACTTGTTAGCGGAAAATATGCTTATTCAAATCCCCCGTGGTCTTTTTCAGTTTTAGCAAGGTAATCAATTTGTGGCGAGCGAGTTCTGGCTCCATGGATTCCCAATGTGTGATGTAGAAACAGAAATGTTGCAAAATGACGGTCAGTTCAATACAGTCCGTGCAAATAACACTTACTCTGCTTGGGTTGTGGACTTGAACATTTAAGTTAGTCATCACTTCCTTTTCAAACTTCACTGTAGTCACTTAACATAAGAAATGAATAGATACTGTGCTCAAATATAATAACACAAGAAGAAACTTGGCTTTAGTTTTTATGAAAGAAGAAATTATATTCTTAATTGATTCAGCTTCTATATCAATATTTATTTAACAAGGTAAAAGACACATTGAGATTAAAATGTAATCTTCAAGAGTAGGCCAAGAGGGCAGCATAAACATTGTTAGAACAATAAGCATAAACAATTCAAAGAGGCACTGTCAGACACTAAAAATTAGTAAACACAATATCAAGTAAAATATGCAATACAAGGTCAAGGGCAGTGATTTACATAAACATATTTTCTCTGTCACCGTGACATAAATCAGTCTACTTAACTATAAAAAGCGTTAAAAATAGAACACGGTGATCTAGCATTGTATTAGTATTTCTCAAACCAATCCGGATGGATGGACGGATGGATGGACAGATGGATTGATGGATGGATGGATGGACGGATGGACGGACGGACGGTTGGATGGATGGATGGATGGATGGACGGACGGACGGACGGACGGATGGATGGATGGATATAGATCTTGAAAAATATTTTAAAAATTTCAGTTTGTAACTTGTGTCTCTGGGATACTTTTCCACCTGCTACCTGTTGAAAATCAGTCTATCTGTCTGGAAAACTGTGTGTATTCAGTTTGAAGAGATGCTAACCCTACACTGGAATGTAATTCAACTTAACGCTTTGACTTGACTACAAAAAAAGCCCAAAACCTGTACTCCACCTGTACTGCCTTCTCCACAAAAACCTCCCTGTAATTCAACCCCACGAAATCAGCATGCTCTGTCAACAAAAATTCCACTTTTACAATGTCATATATTTCTTATTAGCTTGTATTGGACTACAAGAAGAAATTGACTTACTGACTTATTAACAGTACTTTTGACCTCCATCCTGAGGAGGAAGTGGTTATGTTTATGTTGTTTTTGATTTCTATTTTCTCATCTGTAGTGTCCGCCAATGACTGCGACTCAGAGGAGAATGCAGAGTTGACCTATTACACCCTGAGTCCAGACTTCACCATTTCTCCACATGGGACCATTTTCCCTGCAGGGCCTCTGGACTACGAGAGGCCCAATCACCTGTACGAGTTTGTAGTGATGGCAGTTGACAAGGGGGAGGTCCCTCGCACTGGCACGACTACAGTGCGGATTCGAATGGCTAACGTCAACGACGAGGCACCTGAGTTCTCCCAACATATGTAAGTAAGATTCTCACACAGCTGTTAAATGTCTAAAAGATAAACCACAATGGTTTTATGCGATGCAGTGAAACCTTGTGTTAGTTTGATCTGTAAAAGCTGCCATAAGCTCCCTCACTGTGTGTCAGATTCCTGCATGGTGGTGAGTGTTAGACAGGAGAGAATGATGGTCATTCTTGTGAGCAGGATCATGTGACAGCACCATGTTACGTAGTCCCGCAGTTGTAGAATAGGACGCAGCATAGGGCTCTCTACACTAGACAGCATTGTTGCTAACAAACAATCTGGGTCAATCTCTCTATGTTAAGTTCTTTGTTGTGCCAGGATGATCCAACTAGGTTAGTCTGCAGACATTTGCATATACAGTATACCATTCAAGCTTTACAGCTGCTGCACACAGTTGGGTTTTCAGATGTAGCCTGAGGAAACAGGCCCTGATATTAATTGATTTTGAAGAATAATCTTTAGATGCAGCCCAAGTTCAATTTCGGCCACCGTCTGCTAAAATGATTTCCTGTAGGTCAAAGAGAACGTATTCTCCTCTGCTTTTGATTAAATGATGTGTTCTTCCTCCTGCCTTTGATGTGCTCTGTCTTTATCCTGTAAAGATGCACTTTAAACACACCTAAGAATAGTGTGACTGTACATTTTACAGGATAATGCATGTGTGGTGAAAATAGAAAAAGATTAAACCGAATGAACTGAAGACTTTTGGACTTGGGCCACCTGAGTGATGGTCAGAGATAAATTGCATACCAATTTATGAGCGAAGCATATAAAATGCAGACGACCAAAGCTATTTGAGGGCAGAGAGAGAGTTTGTGTGTGTGTGTGTGTGTGTGTGTGTGTGTGTCCTGTCTTGTCAGGTCAGCTCCTTACAGCTGCTTCCCAATTCAACATCGCAGCTGCCGTTACCCACAATTCCAGTGCTTTTTTCCCCCCAGTGCTGCTGTGGTGCCTGCATCTTTTAATTGGTTGATTTTCTGGCAGAGAGCTGGGCAGATTGGTGAGGCAGGGTCAATCAGCCGTGCCCACCAGCACCCTCAGGAGGCCCTGAGCTCGCACTGTGTGTGTGCATCTGTGTGTGTGTGTGTGTGTGTGTGTGTGTGTGTGTGTGTATTCAGTAATTGAGATGGCCCCAGCAAAGTGGGGTGTTGGTATGGATAGAGTGATGTAGTTATAAAGTGCATTCATGCATCATGCATCTGATATGCATGTGTTTATGTTGTTCATAGCGAGAGGGAATTTAGATGTGTGTGTGCGCAGGACGTATTGATTTACTGTCAGTGACAGCAGAATAATCAGTCAGTTTTTCTTCTGTAGCCCTCGACCCTCCACTACAGCTACAAAAACACTACTGGACGATCTATGATGTATCACTTGGACACACACACACACACAGATCTCCAGAGTCATCCATGCGGGCACAAATGTGCATACATATGCACACACATGCACGAGGGTGGGAATAAGCAAACACATCTGTTATATCTTTGAAGAAACGGATACAGCAGGGACAGTTTGGGAAGATAAAATTCATTAGTTTCCCTGTAGATATGCCATGTTTGCCCATTTTTGTGTGTGTGTTGTCAATGCATGTGATGGACAGAGGAAAGGGAGAGAGTGTAGTCATTAAATGTATCATTATCCAGGCAGAAAATCTGGCCTATTGGTATCGATTCTTGGAGTTGGAAGCATACAATAATGAGTGTGTGTGTGTGTGTGTGTGTGTGTGTTTTGCCAGTTCTGGCTGAATGTCGGCTGCAAGTCTAAAAAATAATCATGAACAGTGTTATTTTGAAGTTGGAGTCATTTTGAGTCAGTTTTTGAAACTGGCCATGATGTAAATGTTTGATTGATTTGAGTGAAAGAAAGGAGGAGGAAGAAAAGGAAACCTATTTGTTTTTTTTCATGTTTCCGTGAGTTCTGCACTCACATGCTCTCAGATCTACTCCTTCACTGCACGACTCTCGGTTCCTGGTGTATGACAGAATAGCAGCCTTTCATCTATGTGCTGTCACTTTGCCACCAGGACTCCATTACTGTACCTACCATCACCTTCCTGTTGCCACAGAAACCACCCCAGAAGGCTTCTTGTGCTGTTCTTGCATGTGGGTCTATACATCTCACATGTATGTATTTGTGTGTTCAGGTCTGTATTTTTCTGCGATTTGTGACTCCATTTTTGCAACTCCAGTGATTTGACACTTCTGTGCTAATAATGAACATTTAAATCATTTTGAACATGTTAAATACATAGAAGCATGCACATTTCAACATGATACAACAGGTGGAATTGATTATTAGGGGTGTGTTTCATACACATAGGAGAAACGTCAGGTGTTGCTGCGAATCACCGTATAGATGCAGTACACAATGATAATTGGCAGATTTTGGCATTGAAATCACTGATTTCCAACAACTGGCACTTGATTTCTTGATTTCAGACAGCGGTGGACAAAAGCAGACTTCTAATTTCTGTCATCATTCATTTGTTGCTGGCTGAAATGACAGCTGCCAATTGTAGACATTATCAGCTGCTTCTGGGTGCTAATTAATTTAAACTCTTTGAGATGGTTGGGAGCGCAGTCTGACGTGATCATTAGAACCCAACAAAAGGGTCTTAGATATGAACCTGATGGCTGCAAACAAGAAATTATGACAGCTCAGTGCTGTATAATGATGCAGAACAGGCTGAAACGAAAGCTACACCTACAGGTAAAATTCCAGCATATAGGGCATGGAAATAAAGGAGCAGCCTTGTGTTGCAGAGTAGAGCTAGTTATATGCTGTATTACATTGTTTTAGTTTAGTTTCATTTCTTTCAAACAGAACCTCAGTCCAAAGCTTAGATGTATGCTTTGTTAGCATTCCGAAGCAGTACTTTCCACTTTTACATGAGAAAATGGTTTTATGATGACGCCAAATTAATGAAATTGTCAAAATAATCTTGGCTTAACAAATCCAATACAAACAGCAAAGGACAGGATTTGTTTCTTTTATGAAATACATTACTGTATAAAGTACTTGTAGTACTGCAATTTGCATTTGACAGCACTAAAAAAAATCAAATACAAGCAAGCAAATAAAATACTTTAGATTGGAGTACTTTTGACTTTTGAAAATGATCAAAATATTCTATCCATTATTCATAACAGATAAAAATAAGACCAGGTCAAAAACTAGTATATTGTTTGGACAGTGAAATGCTAGAGGGCTTTTAATTTGAAAAGATAGAAAGTTAGGGACCCTTCATTTTCTGGTGCACCCCAGAAGGGATCTGCTTTCTCTGGAGCTGTACCCACTGATGAAGCTCTTTTTTTGCTCGAATTAACACACACCTCTTAAGCTCCAGGAGAGAAAATGTTGTCATTTGCAGGAATAATATTCCATCTGCAAAGGAGGCGTTCAACACCAGAAATAAAGTGTTTGAAAAGTTAGTTGTTCTTAAAGGTAACTAAATCATAAATATAGTATTTTTAAATCTACTTAGCTGAACATACCAATGTTTGCAGCTTCTCATGATAAACACACAGTTTAATCAGTTCCTTTAATGTATGCTGTTGTCCACTCTTTATTACAACACCATGCACACAGCTCGCAAGCTTGGCGGGACATTTCCTAGGTCAGGGGAGTTTGTGAAGGAGATGAGAAAAGTGTGTGTGTGTGTGTGTGTGTGTGTGTGTGTGTGTGTGTGTGTGTGTGTGAGTGATTGATGATTTTCCTTAATATGACATGACTCTGATGACCAAAGTCACTGATATGATCTCTCTTTTTTAGTTTATTGTTTTGGTATCTTGGTATAAAGAGATGGCACCAGACAGAGACATCAATATAACTCCTGCTCAGGCATCACCCATTATTGTTTTGGGAGACGTTTTCCTCCAAATCAGATTTCTCTTAAATAAACCTTTATTTCTCATTCGCTGTGTTTTTGATTCCCTGTATTAAGTTAATAAGAGAAATGACATAGTCCCCACAGTGCAAGGGTAACATTGACCTTAAAAACAGATGTTCACAGCAGGTTGCCAGCAATAAAGTATTCCCACTCTGTTCATCATGGAGGCATAAAGCATGTTTTGACATGTGGCCAAAAATGTTATATTATTTAATAAAACTCTTTGTATATTCAAAGAACAGAAGAGACTTTTCGTGTTAAATTTGGGAAAGTAATTCTTAACATGAATGATGGTTTTAGAAACCTGGATCATGTGTTATCCTGGTTTTGATACACCTGAATATGCTATTTGTAGAAGAGCTGCAACCATTAGTTGCTTAATCCATTCATTTTTAATCGATAGTATTGAGTCATTTTTAGAAAAACATGTCTAAATTATCTGATTTCCATTTTCAAATGTGAATATTTCTGATTTAGTTTTGTATGTGCTCACTGAATATCTTGTGGACAGAACAATACATTCCAAGACAACATCTTGCGATACAGGAAATGGTGATCAAAATTTTTGCACATTTTTCTTACATTTTATAAATTCAACAGTGAATTTATTGAGAAACGGTCGACAGATTAAACGATAATGATAATAAATGTGAGTTGGAGTGCTCCTTTAGCAACATGAATACTTTGGTATAATAAGGTTTCTGATCGCTGTCTATGAAGTGCATCTTTAACTATATTTTAAGTTATTTGTTATTAGTTACTTGAAAATACATCATAAAATAGTAGTGATCATCTACATGCTAAAATTAGAGCAGAAGTCTGGCACCAGTAATAAAAATATATTGTCACTCTCATCTTCCATCCCTGGTGACCAGGGGGAGGAGACCAGCATAACCAGTAGAACAGGACCAGATCTAGCAGAGTATTGAAGGCAACAGAGTACAGTCAGACAGAGGAAGGTTCATCCTCAACAGCTGAGGCAATGTTGTTGTCATGCCTGCAACAACACAACAACATGTTTACTCTTAGAATTGTGTATTTGCACATATGTATAGTCAGGGTTTTCTATGCTTCATGGAAATATCTGTCCTCAAATATGATCAAAACCCAGCTGGATACTTGTGTGCATGTAAAAGTACTGCCCCAGCCTGTAAGGGTGTCCCCTAAAAAGACATACTAAAGATTCAACAGATCAAGCTTTCAGACTCCTGCAAAGGTAAACAGACCAGAACCCAGCAGACATGTCATAGGAATATTGACAGAATCAGATATCATAACATTTGCTCACATGAAATCCTCTGCTCACATATACTCATATCTTACCAACCACTTTAATAACATGGCATATTTAAACTGTCAGAGCCCTCACTTATCTTGCTATAGCAAATACTACTGCTTCAGTGCTTCTGTTGTAGCCATGTGTGATACAGTTATCCCTACTGTTCACCATCAGCCCCACATCCACCACCGCATCTACCTCTAAGGCTTTGAGTGGGAATTGTTTTGTCATTACTGTTGGCTCTTCCACTCAATACTCAGAGGAAGTGACAGAATTCAGGTACCAGCTCTATTCACTTGTGCAGTTACGTACATGAATAATATGTAAAATGTGAGTAGAAATTGAGCAAAGCAAATGGAAACAGAGTCCTGATTTAATAGGGAATCCGATCGGAAGCATACCAGCAAATAAATAACAATCAGTGAGGAGCAGTTGGTCAGATCAGATGATGGTTTTGACTCCTCAGCTATTCAACACAAACACACTCGCACAGAAACACATACCATTGCTTCCTCCATTCTCCATCTTTGCCTTATCTGGATAAACTAAACAAACTAAATAATTAAATTCAGTAATTAATTTTCACAACTGACATCAGGCACTGGCCCTAAGGGACACATCTATTTTTTTCCCCCGGACCAACAGACTGAAAACAAACTGAAACAAAAAGTAAAACAAAAAGGTTAAAAAGTAATTGGTGTGTGGTGGTCTATGTCTGAGGCGGTTTTCAATTGATTGCAACATTGATCGGGCCAAATTAGAGTTGTGGTAGAGCCCAAATGTGATTGCAAAAGGCATCTCATGGTCCCAATGTCTCGCTCTCAGACACTCACATAGGCAGTCCTTCATGTTGCAGACACCTACAAGTGTTTGCTTGCAAACATTAGAGAGAGGTATTTGTTGAGGTTAGGTTGATATAAGTGTCAAGTAGGATTAACCTTGAAACGCCTTGTGAAAAATTTGCAATGGAAGCGAACCATTATTTCCTTGGTGTGTACTTTGTTTAGCTTAAGATTTTCAATGTAGTGGCCAGTAATATATTTACAAGCCTGCTTTTCTGGTATGTTGGACACAGAGTTTGTGCATTTTTCTTCTTTGCCATGTCGTTATCAGGCTCAGCTCCCCCATTTCATTGACAACATTGACATCATTTCATTATCTACTACTTTTTTACTTACTATATTGAGTACTTTTGGGGAGCACAATAGCACGTTTTAGGGGGGCAAAAGAGCTGATGACAAAGTCACTGTTACACTGATCCTTGAATGTACAATAAAGGACGACAAATTACCTCATATCAAGACTGGAACCAACAACTGTTTCTGACAAAACAATCTCAACACAAAATTCATTTAGCAGCTGTTCTGCAGCTTTTGATTGTAGTACACAATCTTTCTTTCAGCACATAGTTTGCACAATTGCCTGCCATGGTGTGATTTGATCTAAAAGCTCCAAAATAACTACTGAATGGACATTGTGGTGAGATTTGTATTTTTTTTAAACTTATTTTAATATCTAATATCGCAATATACAAATAAAATGCCTGTTGCAAACTTTTGGTCTGCAAAATATCTAATATGTCAGATAAACATAATATCCAACAGCCCAAGATAAAGATTATGCTTCACTTGCCAGCAACAATGAAATGTTATGATGATGCATGCATTATTATAGATGCATTAATATGTACCTCACTTAACCTAATAGATATGATCATGCCTTATGACTGTTATAGCATACTATGGGTCTTAACTATAGTTAGCTGTTGATCTATAGGTGAGTATAGGTAGTCATAATGTATATCATGATCTCCATCAGTCAACCTCTAGTTCATAACTAGTTGATTAGTCAACCTGATAGTCCATTATGATAATGTATGTTTTATGTTATTATAGTGCATCAGAAAGCTTTATGTGTGGTCATGAAACATTATGAATGTGTTTCTAACTTACTGTGAATGTCCCCATAATGCAGTATAGATGAGGTATTTGTAAAAAGTGTTACTGAAATGTTAACTTATAAAAAATGGATACGGCTACGACCAATAAAGGCCAACATTAGCTGTTGTTGCCGTTTCAGGCTGCTTGTAATCATAAGCCTAATTGTAAGCCAACTCCATTTGAATCTGTAATGATTACTCTGTCTGCATTTGTAATGCAGGAGTAGAGTTAATTTGGGGAGTCAGGACAAAAGAAGCTTAGTAGCCTGTGTGAAAGAGTCGTGCATAAATTCAGCTGCTTAGACAGCATCTGTAATTTTGCCATCAAATTGCAGGCAGAAATGCACAAGGAGGCTTTAGTTCTTTCTGGCTTTCAGGTGAGATAAATATAAGCAATTATCTAATGATCTTTCAAATAGCTTCCTTAGACCACAAGTGGAAGCCGTTTGATCAATGTGCCCTATGTACCCTTAGAGAAACTGCATAATAAAGAAACACTGCACAGCATCTCCCCTTTCCTGACTTGCGTATTGATCTGCAGGGTAGTGTGCAGCTTGCAGAGTGTGTGCTGAAATTACTCAACACTCCACAAACAGAGCAAATGAGTGGCACATCACTGATCTTCCCAGGCAGAACTAGTCCAACAGTTATTGAGGCAGAAAGACAGCAGTGACAGAACATGATCACAATGTTCAGCTCCTAATGAGAGTACCTTGTTTTCAGTGAAATATGAATATGCCTTGTCGCCAAGGTGGAGTGACAGACGGATATACGTTTATGTAAGACAGTCGGAGTTACTAGACCTGCATTTTGAATGTGCATGCACATGTGCACAGGCAATGAGTCATTGACAAATGGCAGCAGAAAGACAACATCTTTTATTCTTGGCTTTTAGTCTCAATATGTAAAGTTTAAAAAAAAACAAAAAACATGCACACAAGATAATGGTAGTTGGACTGTGTGGTTTTCGATCAGTGTAGCTAAAGCTTTGAGTGAAACAAGGCTACAATTGCTATAATTATGCACTTAAAGGGTCAGTTGGGGGGGTCAAATCACAGTTTTCACGCTTAGCTGTCGTGAAAGTCTGTCATTGGGGGTGCCTCTAGCAAAGATGGTGTACCACTGAAGCCTGTTGACAGTATGTAGATTGTCAGCATTATTAACAATATTTTTGATGGGACAGCTTGATGTGAATTGTTTTAACAAGGAATTTAAAGAGGAGGAATTTAAAGTTGTGTGTTGAAATGTGGGTTCGATATCATTGCCCAAGTTTTGGTACAAAGCAACTAATACAGTATCATTTTGTCAGTTCATACTGAATAAATAAATACATATCATTTTGTCAGTTCATACTGGAGCCCTGCTCAGCTGCGGCTGCAATGGCTCCTGAGAATATTGGACATTTTACGGTAAATAAGGTATTTAGACCGGCTAGTTTAGCTGTGAATGTTCAGTGTAATAATAGCAAACTAGTTCAGTGTAATGATAGCAAACTAGCATACGATCGGCAGTTATGCTAGAATTACGCACATCCTGCAAGTCAACGACAGTGAACACAACAACTCTGCACACTCTAAACTGCCTCGCCCGCCACTGCTACGTCAACCAGACCCAGCGGCCGATGAAGCAGCGGGAGCTCCCACCACCACTGGCCACACCCAGAGGAGACGGAGGCGGTGTGATAGGAAGCGGAAGCGCGGTAGCCGGGGAGGGCTAACGGCTAAGCTAAAGGCTAACCCTCGCAGAACGCCACTTACATCCATCCTGCTCGCCAACGTTCGCTCCCTGGAGAACAAAGTGGATTATTTGAAGCTGGATTTAACAACAAATCGTGAGATGAGAGACTACTGTGCCATAATTCTGACCGAGACATGGATAAACTCCTCCATTCCGAATGACGCCGTTACTATGGAGGGGCTAACAACATTCCAGTCATACAGGAGCTGCGCTCTCAGCGGTAAAACCCAGGGTGGTGGTGTTTGCATCTACAGTAACAACAGCTGGTGTAATAATGCCAAGGTGGTCTCAAGTCATTGCTCTCCGGACATTGAGTTTTTGATCATAAAATGTAGACCCTTCTATCTGCCCAGGGAATTTCCCACCATCATCATCACTGCTGTTTACCCCCCCAGTGCTAACACCAAGGAGGCTCTGAGTGTGCTCTACTGCTGCATCAGTGACTTGCAAACTACACATCCAGAGGGTGTTTTCATTGTTGCTGGGGACTTCAATCAGGCCAACATGAAGACAGTTCTCCCCATTTCCATCAGCATGTGGACTTTGCAACCAGAGGCTCAAACACACTAGACCGAGCCTACACAAACATTAAGGCTACATTCAAGGCAGCCCCCTGCCCCCCACCTTGGCTGCTAATCCCTGCATACAGGCCCTTGCTCACCGGAGGAAAACCCACTGTGAAGCACGTGAGGGTCTGGCCTGAGGGATCTGTGTCAGCATTACAGGACTGTTTTGAGTGCACGGACTGGGATGTTCAAGAAAGCTGCAACTGAAAACCAACTCATCAATGTGGAGAAGTATGCTGAATCTGTGTCTTGCATCTGTATAGATCCAGAAATGCATGGAGGACGTCTCTGTCACCAAGATTGTCACCACACGGGCAAATCAGAAACCCTGGATAACCAATGAGGTACGTGCAATGCTGAGGGTACGAAATGCAGCGTTCAAGTCTGGGGACAGAGAGGCGCTCAGATCAGCCAGAGCCAACCTGAACCATGCCATCAGAACAGCAAAGCGTGCCTATGGTCAGAAAATCCAGGGATTCTTCCACGACCCGACAAACACCAGACGCATGTGGCAAGGCATCCAGACCATCATAGACTACAAGGCTGCCCCCTTACCCTGCGAGAACAACACAGACTTCCTCAACGAACAAGTACTTCGGTCGGTTTGAAGCACTCAACAACAGTCCTGTGAGGAAATCCACACCTCTCCCAAATGAACAGGCACTCAGACTTGAGACAGCTGATGTCCGGAGGACACTGAGAAAGGTCAACGCACATAAAGCAGTGGGCCCCGATAACATACCGGGACGGGTGCTCAAAGACTGTGCTGACCAGCTGGCTCACGTCCTCATGGACCTATTCAACACCTCGCTGACCCATGCTGTCGTCCCATCTTGTTTCAAGACTGCCACCATCATACCAGTGCCCAAAAAACCCACAATCTCATCCCTCAACGATTACTGCCCCGTCGCATTCACTCCCATCATGATGAAATGCTTCAAGAGGCTGGTGAAGGACCATATCATCTCCAAACTCCCCCCCTCTTTTGATCCGCTCCAGTTTGCTTACCGCTCCAACCGCTCCACAGAGGATGCCGTCTCCTCTACACTCCACCTGAGCTTGGAACACCTGGAGAAGAACAACACCCATGTGTGAATGCTGTTTCTGGACTTCAGCTCAGTATTCAACACTATCATCCCCCAGCACCTGGTGAGCAAACTGGCCCCCCTTGGACTCAACACCCCCCTGTGTAACTGGCTGCTGGATTTCCTCACAGACAGACCCCAGTCTGTGCGGGTTGGTAGAAACACCTCCAGCGTCATCTCCCTCAGCACCGGCTCCCCCCAGGGCTGCGTCCTGAGCTCACTGCTCTTCACCCTGATGACCCATGACTGCTGTGCCAGGTTCCGTACGAACCACATCATTAAGTATGCGGACGACACAACAGTGGTGGGCCTCATCAGGGACATCAGCCAAGTCACCCCCCTCTCCCCGTCAACGACGCCGCAGTGGAGCTGGTCAACAGCACCAAATTTCTGGGGGTGCAGATCACAGACACTCTGACCTGGTCCCCTCACACCTCTGCTCTCGTGAAGAGAGCACAGCAGCGTCTGCGCTTTCGGCGCCGGATCAGAAGAGCAAACCTCCCCGCTCCCATCCTCACCACTTTCTACAGAGGGACAATAGAGAGCATATTAACCAGCTGCATCTCTGTCTGGTTTGGGGCCTGCAAAACCAGACAGATATTTATATTTCATATACTTTTATATTTATACTGTTATTACCGTGTCTCTTGTTTTATTCTGAGCCTTTGCAACGAAATTTCGCTCAAATGTACATTGGAAATGTGCAGTTGGATGACAATAAAGTCTGTCTATGTCGATGATGGGAACCTGACTGAGAGTGCATCTTTGTTTTCTGCCACATGCGCGGAGAAAGATTTCCCTGTGTGCTGGTTGCTTGGTTTGTCTCGATATTGAGAGTTTACTTGCTTGTTTCGCCCTTAATGTCACTAGTCACCCTGTATTTCACCTTGCTTGTAAATGGTCACTGTTTAGACTGACGCAGTAGTAATGAACTGCCTTTTCTGTTGATACATTTTCTCCTGTTTTTAGTTACATTTAGGAAGTTTAGCAATCATCTTTTTTGCTGATTGTTTTGGTACGGGGTTTAGGTAGCTCCACTTAGAAAAGCTAGTTTTATTTTGTTTGTTGTTTTGCCCTGAGTTCGCTCTGAAGAGAAGCATCATTTTGTGTAATATTTGGTATAGATAGAAGCAATAAACTGCATGTTTTTGATTAATCACAAGTGTGGACTATTAATGTTACACTCCTTACACCCGAGACAGGGACGTAACACTTGATACTACTGTATCAAGAGTGACTAGTGTGATTCCAAAGTTTTTAAACAAATGAGTTGTCCATTTGGGAAGTTTATTTTGCTGCCCTAGGCTAGTCTATTGTTTTATTTCCAAAAAATCAAAATAGAGTATGTCATTTAGACTTTTCAAATGTGTATGATGTGCTATTCTAATCAATTGAAGCTGTCAGTTTCTTAAAAATGCAAATGTACCAATCTTTGCGTGCTTGCTTCAGAGCAATCGATCATTGTAAGTCTGAACATATGCAAAATGTTACTTAGGAGGTACTCCAGGATTTGTAAGTAATATTGTATTAGTTAAACTGTCTTCATCCTAACACAGCTGGGGAGATGTATCAACCCATGTGATATCTGCTATTCCCACAAGTGCAGCTGAAAATTGTCCCAAGAATGTAGAATGTGACCCTCATGTCAATGAGGCAGAAAGCCCAGCCTTTCAAGAAAAGTTTTGCTTTCAGGCACATTAGTGGTTCAGAGATAAATGTGTAAGGCCATGGAAGTTCAAAGCTGAGGTTCAAAGTGCTACTATAAGATACAAAGACAAAACTGAAGGGGAATTTCAGAGCAAGAAGCTGAGCTCTGTTTGGTGCACTGTCATATACAGACAGTTGTAAATATATTTTTATCTTTCCCTTGCCTAGGCATAATATTCTAATACGATTCTATAGTATTCTATATATTTTACATACATACATACATAGTTATGCATTTAAAGATGACCTGAAATAAGAATCACAGTTTTAACCTACTGAAGGAGCGGCTACTACAGAGTCTGCCATGTTGACCTGCCATATTTCTACAGTAGCCCAGAATGGACAAACTAAACACTGGCTCTAGATAGGCCCTTTGATGCATTTTGTGACTTTCACTGTTATCAGAGTGTCTCCTACACACTTGGAAGGTGAGGGATATTCATTTGCAACTTCATCACTTGATGCCACTAGATCCTACACACAGGTCCTTGAATCATATCATAGGAGCTGATTAAGAGAACTCTGTCTTTGTCCTTCTAGAGAGACACCTCTGTTTGTAGAAGATGAGCTTATTATACTGTTGCTTCTGTCTTGCATTGCTCAGGAAAACATCACTTAAAAGCTTTAAGCAGAATTGTAAAAGCATTGCTGTCTAAGTTGCTGTCAAGGGCACACTCCTTCCCCTGTCCCTTGTCCACTGATTTAGAAGCCAGCAATTGACATACACAACCTTAAAATTTGATTAGTGTCCAGCCATTCCGAATGTCCTCCAGGATAGTGATGCAGACTAGTGGCCAACACATCCAGGGAAATGATTGCTGTCAGTTGGAAGATGGGTGGTGTGGTGGGTGGGGGTTCAAGAGTCTGTGACGCTGGAGGAAAATGTTCTGTATGTTTTCACTGTATGTCCATATGACTTATGGTGGTGACCAGATTTGAGGTTATTTTGAATTCTGCTCTGCATGACTGCTGGTTTGTATTTTTGGAGCTGTTCAGGGACTGACTGATTAACACCTGGGGCTCATGGTGAAAGCAATTAACTAGCTGGTGTAACAGGAAACTGACAATGCTGTGTTTAGGAAAGCTACTTCTCATTAAACACATGACATTAACATGACATAAAACCAATGATGTCTCTGGTACATTGAGTTTGTTCACCATCTTGGGAACCTGTTCTTAATGTGTCAGAACTATGCACTTAGGATCACAGCTAAGAACCACTTACCTCATGTGAAAGTCACAGTTGGGGGCTGTAGACGTAAACACTGGATGAAAATGGTCATGGTGAAAACACAACCATTAGTGCAGTTATTGCTCAGTACACTGAACAAAGTCATGACTTGCTATAGTTAGGAGATGTTTGTCTGGATAAATGGCAGAAAATATCACGCTAACATGGCCAAAGCTGTGATTTTTGATCATTAGGCTGTTAATTATGGTCTTTGCAGTGCAATTTATCCTGAAGATCTTTAGTGCATGCCACTCTAGAGTTGTTGCATTTACCTTTGTGTCTTATTCTTATTTCTTTGTCCTTTTTTAGTTCTTTTTAAAAAAATTTCTTTAACAGGATATTAGGGCAGCCCTGTTTATGTTTGTTTGACCTAATTGAATTTGAAATTCAAAGAGCCACTGAATAGGAAATCACACTAATGAGGTTATAATGCATAGTAAGGGAAAAGCACTGGTGCATTTGGTCAATTTCCAAATGGATTTACTTGTGACACACTTATGATTCATATCAATCAATATTGTTATGTAGATATTGCAGCATGTTTCCATATGAGCATCTTTGTTCTACTACAAACATGAATTTGATGGAATTAATCTAAAACATTGACAAAATGTTGTTGAATGTGTCTCATGTTTACCTTTACAGCCACGGTCAGGACATGTGTCTTCCCACAGATAAGCGTAGGTTAGGTGTTGATTGTGTGTTTTGTATGTGTTTCATCAGATATCGGACGTTCGTCTCCGAGGACGCAGGCCCTAACACACTTGTTGCCACGGTGCTGGCGAAGGACCCTGATGGAGATGGGATCACGTATAAGATTACCACAGGAAACGAGGAGGGCAACTTTGTCATTGACAGCCAAAAAGGTTAGACATGTTTTTTTTTCAAATCATCTGTCCTTTGCTCTCTTATTCTTCTCATTCCATAAGTATTAATGAATTTTACTTACTTTTGATTACCATTTGTATGACGTTGTAAGCACAGAACCAACAGACACCTTCATGTGTATACCATATGCAAACATACAACTCAGAATTGGACATAACACCTCTGAATGGGCCGCAGTAAAGGAGGGTTATGGGTAAATGAATAACTATTGTAAGAGAGGGTCTGGATGACGCATAGTCCTCTTTCTAGTAGAAAGTTTCTCCTCAGAGCCAAATGGTGGGGGCAGTTCTAGACACAAAACTCCTACACACACATACACCTACTGGCTTGCTTAGTAAGCACATCATTTCTGACTGTCAATTAAATTTTACTTTGGTACTTCCTGGTAATTACTTAAGTTTATCTGTATTTCTATCCTTTTTATGTTTTTTTTTCTTTTGCCTTGTCATGACTCATATGGATCTTCTTGTTAATCACTTGACTTGCACTACCTTACCACCCAAAAAATGAATTATTTTTAACTTACTGCTCAGGGACCTGTTATTATTTTGCTATTCACTTGCATAAATTTAGCACAAACCCTGAAATATCCACAAAGATTGCTGTTTTTTTTCTACAGTTATTTTCACCCTGCCTGCTCCCTGCTATATTTACGTACACTGTATAAATGTAAACGCTCTGCAGTTTGTCAAGTGTGCCTCAGAGGGTCTTGACAATATGCTTCACATAGTGTATATAGTTTTATGTCCTTCACCGTGTTCATTATTCTGTGGATGAGGATGCTTCACCAGCCCCTTCTTATACTGCGAGAAGCTTTGTCAAGGATATTTAAATCCTGACAGGTCGTGTCATGGAGACGTTAGAGTAATCAGCCAATGTGTGAGGTGCATTTCCACACTGACTTTGTAACAAAATATCATCTGAGGTTTATAGTCACACATCTCAACCTCCTCTGAGGCAGGAGCAGCAATGCCAGAAGCAATGTGAAATGGGAAACTGCGTTAATGACGCAGTGTGTATGTGTGTGTGTTTCTGTGCGGTAAAGGGGAGAGGGGAGTGGTGGCAGTTTCATAGTGGTTCGACCCTTTGGTAAATTACAACCCCCTCTGAATCTGCATATCATATTATAGGGTAATACGATGACTTTTACAAATTCAATTACTCAAAACTTCAAGGCACAATTTCCTCTGTTCACCAGCAATGACATTCACTGTCAGCTGATAGTGGCGGTCATTTTATCGAGCGGGGAAAAGACTTGTAGCTTATAACTCGATTCCATCGGCTATCAGATGATGAGCACAGGCTTGCTTTGCCATTTTTATCATTCGGCTCTAATTTGCATGTGGTCACATTGACCAAATTTCAGCCTGTCATCGCTCATTAAAGGTTAACTTTTTATTTCAAGTTTGCTTTCCCAGATCGAACAGCTTTGTATTAAACGTCAAATGTAAAGGCAAAGTTCAATTTCTGTCTGGATGTCAGACAACTTCTGATTTGCCTGCCAAATTTGTATTTATGACTCCATGTACATTCTGGTCAGCAATTTGAATGCCAGTGTGTCTGTTCACACTGATGGTATTTAGTCCACATTGATCGATTTAGCCATTTATTTTTTTTTTTCTGAACAACATTCATAACAATTTATTGATTAATGCCTTATTAACTGAACGAGTATTCAACTACTGTACTGATGACGTACTTTAGAGTAAAATAATTATCCTCATGTTCTGGCCGTTAAGGGGAGTGATGAAAGAAGATCACAAACAGGCAGCACCAAATTCAAGGCAGTTACTTCACAGAGAGCCTAAAGATTTAAGTTTTCAGAATTTTTTTCCAAGTAATAAAGTTTTCTCATAGCCTGGTAGCAAATGTACTGTGGGTTGATACTGGTCTTCTGCCTGCACGTTGGCAACCACTGTTTAGTGTATAAGATGTCTACATAAATACATCTTAATAGAGCCCGTGGTGGTGTCTTCAAATTGTTGGTTTGAAACAAGTAAAAAGTGGCAAAACTTTAGATTTTATTATCATCTAGAACCAGCCAATAGACCTTAAACAATAGCAGCTGTTATGGATAATGGTAACAATGGCTCCATCCCATTCAAGTGTCCCAGTAAGCGAGCCAGAATGCACAATGCCAGGACCCTAAAACTGAAGCAGCTAAATGGAATTCAGTCATGATTCATTTCAGTGTTTGTACCTGAGCTTTTCCCACTGTAATATGTCTTCAGAGGAAAAGACCTAGGTTTGGAATCTTGATTATTGACTTGAAGGCCCTGACCCCCAACACAGGTGGCTAATTAGATCAGAGCTCAGCCTAATAGGCACAACAAAATTTACAGCCGAGTCAGAGAGATGCCAATCAAACACAGTCTGTGCACACCCACACAGTCTGTGCACACCCACACAGTCCAGAAAAGTCTAATCAGGCAAAATAAGTGAAAACACCTCTGTGGGTGGACCATGGGTTTGCAGGGCCTTTTTAAAGGATAAGCCTGGTGATATTTTTCTTACTGTCAACAAATCCAAAGACAAGACCAAAACTATGTATATCCTGTGAATCCATAACCTAATATATCCCTCTATATCTCTGTGCCACAGAGCTCCGTTGTTTCCAAAAATGACTGAAACACATCAGTGACACACGAACACAGATACTGTAGTTTATTTTGGTCTGCAGTACACTGACTTACTGCCCTAAATACTCACTCGAGCATCAAATGTGTATATCTCTGAAGGTGAAAATGGTACCCAACAAAACCAAACTCCTGTTTAGAGCTGCACTGATCACTTCTCTCATGTCAATATTTGCTGCTTTTGTCTATTAATGTGTAATAATCTTTGGTTTTGGACTTGTGCTTGGAAAAAACAAGTAATCTGAAGTCATAACCTGTTGGTCTGGGAACTAGCTATCTGCATTTGTCACTGTTTTCTGATATGTCATGTTATGTTATTAACTAAGTAATATATTTGAAAAAAAAAAAAAAAAAAAAATATGACAAAGTGTAAACCTACCTTGATGTCAACTGTTCGCCTCGAGGCATTATGGCCATTGTCATCTTGGAGCCAGAAATGACAATATTTAAATGAGTGTAGAGCTGGTGGGGGACATACTGTGAGTTATGCTGATGATGATGATATGACTGTTTTCAAGCAGGAATAAATGGAGGCATGCCTGGACACTAGCTATAATATAAAACAATGTTTAACAGTACATTAAAATGTGTTTCTGAAAACATTTAAGTAGAAAAATGGAAAATGCCATAACAGAATCTTGATTCACATTTGATCATTTGATTGAGCTGAATGAACTAAAGCATGCCCTGCTTTATCATTTATTTTACTCTCTCTTTACTTATAGGACCATAATTGATTAAATGAACGTCATGCAGTATGGTAGTAGATTTGAAACTAGCAAATGAAACCAAAAACACATGAGGAAACTGTTTAGTGGTGGTTTGACTCAGCTATTTCCTTTCCTGTCAGACATGAATCTGGCCTCTTTATAAGGGTTCAATATGTGAGGTAAAACAGCCACTATATATGCAACACAAAAGATGAGCAAATGGACAAAATTCCGAATTTGCAGCACAAAACTGAGCTTCTTCGATCGTGCTGCTGCGTCCTTCCTTTGTTATTATCACAGCACGTCCTGATTAAGCACACCTTTAGAAGTGATGGATTTACAGTAAATCCACCACTCATATTTAGACTTGTGCACACACAGTGGAAAGTCAGCGTAATGCAGACGCACACAAAGGCACTACACAATTTGTCTGCATCAAAGTGTGTGAGCCAAAGTGTGACACCATAATACTTGTAATATGATCCAATATCTTGTTTCAAAGAGCCCAATATTTGGTCATTAAAACTGTTTTATGATTCTCATAATGGAAGGCGAACACATTGGATTCCTCCCACCCTCTCCAACCCATCTCATTCTCTCCCTGCTACTGATGAAAATCGTTTATTGCCTCTTCTCTCCTCTCATTGCCCGCCACCCCCCCTTACTCATCCTAAATGTCCGACAATCATTCAAGCGATTGTTTTCCTCCCTTCCGGCAGGAGCAGCTCTGCCGGCCTCCCTCTCCATGTTAATTTGCCTGTAACTCACCCCAGAATACAGTGTGTTTCCCAGAGATTTAAGGCGCCCATTAGGATCTGAGCAGACCGGTCAATATGATGATCACGCTCTTCCTATTAAAACCCATAAATACAGAAACACCCGCTCCCTTGGAGGGGAGGAAGTATTTACTGACAGCTAAGGGGAAATACTGGCGCCAATAAACAGGCTTCGATCAACTCCTTCTTTTCTCAGCTAAGTTTTATGGCATTTCAGAAAAGAGTATTTCTTTGAGAGAGAGGCAGTAGGTGAGTTTGTTTTCAGTGAAGACTCCTAGATAACCGGTGTTGGTGTAGAATTCGCCATCCTGTTGCCTTGTTTTATTTCTATTATTTAGTCTTTTCTGCTGAACTGCTAGCCTCCTATCTAGTGTTTGGTCTGATGTGCTGACCCGCATGTGATCCCAGCTTTATGTAACAAGCCCACATTGTTTTGCCCTCATTCTTCTCCCTAGTTCCCTCTGGCAAATAGATTGTTATTCTCTCTTTCTCTACCGTACTATTCCACTTCCTCAACTGTTGTGTTTTATAGCGCCGCCTACTTCTTTTCTGTCACTCTATCATCACTTGGAATTTTTTGGCACGATACTGACTAGTAGAGGCACACCCTCAGTCCATCTTCTCCTACCCTCCACCCCTTTCTCCTCCATCTTCTTTGTTATCTCTCATCCATCCCTTGCTTCGTCCTTATTCTTCCTCCCTTCTGGCTGCCTTTATGTGATGTGACGGCTGCTCATTGACCCCCGAGGAAACATCTTCTCCATCTCTGATAAGTGATGATATGTGCTGGCCCTGT
Source organism: Sciaenops ocellatus (assembly GCA_033000465.1). NCBI lineage: Eukaryota > Metazoa > Chordata > Actinopteri > Sciaenidae > Sciaenops > Sciaenops ocellatus. The sequence continues at coordinate 4,994,630 of CP136888.1, read as the reverse complement.
TAGCTGCAACACTCACGCACGCACGCACACACACACACACACACACACACACACACACACACGTGTAAATGTCCCTGTACTTTACTGCATAATAAATATTCTCTTTCACATACACATAACATTTGACTTGGACAAAAACATGCACGCCTGCTGTTACACATTAGACACATACTGTACACATATACACACATATTTAGATATACCCAAAAACAACCATAACATGAACAACCACCTGCATGTATACATAGAATTACACACAGAACCAAACATGCATGTATGCATCACACACTAAGGGTCGACCGATACATTGGCCGGCCAATGTATTGGGCCGTTATTTGCATTTTTTACATGTATCGGCATCGGCCGATGCGCAGGTGCGTTCGCCGATTTATTTATTTTTTACGGCCTGATTTACAGACAGGCGCATCCACAGGCAGCCCTGTGTTGTTGGAGACGCTGGAGAGCAAATTCAGCGCATACATTGCCCCTCCCTTGCTGGCAGCGTGCAGCTGTAAGTTTTGGAAACGGAGCAGCCATCACAGCGGTGTGTGTGTTTGTCTCTCTCTCTCTCTCTGACTGAGAGCGGACAGAGCGGACAGAGCAGCCATCACAGCGGTGTGTGTGTGTGTGTGTTTATCTCTCTCTGTCTCTCTGACTGAGAGCGGGACGGAGCAGCCATCACAGCGGTGTGTGTGTGCGCTGCTCCACCTCAAGAAGAGCTTTTAGAAGTATGATGGGAGAAATGGTTTATGCGTGGTTGAATATTTATTCGCGCTAACGTTGATAATGCATCAAACATAGGTGCAACATGTTGCTTGTTTTTAGAGCAGAAACTTCAACAATTTGTTGCTTAAAGTACATTTGTTAATTTTGTAAATAAATATTTCTTATTTTGGTTAAATTGAGACATGTGTAATATTTGTTATCATTGTGTAATTTTTATCAGGTAAATGGAGGGAGAAAAAGCAATATCGGCTCATAATATCGGCTCAAAAAAGTCAGCAGCACATATCGGTCATCAGCTAAGGCTGTGTCAAAAAATCGGCATCGGCCATAAAAAATCCGTATCGGTCGACCTCTATTACACACACATACAGGTCAACACACCGCCGTAACCCATACTACAGGGACACATATCTCATAGATTAGAAGAGACGCTCACTGTATGCTTTGTTCTTGGAATGTCCTAAAACCTTTTCCATGTCCCATTTTCAACCACTTACCCAGCATGTGTTGCTCTCATCTAAGGCTTTTAGGCCCTATTAGATGTTTATGCCAACCAGAGGCAGAGTAAAGCAGGGATCGGACTACAGGGCGCCTCCGGTGCTCCCTGTGTATGTAACACAGCAAGCAGGCCGTAGCCTCTCTCTGTGTCTGCCTGCTGCCTTTACTGAACTGGTCACATTTATCTGGCCTTCTGTCTCAATTCATTAAGCATGAGTGCACTCCCTGGCGCTGTTGGAGCAGCGTGGGTGGAGAGAGAGTAGGGTGGACTAGTGCTTACACTCTTAATGCATATTTGGAGGATATACATGTTTGTTTGTTTATTTTATGAATTTTATGAAATTCTAATTCACCATTCTAACAAGCAAGAGTCCAATTTCTTGGACTCTTGCAAATACAAGTATGACTACTGCTACTTACGTCTATCCATCACTACTGCAAAACCTACTGCTAACATTACTGTGGCTACTTTTACTACTGCAGTACTGCTTCTACTGATGTAAATGGTCTGTTCACTTAAATTACTGTAAAATTAGTAAATCATTAGAAAAAAAAAACACTTACCAGAGATGGTATTGATTTAAATGCTGAGGTTTTGAGGAAGATTTCTCTCTTCATTCCAACACTACTGAGGTGAATGGAATTTGATTTGAGGTGCTCAGAGCATTAAACAACGACATTCATAATCCACAGAGCACATAGTCAACAGTTTTCATACAATGGAGAGTTTTCACTTTGAGGTCAGTAGATTATTTATGGTTCTATTCACCTCCATTCTATCAGAGTGGAGGCAGAAATCTGTGAATATCTCAAAACCGGTAAATAAAACGGGATGGCAATGTAAACTATTATTGACTGAAATGTCTGAACAACTATTAGATGGATTGCCATTATATTTATTTAGACATTTATGATTGTCCCCAGAGGATGAATCCTAATGTCTTTGGTGATTCCCTGATTTTCCTGTAGTTTGCTGGTGGCAGTACACATACCCAGTCAAATATCTCGTCAGGTTAATAAATTGTCACAAAATTTGGTGGAGCCATGTATGATTCCCAGACGCTTCTTATGCCACCATGATGTTATCATTCGTGTTTTTTAGTGAAATATCTCTAACTATTGGACCTGTAACCTCTTAAGCTCTCAAGCTCACTGACACTTAACCCATACTTTATTGATATGGATGTCATTGATTTTATCATTACTGTACACCTGCCTGTGCATATGACAGTAAAGAACTTGACATGTCATGAAATTTGGTACAGACATTTACGTCCCACTCAGGATGAATTATGATCCCTTAACCATTTATTCAGCACAAATATTTAAATTTCTCCAAAGGCTTGCTCTCTGATCAAATACCTGCTAAAAATGTAATTTCCACTAGCCTCAGCTGTGCTGATATTTACCATTCTGACCATGGTAAACCATTTGAACCTGCTCAAAATATTAGCATTTACTTCAGAGCAAGTGCATTCTCAGTCTTTTTTATTTAAGTGGGCTAACCCGTTTATAAAGCACCTGTGAAGACAGTGCTACAACATCACTGACACGTCATGTCTGGGCACACATAACACTTATTGTATATTTAGCCCCTATTGTACCACTTTCCATTATTATTCATAATAATACCTCCTAAAGTGCAAATAGATGTCAACTTTAATTGTAGTATTGGACTAATCCACATTTAAATGGATAGTTAATTTATGTATTTATTTTTTGTGACTGGATTTATTGACCCAAGTCGATTGCTCTTTCTGTCTGTAGCAAACAATTGTTCTAATTTTGGTCTCATTGTAGCTCCTGTTTTTATTTATTTATCATGATCTCTCGTAAGCCCATTCTACAATGCAACCCCTATCAGCCCTAGCCACGCACCATACAATAGCCTATTTGGGTTTGTATAATGAGAAATCGGAAACAAACCATCCAGGCTTCTGTTGTTTGGAAATCGTAGAAATTGCTTTTTTAGTAAAGGTGTCCAGGTAGGAGGTTTGGCTTGGATACACCCAGCTGCTGCTGTGGCCAAACTTGAACTGAAAGTCAGCAACACAAACACTGACTGAATGTTGATTATTAAAAGCCTGGTCTGCATGAAGGAAGGAACAGAGTGAATTGCACACACAGACTAGTTTGTACTGGAGGGAGGATTCAGCGGTGTTGGGGTTGAAATGCAAAGAAAGGTGATGCAGGCTTGTGAACAGGTCATTGTTTATGCCTTAGAGAATAACCATGCTGAATAGACTTCCAGTTACATATTGAAATTGGCCTGGCTCTTTAAAAGTGTTTCCATCATGATTTCTATTGAGCTCACAGAGGCCGTTTATGAGATCAATGTAGATCTGAGGAGAAAAGATAGGGCTGATATTTTTATTAGCAGTTTGTCACACTCTACAGCCAATGGCATTGTTTCCAGCGTGCATGTGTGTGACCCACACCAGGGCGGGATCTGAACATGGATGATTGACATTCATTCATGAATACAAAATCATGAATATAGTCTCATTGTACTTAAATGCTGAAATCTTGTGTTATAACATATAGAACACATGTCAAGCTTCAGAGCTTCCCTTTGATTATTAACAGTGTGATAGTAGGCTAATGGCAGAAAGGTGTGAACTTGCCATCAGGCTTCAACTTGTCACAGGGCTGCATAAGTTGCACTTGTTATTTAATTCTGGTGCTGTTTGTTTCATGTATTTTTCTGTTAAATGATGAGAGGCTCACTGGAAACAATAATAATTGGAAGAAAAATGAAACGTACTGAAAAGTGACCACAAGTGATTGGTCAATACTACGTCAAAAAATACAAACGAAAATCAGGTCCCTTCTTGCCTACAGATTTTATATTCATATGCAGATTCCTGTTTATAGAGATTAGTCTCATATTGACGCTGCTGTCTAGCGTATTACTGTACTTACACAAGACAGCATAATAGGTGGTTAAAGTATGGGCACAAATTATTGGTGGTTAAAATGTGTAGTTCCAAATGGTGTTATACATACAGGACATCCTAATGTTGCCAGGCCATTAACAGGCTCAAATCACAACAATAACAGCAAGGGAAAGGTTGGAGAGGTATTCACCTGTCCTTTCTTTCTGTGGGCAGGGAACATGTCCAGTATAAACATCTGTTAAGGGCACAGTCTTCTGCGTTCTTAGATTTATCTATGCTATTGAGAACATTCAAATTTTAAGTATGTTTATTTTATTAATTTATTTTTTATTGGTGAATCACAAGGGAGTATCAGTGTCTGTGACCGAGTAGCCAGGTTTCCTGTGAGCTTGACAATATATCAACTTGGCCCTGGGAATAACAAACACACAAAAGCAAAGCACTGTGATACTGTGTTTTAATAATGTAGCACAGACTAAATGCTCACATAATTTAATGTGACAAATTCCTCAAGGAATTTGTGGATCGCTTCCTGTTTGTCATCTGCTTCTTTTGTGTAGCACAGTTCCAATGGCACTGGCTGATCCTCAAAATGTCAAAATTTAGGCAACCTAGCAGGAGCCATTTAGGAATTATGTTGTTTGTATGTTTAATATTAAAGGCATTTGTGTTTCACGGTGGTAAAGACTCAACATTCTGAGCTGACAGAGCATGTCAGCACTGTGCCGCAGAATGATGTAAAAAATTGGGTCAAATTTACAGAATGAATAAAACTGAAAATGGCCTGAAACTGCAGGCATGTGGTGAATTTGTGTTAAACCACAGAATCCCCATTCCCTTAACTCACTATGTTGTCCCTGTGAAATAACATAACATTAAATTAGGTTATGAGGCATATTAATTATCCACATAGAAGCTTTAGCAAAATATCCCCTTAGTTTTCTCTGCATACAGAGTGGCTGGCTGGCTGCAGCCTGGCCTATAAACACTCACTTCTGGGCATCATTGTACTCGGTATAAACCTCTGCAGCAGCGTTTGCTGGATATAAGTGTTTGTGTGCCTTTGTGTGTATTTTCCTGTGTAGTTGTGTGTGTATGAGTATATTTGTGCATTTATATGTGTCTGACACAATGTATGTGACACGTCTTTCTTGAGGCAAAGCTTCTTCCCCTTACACCTCTACGGCTGTAAATTGGAATCATCTTTCCCTCTCTCTCTCTTTCCATCCATGTCTATTTTTATCTTTTTTTCCTTACACACACACACACACACACACACACACACACACACACACACACACATACACACACACACACACCTACTCATACCCTTAACCATGGACAGCAGTGCCAGGGAACCAGCCATTGTGACAAACACCTCAAGGCAGACACCCCCTCCATGGCAATCCTCCATCTCTTGTGCAACAACACACACACACACACACACACACACACACACACACACACACACACGTACGTGTGCACACAGACACTCAAAGGCAAACATAAAGGACATACTGTACATTGCAGTTCAGACATTAAAAGCTTGTACAGCGTTAACTTGAGCAGAACAAAAATTCTCCTCTTTGCTTGATCCTTTTTTCCTTTTATCATTCATTACTAAGACACATGTGTCATGCTGGTGCAATAGCTATGGATGCAGACACATAAAAAATCAAAAATCATATACTGTCTGGATGTAATCTGTCTCATCTGTCGCCTTGCGCTGGTAAACAGAGATAGAAGGATGAATAGTACAGGCACACATATGTAACTATGATAAGCATACATATGACTCCAATTTCAGGCTCTTGTGAAACAGCAACCAAATGAACACATGACAGCCATAGCACCTGCCCCCTGCCTCTGAAGATAAGGAGGATGTAATAAGTGTGTCTGCACTTTTAGCCCACACACGCACACACACACAGACAAAGTAAACAGAGCACCGAAGGGTGAGGTGAATACAGAGTGGAGGAGAGGCATTCAAAGCAGAGAGTGGGATGCAGATGAGACGCCTACACCAGACTGAAAGAGTGAGTCAGTAAGAGAGAACGAGAGAAGGGATGAAATGGAATGCCAGAATGATGGCGCTTAAAGGGAATACCAATCAATTTAACTATTTATATGCTGTGTAGCCATAATTAATGAAATCTCTCTCAGAACGAAGAACTAAAATAAGAACGACTGTGTCCACCAAAATCTTTTTTCTCTATCTTGGCTTCGCTTTTTTTATTTTTTTATTTTTTTTTATTTTTTTAAGCACAGGGTGTGAGGGATCATTTTCATTTTCCTGGTTCTCCCTTTTCTATGGCAACATGTTGATTGTGTTGAGTATTTATAATTTCATTATATAGATTTCATACCTCAGAAGTACTGTGTCCACAGATGATCAGTGATAGTTGAATCTGTAATTGAGTGTTTTTCATTTATTAAGCATTTCTTGCTACCAAAAAGAGAAATTTTGTCATTCAGACCTTTTAATAATGTCCACTTTAACGAGCGAGTGTCTCATGTAAGGTCTTATTTTATTCAAAAACTCAGTAATGATGATTTGCTCCTAATAATTTGTTTTCATTTCACTTTAATGTGTTCAGTCATTTACCACAGACATAAAACAAACAAAACACCAAAACCACAAACCTTAGCCTCCATTTAAAATCACAGACACTATCAGTGCATGTTGAAGCTTCACTTCAGTGAAAATACTGACGAGATGAGGGACATAGGAACACTGCTTTTGTTTTCCCTCCATCTTCTTTCCTAGTAACGCAGTTGATCTTAATGTGGGGATGTGAGAGATCCTTTTTTTGTCTGCAAAGTCAGCCTTGATTATTCTAGCCCAGTGATACTCACAATTTTTTTCACAAGAACCACATTGGCAGAGCAAAATCAAGGGAAGAGCCACTTTTACGACAACATACCAAGTCCCCTTTTGCAAATGTGCCTTTCTACATATAAATTGGACATCCCACAAAAAAAGAAACAACACAGCCAATACATTTTCAATTAAGACCATATTTACCTTAATACTGGGATGAGCGGAAGCTGGCATGCATGTCCTTGACTTTCTTCATGTTGTATTTGTAGTTTGTTGTTGCAATCACAGTGAGGCATTCAAGATGAGCATGGGTCAGTCGGTTTCTCTGTTTCCTCTTGATAGTGTTCATGGTTGAAAATGTTGACTCACAGGTGTATGTGCTCATGAAGAAAGACATCACTTTCTGTGCAAGTGGTTTCAAACTGGGAAAGTCTGCTTCAGAGACCAAACTCCAGAGGTGGCCAACACCTGCTCTGAGTTCAACTTGGAGAATGGTATTTGTTTGCAGCTCTATTATTTCACTCTCCAGAGCGGCACGATTACCAGGGCAGAGCTGTGTGATGGTTGGAGTGAGAGAGGATACATCCACATGGAAGGGGTTTTCACTAAAATTGAAAATCTCCTTATGTTCAGTCACATCACTGAATCTGGACTCAAACTCACCCTTCAGTTCCTCCAAAACTTCAACAAATCCTCTGTAGCTGAAGTGCCGCTGCAGAGATGGGTCACTTGTGGTTGTTGCTCTGAGTTTTGGGAAGTGGATGAGTTCTCTGTCAGGTATCCACAGAGCAGTTATTTTGTTTTGGAATGCTCTGACTGCCCTCAGCATGTCACTTAGAAGCTTGTCTCTCCATTGGAGCTGCAAGTTGAGAGCGTTCAGGTGACAGGTAATGTCAGTAAGGAGGGCCAGCTGTATGATCCAGTGTGGGTCTTTCAACTCTGGCTGGTGTTTCCCCTTGCTGTCCAAGAAAGTGTTGATTTCAGGAAGGAGGCTCAGGAACCGCTCCAGCACCTTTCCACGGGACAACCATCTCACTTCACTGTGTAACACTAAATCGCTGTACTCTATGTCATGGTCTTGAATTAACTGTCTGAACTGTCTGTGGTTTAGTGCTCTTGAAACAATGTAATTGACCACATGCACAACCCTTTGCATCACATTTTTGAATTCATTGTTTCTGAGCTTTGATACCAGTGCCTCCTGATGGATAATGCAGTGGAAGCTGATGAAATTGGGAATTTCATCTCTTTTTCTCATGAGGCCAACAAGACCCTTCTCTTTGCCTTGCATGCTTGGGGCACCATCAGTACACACACTTGCAAGTTTGGACCAGCTGAGATGATTTTCCTCAAAAAACACCAAAAATGCATTCAGAATATCCTCACCTCTTGTTTGGCCATGGAGTGGTAGTAAGCACAACATTTCCTCTCGAAAAGAGTTTTCTTTTGGGAACCTCACCCAAATGCACAGCTGAGCAACATCGGTGACGTCTGTGCTTTCGTCCACTGCGATGCTGAAACAAGGTGCGGCGCGCAGATCAGCCAACAACTGGTCATGCACATCCTTTCCGATGTCTTCCATATGCCTCATTATTGTTGAATCAGACAACTGTAATCCTTTTATTTGTTTAAGGATCGCGTCCTTGTTGTCAAAGTCTGTGAACAGTATTTCTGCTGAAGCCAAAAAGCAGTCTTTTACGATTTCTGAGTCTGAGAACGTTTTATTTCATTTCCAGGTGGATAACTTTCATTGAAATTTGGATGCGCAGTTTTGAAATGGTGCTCCAAGTTGCTTCGTTTGAAACAGGTGCGGGTTTGTTTGCATATTAAGCACAGAGGGTTCATGCCATGAAGAATAAATAAGAATTCGTCCGTCCACTTTCCTAGAAATTTCCTGTGCTCATCTTGTATGCTTCGTACTTTTCGTTTTTTTACTGGGTACACCCGACGTTTGCCTGCTCGTCCCCTCTCCGGCGTCTTCATGCTGATTTTCATTTGGTTTTTGTGCTGGTTTTTACCCTTTTTTAATTAAAAAACGATCCATTGTGCCTGCATCTCATGCTGGCTAGCGGAGCTAGCGTGCATTGCGGTCAAGTGTGACGGTGTTGTAAACAATGCCATAAGCGGGCTGCGTTGCCAGGTTTAACAGTGCCCCCTTTAGGAAACACCATTAAGCCTTAATTAATACTTAATAAAAATACTTAATACTACAAAAACGCAAACAACTGCATTAAGTATAATGCAGATGTTTGTGTTTTTGTAGTGCAGTGTTCACTGTATGTTTATGTAGCACATTTGAAAAAAATTATTGGCTGTGTTACCATATTGTTATAAGATACTATGCGAGTGCGAGCCACCAATTAAAGCTTGACGAGCCGCATGTGGCTCGCGAGCCGCGCAATGAGAATCTCTGTTCTAGCCTATGTTTAGTATGATAAGCTGCGTCAATGTCAACTCAGAATTTGAGCCTGGCAGTTAAATTGGCACAGTCTAGTACTGATTGCAGCTAAGATTGCATTAAAATCTGTCAAATGTCAAAACAGAAAATTAAGCTTAATGTTGACACAGTTACTCCTGGCTGTCCCTCAATATTTCTAATGTAACTAACATTACATTAGTTACATTAGTCAAACATTGGTCTAACCTGAGCAAGTAGCCACATAGCTGCAAAAAGTGCTAAATCCAAGATCAGCAGGCTAACCAACAAAATTAATACTAAAACAAAACCAATAACGTTATCAGTCCATCATTGAGCTTCAACAGGTAGCAGTTCAAAGTATGCACATGTACTAATGATCTACTTGTCCTTCTGTCCTCTGAGGTTGGGGACCAATGTAGTGTAGCTGACTTAATGTTCAGTAAGTGTTCAGTTAGGAACACCAGCAGTCTCCATTAGGTAGGACAAATGCAAAGCTGTCACTTATAGGTCTTATTGTCTTTTAAGCCATACAGTTATTAAAACACAGGTACATTTGTTGAGTAAAAAAATGTTTGAACATTATTTTTGTCAAAAAATACAATACACTAGGTCTGCAGATGTCCCTCATGCCCATGTAAATAATGCTTGCTAGGCCAAGAGCATACAGTATTGACTAACTGATTGACCAACCAACCAGAAGGTGTCATCGCTAGTCTCAGTTACACAGATAGTTAACAGAATACATCAACCAAATATGACCTAACAACTAAAATACTGAAAGCCAACTGTTTTTACCTGTTCTCCCTTTGCTCTGGTCCTAGTAGTTAATAATAGTGTAAGACCAAATAAATGAAAATGGATTTGATAAAATGAGAAGAGATTTTCAAGTGGAGCTTTGTTTGAATTGAGCAGGAAACAAAGGCTTGGACATGAATAATCCTGACACATTTTGAGTTCACCAGAAATCTGTCAAGGCCCTCCAGATGGGCCGCTCAGCTTTCACAGTGAAACTCTAGATGATCCAGAATGTGGTCGAAGGTAGGCGCCCCTGCTTTTCAATCAACCCAAAAGGGCATGTTATCCTGCTGTTCATCGATCTCCACTGGCTACCTGTAGCAGCCTGCATTAAATTCAAATCCCTAATGCTTGTCTACAAAGTAGTCTCTGGTATTGCACTTACCTACTTGAATGTCCTGATACAGGCATATGTTACTGCATGACTGTTGCGTTCTTCCAATGAAAGACGCCTGGCTGTCACCCGTACGCTCAGGGCAATCCAAACTCTTCTCATCTGTTGTTCCCAGTTGGTTGAACTCTACTACCAGTTCCTACCAGAGTAGGGGCGTCCCTCTCTACCTTTTAAAAACCTCCTGAAGATCCAGCTCTTCAGAGAGTACATCCTCTCCTAGCACTACCAACAACTGGACATGCTAAATCTACCCCCCTCTAGAACTGTCACAGTACTCATTTCTGCACTAACATGTCCTTGTCGCACTGTACCTTGGTTGTTTCTTTTTTTTGGAAGTCGCTTTGGATAAAAGCGTCAGCTAAATGACTTAATGTACAGTAAATGGAACAACCAATGTTCTGTAATGGTTTACATATCTGGTAAACATGTTGTCAAATCATGTCAGCTGAAGAAGGCGTTTGTATCTTTTGGATTTTCAAATGCTAATGCATTTTATCTAAATTCCAGACTGAGGTTACCATTGCAAACACTAATGATAACCTGTTTTTCTCAAGCTTAGTTTGAACAAATAGACAGCCAATATTAACTGTGTTTTAAATCAGTAACAGCTGACTGACTGTGTGTGTTAACCACTGTTTTTTTTATGTTTGGTTGAAGGTTTAATCCGTCTGCGTTCCAGCCCGCCTCCTCACCTCCAGGGTGTTGAATATGTCCTCAACGTTACAGCGACAGATGACAACGCTTCAGGCGGACCTCAAGCCTTGTCATCCACAGCTCAGGTCATAGTGGGCGTGGACGACGTGAACAATAACAAGCCTGTCTTTGAGAAGGTAAGACAAGCAACACGGCACACACATCATTAAACCGTGTTTATCTTGCTCATTATCTGCACGATGTTGGATAAACATCTGCTCTCTCAGTTGCGGTGCAATTCTCATTGCAATTCTCATCTTTCTTGTTTGTATATTCTGCAGTTTTTTTCTTACTTTATGATTTTCTTTATTAGTTCTCTTATTCTGCCTCTATCCATCCTATGTAACTCCCCTCCATCACTCCTCTGTCTCCCTTTCTTTGTCTGTCTATCTCCGCTATTTATTAGCCTCTATCTCTCCTCTCTGGAGGAGCGATTAGCCGACTTGACCCCTCGTCTCTGCTCTCTCGTCTCTCTCCTACATCATCTCAGTCTTTTAATTAAAGCTTTGAGGGATGTGGCAGAAATCCCAGCCGACCCACTGTGGAGGCGCTATGTCTCCACCTGCTTTTTTCTAGCCATGTCTCAATTTTAAATGAGGTGACTTTTCAAGCCCCACGAGGTATTACAAGCCAACATTAGGAGCAAGGACTTGCTGAGTAAACCTCACTCACTCTCTCCTGGGGAAAAGTGGGCACCAAGTGTTTCCCTTTCGGCTTCACCTCTTAGCAGGAAGAAACAGGGGGATGGACGACAAGATGAGAGCCAAGAGAGAAGAGGGAAGAGAGGGAATCCTGGTCCACAGTGTTTCATGTGCTCTGTATGCTCAATTGTCTCTCTCAGGAATCCCCTGCTGGCATCATACTCCTTGTCTATGATTCACTCTTTTCTCTCTGCTGGCAGGGTACTGATTACAACGGATAAGCAAACCTTCAATCCCCCCACTCACCATGCCTCTTCTGAGTCAAAGAGAGAATTTTGGAAAAATGAAAAAAAAAAAAAAGAGAGGGAGAAATCAACAAACAAAGCATATACAAATTTATGAACTAACAAAAAAAGGTTGACAAAGAAAGAGGGGGCGTGCCAAAGAAAAAGTGCGTCGAGTTTGTTGGTTAGTAAAGAGGAAGGTTAGCTGGTGTTTCCACTGTAGAGCAGAAAGGTCCTTTTATCTTGTTTGATGCCCAATCTCCTAATGTACTGGAGCCTCTCTGCAACTCTGGGATGGTTCAGTGGACCAAGAGAGAGACACACAGAGACGTACAGATACAGATAGGTCAGATCTCTTGGATATAGCCAGATCCCCCATTTCCCTGTGGAATAAATATCAGACTACAAACATAGGCATTGATACATTTATTTATTAGCCATTAATACCTGTGTGACCCACTCTTATTTAGGTTTATTCACATACATTTTTTATGTTTGTACTATTACAGAATACCCAGGTTGGGCATTTATAACATACTGTGTAGGAAAAAAGACTATATAGAAAAGCTCATCTCTCACTTCATGCCTGACTACACATTTAAAAACTATACACAGGGGAAACATGGACAGAAATAAGCATCCAATAAACATCCTACGATGCAGGGCAGCAGAGTTGTAGGGATGCACTGATCCAATCTACTGATTTTTTTCAAGCAAATTCAGTATTGGTCATACAAAATACATCTTCATCAGTGTCCTTACCCAAACCTCATGACCACAGGTAAGGGTAGGAATGTAGATCATCTTATATCAAGAGTTTATCCTTAAAACTCAGCTTCGTCTTTAGCACAACAGTCTGGGACAGTGCCTACATTGTTGCCAACTAAGCCAACTATCAATCTCACATTCCTTCTTACTCTCATGGGCAAGACACGCAAACTCCAGACTGTTATCCCAGCTGCTACACAGCAACAAAACAATCAGAGTGCATGCTGAAGGTGGTGGCCTGGTGAAGCCAGCACAATCACATTGTATTGCAAATAGCAGACATGCAGTCCTAAAGTCACCAAACCAGACAGGCTTCACTCCTCCACCTTCAAGATTTTGTTTATGCAAATCACAGAATTGGTGACGAGGCACAGCATTCACAGCATCTTTCTGTGTTTATGTGTAGTATAAAATATGTGGTTGACGCGTTCTGATTTGTTTCACATTGACTAAGCATTTGTAACACAAAGCACTCTATTTGGCCATTCTGATTAATTGCACAGGGGAATGCCTGCATGCCAGCCTGCATATCTTCACCATATTTGGTGGACTGCATAAAGCAAAATGTGAAGCACTGGAGGCAAATGGTATTAAAAACTTCTGATAACTGCAGATTAAAAGCTTGAGACATGGAGATGGAAAGGTAAAGTATTGTTGCATGATAGAAGAATGGAGGGCAGAGAAGAGGCAGGAAGCGAGGGAACATATGATTAAAGTTCCTTTAAGTTCCTATCACTCATTAGATGTCAAAGAATAGCATCAAACAGCAGTACTGAGGGATTCCTTCCTCTGCACTGTCTGTGGCACATCAGCATCAACATTCCATTGAGATGGGACAAAAAGGAAAAGAGATGGTGGGGATGGAGTAAGCGGGAGAAAGATGAGAGATCAGAGAGAGAGAAAGTGGGTTAGAGAGAGTAGAGAGAGTGAGTGAAACCCAGCCAGCGTTTAAATGAGGATAATAAAGCTCTTTGTATGTCTGACAAGTTCAGTGATTGACAAAATCTTTGAGAACCAAAACACGGAGCAGCTAACTTGCATCACACCGGAAGCGCTAAATGGATCTCTGATGATGACAAGAATCCACATGGCGTTAAATGGAGAGTAAGACTAGGGTTGAATTTCGACTTCCATTGAATATATCACTCTTCTGTCCTGAAAACCAAGATTATCTTTAGACAGCATTTTAAGTAAATTATGTGGTACGTACTTTACTCACATCTTTTGAGATGGAAACAACACAAAGCCAGACATACAGAATCTTTTGTCCAGCATATCCTCTCACCAGTTTTAACCCTTTGCTGTCCGAGCAGGCACCCTTGATACAAAAGCAATTGATAGAGTCTGTACATGTGCATTTGTTATGATTAGAGCTGCAACGAGTACTCGAGTAATTCTCGAATTAATCGAATCATTTTTTTTTGCCTCGAGTATTCGTTTAGCGTGAATTCACACAGGATCAGGGATTGCAGCAACTTGTAGCAGGGTTGTCCAGTGGTGGGGGGGGTGAGGGGAGCTGAGGTGGGTTGCCGTGGGCATATCTATACGTGCTGAATGCTGAATGTAACTGCTGTGAAACAATCAGGAAATAACTTTTTATTTCTCTGATTAATAACAGCTTCATCTCTCTCTCTCTCTCTCTCTCTCTCTCTCTCTCATCATCGGATACAAATCAAATTAAACTTCTTCGTGTCATTATTTTGCGCCATAAACTGCGAGTCAGACTCAGATTTAGAAGCTGGTACAGGATATAAACAAAGTGAGAACACACACACAGGTAGGTTATCAGAGTTTAGTCCGCAAATCCAGCTGGATAGTCTCTGCTTCCCCGCTTAATCATTAGTTTCGTTTAAGTAGTCACTTGCGTTCTGCCCCGGGGATCGTGTTGTACACGGACTGTAAACAGTGACGCACGCGACTCAGAGTCAAAAAGTTGGCGCTATGGAAGAGAGCGACGAGACCGTCTGCAAAAGGCAAAAGATGTCCAAAGTTTGGGATCAATTGTTCGGTTTTAACAGGCCTGTCGTTTCTGTCACACATTATGCAATAGTATTGTTGTTTAAAAATGCAAAAAAAAAAAAAAAAAAAAAAAAAATCCAATTACTCCATTAATCGCTGAAATATTCGGTAGAATACTTGACTTCAAAAGAATTGATAGCTGCAGCCCTAGTTATTATTATATTAATAATAATCAGAAATTAGTTAGTCAGCAACTATGTATGAATATTACTACGTATTATTATTACTTACTTGCCCAACAGCAAACAGTCCAGCTCATCATCTGTCTTTCAGCCTTTTATTTCACAAAACTGCCCCCAACAACTAAGACCCTGTCCAAGGCTTGATGTTGTCCAGCCTCTTGCTCAGCCACTCTCATTTTTTCTTCATAGCTTCCTCCATTAGTTATATCCATAGAAGTTAATTTATGTTGCCTGCTCACCCACCACCCTTATATACTAATATTTAGCTAGGGCAGATGTATGGGGGCAGTTACATAGTGAGGTTAACAAGGTTTGGACAAAGCCCCTTTCTTTGATTATGAATGATGATTTTTAAGATTTGAGCACACATTCACACATAACTAAAGAAGCACACAATTTCATTAAGAATTCTTCTCAGGTGTTAAATGGATGCAGTGTAACTTTTATTGGTGTAAATGTTCGTGTTATATTCAGTTTTTTTTGTCTCACATGTACATATTTTGTCTGTGCGTATGAGTATACATTTATTGTACACTAAAATATTCTGTCATCATTAAATCACAAACACGGCATGACATTAGATTGTTTTACATGGTAAGCGTAAGTGACGTACGATGTAGATGACAGTGTGTGATTCTCTTATAAAAACCTTGACTGAAGAAATATACCTAACTGGTATATCTTACAACTTACTCAAAATTAGTCGCCTTCAATGGAGTGAATCCAAGTAAGCACACTTACTTAAGCACAGGAGCCACAGTGAACACATCACCAAGCAGCTATGGAGAACCTTTGCCCAGTGAATGTTGGTATACACTCCAAGACCTCTGAACCCACATTACATTATCTACCTTACAGGACAAATAAATATAGAAAATAAATGGTAGAGGTGCAGGGTTCAGGCTTCCTGCTTTGTGTCACTCATTATTCTGTGTTCATGTTATACTTTTTGTCCCACTACACTCAAAAAATGTTTAGGCCAAAATGCAGGACTTATGTATTTCAATTGCATAGAAATTTTCCATCCATTTGAATTACATAGTTTTAATTTAAATTAACCATTAAACTTAATGTGAAGCAAGTAATACAAATTATGTAATAGTACTGATAAACTCAATGTGCTTTCACTACACAGCAGTCAGGCTTATGCATTCGATATTATTAAAGCCAATTTGTTTGAAATTCATAATAACCAGGTTCATACAATAAACCCAAAACCCAACAGCGAAAATGAATGCAGTCATCTTGAATTTATGAGTATTATTACTTGTTTCACATTAAGTTTATTAGTTAATTTATATTAAAACTATGTAATTCAAATGGATGGACATTTTCTATAGAACTGAAATACATAAGTGGCCTAAATATGGTGTAGTAAATAAAATGTAATGTGTACCTCAAAACTTGGTAGCATTCCACTTCCCACACACATTTGATAAAATAATAATAATAAAGAAATAAATAAAATATTGATCTAAGTTTGTTCATACTTATATTGCCACAATCTTCTCTTCCTCCCACCTGTCCTCTCTGCCCGCTGTCTTATTCTCCTCAGTGTCAGCAGTACCGAGAGAGCACGTCAGTCCTGGAGAACCAGCCAGCGGGAACATTCGTTCTGCAGGTTCACGCTGTGGATGCTGACGAGGGCTCTAATGGCAGGGTCACATATGGCTTCATGCACAAAGACTCCACTGTGCCGGCATTCAGTATACACCCAGACACCGGTACTGAAACACACACATACTCACTTTTACGTGCACAAACATACAAGTACAGAGGAGTACACATACTTTTATTCCAGTGGGGATTCTTATGCAGGTTTATTTTATAATATATCTATCATGCTTGGTGTAGTGTAACAAGGTATGTGGTGCACTTGCACATTTCCGAGTCTACAATTTAAAGATGTTCAATTTTTTAAATACCAGACAATGAAATTTATGGTAGTTGTCATTTTGCTCCTAAAGACTCACAATTCAAAGCCTAGTGGATACAGTAGAATTCTGTTCCACATTCAGTGTTTCTGAAGCATTCTTGTATATTCTGATTTAATTTTTTTTTTTTTTTAACATAACATAATGTTTGTTCTCCAGGGTTTATGGATCAGTATGTTTGGTCAGTGATTTTGTAAAACTTCTAAAAGTAGAAGTAAAAATCTATCTGTTATTTGAGATGTAACAAACTCAGTGTCTTCCTGTAGGTACAAAACATATCGACAGTATTTTTAATGTTTTTTATGTAGATGCCAGTGATAGATGTCATTACATTTCTAAAATAAATAATTTAGTTGTCTTTGGATATGATGATAACTACTTTTGAAAAACTCTCATTTCCTTTCCTGTTCTGCTCCTCATCCACTCTGCTGTCTTTAAAGTTAAGCTTCAAGGCAAACAGGGAAAATCATTTTAGTGTTAAATTGCAAATGCCCCTGGGACACAAAACCAAACTGCGTTTGGTATAATTTAGCTGTCTGATCGCTCTCGTTATCTCTTTGTCTCTAGGAGTAATTGTGACAGCGAGGAAATTTGACCGCGAACGCCAACGAGAGTATGCAGTGACGGTGACTGCCACTGATCAGGCAGCTGACCCGCTGATTGGCATTTGTCAGCTCAACATCCTCATCCTGGACCAGAACGACAACAGTCCTAAGTTCGAGAACATCCGATATGAGTGTAAGTACATGTTGGTGTAAATGAAGTCTGAAATATGGTGACTAAGAGAACTCAACACTGAAACCCAACAGTGTAAAAACACATAAAAACTGACTTAAAACAAGAAAATGAAGGAAATATCTTCTATCCAGTTTCTTTAGTAACATTGTGATGGCATGAATCAAAACATACAGGAAATTGGCATTAACTATTTATTAATAAAACAATATTGTTCATAATGGAGTTCCATGTTGTTTTGTGTGACTTCAGTATTTTGTGTTTTGTGTATTTGACATTTGTTCCTTTTTGTCACATTTTTGTTGTCACATTGGTAAATGTGTTTTTTTAATTAGCTTGTGTCTTAATTGTTTATAATTTTTTTCTTTATTTGCTTTTATTTTCTTCAGTTGCAAAGCATTGAGCTTGTTCTCCCACTGTACTGACAAATACAGTATAAAAGACTACAAATAAAGACCTCACAGAAGCACTGAGGCGTACAGCACACTTCTTCTTCTTCTGTCACAGACTTCCTTCGTGAGGATACAATGATTGGGACTAGTTTCTTGCGGGTGGCAGCTCATGATGATGACTTTGGCACCAATGCAGCTGTCACATACTCCATGTCCAGTGAACAGCCGGAGTACCTCAGGGTCAACCCTCTGACAGGCTGGGTGTATGTCAACCAGCCCATTTCCCAGGTACACTCATGCTATATTCAAACCAATAATACCCAATTCAACCTTCTATTTTTATGTTTATAGGACATTCTGCTGTGTTTATAATTTAGCAAATATGCAGATAACCTATCAAATCTTCATCTCATGGAGATGATTGGATGCCCTCAGGGCTAATCGCACTTATGGGGTGGAGCACTGCAAATGGAACAAAAGTAATGAATTTCAGATTGCAACTAAAATGACATTTTTGAGATTGTTCACCACTTTGAAAAGGTTTTCACTGTTTGGAATATTGTAGTGAGACTTAATCTCCTAGGAAGAACAAGCTACTCATACTTATGCCATGGATGCACTTGAATGATGTTTTGATGCAGAGGTCTGATGGGTGGAGAAGCTGAATATTTGGGTAAGCTATTGGACAGTTCAGCTATGTATATAGATGCTCCCAATCAGCCGGGGGAAAAGAGGGTGTAAACCATTAGGAGTCAGAGCCCACTGAATGCAGATCATGAATCTTTCCAGCAATGCTACTTCTTCCAGTGGATGGCCAGAAAAGCAAGTATATTTGCATTTTAGCATTTTATTGCTGACAGTCAGGGGGCAGAAGTCCAGTGGCCAGTAGCACACAGGCAGCCTGAATATGTGATAATGTCTTCACTGGAGCCTTTCCTTTGGCATCAGGAGAAATAACATTGCTGATACTTTCCTCACTCCACTGCCTCTAACCTCTTGCTTCACTACCAGTAAGAGAAACAATCTTGGTGGGAACATGAACAAGCAATAGAGGAAACTGCCACATTGTCTGCGCAAAACAAGTCTGTGTCTCAGATGAGTGCCACAATTATAAAAGCCCAAAAAGCAACAACACACCATCTTCCAGTGCCAAGAGGAATGCATGTCTGTATCCTCAGCACCCTGCATCTTACACTCACAGCTGGCACCATGCCAGTATTTTTGCCTGAGAGAATGGCTCACTAGAACATATCCATGTTTCCAGATACGAAACTTTTCCACTAATGAGTACAACTGCATAAAGTATAATACACAAGCAGGCGCTGCCTACACGTTTATTTCAGCCTTTGCCAGTGTGAAGATCTCAGTTGTCTTAATTGCTCAGAGCAAAGATTGAATTTGAAAACTGCATAACTTCACAAAATCTTAAAAATATATTTTTTTCTTTATAGAGCCAAGCATGAAAACCTGGTTCTAAGAAAAGCATTTTTTGCATTTGTGAATATGAAACACCTTTAAAATGGTAGAATTTGTAAATAACTTTCATACCATGGTGGATAAAGCAGAAGGCTGTGAGCAAATTTGAGAAAGTGAACTTGTGTCATTGGTTTGTTTTTGTTATCTAACATACGCCAATTAACCAACACTAACGGACTTTTGGTTAAGTTATTTTCTTTTCTTCCTAAAACGGATCATTTCCCTTGATTGCACTAGCTAAAACTAATTGCTCTTGTAGGGGTTACAAAAGTCTGCTCAATCAATACAATTATCTTTAAGTATGTTTGTGTTTATCCGAATACAGCCTACAGTCAATTTCTCCCTGCACTGAAGTGTGGAAAATTGATTGCTTGCTGAAATGTGTGATCTAGATTCACAATGTTTATCACTTTTTAAGGAAGCTATAATTATCACTCTGTCACGCTAATGTGAAACAGAAGAACATGCTATAAAGCGATCACTCTTCTATTCTCTACCACAGAGGACCTACATCACCAGGGAAATCGTGGCAACAGACGGAGGGAACAGAACCAGTTCAGTGGAGCTGTCCGTCACCATCACCAACGTGAAGAACCAGCCTCCACAGTGGGAAAAAGACAGCTACAGCGTGGTCATACCAGAAAACACTGTCCGAGACACACCCATCGTGGTACATTGGGGTGGGGGTTTGACAGTTGGCAGACAAAGGACGTAGCTGCACAAACACATATTGGTGCATTTCTAGAATATATGTGGGTGTTTGTACAATCTTAACACTTAAAAATAGACAAGGCATGTTGATTTATACAGTACTTACAAGCAAGGGTGTTGTGGCTGCCTAGAGGGTAGAGTAGCAAACTTGTTGCTGGTTCAATCCCCTGATCAGCAGGTTAAATCTGGACAAGGAAAATGAAAAAGCAATGCTTGCTCCTCCTTCATTACGACCACTGAGGTGCCCACAACTGCAAAAGCCAGTTTGGCTCTCAGTGAAACTTCCCAAAATCAATAAAGGTTAAAAGAAAAGAAAGTGCTTTACATGAGGCAAGGAAATGCACTAGAGTAAAATTTAAAAAACAATAAAAATAACATGAATTAAAATGGAATAAAATTAGCTAAAAAAAGACAAAATTAAATACATATAGACAAAATAACAGTAATAAATCAGAAATACAGTTATAGTGCAATTACAGTGCAGCAGTAAGCACCGACATGCACACCCAAATGAGGTATTACTAAAACACACACACACACTGTAGCCAGCACTCTTCCAGTAAAATCCTTTCATGCACTCAAAATCAAAACAAAAGGACACATGTACACACAAGTGTAAGTAAAAAGACACACGCACACGCATTTTTGTGCTTCCTGAAAACATTTTCATTCAAGGTGAAATAATTTTTTCAGACCTGCTGGCCAAAATTGACATGCTTATTCATTTTCCACTATTACTCCAAAAAATGTATATACAGTGGTGGCCAAAATTATTAGAACACTTGGCATATTTAAGAGGTTTCGGTTGTTTTTGTTGAATTGACCATCAAAAAACCCATAAAACAAATGAAATATCTACAAAGTCATCATTGTGCTCTGTAAACCATAGAATAGAGCCATAATAAGGATTTTTTTTTTTCTTTTCTTTACAAAAAACAAGCTACAGTAGGCATGTTTCATTGTCAATGTCACAATCATGTTCCTTTACAAAAGGAGCCAAATTACTTGTGTCATCATTGTCAGGTGTGATCGTGGTTAAATTAATGGTGATGCAAGAGTATTAGGACACAGCTGTGTGATTCTTTTGAATGTACAAGGCCTATTCTGCTCATTAAGTGATCATCAGGGTTTTGATACCAATTGGTATGAATTCAAAGCCTCTAGAAGTAGTCTTGAAGCTTACGTTGCTCTTTGAACATTGCTAAGGAGCTAACGGCCGAGCTGCGGGTTCGAATAAAGGCCCTTTTTGATGCTGGCTGGAGTTACTGCCGCATAAAGGACTTGAGATGCAGTCCAAGCACTGTAAAGTACACATTAGACTGCCATGATGCCACCAATTCACATCAGAACTGAAAGGGGAGAGGTAGAAAAAAAAAACTTTCAGACAGACAAAGCATCTCAAAATTCTCAGTCTTAGGGACCGAGGAAAGACCTCACGAGAACTGTGTGACAAGATCAACGCCACAATGACTAATGGTGCAACAGTGTCTTCAAGAGCTGTGTATCGGAAACTGGGAGAAGAAGGACTGGTTGGCAGAATAGCAGAAGGACTTGTTGGCAGAATAGCAGCAAAGACACCATTACTGAAAGAGAAACATAGAGAGAAACATAGAGTGAAACACCTGATATTTTCTTATCTTATATTAGTTATCTTATTGGACCTGGATTTATTTTTTAAGAGACAGTGACCATAAACATTATTCTAACTCTTTCCAGAACAACCTGTGACAGAAGGAATTAGCTGAAACATTGAAAATGATGGACTGGCCCCTTCAAAGTCCAGACCTCAACCCCATAGAGCAAATTTGGGGCAAGTTGAAAAATAAACTGGATAGATCTATTGTACATTCAAAGGAAAGCCTTTGGCCTGAGTTGCAGAAGGCATGGGCTAACATTAGTGTGTATATTGACACAATGCCAGAGATATGTGCTGCTTTAATTGCTGCAAAAGGTGGACATACTAAATATTTAAGTTAAAAGTGGATAAAAACAGTAGGACTCACTTCATCTGATATTTGTTGTGCTGAGAACAACGCAGATGAAACGGAAACATGTTTTGGAATTTAAAACAAGGTCAATATTTTCAGATCTGTCAGGTGTTCTAATAATTTTGGCCACCACTGTATATTAAAACTGAATATGGGCGAAAGAGACGTGCAAAATTTATTTGATATTTTCCTGGTTTTAGGAACATTCTTTGGGCATATATGCAGCACAAAATATGCATATCAGTTGTGGTTTGCCTCGGGTAGAGATACATGCACAAAAGAAAAGCCCACAGTTCCAGTCAGAAGGAGAAACACCTACTGTTCAACATCATTAAAGTTGGTAGAATAATTATGAAATAAGTAAATAGCTTAGTAGGAATATTTTTTCAGAATAAGGGCAAAAAGCTGAATTTTTTTTTTTGCATGTAAATGCCGAACAACATTTTAGTCAAAAACCTGGGAGCTGAATCTGAAGGCTCACATTTTTGTGTAGAAAACATTTTCAGTTTCGTCTTTGTGATGGTCATTTGAGATTGTATTGTTGGGTTTAGAAACATTCCCTGTAAATTTGTCCTCTGTCTTGACTCAAAGCACAAGCAGCTTCAGCCATTGGCTGCTCTCAGAAAGGTCAGCTCAGCTCGGTCAAAGTACTGCAAATTTGACATCAGCGCAGGACACTTGCAACATAAAACATACAGTATATATCAGAGATGTCCAAAGTACGGCCCGGGGCCAATCGCGCCGCGTGGTCAGATTTCATGTGGGCCGAAGCTTCGTTTTTATAATATATTATTTATGGCCTGCTAGCATTGTCAGATACTGTATGGCTGGAAGATTTTGGCATTTTTGGTTGACATAACGAAGCATTTAAACCTTTAAGGACATAACTGCTGGTGTTATACATCTGTAGATGTGACACAAAACATTACTTTCTGAATGATTTTGTGAAAGAGAAGAGCAAGAGTGATATGTTTTAAACTTAAATGTTAACAGACTTTGCATTACTCACGATAAGTCATGTTTAAAATGAACATGATCTTAAGATTTGTATCAACTTCATGCAAGTTTAACGTATTCCATACTATTTATTCTTTGTTATCTGACTCCAGATGTGAAAGAAAGGAAGAACTGTTTTTTTAGATTTGTTCACACCTGATTGGCTTAGATTTGGTTACATTGTCATTTTAAAAAAATGTTACAGAACAGTGCATTTGTATGTAACTTTTATTGTTCATTTTTTCATTTTTAAAATGTTAGTATTGGCCCCCGGACATCTTCACAGTGTCAAATCTGGCCCTCTTTAAAAGAAGTTTGGACACCCCTGCTATATATTCTAATGAGGCGTGCGCAAAAGTAGTAGCAACAAATAAACAAAAAATAAACTGCATTTTTTATGAATTTAATACTTAAAATTGAACAAAACATTTCTGTCTGTATTCATTCAAAATGAAAATAATATTTGATATCATGGTGTCCAGCTAAAACAGATGGTTGTCCCTGTCCCTCTCTACTGTCCACTATCAAATATTAGCAATTAATGGCTTTTCCTTGGAGAGGAGCAACAACAATCTACTTCGTCTAACACTACCCAAAGTTTCTTTTTACAAGTGTGTCAGGATGTTAAGTTATTATTAATCACCTGTGAAATGGCGGGGAACCACAGATTTAGGGACATATACATATATATACACATATGCGGACATTATTAATTCCATTAATGAGGCTTCATTATTTGTGTAATTATGATGTAGCCTATCAACTGCATTTCATGCCACTAACTAATCTACGGTATTTTCCAAGGATCTATTGAAAGCAATTAAGTCCATTAAAGTTGCTGATGAATATTTTAAACCAAAAGAGAGAGATGGGTACTTTACATGAGTGTGTGTGTGTGTGTGTGTGTGTGTGTGTGTGTGTGAACATGTAAATGTGTTTGTGAGAGTTGCTAATAGAGCGGGGGAGAAAGAGAGAGAGAGCATGGTCCCTATAGTACAGTGTATTAATCAAGACAGCAGTTCAGCGTTGATTTGACTGTTATGCAAAGACACAATTACTCTCAGTAGGTTGTAATAGCTCTACCATGGAAAGTTTGAGTTTTTATGGCCTAAATCAGCACATACAGTAGTCAGGCATGTTTGCCAATTCTGTGTGCCTGACAGGGTGTCTCATTATTGTAGCTGGTGTGCTTTGCAGGTTGAAAGGATACAGCTAGGTCACCCATATGCAAGCCGCATCACGTCCGAGGTGGCATTCTTGATTTTAATTGGGGTGTGTATGGCATCAGCTTTGAGTAGCCTCTCCTTAATTAGTTTAGGAAGAATGGACAGTGTATTCCGCAGGATTTCAGTGGATTGTTGTGTAGTGTTTGAGTTTCACTGCATTAATATTTTAGTGTTCATTATTATGGGCTGTAAAAGAGTTTTCCATTTGGGCAGATCATTTTTCACTATTTAGATTGCAGGCTTCAGTTGAAGAACAGCAGCAGCTGTCCTTGTTTCTGCTCCTGTCCTTAGAATCATTGCTGGCATTTGGCACTTTTTCCATCTCTCTGATAATTGGAAACATATTGTTGATTGTTCGTTATCTCTTCCTTAAACCAGAAAGTGATCATGTGACAAAACTTCTAAAAGTGAGAAAACTATATATACAAGTATTGGTCCATGTTTATATGACAGACATAGACAGACATATGTACGGAGCCCCTCTGGTGACATGGTCAAAAAAAAATTATTATAAAAATTATTATAATTAAATCGTGGCCACTATATAGCTCTAATGTGCGCACGAAATACTAATTCGTGGCCATGAAATAAGTATAACATGGGCACGAAATACTAATTTGTGGCCACAAAATAAGTATAACGTGCGCACGAAATACTAATTAATAATATTAATATCGTTTCTGGACAGCTGGGTAAGCAAATCGAGCGCACCTTCTCTAAGGTCTAAGGTAGAGGCATTAGTGGGGCTAAAGCTACACGATGGACAGGGACAGCATGATAGTTTTATTTTAGGCTGGGAATGAGCTACAAAGACATTCTGAAAAGCCTGGCATTGTAAGGAACCATCATTAGCAGCTTGTAGCTATGACAGGGAATATATGCAGTCAGATCTGAGTTTACGTGTGTCGGTAACGGCGCACACGTACGAGAGACACCTGCCTGGGTGTGACCACCTGCCGGGTGCGCCGTGCTGCAGGTGACCCCCCCCAATCAAAACACTGCAACGGAGTGGTTCAGAGGACACGCCCCCACAGTCCTGGAGCTGAGAGTACTGGCCATTTTTACCTGATTTTGACACCTAATTTAATAAACTTGTCATTATTTTTTATCATTCAAATTTGACTGGGTGGTTAATAACACTTTCTTGATATTATCCATTGATCGTATTAATATTATTAATTAGTATTTCGTGCACACATTATACCTATTTTGTGGCCACAAATTAGTATTTCGTGCCCACATTATACTTATTTCGTGGCCACGAATTAGTATTTCGTGCGCACGTGATAGCTATATAGTGGCCACGATTTAATTTTTTTTTTGACCATGTCACCAGAGGGGCTCCGTACATATGTTAGTGTGGGCACAGGAAAAACTCATCTGCTCCTGAGATTTCTTTCTTTAAGTTCTTACTTCAGTAATTGTGTAAGACAACTAATAGGACAACTCCGTGGCAGTTAGTGTAGCTGTCACTAGTAGTGTTATTGTAAATCAGCTACAACAACTTTTGTTGTTTACAGGCTAAAATTAGTGAATTGTATTTATATTTTTCCTTCAATCCTCATCTTTGTTCCAAACAGACCATTAAAGCCACCTCCCCACTTGGGGATCCCAGGGTAACATACAACTTGGAGGATGGCATGGTCCCGGAGACGAACATGCCTGTTCGCTTTTACTTGACCCCCAATCGAGAGGATGGTTCAGCCTCCATCCTGGTGGCAGAGCCCCTGGACTACGAGACCACCAGGAACTTCATGCTGCGGGTACGAGCTCAGAATGTCGCTGCTGTACCGTTGGCGGCCTTCACCATGGTCTACATTAATGTCACAGGTGAGCCTTTTGTCATTGTTTTTGGTTTTACTTGAATTTGTTTTAATAATCTTCAAACTGTTGAAGTATGTTGTCATTTCTCCAGTCAATCTTCCACTGCCCCCTAACACTTGTGTTCCTGTGTAATGCATTCAATTTACGTCATATTTACACACATTTTCTTAACACGTAGTGCTAATGATAAATCTCTTCATTAACCGTTTCATTCAGAGATGTAAAATTAAACAGTTCTCACATTAAGTCTACATTCTGAAGTAAAAGCATACACTCAAAAGGGTGCAGATGAAGAAAGACAAGAGTCATACAAAGATGCAGAAACTATATTGTGGGTGAAGACCAATTTCCCAGAGGATACACAAAAGTTTTGTGAGGGAATAAAAATATCATAGACTTGAAAAAAGGGTTTTGTAGCTGTAGATTTGTAAACCTTACTATCTGAATTTGCTGAACAGAACTGCACACACACACACACACACACACACAGTAAACGTGTATGCGTACACACACGCTTTCTGACTGACAGGTCATGAATACAGTCTTGCTCTAAATGACAACTCACGAAACAGTCCAAATGGCACAGGGACACACCAGATTGTTCACTCAGTATGTACTCTGTATGCTGTACAGAATTTACAGATGCAAACACCAATGTACAGGTTTACTGAACTACGGTCACAGTTATAAAACCCTGTTTTCAAGGACACCTTTTTGAATGATCCATGTTCCATAGTTGCTTTCTGTTATAAAACTCACTGACCAGCAGTGTGGCTGTTTAAGCTTGCAGGAACTGAGAACAAATTGGGTGTTTGTATCATTTTTTTGATGGCTGAGCTATAAGCTAATGGAAGAATACAAAAGATTTTGCTTCATTAATTCACATGATGGGCTTAATGGACTTTAAGTGAAGAGCATCACCAGGCACCATGCTTGTTCAAAGACTCAATGGTCCAGTTAAGGTCTAGCAGCTCATATATTACAAAAGTGCATTCCCAGAACATGCTACTGACACAAACTATCTGTTTTCAGCATCATCACCTAATGTGTTTGGAATCACTACTATACATTTTAATGTATATGTGCTCATTTTGTTTATTCTGATCCTCGCTATTCAACAGTGGACAGTGTCGCTCTTTCTAAACTGCTTGCACAACATAACAGTTGTTCTCACAACATCCGAGACCCTGGAGAGAGACAGAATCAAGAACATTTGGGAAGAACAGACGGTTTAGTTGTATCGCAGCTTTCTCTAAGTCCTGTTGCGTTGTGATTTTCTATTTGGAGTCATTAAAATGTTGGATTCCAAAGCTACACAAATCCAAATCATTTCACTAGCTGGTGTGACTGTGATGAGTCCAAGAGTGCAACTTGTATGCTTAACCCCACTGCCCTACCTCTGAAGAAGATGACCCAGAGTCTAACTCTTTATCTCTTATCTTTGTCCAGGAATATCAGTTTCTCTATCATCCTCTGTCATGTCTCATTATTTTATGGGGCTTCTGATTATGATTACTTCAGTCTGGTGCCACTTACTCTCAGTTAATGTTCAGACCCTGGTAACTAGGCTTAAGTTGCCATCATCACTGTTAAATATGGTTGTGATTGGTAGCTCCTGACCTTGCTCCTGGAAATAACTCTGCCTACCCCCCACATCCCCCAGACTCCCTGACATTTAATCCCCTTGCAACATGCGCGCACACACACACACACACGCACATGCATACCCTATTTCATCAAATTGGTCTTAATCCAGTGAGAAATAATTAATTCGCACAGACCCTCTCCCTATTGCCTCCCTGTCCCTCTCCTAACTTCCCCTTCTGCTCTTTTTGCTCCCCCTGATCTCCCTTATCTGTCTTAATAAGAAAGCTCTCTGACTCCTCCAGAGGCAGTGTGGCTGAGGGAGAGAGGGAGGTCTGTAATGGATTTAAGGCCCCATTTTTAATTCATAGATTTAGACATTTGCTCAGAAGAAAGAGTAGGAAAAATGGCACATGAGGCAGCATTAGATTTAATGTGTTGCACTATTGAAGTCATTTCTGTAATGGTTATGGCCTTAAATCAACTGTTAAAATTTGGCTTCTGCTATTCAGTCAAACTTGAGAGTTCATGTGCTGTCTCACTGGTTCTTGGTGCTACCTGTTTTATCTCTCAATAGCTTGTATTCTACTCTTTTCTCTCCTCGCATTATGGTTCAAGGAAACCAATTTCACACATTTTGTGTCCATTATTGATTGGCCTAATGCAAGTTTTGACCTTCCTCTTGACACCAACAGGGCTTGGAAAAACAATCACCACAGCAAAAATCATAGAACTGTTAGTTCTCAGAGCTATAGGACATGTATAAATGCCACACACTACATGTTTAAGTGCTAAAAAGGATCCCTTTCAATCACCTCAAACACAGTTTGGATAATGTTGAAAACTACAGTAAAATTTGGAATGAATGCTTGCACGTATTTGATGCTGGATGGTGCCTCATTGTGTTCTTACGTATGTTTCATTTATAGTAGGGTTTTAGTTCACGTGTGACTAGGTTAGTTTCTTTTTGCAAAAGTTTGAGGTAGTAGTAGTGGTCGCCTAGTAAGTAACCTTTATTTACACTATGTAGAACAACAGTTAATGCTTTACTAATATCCACACATGAATGATAAAAGTGTAACAGGAGACAATATAAAATATAAATAAATAAATAAATATACATACATATACATCAAAAAGAAGCCTTGTTTGTGACTCAGCTGACCTAATACTAGGATAAAAGCTGTTTCATTGAATTAGAGCAAGGAACAATCTCCCTTGTTTTGAGCCAGACTGTGGAACTTATAAAAGCTTTCTGTCATCACATCTGAAGAGTAGGGTTACAGAATATGGGGTTAAAAGATCAGAAATGTATGAGGAATCCAAACCATGAAGGGCTTTAAATGTTATTAACGGGACCCTAAATTGAATTCTAAAGTGCAATGGAAGTCAAAAGCAGTGCAGCCAGAACTGGAGAAATATGCTCTGTGCATTTGGTGTTGCCCAGAAATCATCCCGGTACATTCTGGTCCTAATGCCAAAGTGCTTTTGCAGAACCATTTAGACATGTGAAAATAGAGGTAAATGATCGAGAATTTGGTCAATTTTATTTCCAGGCAATGTTATATCTCTTAGTTTCAGAAAGCAGGGAATGGTCAGGGACCAAACCAGAACATGCAGGACCATTAACAGTGATCAGCACCTTGAAAAACCTCTTTGTTTTAAGTAGTGCTGGTAGAACAAATAGATTAGATAAGGACAGATGGATGTGAAGCACAATGCTAAGTAATTCATTTACACAAATAGGGGTATACTGAGTTAACAGAATTAATGAAAAATTGGGGACAGGTAAACAAGAATTAGCGAACTGAATTTAGAGCTTTAGCTCTAGCTTTGGATGTGTTTTTTTCATCAAAGTATATCTGACGTTCAGATCATTCAAAGGTTCAAGTTTGTCTTGCCTGACATTGAATTCCAAAGACATTTTGAATTATGTTTTTTAGCAGCAACAATATTTGCAAAGTATGTTTGCTGCCGTATAAACTTCTGTCCTGAACTGAACAGGAATAACCCATAAATTATATGCATGAGCTGGCAAATGTGGCTAAAAATTGTTTTCAGACTGAGAAGAGTGCAGTGGACATAATAATAATCCTTTGTCTATCCAAGATTGTGCTGAAGTGATTCTTGGGAGCTTTATATCTATATATCTGTATTCTTTCTTTTTGTTTTTAATTGATAATTGTGCATGTGATGGCTAGATGCATGGCATCTGTGACCTTTCTATCAAATCCACCAGACACACTATGCAAAATCATTTTTCTGTGTATCCTAAGCACACTCTTTCTTCCTAAACTCTTCCTTCTCCAGATGTAAATGACAACGTCCCATTTTTCACTTCCTCCATCTATGAGGCTTCAGTCACTGAAGGGGCAGAATCAGGAGCTCTGGTTTTCCAGGTTTCGGCCAATGATCTCGACTTGGGTCTTAATGGCAAGGTGAAAACAAACTTGCAAATGCACACGGTAAAAGTGCTAATGTTGTTCTTTCAGCATGGTCAATGGAAAGAGATGTTAACAACATGTTTTTTCCTGTATCTGCCCCAACCTGCCACCATGCAGATCTCCTACTCCTTACTAGAGGATCGCAGTGGGGACCACCAGTATTTCCGTATTGACCCAGAACTGGGATTCATCTACACACAAACTGTGTTTGACCGTGAGACCAAAAGCTCCTACCTGTTGGAAGTTCAGTCTGTGGATGGCTGGGAATCAGCACGGCCCGGCAAACATGGACAGCCGAACTCTGGTAAGTAATACTGACACTGCACAGAACAGCCTGTGACTGAAATGATGATTACTGTAAGTTCTGATTGCGTTTGCTTTTGCAGTTTGTCTAGTATTACGTCTTGTGCCTGAGTGTTAAGAAAAGCAATTGTAAAAGCTGTCATGAAGTAGCTAGGCTGAACTGTTAAAGTGTTATAGTAGTCAGTGGTGAAAAGAAACTGCAGCACATAGAGGGGACACTTTGAAAATTGTGACTTTTTTTACTCAGGAGACATTTTCTATATTAAATTACCACCAACAGGATTTACCTATATTACAAAACGATGTAACTATCTTACAAAATGGTGACACCTGAACATCACACCCACATGTGATTATTGGACATCATATGTACCTAATGCTTACAGCAGTCCCCACTCTTCTTTTTTTTTTTTTTTTTATTGGATAGAGACAGCTGAAGAGAGACAGGAATGTAGGGAGAGAGAGACGGGGAATGACATGTAGCAAAGGGCCACAGGTCGGATTCGAACCCGGGCCGCTACGGAGCCCTTGTACATGGGGCAGATGCTCTACCAACTGAGCTAATCGCTGCCCCAGTCCCCACTCTTCTATGAAGGGTTTCCACCTGATTTTGGAACCTGTCTTCAAGGATTTGTTTTTCATTTTGGAACAGGAAGGGGCCTTCTTCAAATTGTTACCACAAAAGAAGCACACTGTTGTCCAAAGTATCATTGTATGCTGTAGCACAAGGATTTCCCATAATCAGAACTCATGGGCTTAAACTAGACCATTAGCAGTTGGCACTGTATATTCAGACAGATAGTGTTCTCCTGACATAATTATGCTAAACCCAGTTTGCCCAATCTTGCGTTACACCTGTCTAACCAAGGCTGGGCATTGAGCATGGTGAGCTTAGGCGTGCGTGTCACTGCTCAGCCATGGAAATCCATGTCATGAAGCTGCCTAAAAACCATTATGTTGGTCCTGGAGGCAGTTTGGAACTGGTTTGTGCTGTTTGTAGTGGGTCAGTCCAGTTCTCTGAGGTTGCAAGGGCTACTGCTTCACTCCTGAGCTGGGAAAAAAACTGGGGGGGGACAAATGGGCGCATTGGAAACATAATATGCTTTGACAGTAAAAGTCAATGAGCTCATCACTACAACCCATTCTACTGCAAATGTTTGTAAATTCAGATTGTGTACACTTAATGTTATGCACCTGTTAGCATCAGCTGAGGCAGCTGAACCCAGTAACTGGAAGGGCTGTGTGTGTACTTGTATGAAGTAATACTGCTGTCACTTCAGGTAACACATTTTATTTAGCTGCAGCAATTGCATTGAATGCAGTTTCTACCGATGCAATAGAATATAACTATTGTCCAAACATATGTTAACATAGATTTTTTTTCATGTGTACTCACTATGTACATGGATTGGATCATTAACCTTATGTAAAAATGTAAATGTAAAACATTCATGAATCAGATTCTGTTGATATTCTAGTTGTAATCCAGTTTATCTAGTGATAGTGATCACTTTTCTACTCACTGAAAACTAGGACAAGCACAAAAGGGGAGAGAGTTGTAGACAGCTGTTCTGTAAACTTCATTTAAGGCTCTAAATCTTCACCGAAGGCAGCAATAATCTCCGTTTTCCTCTTTGTCTCTTTCCCACATCTGCTCATCTCTCCTTACTTGGAAGACCAAAGGCCATCTTCCTCTGACGGTCTGTTTCTCTGGCTCTGTCTCTTCCTCCATCTACACATTTCTCTCTCATTTGCTGCCAAATGAAACACATACATGCTCCAATGGTAGAATAGAGAGACACCAAGACATTAACAGATGTTGAGACAGATGGGTGAATGGAGAGAGGTGTTGAAGAAACACCAAAACAGACCAAGATATAAATGTATGTTTAATAAATATGATCATAGATTATTAGGCAAGACAAGGCAAGGCATTTTTATCTATATAGCGCAATTCATACCAAGAGGCAACTCAATGTGCTTTACATAAAGACAAAGCATTTAAAAAGAACAGCATAAAAAACAGCATAAAAAACAAGCAATTTTTAAAAAATTAAAACACACAGTTAAAAGCAAGACCAAAGAAGAAAGTACAAGAACAATATATATATTAAAACAATTAAGAGGACTTACAGTGCAAATCCAAGATTACGATTTAAAAAAAAAACATATTTAAAAAAGCTCAGCCATAAGCACATGAAAAGAGAAATGTCTTTAACCTGGATTTAAAAGTGCTTACTGCTGGGGCTGATTTGAGTTCTGCTGGTAGTTGGTTCCAGTTGTGTGCAGCATAACAGCAAAATGCTGCTTCACCGTGTCTGGTTTGAACTCTGTGCTCCACTATCTGACCTGAGTCAGTAGATCTCAGAGCTCTACTGGGTTTATACTCTACTAACATGTCATTTATGTATTCTGACCTAAACCATTCAGTGATTTGTAAACCAGTGGCAGAACTTTACAATCTATTCTGTAGTTGACTGGGAGCCGATGTAAAAACTTAAGAACTGGGGTGATATGCTCTAGTCAGAAGACCGTTACAGTAGTCGAGTCTATTGGAGATGAAGGCATGAATCAGCTTCTCCTGATCTGTTTGGGACATAAAGCCCTTAATTCTGGATATGTTCTTCAGTTGATAAAAGGCTGTTTTGGTGACTGATTTGATATGACTGTTGAAGGTCAGATCTGTGTCTATCAGCACGCCAAGGTTACGGACTTCGTCTGTAGTTTCTAGAGACAGTGACTCTAGGTGTTTACTGACAGTAACCCTCTTCTCTTTATTGCCAAAAATAATGACCTCAGTTTTTTCTTGATTTAACAGAAGGAAATTTGGGTTCATCCAATTTTTGACTTGCTCTAAACAGTGACACAATGACTCTATTGGACTGCAGTCATCTGGAGACAGTGCGAGATATATCTGAGTGTCATCTGCATAACTATGATAGTTGACATTAGAATTCGGCAGAATTTGACCTAAAGGCAGCATATATAGGCTGAACAGAAGGGGTCCAAGGACTGACCCCTGAGGAACTCCATATGTCATAGCCACTCGCTCAGATTGATAACTTCCAATGGTCACAAAATAACTCCGCTCCTCCAAGTAGGACCTGAACCATTTTAGGACTGTTCCGCTGAGTCCTGCCCAGGTTGCCAACCTGTTCAGCAGTATACTGTGATCCACAGCGTCGAACGCAGCACTGAGATACAACAGGACCAGAACTGACACCTTGCCTGAGTCAGTGTTCAACCTTATGTCATTTAACACTCTAATAAGAGCTGTTTCTGTACTGTGGTGAGGTCGGAAGCCTGATTGAAATTTGTCAAAGAGTCCACTGGAGTTCAAGAAGTTGCTGAGTTGATTAAAAACCACTTTCTCAACGATCTTGGCTATAAAAGGAAGATTTGAGATAGGTCTGTAGTTGGTTAACATGGAAGCATCCAGCGTTCTCTTTTTAAGAGTGGCTTAATGGCAGCTACTTTTAGGGGTTTAGGAAGCGTGCCTGATTGAAGTGAGCAATTTATTATTTGATGCAGATCTGTTTGGACAGAGCTTATGATAGTTTTTAAAAAGTCAGATGGTATTGTGTCAAGACAGTATGTCGATGGTTTAAGATGCTGAACTGTTTGCTCTATGGTTTTTTGGTCAACTGTATTAAATTCTGACATCATAGCTGATTTATTCCTAGGTGGTTTTAAGGATTGCATCATTTTATTATTTTGCTGATTTGTGTTGATATTTAGTCTTATTAATGGATACTCTCTCTAGGTTTGTCTCACTATGGCATTTGTGGCAACACAAACAGAAGTTAAATATTAAGCAGAGCAGAGGCTGAGAGACTGCAGTGAAGCCATGGGAGTTATTTTATTTATTTTCGTCATGATTAAATGAGGTGGCATGAAGAAAGATTGGTGACAGGCAAATTAACAGATACTTAACAAGGATGCATATTCTCACGAGCGTGTGAAATTGCAATTGTTGTCAATCTCTGATGTATTGATTTCATAGAGAAATCTTCTCAATGTGGTGTGAGTGAATTTACTCAAAAATCTGTTGCACATGTAATGAAACATACTATCTCACCACATGTTGAAGAGCTGCTAACCTCAAAGGCTCTTGAATCAGCCTGGTTTCTGCTTTGAAATAAACTGGAAAATACATAAATCCAAATCATGTATGAGCTTGGCAACATACCAGGGTGGCATGTAGCCGTTCTTATTAAAAAGAATGCAGTAAACCAAACCATTGAGTCAATGGCAAAATTGAGAATACATTTTTTCATCCAAAGATTCTGAAGAATCCATTTTAAAATAAGTTGATATAAATCTGATTTATCCCCTGACACTCATTAAATCAATGGCTGTCTTTCCCCCTCCTACTCAGCTTCCTTTGTTACAGATGATCAAATTCTGCTCTCAAAGCTCTGAGCTCCTAAGTAAGAAATACTTTGGGCTATTAAATAGCTGAAAATCGTTTCCAGGGTACTTGTGACCATTGCTTGAATTGGGCTGTTCGTCCCCAGTATTAAGTGTTTTTTTTTAACCTCCTGGTGAACACCAGTATTTTTGTTGGAAACAAGTCCCTCCTAAAACATATGGCCTTGCCTCCAGAAACAACTTAGGTCATTCTTTTATTAGATATTTTGATTTGTTGAAGCCTCCATGAAAATGGATTTGTACTTTGGCTATATATTTCAGTATATAGTTTCAACTGTAAGGGGACTTTGTTGTCTGCTCATTAATTTAAATTAGTAAATGTGTATATGTTTTATACGGAGATAGATGGGATGTACAATGGTAACACCAGGACGTATTATCTAAGGTAGAAGTCCTATGCCATGCAGTGGTTTCTTACCTTTTTTTTATTTCAGTTGAAACACTGCTTGCAACAAGGTTTGAAGGACTGTTACCTTTTGGGTAAAGATAATCAGATGGGATTTTCAGGGGTTTTATTTTTTTTATTTTTTATTTTTTACTTTTCTGAGACAGTAGCATGATGGTCACATGGTTTCACTGGATGATAAAAGGTATTTCACCATGCTGAATTAGGCGTAGGAGAGAACTATTTATGGATGGATAGGATTTTCAAATAATGAACTCTCTCATGCAGGATTTACTAAGAGTCTGCATCAAGACAATTTTAGCACCCACAGTTGTATAATGCTGCACAAAGCTGCATCTTTACTGTATTACTAGAGAAAGTATTGATTGAATGCTCCCCTGCATTTCATATCTCTTTGGTCACGTGAGGATACTTCTATATGTCACTCTGATAACTATAAGTGGCAAATCTGACATGAGTTATATCCTCACCTCAAACTGTGATAAGCTTGATTTTCCATCAGGTGTTTCAGAGCCCTATCATCGACTCTGAGAGTCTAATGGGATACTTTGTTTAAAATATTTACCTTTGTTGTAGGTAGGGGATTGATCGTCTTTGATTTTTTTTTCTTTTTTTGTATGTTGGTGAAATATCTAATTAATATCATATTCCTAAATTTTTCCCCTTGAGGTGAAAATTCAATACCTTCTACAACATACACTTTGTGACCCTTCCTGGTGTAGTTCAGATAGCAGATAAACAGTCAGTCCAGATGTCTCTCTTGTGATTAGCTTTGTTAGTCGTGTGTTTCCTGTGTGTTATTTTGTTGTGTTTCTCTTTCTTTATCACATATTCTGTTCAAAAGCTGAAAGGGTCTTCCTATATGCCTCTTATAACAACCCTCTAATTACAGTGGAATCATGTATGACAGTGTTAGTAATTCATTTATATTTTTTACATTAATTTAGTACTTGACACAACTTTTGTCACCTGTTTATTTGGAAAAATAATGACAAGAAAAGAAGATTTGAAGTATAAGCTATATTTAACAGATCTACATACAGACATACACACTTGCAGAGCGCCAAGAGATGCTGCAGACAAGAGAAAGCAGAATGTTGTCAAGTGATTACAAAAATAACCTTGATAAACACTGTTTTCCCAAGCAGTAAACAAGCTTTCCCACTACATACAAGCTAGAGCGTGTGAGGTGGGGTTGGGTGTGTGATTTATTTATGTATTTTTTTTTTTTCTTCTCCACATACATGTTTCTGGAAGTGTGAAAACATGGAGCGGCAGCGTTAGCAGAGAGGGAGAATGAGGGCTGCTACATCTGCTTATAGGCTTTGTTTTCTTCCTCCATTCCTCCCTACCTTTGTCTTTCTCTCTCTCTCTGATGGATTCCGGACATGTGTAAAACCCTCGCATCCACAACTTGTTTTGTTATAGCTCCAAGCGTTGCATTAGTTTGCTATCTGTGTCCTGAACTGTATATCATCTCTCCCACCCTGGCTTAAATAATTTATCTAATCTTGAATCGTGTGTTGTAAATTATGCTCATTTTGATACCGATATCAAAGGAAGCACACGATGTTGGGTTGCTCAGCTACTGAGCCACTTATGCCTCCAGGGTGCTTTGTACTCCTCTTCAGCCTGCGGTTGAATGCTAAAGAAAAAAGAAACAGCTGGACTTAATGGTAAAATAGACAGAAATTGTGGAGACAGATGACAGATGTAATAGAAATGTGGTAGACAACACTGGACGGAAGAAAACATTTTTAATTTTCTTTCTGCCTGTGTGCATGAAGAAGTTTCCTGTGTGTGAGTATGTGTGTGCATGCTGGTGAAAAGTAACTAAATAGTTGCTATCCAAAGAGAGATAGACAGATGTTCATGTTCACGTTGACAGAATAAGAACAACCCCACGTTTATAATCTCCTTTTTCTTTCCCTCTTTCTTTCTCTCTGTGTACTCTTTCTTATCTTTTTATTTTCAGACACGGCATATGTTCGCGTTTTTATCAGTGACGTGAATGATAACAAGCCAGCATTTGCACAGGCATCCTATGAAGTTGATGTGGACGAGGATGCTGACGTAGGCTTTGCCATACTCACGGTCGGTGCCAATGATGGAGATGAAGGTGGGTGACATGGATAAAGGAATATGTATGTGAATATGGGCCTGTGTGTTTCTTGGAAATGGGGTAGATGGGGTAAACACAGTAGATATAGAATTGAAAGTGTAGGAACGTTGGAGAGGCTAGTACTGTAAATCTATAATTTAACACATTGCTGAACAGTTTTGCCTTTCCCTCACACAAGAAAAATGTTCACCTTTCACTTTGCTGCGTTTGTCTGACCCCCTTTTACTTTGAAGGACAAAAAAAGGGTTGCACTACAAAACGTGTTAAGGTCATGAAAAATGCAGCAGGATGTGAGTTTGAATCAGACCCATTTAATATAACCTTTCGATAGATAGCAAGGAAAGGAGCTCTCAGGTGTTTAAACGTGCACATTTTAAGCTTCAAAACATTTTCTTTCTCTTTGGACAAACAATTCTTACTATTAAGATTTTGCAACCCTGTAGCTGTTGAGGAGCAGCTGACTACACTTCTGACATGGCTGGTATTTTGCATTATTTATCCAACTTCTCTATGGAAAACGGGCTATATTTTAAAATGATCAAGTGGTTTTTAGTCCCAAGATTGAGACAGTTGTGCTTAATTAAGTTAAGTTTAATATTTTTAAGGGTGTGATTACTCCTTCAATGAACAAAAGAAAAATATTATAATGGGTGTGTTATTTGTCAGACACTACCCACCCATGTTGATGAATGATGGTTGGTTCAACTACAAGCGACATGCACATGATAATTCAAAGTTCATTGTATGGCACATGCTTCCACATTGCTGAACCTCATAGAGAGCAGTATCATAAACTATGCAACCTTGCTTATTTTAAAGGTTTATAAGCTGTTCCTGTGGTTTATGACCATTGATTCAGTTTTCCTGAATAGAGCTAGCAGCAACACAACAAGGATTGAAAATCTGGACATCTGGTAGAATTTAGTAAGTACAGTACTTTTCAACTAGAATTGTTCCTATTAGTTAGGCCTATTAGTTACACAGGCCTAACTTGTTGACCTTTCCAGTGCACTAACCTTCAATAAAACACTAATTAAGAGGCCTCATTAGAATCTGAGAGCTTACTTAGATCACAAAATATAAAGATTTAGGTCTGTGGTGGATCATGCCAAGGGACTCGGCTGTCATGACCAGACGCAAATGTCAGCTCACAACAGAAAAGGCAAAACCATTATTACTCTGAGGAATGAAAAGAGTCTCTCATATCTTAAAGCTCTGTGGCTAACGCTATCAAAAGGCATCTAGAAACTGAGTAGGACTCGGATAAGAAAAGGTCTGGCAGTTGAAGATCAACACCAAAATCAAATGAGAATTGCTCATTGTATGTGA
This sequence comes from Sciaenops ocellatus, assembly GCA_033000465.1. Taxonomy (NCBI): domain Eukaryota; kingdom Metazoa; phylum Chordata; class Actinopteri; family Sciaenidae; genus Sciaenops; species Sciaenops ocellatus. The sequence continues at coordinate 4,955,592 of CP136888.1, read as the reverse complement.
CTAGGGCTTATGCAACAGAAGGGTGATTGTAACAGATGTCATGATACAACTGAATGAGAGTAAACTAAAAAAATGTTTCTACTTCAACAGAGCACAGACAACTGAAAACTAGGCACATTGGCTCTTTATTTAGCCATCACAACAGCGTTGATACGCATATGAGTTAAGAAACGTAAGAACTGGACTGCGAAAAATACCACAAGAAATCATGTTATAAATAAAGCACAATGTGTTTTATATTTGACATTATTCAAAGTAGCTACCTGTTGCTTTAATGCCTCATGGCATTCATGAGGGAGTCACCTGGAATGGTTCTTAATTAACAGATGTGCCTTGTCAAAATTGCCTTTGACTGAGTAAAGAGAAATGATAGTCAAGTAATGACATTACTTTTAGACATGAAGGTCAGTCAATCTGGAAAATTTCAATAACTTTGAATGTGTCTTCAAGGACAGTCACAAAAACCATCAAATACAAAGATGAAACTGACTGAGGACCGCCCCAGGAAAGAAAGACCAAGAGTTACCTCTGCTGCAGATGACAAGTTCATTACAGTTATCGGCCTCAAAAATTGGCAATTAATAGCACATCAGAGTAGAGTCCATGTGACGACGCGCCGCCATCACTAGCTCACCCGACGAGCTATTGGTATAGGTGTTGCTTAAAAGACTCTTGAACAGTGGATGTATTTGAAGGTTGCACAGACGGAACACACACAGGTATGGGTGCGAAGGTATTTATTGATTGGTTGCGGTACCTCGTAGTTCACCTGTGAAGGAGACGTTTCATTGATAAGTCGATAGCGGCAGAAGGAAATAATAAAGGACTAACGCAATGCGTATTAGTTGTAGATTGGGTGGATTTAGCATAAACTTACCTCTGCTTGTCTTCCTGTCTCCCGAGGTGTTCGGGCAAAAGAATTCCCCGGGGGCACGCGCACCTTAATAGTTCCGGGAGGGAGTAGGACAAGTGGGGAAATAGGTAAAGGGGGGTTCGTGTTGTGTAAATATGTATTTAACTGGTGTAAAATATGTATGTGGGGTTATTAGGTTTACTGTGGGTGTGGTGATGGTTGTTAAGATTATATATAGTTTCTGGTGATGTTTTGTGTAAATATTGCTGTAGATAGATGTAGGTATGTGTGTGTCTCTGATTTTACCTGGGTTAAATGGTATAGTCCGGCTCATTATCTGGGCCAATAGGTATATAAGTAGTCAGTCTGAATATGTCTGGGTTGATGTAGGTGTTGGTGTATGGAAATTGATAAAAGAAAATAAATGTGTCTGGCTCCTCGTTCTTGCCATTCTTCTTATTGCCTCCATGGCTGCTCAGGCATTCTAACAGTCCACATCGATGCTTCAGAGTTCAAGTAGCAGACACATTTCAACATAATCTGGACAGAGGAGACTGCGTGGATCAGGCCTTTTTGCTGCAAAAAAACAAAACAAAAAACAAACAAACCAAAAAAAAAAAAACACTACTGATGGAGACTAACAAGAAGAAAATTGGGATAAGGGGCATTCCTGACAACACCCTCTTTTGATTGCAATTGCTTTTAATATATTTGATATAATTCTCCCATATGTTTTAAATATAGTAACTGAACCCATTTTAGGAATGTATTCCACCATCCAAATCATTCTAAGATACTTCACCACTTCACCATATGTTGTTTTTGTTACTTTTGATAATTTGAGACTTTTAGCTAAAAACAGCTACCTTGAGCGGTCACACTAAAAATACAGTAGCCCTAAAGGTGCCCTATAGAATTTTCATGGATGTCCTTAATAAATCACTAGCAAAGTCATATTTTTGCATCCTTGTTTAGGCTACTAGGTAATAGTCTTCTCGTCTGCATTTGTTGGTCTTTTGCTGCATTTGCTAGCATGTTATAGCCTATGCCTGTTGATTAGTAGAATAGTATGAAACGGTGAACAGGAATGTGTATCATGGGCTAACACATGCTAAAAAGTGCTCCTTTAGCTAATTTCATTTTTAGCTGTAAAGCAGTTAAAAGGCTTGGCTTTGACACTATGAGCAATGCTTTACTCTTATTAGATGTGCATATTGAATCTTTGGCTTTTTACACCCAAACGTGCTTCTTTGGGTGTGTCACTTCTGATCTAGAAAAATATATACTTTGAAAGTCACATTTTTATGACTCAAGTCATTTAGTTTAACACTGACAGTGAGTTTTATTTTTCTAGTCTGATTTTTGTTATGGATGTTTAGAAATCCCATTCATCTCTCACAGAACATGGACAGGACAAACATAATAATCCCTTGTATTAGTATTTGAAAAAAATACTATATCGTCAAATTTTAGGTTGCTGTATTTCAAATGGTATATTGTTTTATATGGTGTAATGATGCACTTTCATTGTTAAAAAGACATTTTTGAAATGGCATGGTTTGGCTACTGTTATGGAATTTCCTAGCCTTAGTTTACACAGGGTCACACGTGGGCCTTAAAGGTCCTTGGCAGTAGCAGTTGTTTGGCTTTGTTTGAGGAAAGCAGGTGCCAGTCTATCTTGACGTTGTGGTGACCAGGGTCGAATGATCTGAATATTTCCTTCCTAGACATAATAGATAGCTTGCCATTGACATTCCATGAACATAGACAGACAACAGTGGCTCCAGACTAGAGTGTGCTGACAGTAATACAAACGTGTAAAAACATCCTCTTTGGCTATTTCTGGGCGTATAGTATTTGTGGTGTTATCTGCAGGGGTTTCAAGTCTGACCACTAGCATGAGTCCGGCAGAATGTGAGACCGACTCAGACACTTCTGATGTACTTTGAGAGTGTCTCTAATTCTCCTTGGCCAAGTGTCAATAAATATTACAGCATAAGACATCAGAGGCTCCTGAACACTTTCTTCCCTCCTGACCTCACCATTGATTTCAGCAATTTCTCCACAACAGCTACTGCTTACAAACGGGAAGCCTGAGTTTTCTACCTGTGTCCTGTGATGAATAGTTTTTTAGTCATTGTTTCAGCAAGACACTCCCATGCTCTCTCCTTTTTTTCCGATTTGAAAAAAAAAAAAAAAAGAAAAAAAAAAATTAATAACAAAGCAGAGACCAGATTGAACTGTCTGTGTGATGTTGGATGAATTCTTTTTTTTCATCCAAGTGCTTCAGTCAATGTGCTACCTTAACTTTATTAACTGCACCTTTAGTTCAGGATGAATTAGTATGGATTCTTACCTTACACTTTTAGACACCATCTTGTACCTTCTTTTTTTTTAAATTGGATCAAAAGGTACACTTCTGGGGCCCTATTATGTGCCTGTCATGGTTCACCTGTGAAAACTGTACTCCTCCTGATTGTGAAGCAATCCCTCTGTGTAAAACAAGGGAGAGAGATTGAAAGTCAGTGTTGGATTGAAAAGGGTACCCACCCAATTGAATTTTACACAGGAAGAGCCTGGGAGTGGTGTTCATTCAGTGTATTTACTGCTGCTAGTGTTTATGCTTAACAAAAAGTCCAAATGAGTTCTGCCTGTAAGCGAGTTGTTGAGAATGCTGTTTGACAGCCAGAGTCGACCAGTATTCAGAATCAGAAAGGTCTCGTTATTGTCCAGAATTTGTCAGAATGACCGCCAAAGAAATAATATATAATATTTCAGCTCACCACTCTCCTACTCTGATTGACGTAACTAAGTAGTGACACTCAGACACTGATATCAGCTTATGAAAGTTTGCCTGTCAGTGTGTTTCTGGCTTTGGTGTCTCTACCACACACGCACACACATGGACAAGACAAGTGATAAGGCCATTGTGAAGTGGATCAGTTTGTCTTGGAAATAGAGAAGCAAGAATCTGCTAATAGTAGTATATATAGAGAGGGACATTGTGGATTTGGGAGTAAAGAGGAGAAGGGGGAGAGAGAGATATAACTGTCTTAGCGTCTGTGGCTCGGAGGTAGAGCGGGTCGTCCACTAATCAGAAGATCGGCGGTTCGATCCCCTCCTGTCTGCATGTCAGAGTGTCCTTAGATACTGAACCCCAAATCGCTCCTGAAGGCTGCGCCATCGGTGTATGAATGTGTACGAATGGTTAGCTCCTCAAACTGATGAGCAGTTGGCACCTTGCATGGCAGCCAGTGCCATCAGTGTATGAATATGTGTGAATGGGTAAATGAGATACGTGCTGTAAAAGCGCTTTAAGTGGTCGGAAGACTAGAAAGGCGCTATATAAGTACAGTCCATTTACCATTTACCATTTATCTTATTATCTGGCATTTATCATAGCAGACTGCAGAGGCCTGCTGTGAACCGGGGAGATAAATAACCCTTGTCGGTTACACACATGCACATAAGATCACTTATTTGCTTGCTTACTTGTGTGAGTGCAAAGAAACCTGCTGGAGTCCAAAATAAGGTTATTACCACCAACTGAGAGAGACACAGGAAGCAGTAACGTACGTGTGTGTGTGTGTGTGTGTGTGTGTGTGTGTGTGTGTGTGTGTGTGTGTGTGCGAGTGTGTAATTTTTCTTTTTTTTTTGTGGGGTGTATAGAGGCTTAAGTTAGTGGAGGAGGAATAGATTGGAGAAGAGATTTTGCACTCCTGCCAGTAATGAGGACAATATATTGTTGCATGTCGAAGATGTGCATATCGTAGAGCTACTATAGCTAATATAACACAAAGGCCCGGAGTCTGAGATCACATTGAAAATTCCCTGTTTTCACGGAAACCTGGACATAATCAAAAAGTTTGAGGATTGAAAAAGGAAAGTGTCAGAAGTCAAATTGTTATTCTCAGCAAAGAGGGACTTGCTCAGCATCAAATCATGGCTAGACTCAAGCATTTTAAGGGGGTAGTGCATGGAACTGTAAAACGTTGTGCAGAAACTGGACCAGTTGTATCCAAAGCACGATCGGGCAGACCAAAAGTGACCACACTATCAGAAGATCAATATATCAAGCTTAGTTCCCCATGAGATAGTAAAGTAACTTCATAATAGATACAGTATTTGGTAAATAAAGAAGACAAGACTCCAATCAGAAAGATTACAGACTAAAGAAGCCTGTGGTATCAGGCAACTGTGATATCAGAGGACATGTAGCAGTTTCTAAACACTTCTCAGGTGGAAGCAAGACCAAACACTGAGGCTAAGAAACACAAGCATTTTACAGTGCATGGAAAAAAAGTTTGAGATTTATGGCATCAGAAGGGTGTATGTAAGAAGAGCAGTGTGTCAAAGCCATAGTGAAACATGCTGGTAGGAATACTTAAGTCTGAAAGTGTTGCTTACTTACAAAGTGACTCCACCTGAACAAAGAGAAGTATTCCATGTAAAAAAATAAATAAATAAATAAAATAAAAAATAGTATTGCATTCAAGACAAATGCATATATCTTGACTAGTGGTCTCATGCTTTTGGACCCCACTGAATATTAATATGAATTAACTGCTAATCACCAGTCCATGAAATATCATTATACCACAAGATAGAAGCAGAATTTGACATTTTTTAAATGTCAAACTTGAAGCTCCAGCCTGTTGTCTTTTTATTGACTTTACTGAAACCAAAGATCAGCAAGCTCTGCTTTAGAATTAAAATATGCAGTCATTTTAGTAGAGTCATGACCGCACCTTCAGAAGAACCAGCGTGAGAAGTAGCAACCTGAGATGTTATCACCTGTCTTGGCTATAAATGCATGTGAATGTGTGTATTCTTTTCTTATTTCCTATGTTTTATTTTGATACAATTTAAAAACATAATATAGAGCTGTTAAAAGCAGCATTTTAGTAATGTTTTGTTGTAATAGTAATGTCTGGGAGTCTGAGAAAAATGAGAGTGCATTTTCAAAATAAAGTCAAAAGGGTGAAAGTTGCAGTATTAGTGTCAGAGAGACAAGTTTTAAAATTGAAATGTCAAGGATGAAATTGATGTTCAAGATTAAAGTCTTGAGAATAAATTCAACTACTAGCCTCATCACACATGGCTGCCTCTGCAAAATTTCTTGTGTAGATGGCGCTAATACTGAAAGTTTGACTTTATTCTTGACATTTCAACTTTATTCTTGAATATGCAAAATAATGTAAAGTATAACATGTGGAGTAAAAACTGGAAGGAAATCTTAAAGGCTCCCAGGGAAGACATTGATTATATGTTTGTATAATTCCAGCTGTCCAGCGCAAGATAATAAACAAAGTAATCATTGCGTTGTTTATGTTTGGATGTAAGAAGGCTATTCCTTGTGATCTGCTATGCTGCATATGTAAATGTTTTTGCACATACAAACATTTAATTCATATCAGCAGCATAGTGATGATATCCTGTCTTTTTCAGGGAGTGCTCTATTAGAATTGGGTTATCTGCATACTTATCTGTATGTAAGTGCAATTGTGACACATAATCTCCAAAAGTCATAGGTCATTGTACAACATACTAAAATCAAACTTAAAACTCAACTCTTATCTGGTATTAATGTATACTGTTGTTTTCTTAAAGTACAGTACCAAGGGAGATGAAAAGCATTTTGAAATTGGTGCAACTGGGAAAAGACATTAATTTTATCTCCATTCGTTTGTTTATTTTAACAGTTGTGCTGTTTCTTTTGTCCCTTGGGTCTCAGCAGTTTTTTTAAATACGTAAGAGATTGAGACAACTAGAAAAGCTGGAGAAAGAGGGTGAGAAAGAAGAAAGGATGCAATTGCATATATCCCCTAACGTCTTATTTAAAATACACAGACAGGCGATACAAAACGATCTGGATTACTGCATTCTCCTTCCTTTACTTTCATCTTGCTAATAAGCTGTGAATCTCATCTTGTCTTCAGAGGTTTCTCATTTCCCTTTCATATTAACATGAGGGGTGGTAGATGCAACGGTGATTGAGATGCAGACCTTGGCTTTACCAGTAATTGCATTGAGAGGGAACATTTTGTTGATCAGCATCTAATAGACTTTATTAAAAATGCTTTGTAGAGCTTAAAAGAAAGGAGATTATTAAGTGAGGTCAGGAGAGAACTTTGGAGACAAGGAGAGGGGGAACTTCACTGCAATATCATTTTAGATTGCGTGGAGCAATGGAGTATTAATTATTAAATAGAAAATCACTGCATTCATGTTGTGCTTAATCACTCTTGTATTTTTACAGACCTCTGATAAACAACATAAAGGCACTTTAAGTCCTAGCGGACATAGGATCTGATTAGATTCTAAATGTGGGTATAATAATACCATGTGTCATGCTTAACAGCCTTGTTAAAGTTGATTCTTGTATAAATAGTACTTATCTCGCCATACCTCTGTGTCATTATAAACACCATCAAACTGAATTCTGTCGCATTGCTCTGCTAGTGAGTTTGCTATAGCTGTGGCACTTGTACCTGCAATGAAAGACATTAGATCTCAATGATTAGTAAAGGTTTTATTCTTGGCTGTACAAGTTCAGTGCTGTTTTCCAGGCAAATATGGTAGCTTGTGCAGACAGACAAAGAACAGCTGTATATGCAATGTTTACATGCTTTAACACTCAGGACCTTGCAGGTACCCTCTATGAATATCATCTGATGTTTGAACCCATCCACAATTACCACACTTGTAATGGGACTGCCAATGAGTTATAGATAATTATATCCTTAGCTATCCAATGTTCTACATGTGCCAAGGGCCGCTTCTGATAGAGGAACTTATACATAACATTGATTTAAAAAAATGTATTATTATTATTTATTAAAAAAAAGATAACAATTACATGTGTTGATCCCTTCCTGAGATATGTGACGCGCTCCACTTATCTGGGTTAGAATCCATCTTACTTTCTAAAAAAACAATTTTAATGTCATTATCAGCTATTGAAGGCCAAAAAGGCAAAATGCTACAATTTCGAATGGTAGTTTTGAGAACTTACAGACATGACATTTGGATCAAGTAACCCAATAACACCAAAAGAAGGAATTGTTATCTGTTTAAAAGTCAGTGATTTATGTATTTTCATAGAAACCTTTAAATGTATTAGCTGTACAGTTTCTCATCTTAAACCGCCACTCAACTTCAATTGAAGAGATGTTGTGGTTTGAGAGCATGGATGCAAGTCAGTATGAAGATTAATAAGTATTGTGTGGAAAGACATCAGTTTGTAACATGACAAGACAGAAAAAGCTTCAGTGAGGTTATCAAAACCTAGGGGTTAGATGTCCATTGCAATACAAATTGTTGGGATAGGCTATTGTTTTCCTCTGCATGGCTTTGAAATATTTGACTTTTACTTCTTCATAGATTTCTTTTTATAAATATCCTAGTCCAATGCAGCAGGTATAGTAATCGCCTTTTGTAAGGGCACAGGCTTCCTATTGTTGAAAGACTCATAACAATCAGATCACACCAAGAACTCCATATCTGACAGCTAAATCAGGCTGATGCTATCTATCTCAGTTAAGTGAGACAGATTGGTGGATTGGCAAAAACAGACAGCAACGGACCAGATGGGGACTTCCAATTCATGTGGGATCAGATACAAATACGGCCATGGCCGTAACAAGACTTACTTAATATACACTCCTTTGTCAGTAACTGAGGTTCATTGTACGAACTGTCATTCTTCATTCAACCCCCATATATTCCCTTTCTGTAGGTGGAAATGCTAAGCTGCGCTACCAGATCACATCAGGGAACACAGGAGGGGTGTTTGATGTGGAACCAGAGGTGGGCACTATCTTTATTGCCCAGCCTCTGGACTATGAACAGAACAAAAGGTAGGAGCACATTCCAGCTAACAGTATACAATATTTTTCCTTTTATTTCCTGTTTCCTGTCTTTTTCTTACAAAGCTCATTTGGATCTAAACTGTTGCTTATTTTATGAAAAAAACCCTGACAAAGTTTTTGTTTTTGTTCAGGTACAAGCTTCATGTACTGGCTTCAGATGGGAAGTGGGAGGATTACACGACAGTGACTGTAAACGTGGTGAACAAGAATGATGAGGCTCCGGTGTTTACTGTCAATGAGTACTACGGCAGTGTAACAGAAGAGCTGGATGGCTCACCGGTGTTTGTGTTACAGGTACAGTCCAATCATTATTCAGCTGTTCCATTCACTAAAGACAGACTTAAATTTCCCCTTATCATACTTGAAAACTAGGACTAATAACAAGAATAATTCTGGTTCTTTACCATGATCATGGATCAATCAACTGGTGAGGATTTTGCCTGGGACATGCAGTTTTATGCTCAGTGTTTTAGCACAATGTAATGGCCTGCTAGAAAGAAGACACTGCTTCTGTCGCAAAATATAGAGAAGACATTGAAATGACTCATAGCATATTTTAAGTCTTTGCCATCAACATCCACTTATGCTTTCAAACTTGAATTAAACGTTCAAACTTATTTAGAATCCAGCAGAAATCAAAGTAGTTTTTTATTCAGTGATTACTGTGTACCAGTGGCTGGATATGGTCCATTGCATGATCATTCAGGCTTTAACCCTGTAGCTACAGTATGTAATTCATAATGAATCATTCTGGGGAAAAGATCAGTTATTTTAACTCACCATCATTAACCACATCTGTGTTACATGAGACCATACTCAAAATACAGAATTCTACTGTTAACTACATATATATTCTTATTTAATACAAAGCCTGGTGCTGTTTTCCCTCTGTGCATATGTAAGGGGACATGTCTTACTCTTTTAACGGAACGCAGATTAATTTTGGCCCTACATCACGCTGCAATTAACATATTAAATTGAAACATCTTTGCACTGCCCAGGGTGTAATTGGTGCTGATGTGTTGAGGATGAGTGTGAGAAGGAGCAGTCAGAAGAAGAGAGGCAGGAGAGGGTGGGGGTTGCGGTTGAAGAGCTTGGATCATTGCCAGGTTTACCTACCAGAGAGTTCATAAGCAGTTGTGAAGTGCTTCCAGTCAAGATATCACTCCAAGTCAGCAGCATTTCAATAATTAAATAGTGTAAAAAAGTGATTACGCTCTCATCACCCTCTGTCTCGCTGTACCTTTGATGTTGTAGGTAACAGCGTCTGACCCAGATAAAGATGCTGACCAGGAGGCCCTGCGTTACTCTCTCCATGGCCAGGGTGCCGAGAGTGAATTCATAATTGATGAGGTCACAGGCAAGATCTACGCCCAGCGGACATTGGACCGCGAGGAACGTGCTGTGTGGCGTTTCGTTGTCTTGGCCACAGACGAGGGCGGCGAAGGTCTGACAGGCTTCACTGACGTCATCATCAATGTGTGGGACATCAATGACAATGCGCCTGTCTTCACCTGCGCCCCTAGCTGTCACGGAGATGTGGCAGAGAATTCGATTGTGGGGACATCTGTGATGGAGATGACGGCCACCGACCTGGACGACTCAGCGGTTGGGCAGAACGCTGTGCTTTCTTATAGAATTATGGGTAGTTTAGACGCCACCAACATGGGGGTGGGAGGAGTGCCTACTTTCTCAGAAATGTTCACTATCAACCCCACCACAGGGACAATCAGTGTAGCCATGGGTGGTCTGGATAGAGAGCAGGTTGAGTCCTACCTCTTGGTTGTGGAGGCCAGAGATGGGGGAGGAATGACAGGAACTGGAACTGCTACTATACAAATCAAGGATGTGAACGACCATGCTCCAAGATTTATCGATCACTCCTGCCTGGCAAGGATCTCTGAGAATGCAGAGCCCAATGCAGAGGTGGGTCAGAAGAGGCTTCCCTGTTGATGAGGCACCATTTTTTTATTACCTTATTTCAGAGAATCCATATTCGTTAATTCATTTTAAATCACCTTTTACTCTACCTTACATTTGAGTTTGAATGGGATTTCTTGGATACAGTATAAGAATGAAAAATATGGCATCTGCTGACATCTGAAATCAATAATGGACTGAGGCACAAACAAACAAAAAGAGTAGTTTCAAGTTTTTTTCCATAGAAGAGCATAGACTGAACCATGCAGTGCTACAATAGTATATTCTATATTTTCTTGCCCAGTACAGGACAAATAAAAAAACCGAAAAACTAAGCAACAAAGGGAAAAAACAACTATAGTTATTGCTCCTACATAGAATCACGACATAATACAATAAATGTTACCACATTAAGTCCAAAAAGCTGCCTTTCGAAGCATATGTTATATCCTGTATATTAACACAGTTCTACTGCATCCATTTTTTTCTCAATTTTCCATTTTTAGAACTTGTAGAATTTTGTTGAATCTGAAAGTATATTGTCATAATACAATTTGTAACCAGATGCCACATTGTTTGCATTTTCAAACTCTGCTACTTTGCTTTTATCAAGCATACACTACCACCTTAGAGATATTTCAATTAATGTAATCAAAAGCAAAAATATAAGAAGCCAGTGATCCTGAGAAAATAGAGCCTACATACCTGATTCACATGATATATACTTTGTCTAAGGTCCTGGAGCTTGCCGCAGAGGACAGAGACACTGGAGAAAATGCCCAGCTGACCTTTAGTGTTGTGGCTGGAGACCAAGAGCAGAAGTTCTACATGGTCAGTCACAAGCAGGAGCAGCGTGGCACCCTGAGGCTTAAGAAACGTCTGGACTATGAACGACACAGTGAACAGAGGTTTAACCTCACTCTGAAGGTATGCTGAGGCTGTTCCAAAAGCCCTGTTCAACCACACAGTCTTGCACTATTGAAGATTATTTGATTCAGCGTCTGTATCGTGTCTCTCACTGTAATTTACTGTGTTTAATTTCACTTTTGTGGAGGGAACCTTCAGTGAAAAGTATGCAGCATGTGTGAGGGGAATATAGAGTCTGAGTCAAGACTGCCAGAAGCTAGATGAACAGTATTGTGGTGCCTGATTTTGAAGTGTTGAAAATAAGAAATGGATTTTAGGAAGCCATCTGAAGTTTGGGTACATTCACATACAGTATGTTCCTAGGAAGTTTTGAGAATTGTTAAAAGTGATGGGGGGGGGGGGAATGGAAAAGGTTTTGTGAAATTTTGTATGCATTGATCTCAGAGATATTTGTTTTTCTTTAGTGCTTATAAATCCCTCAAACCAGCCAGTCAGCCCATCCATCAAAAGCCAACACAAAAAATTTCGAGGTGAAGGGAATGCTATAAAGCCAGTCAAACAGAAGGTGTCATCTGTCAGTTACAGACAGGAACTTTAAAGCTCCACAAAGCAACTTTTCATATTGGTGGCAGTGTGAGGTAGCTACTGGAAAATAACCAGAAATTCTGTAAGGTGATATAAAAATCAGCTGCAGCACATTTGTGCACACAAAGGCAGATGGTGTGATATTGCTTTATAGCCAAAGGTGTAAAAGAACAAAATATTTGATAACATGGGGCTGGTCACTTTAGGTAAGTTATATTCATTTTTTTCATGACTTTTCACAAGCTCTTGGTGAAAAATTCCAACCATTGACCATCCACAACATCAGAAATGTGTTTAGACAAAAACAACAAATAATTACAGTCTAATTTACTGCAGGGTGCCTTATTTTAATAAATAAATAAATAAATAAATAAAAATATTTATTTTACTTTTATTTGACATGTGAGTCTGTATGTGGTTCCTGTTCCAGGTTGAAGACCTGGACTTCTCCAGCCTTTTGCACTGTGTGGTAGAAGTGGAAGACTACAACGACCATGCTCCCGTCTTTATTCCACATTTCTTGTCTCTTGCCCCTCTACCTGAGGACATCGCTGTGGGAACCAGTGTGGCCCGTTTGGTGGCCAGTGACTCTGATTCAGGCCAGAACCGCGACATCACCTATAGCCTATCTGAGGACTCAGATCCTGAAGGACTGTTCACTATTGACCAGTCCGGTGTACTCTCTGTAGCTCAGCCTCTAGATCGGGAGAGGATACCACAGCATCACTTGGTGGTCATAGCAGCGGATCATGGGGTTCCACCTCTAACGGGCAGTGCCACTGTCCAGCTCCCCTTGTTGGATGTAAATGATAATGGACCAGAGTTTGAGGCGGCATACTCCCCAATAGTCTTTGAGAATGTGGCTGGACCACAGGTAGGCTTGACAGGGTTTGATCCCAAGTTAATATGTAACGACTGATATAATGTTATTATTCATTGAAAAGAAGGAAGAAGAAATTGTCCTTCCTCGGTGGTATGGATGATAAAATCCGACCTGAGCAAGCCACAACCCCTAATGCTCTTTCTCCTTGTTTAGGTAGTAAGGTTGAACCAAACGTCGACCCTCCTCCGAGCTGTGGACCAGGACTCTCCAGAGAATGGCCCACCCTTCCACTTTACTGTCCACTCAGAGTATCGCCACAGCAATGATTTCTACCTCCAGGACAACCTAAACGGCACAGCAACACTAACAGCCCTAAGGACATTTGACCGTGAGCGTCAGAAAGAGTTCCTCATTCCTATTATTATGAGTGACAGTGGCCGTCCAGCCAAAACGGTGACCAGCACCCTGACTGTGACCATCGGTGACCAAAATGATCATGCACATGTGGCGGGGGAGAAGAAAATTTTCATCAATAGTCACCGAGGTAAGAGGGTCTCTCTGTCTTTAAGATGTAGTGAAGACAAAATTAAAAAAATGAATAAAGTGATAAAACTGATAGAAAGAAAGACTTTTTAAAGCGCATTTTGAACTTTGCTCTCAAAAGTATTTTTCTATCTCTGTAGGTGAAACTAACAGAGACGCACACTGATTTCACCTTTGCCTCAACCCACTCACTGTCACCACATCATTGCTCGCATGATTTATGTTTAGTCAGAATTACTCCCAAGGTGCTGTTCTAAGGGTCACAAAGGCAAACCCTTGCTAGATTTGACATGCAATCAATCACAGCTATAATTTGTGTTCCTCTTCTTTCTATTGCACGTCTGGTAGCTAACAAACAAACCACACACTATCTGGGCTCAGGCTGTGAGTCACAGATTTTGTCACAAAAAGCCTGCACATCATTCTGCATCAGATTCAAAACACATTGCTTTATTGATTAGTTGATTCAGGTATTAGAAGTATTAGATTTCACCAACTCTACAAGATCAACATATATTTGCATCCAATGTCATCAAATAATAAAAGGCCTTGTCACTTTTCGGTTTATTAATATATAGTCCATAGCTTTTGGTCATATCGTTACACCGAAATTACCTGGGAAATTACCATAGCATTACCAGTTTTTGCCATAGAAAGCCATGAATCCAATGTTGTTGTTTTTTTAATTGTCTAACTTTTTCCTCAGTTTCTGTCAAAGACAAACAAAAGGCTAAAATTCAACATGTCAAGGTCTCTCTTTAAAGTTTGGGGGGTACCCTCGGAATAATTACCACATGGTTCAGAAAATGAGGAGTAGAAGGAAAGCAAGTGAAAGTAGTTCTCCCTACATGATTATAATGATTGCCCATTCACACAGCCTTTTCTGTGATACATTTCCTTGTCCTTATGCCAACCACCTGCAATGTCACGACTTGGCTCTGTTGAAGGAAATGGTGAATGATGAAAGGTGTTTTCTTTATAGTTGATGCAGTTTTCTCTCTGTTTGAGAGGTACTGTCTTGATTTTACTACTATGTACTAATGGTATTAGAGGCATAACACATGCAGCGCACATATTTTTGAGAGGTAAGGTTTTGGAATAACTGGTAGGCCTGTGCAGATAAGTGTCTTTGCTCTCAAAACTTATCTGCACAGACTTAATGTTTTTTTTTAAATGGTTAACTGATGTTTTCTGTTATCAGGCCGTATGCCGACTACAGTACTTGGAAAGATCTACTCTCCTGACCCTGATGACTGGGACAACAAGACGTACGTCTTTGAAGGACATGTGCCAAGGTAAAAATTGTGACAATCAACCATTCATGCTGAATTCCTCACAGTTTAGACCTATGACACAAAAAAAGAAAGCTGTGCTATACACGATTTGTAAATGCAAATATGTATCAATTTAATCAGCCTTAAACAGACTTAGGCAAAGGCCATCCACACACATGGGTGCACTGAAATTGCCATAATTGTTCAAATTAATTTTTTGTATCAGTGTTTTCTAAACAGAATTGTGTCATAAACAATTTCAAGCGAGTGCCAAAGATGGTTGGACATCTGCTGATCTCAAGCGGTTGTATAATTTTTGGTTAATGAAATTGTCCCATACGCCTGATGCGTCTATTATAGTTTGTCAATGAAGCGATGTGTCTATTCTGTTATGTTAGCACTTGAATAATTGCGATTGTGAAGTGATTTTTGCTCATTTTTTCTAGACAGATTCACCTGTTACAGTAGATGGTGGTAAAAACAGTGACAGAAATCAATAAAATACTTTTGTTTGCACTCATGTAGGATCATGCTCATGTTACACATTTCTTACATGCGAGGCATTTTACATTTCCCACATAATCTGGAGCGCACTGTGTCTACATCATATGTTTGTATGGTGTTTAAATAATGCTAAATGTTAAATAAGAGGGAGGCCAGATTTTTTGCACTGTGATCAGTTCTGGAGACTCATCAACTGGTGAAGTCGCTCAAACTGTTGCTGTTCATTTTTCAAAAATCAACTAGAATCTGTAGTTACTGTACATAACTATCTGTTAGCTGTTGGGCTTCGCCCTTTAAGCATGAGTGTGAAGCAGGATGTGGTCCATGCCTCACTGGGGTTCGTCCGGCTCCCTCAAGCACAAACACACCCATGTGGGTGTCTTCCTGTTTCATTCACATGAATCAATATTGTGTCAATACATTACAGCGCAATGGTGCATACCTAGTACATCACTGTGCACAGGTGGCATAAAGCCTACCGCTGTGTAGGAAACAGAACAGGAAACAGCTCTTCATATGTGATAGGCAGGGCCAGCTTTTGAATCGCCCTTTATACAGTGAGCACTTCCAGTGCGTTTATGTGGAGTGACATGTACTCTGACCCCTGCCCCCCACAACCTGAGGGTTTTTCAATAGGCTACGTTTGAACCTACTGAGGGAGGAATGGACACTATGCGCCCCAGATGACACACAGGGTCAAGACACAAATCCACATATCATGATTAATCATCCTACTATGTATGTACAGTATATATTTCAAACATCTCAGCTTAATCATGTCATGTAATGATGCTACTTCAGTACACAACAGAAACATTACTGAAACCATAACAGAAAATTGCATGTGAACATTTAATGCCTACTTTCCTTATTTCCTCCACTCCTTACTTTCCTTGTATTGGATCTGGGGGTTCTCGTCTGTTTCTGAAAAATCCCTCTTTGTGAATTCTGTCTGCCAAAAGTGACAATGATCACACAAAGAAATGTGCACACACACACACCAGTTCCAAAAATCACATACAGTGATGTTTCAGCACCCCACAACACTTTAGTCATCTTCCATAACTTAGCTGAACTCAAAATGACAAACTTTTCTCCCTTCACTCTCAAAGTCTTATAAAGAGGACTGGGTGTAATATGAACCATTACCATTTCATGGCAGCTCTCATCACTTGGTGTTTCAGACTTAGCTGAGTTCAGAACACATTGTCTTCTCACTGCTGTGCTGGCTTTGTACAAAACCGAGCCTATCATAGCTCATTCTGGTCTGCTTTATATACTTTTCTTTGAGTGCATCAAATCAGCAACAGTTGCAATCTTTCCATTTTTGTTGTTTCAGATCAGCCGGTATTGTAGTTGTATCTGCGATGTTATTTAAACAGACTGCACAGAAAATAAATTTGTATTTTGATTAAGCTCATCAGCACTTTTTGAGAAAAGTGCAAGTGTTCTACTTTGACTGTATGCCAATATGTCAACAGAACTGTCAATAAAAGCAGGTTTCAGCAAATTGGGAAGTACCTAGTGGGAAAGGTTTACTAGACATGTCATAGTGTCATTCAGTGAAACCTGGAATTAAGTGCTAGACCTAAGACATAATCTACACACCACATCTGTAAAATGAGTTAATGTGGCCCTTGTCTCTACAAGTGGGTTATTATTTGATTTGCCAAGGTTCTGCCTTGGATTTCCTTTGTAATTAAACTTGAATGAGCTCATTTACTGTACAAGGGGAGCATGGAGACAAGGACCAAGTGAAATTGCTTCCCTGCATGTCTTTGTGCCTATTAGTGGGTCTCATTTTCCCCCTTGCCTCCCTCTCCTTAATGCATTGTCTCTGCTCACTTTCTGTTATTGTCCTGGAAGGTTTACAGCAGAAAACAGAGTAAACTAAAACACAGAATACGACACTGAGATAAATACATGGCTGAGAGGAGTGAAAAGGTGTTTGTATTGGTCTGTCTTCATCTTGGACATTTGGAACAGGTCCTGCTGGCAACAAGCAAAGGGTGTTGAGCCTTTATATCACATAGCTCACACAGACACATCTGGAGAACTAGGTTGATACAATTATTTCGGACAATAAATATTTGCTCCCTTAATTTATAGATACACTAAATATATATAGTATTTACAGACCCTGGTTCCAGACAAGGACATTGATGTTAGAAAATTCTGTAAAATCCTAAATTACCTTCAATTACAATTGATCCTAACGATTGGTATTAGGATCAACTGTAGGGCTGATCCAGGCATATATTAATAAGATCCAGTCCTTTCCCTCATTGTTCACTGTCTTTCATGTCATTTTTCATTTGCAAAGGGCAGTGTACAAAACATTCAAATAGCAGTTTCTCATTTTAGGCAGTACTAACCATCACTTTCACTGGTTAAATTGGCAAATGTGGCTGGTGGCGGATCTTATCACTGATTAATGTTAATTTAGTGAGTAAGAGGCCAAAAGTGAATGTGTCTGCTGTCTGGTTAAAGTGCTCCCTGCGGTCTGCTGTCTTTACTCAGCCAGAGATCATTCATGAGAGAAGAGCTTCAGATCACTGTACAACCGTGAGTGTTTATATAGTTACAACTCCAACAGTGATATGTTTCCCCTAGTGTTTTCCCTAGATCGTGTCATTAACTTCATATTTTTAAATGGGAACATAAGTATTAAGTAACTTCTCAAAAACAAGGTGTGTCAGACCCAAGAGGTTGATATTTTATTGGCAGATTGATATTTAAAGCATAAGTATCTGACCTGACTCTATCTGCAAATATCCATTATTAAAGGAAAAATATATATGACTGGGACAGCTCTAAAATGTTCACTTTTTCACAATATATGAGCATGACAACTACAAAATGGTTAACGTAAGGGACATATTGTGACTGATTGCTTGTTTGCTACAGCAGTTGTAAAGTCAGGCAACTACAACACTTGGTTATGGTTAGGGGAAAAAACACAGACTTTATAAGAAAGCAAATGTAAATTGCAGGTCTGTAACACAGCGCAAATTCTAATCTCCTACATGAAAGTAAAAGTGGCTGCACAACCCTCACCGCCACCCCCTTTCACCTCCTAACATTTAGGGCATTGGATGTAAATCTTGAGGTGTGGCTGCCCTTATGGACAATAAACATGCAGACATACATTTCTTTCCACATAGCTGATTACCATGTAGACCTTTTGAAGGGCAAATAACTGAAATTACTGATCTCTCCAGACTCACTGAGACACTGGTAATTACCTAATAACTAATCAGCGCCACACAAGCGGTCAGTAGATTCAGCAGCTTGACCCTCTCATGCTCTGAGCCATGCAAAAATAGCTCAGTTTAGTATTGCTTGTGGTAATACTTTTTGTGAAATACTTTGTAAAAGAGCTGTTTTGTGACAGTTGCTATATTTTATTTAACTGTATAAATGTTGATTTTAGTGTGCTGAGTCTAGAGGTGACAGGTTAAAATCTCAGTCCGTGTGAATTATGTATGCAGCATTCAATCTTTTTTTTTTTTTTTTTTTTTTTTTACTGTTGTGGGTGTCTGTGTGTTTGTTCTTTCCCTCAGTTACTTTATCCTGAACAAGCGAACAGGTTTCCTGATCATCAAGGAAAACGCCCCACCCGGCACCTATCAGTTCCAGGTCCGTGTGTCTGATGGTGTTTGGCCAGACGCTGTCTCTACTGTCACCGTTCACGTGAGGGAGCTGCGAGACGAGGCCATTTACAACTCAGGGTCTCTGCGTCTGGCAGGTAAGATCAACACTCCAGACTCACAAACATACCCGTCTCTGTGTCTGGTCCAAACTAGTCTCTGGTGTCACATGTCACGTCCTTGATCCTTCTGGTCGTCTGCTGACTCCGGTTGATGAAATTTCTCCCAGTTGATGCTGTGTATGGTTTTGGTCTGGTGTTCAATGTTGGGGATTCCAGGTAGATGCAATTGATTAATTTTGATTCTAAAGATTAGCATAAATGATCATAAACCTTAAATTATATTAAAGGGAAGGGGAAATGATAGACACTAATTAATTAATTAATTAAGTTATTAATTGAATCTCATAAAATACACTAAACTAAATTATTCTGGAACTCTGATTAATGATTAAATAATAAACTACAATCAAAGTTGGTAACCAAAGGAGTTCAAAAGGGAAGAGTTTGGCAGCATTCACTTTTGTGCAACATTAAACACACCAGCATGTGTATACACACACACATTTATTAACAATATAATTAAGCAAAAATACACAATATCATCTAACTACATGCACTAACCTGAAAAAAACAAAAGGTGTGTGTGCAAGAGAACATGTATATGTGTGCATGTTACGTCAGGAAGAGTCTGTGCTCAGCATGCATGAACATGAAACACACATTTTCCTCTCTGCATGTGTGGCTGTTTAAGGCCAATTTAAGGTGTGTGTGTGTGTGTGTGTGTGTGTGATCTGTGCAGGGTAATGGTGCTAAAGAGTTAGTTTGCATACAAACCTTGCATTGCATGTGTCTGTATGAAGCATAACTAACATCAACTCAGCTGTGTAGCAGAGAACAGAGTTACTTACATGACTGATCAGCTGTTTCTGCTCCGTGCATGAAACAGACACAAAAGTATTTACATTCTCTTGTCTATGTTGTTTTTTACTGGATGAGGCTCAGTTGGTGCCCCCCTTTTCTGGTTTTCCAAGTACAAATTGGCGCCTCCTTCTGCTTATATCGTGAGGGGGCATCCATTTAAATTTTCTTCTGCTGAATTACTCAAAATTTGGTTAATGTTTGTGATACATTTGGATGGACATGCAGTTAGTGTTGTACATTTTTTCCAGTTACTCTTTCAGCAGCACTCTTGAATGGATTCAGTGAAGACCTCATTTGTACAGTTGTATGCAGAATGCTTAAAACAATGTCACTTGTAGGTCTGAACTTGAGACAGGAGTGTAACACCTAACTCTAAGCCTGACGTTTCTGCTCATACATACTGACACTGTAAATCCAGTTACTCCAATGTTCACAAGACACAGACGGTCCTCCTTTTATAATTCCAGTTCAGCTTTGGGCTCTTTCATGTCCTGCTCCTTCGTATCAGTTTTGTTTTGACATTCATGCTAAAGTGCTTGACCCTCCTTGCTTATGGCCTTTCAAGCTTTACTTTAACCAGTTTACAGCTGCCACAAACATTACTGCTGTCCCTCTGACTGATGGTGTGACATTCATCTGTGACATTCATGGTACTACAGCAACATGTCAGACCTATAGCAAGACCAATGTGTGATTAGCGGCTAAAATTTAGTGTTGCCTGAAAATTAGAACTGTGCTCAACTTAGTAATGCTGACAAGGAAGTGTTGGAGAACGTGGTCATTATTTACAAACTTGTCACCAATCATAGAAAATTAATGAGGCCTGATTACTGTTTACTCTAGTTGTTTGCAGTGTTTCAAAGGGCTGTCACACTTTCAGTTAAAGATGTTTCCTTTGCAAAAGATTACACCCATTATTAATCCCTCTCCCCTGACTCATGGGGTCTCAGTTGTCGTCGGTACATACAGAGAAAAGCCTGTTTCCATTACTTACTCTGGCAAAATAATTAGTCGAGAGGTTTTGCTCAGCCAGCACATTTTCCTCACATGTTGAGCAGCATCCATCATTACCTGATGTACAGCACATCGGCTGTCTGCTCAGAATTAAATTCGCTTTAGAGAAATGGGACATGGTTGAAGGATTTTTATGATTTCAGAGATATTGAAATAGAAGCAGAGGGGGAAGCCAGAGGGTACACTCCAAAGACGGGCGGAGGGAGGGAGGGAGGAAGGGAGAGAGAGAGAGACGGAGAGAGAGAGAGAGAGAGAGAGAGAGAGAGAGAATGGATGGGAGAGTAGATAAAATGATTTGATTCTCATTGTGAAAACAGGGATGAAGTAAATTAATCAGTGCCAAACGCAGAGACGGTATGGCGCCCACATTCTCAATATATAAAGGAAATGAATCCATTCCCAAAATGTAGAGCAGAGATTGTGTGTTTAAGATAAATAATGGAAATCATAATGAAAGGAAGAGCTCCCAGTGTGTTACTTGTTTTTGAGATTAAAACTTGCATTTTTCTTCCATTTTATTTAGAATAATGAGGTTAGGTTTGTCAACAACTTATCCCTGTGGGGTGGTCACTTCATTGAATAATTGTAAAAGGCTACGCTGTCATCAAAGGGTTGTGAGTGTATTGATTTAATAGGCCCTGGTTGTAACAGAGGGGCTTAAATTGAGAGCTAGAGAGCACTGGTGTCAGTCGCTGCTGTGAATACATTGTAAAAATTACTCACATGCTTTTAACCTGCAGTTCAGCAATGAACAAATTCACCAAAAATGTAAGTTTGAGGTTTCGACGAATTGTAATATCTAGGATTAATGACTTTGAGATCATCCTCAGGTGGAGACATGCTACCAAACAGTGGTGTGTGTGCGTGCACATGGAGGATATGTAACAGAAGCCATTTCCAGGATTTTATTTTTCCATGAGGAGCTCTGGAGTAAACAGTCTCATTGATTCTCAGTCTCGGGGATTATGAAAATATTCCACTTATAGCATTACTTACACCCTCCTTGACATTCTAAATCCCATTTCAAGAACAAATGTGGAATGCAATAAGGACGCACAAAGAAGGCACTTGTTAAATCTTCCTTGCTGAGATTAAGGCTGTCCTCCCTCTGTCACTCTGTTTTTCTCTATATTGATGCAAAGGTAAAAAAAAAAAAAAAATGTGATAAACAAAAAGTCCTTGAAATGTCCACATAACAATAGCTTAGAGTGAAATGCATAGTGCTCGGGGTGAAGGCAGAAGCACGTGGTGAGTAAATACACAGCATACAGCGGGATGACGCAGTTTGCGTTACGTGATAAAGGGAGAATGGCTTTATAAAGCGTTCCTGTCAGTAGGTTGTCTTTTAAGAGAAGGTGCAGTGCCGAGTTGTTAACCAAAATAATTTGCTATCTGTCTTTTCACATCTGCCCTCTGAGGTATCTGCAGTGTGGGATCAATACACAGAAATTGGGAAAACGTCTCAGTTTGCTACTGCAGGGATTATACGTGATAGCTAAAACTTCCTCCACCTCCCTTACTGATCTTAGACTTTGTTCATCTCTTATATTACCACTGTTACGGTCCCTGTGGATCTCAATTTATGATTGCTCCATTAAAAGAGAGGCTACAATGCAAGAAATTTCACAAAACCTCATTGCTTTATTTTTTTCTTTTTCTTTTTTTTTTCTATTTGTTTCTCTTTATGTGTTTAATAAAGCAGATACATGGCATGAGGGAAGGTGTTAAGATTTCATACTGCACACCCTCATGCCAACAAATGCATGAGATTACAGCTGCACCCGGTGATTATTTTAAAAACCAATCAAAGAGGAAGTTTATATGTCATGAAAAGTACTGTGAAAACTCTGGAGGGAGCTATCACAAGTATGAGAAAGCAAACTTTGACCGTGTCATCAGGTTATCTCTGCTTAGCCTTGAAGAGCATACATTCATAACACAAAGCCAGCAGTACAAATACAAAGTTTAGAGTTTGAAAGGTTTTTCTATTTATGACTGTAGGCAGAGAGGATCTAACAAAAGATCTTGTTGCAGTCAGAGCCAAATTATAGTCATTATATCACGCCCTCTGCTACATTGAATTTGACATTTCTTGTGTGTTTAAGTACTCCAACTTCATGGAAGTACACCACTAATTCATTCCCTTTCAGTAAATCTGTAAATCTATGAGATATTCAGAGGAAAACACTCATGACAATTTCCAAGACCACAAGATGACATCCTTAAATTACAGCAAAAAACAAAAGCAAATATCATTGTATTTGAGAAGCAGAAAACACAGATATTTAGTATTTTTGATTAACATTAATGAAGATTGTTGTTAATTAGTTCCTTCCCATTAGTCAGTTGGGTAAGCAGCTTCCTGCAGTCTTTGTGGTCAATTAAAACTTGTGGGATCTGTCAGTGTACAGAGATTAAACTAAAGTCAACCTTCTTGTCTGATTCTGGGCAAGATGGCCCAAGTTTCCCTACTGTTCCCACCAGCTGTTCCTTTAATCACTGAATAGGGTCCTGAAAGCAAATTGGTTTAAATCCATGGCATCGCAGATGACACATTTGTCGGTTCTCTACAAGCGACACATGAGAAACTAAAGTAAATCTTGAATTGTAGCATTTGGTTGGGAGAAAACAATCAACACTTAAGGTAGGAGAGCTTGATGTTTTCAGCTGAATGCCATCTGCACGGGGGTGCACACAATTATGCTAATTACAATGTGTTTTTGTTGGCCTCATTAGCTACATGTGTTTTCTTTATTGTAATATAGAGATGAGAAAGACAGGGTACAGAAACGTTCATAAACACATACCAGAATAACTAAGATTATCTCTACAAATTGGTATTTTCTATTAAGATTTGAAATAATACCCTGGAAACTTTATCAAGGAAAAATATTTTTTAAGTAGAATTTCATGGGAAGTAACAGCAGTCTTCTATTTCTTTTTTGTGAAAGAATGCTGTTGAATGTTTCTGTCCTTTTTAAAAATGTGTCAAGGCAGTGTTTAAAACTTCAAAAGTCTTAAATCCTCACTTGCTTGAGTTGGTGGTCTAATGGTCTAAAGGCTTATAAAGTCTGATTCATGCTCTGACTTTTGTCAGGCAGAAGCAAAGCAAACAATTATAATAATGTCTCAGTCTTTTTCACAGTAGTATGAGCATTAGTAGGATATTTATTTCTATTTGTGTGAAATCACAAGCCTACAGGCAGGAGTACATTGCGAACTACCACCTTAATACCCGACTCCAATGAAGCCTCTAGGAAAGAGGAAAGCAGCAGTGAATTGTGAGGTTGGATCAAAGCCAGGTGCAAAGGCTGCCACTCTGCGTTAGGAGTTACTACCCTCTCCCCCAGCCCCCATCCCTCCTGACGGTCTCTCTGTCTGCCTCTGTCCTTGTTTCTCCTGCTGGACTGACTGATGGGAGCTGACATTAGCCTCGATCCCTCACGCTGTATCCGCTGAGCCCGTTCTGAGCCCCCTGTCTTGTCTCTTAATGCCTAAGCTCTGTCTCCCTCTACACACCCACAAACCTAATCACCCTGCCCAACCCTTGTGTGTGTTATTGTACTTCTATCACTGTGAGAACCAGTTTGAGTTTTAGAAAGTTGGTTGTGAAGTTGTTTTTGTGATGTAGGGCACTTTCTGAGTCCTTGAAATTAGTAATTTCTTCAAGTCTTTAAACAACACTGTCCCCATGTCCAATCATTTTTTGGCCACAGTACTTGCTCCCCCTGTCCATGCTGGCCTCAAAGAAATTCCTTCCTAATGTTGTTTTTTAGGGTAACAGATGGGAGAGGGATTCACAGTCCTGGTCCTTGTGTATTTTCCAAAGTTACAGTCTTTGTTAGCACAAAATTTCACATTTAGGTAACTATGCCTCCACCACAGCCAGGAAACACTGTCCTGGGAAGCAAAAATGGGTAATTTCATACTAACAAGAATATAACTTTGGAACATACTGACTTAATTTGCATAACTGTTGCTGTTGGTAGCAGAACTTTTGAAAGCATTTTACATCAAAGAAGGATTGTGGATTTTGGAAGGGATCTCTTCTAGACCACAGTATATATAGGGGGACAATAATGGCTATCAAATCAGGATCACAAACTCATTGAGGAAGAGGGGTGTGAGTGGTTATAACAGAGTACTTTTGCTTTAAGCTAGTTCTCCACTGGTTTAAAACTAGAACCCACATCCAGCACCCACCTGCATCTTTAAGAATCAATTTGGCTGAACCTAACTGGTTCTGCCAAATTTGATACCTGAAACTGACCCAAATTCTCGAGATTATATTTTTAATTAGTCTAACGCTATACTATGACTATGCTTTGTCTTTTTTGGCCTTCCTGCTTTGTTGTTTTGTTGTACTTGAAATACATGACATGTATGGATGCAAACAATCAGATAAAGAGAGATATTTTTAGCCTACATTTTCAAATAGTTGTACCCTGCTTTAACCAATAAAGCCCAAATTCAGTCCATTGCTTGACCTGGACCTGTCTGGCTCAGGTTGGGTAGCAGAGCTATAGGACTGGACACAGATAATTGACCATAAAATGTTTTAACATGCATGGTTTCACACTTGCCTTGACTCGTGTTGTATTAAAAAAATGTTTTACATTGGATAATTATCTTGCAAGCTATTTAAAATCATCATTAAACACATGTTTAGAAGGAATAAATGTATTTAAGTATAGATCAGTCATGACTGTCAACACAAAGTTAAGCACATCATTACAAAAGGCTGAATAAAGGATGAAAAGCTCCCTCCATTTCTCACTCCTCCCACTCACTTTATTTTCTCTCAGATGTGCTGAAGAGTATCGGCCGCAACTTAGTGGAGTGAATAAATCCAAGTGCAACCTCTTCTAGTGAGGGAGACATCTTTTATACATACCACTCCTTTGATGTGGCTGTATTTCAATGGGGAAAAAAAAGAAACACACCAAATGCACATCCATATGAGGTTATTTATCCATCAGTGTGTAATCCCTCTGTATTAGGGAAGTTTATGTCATGTGCTTCATCTTAAAGAATACATCAATTTTAGTGAAACAAATGTGTGACAAACAGTTTATGTTATTCTATCATCAAAATTTAATTGGTATGTACACTCTCCATTTCTGCCTGGCTCTTAAATTATTTAATAAGAAATTTTGTTAATCTTAACGAAATGCCAAAGGTCCATAGATTAAGCTTCCAGTTGTTCTTATGGACATAACCTTCAAATGTGGTCCTTGAATCTGACATGTTAAACCACCAAGTCCTGGGGTGGTGTTGGTGAATAAAACCAGAGCAGGATTTCTGTTTTTCTTCAAGAGCCTGCTTCTGAGTATGATTAGAAATTAAATCACAAATTGTCAAGAGTGTAATTGCCTTTAATTGGCACAGTTAGGTATTGAAATCCAACTCTCAATTATTGCCCCTCTCCTTGTCTGTCTCTCTCTGTCTCTCACACACACACATATACTGTACAGTTACAAAATAACCTTCCAAACAAAAGATTTTGTCAGTTAAGTGAGCCTTTTCCAATAACTTATCATCACAGCTCCAATCTTGAGTGTTCAGGACTATTTTTTTTAGTCTAGCACTTGAGCCCAGTTTGAAAATAATTGGATTTATCTTTGAACAGGGGTGGAAATAATGAGGCCACTTCTAAACAGTCTACTCTTCCAATTGTGTGCATGTGTGTGTTTCCCAGACATCATAGCAAAGGAGTTCATTGAACTGAGAGGGAAGCAGCGGAGCCGCTACGAGCTGCTGGTGGACTTCCTGTCCGAGATGCTCTCTGTTCCACCTGATGATGTCAACATCTTTAGCCTAATGGATGTGAAGGAACGAATGCTGGATGTTCGCTTTGCTGTGCACGGTGGCCCATCCTTCCTTCAGCCTGAGAAAATGCATGGATATCTGGCTGCCCACAAACAAAAGGTAGGCCATTGTTTCCGTTCTTTAGCCTTTTGACCATATCGACACTGAAGGTAGACTCATTTCTGTCAAGCTAGTTGTTTTGTTGGCTTGTAACTGTGTTCTCTACTAAGACCACAGAGTTGACCCACAGAGAAACCCTACATATATCTGCTCTCACACTTGTTTGTTCCAGGCAGCAGTTTTGCTTTTGGTAATGTTTTGGCTGAAGCTTGTGTTAAATTCAAAGAAATCCAACATGTCAGTCACAATGTGGGACAACATGGTCTGCTTAATGTAGAAAAAAATGAAAATTGGACAGCAAACCTAGAGCACAAACTCAACTGCATTAGTAATAAATGTGTTTAGACAAAGCAGTGTGTCAAATATCTTGGACTTGCCCAGGACAAGAAACTCTTTAGAACAACACAGTACTGACATCTGTAATTGCTGTGA
This sequence comes from Sciaenops ocellatus, assembly GCA_033000465.1. Lineage (NCBI taxonomy): Eukaryota > Metazoa > Chordata > Actinopteri > Sciaenidae > Sciaenops > Sciaenops ocellatus. Next base: position 4,928,405 of record CP136888.1, on the reverse strand, counting down.
AGAATAGCTGTCTGTCATCCATAAACTCAAACTGGTCTCCTACCTGCTTTAACGACAGTGTTATGGTGGCTGTTGAAGCAACAGCATTCTGGGTTCCCACGTGGGCTTCTCCTTTGAGCTCTCTTGCCTGAAAACAGCTCTCCATTCATTCTCCAGTCTTAACAAACCAACGTGCATAGAGCAGAAAACAAACCCAAAAACATCTGATGTATTTTTCAATAAACTGACACTTATTTGTCCTGACAACTTTATCTATTCATTTTCACCTCTTTGCTCAAAGTTGTACAGGCCAGGAAAACAGGATGCCACAGTGGATTTAGGTCATTTTATCTACATCATGTCACATCAACAGCAAGTAATTTACATAGGGAGAGACATATGCCAGCCTTGACCTCCAAACTAATCAACTTCATTTATTTTTCACAACTGTCATAACATTACTTAAGCATAGATTATGCAGCACAAACAAATATGTAAAAACTAAGACCACTGATACCAGAGGATGCACAGCAGCTTGATTGATGGCTGATACTCAGTTTTAATATCAGACCAGGCCCTGACTGTGTGGAGTTTGTATTTTCTCCATATGTTCACATGGCTCTTGTCCAGGTGCTTCGGTTTGCTTCCCTCCTCCAGTCCAAAAACCTGCAGTTTAGGTGAACTAACGCCGTGTAAAGCGTTAATGAACAGAATGCTGTTTGCAATTTGCAAATCCTTGCAGGCATCAAATTCAAAATGAGTGTATATTTATGAAAAACAATTAAGTTTATCAGTTTGAACATTAAATATCTTCTCTTTATACTCAAATTCATTTGAACGTAAGTCTCAAAGGATCTGCAAATCATTGCATTCTGTTTTTGTTAGAACCTTACTGATATGGATTTTTTTAGACTGGTATGAATTTTAGAGGATGGAGACTTTTTTTTGTGGATTTTGTACAGATTTGCAAAGGTACTCAGAAGGCTGCTTTCTTAAATTAAATTATTCTCAAACAATATTTAAAGGAAATATGCTTCAACATTTCAATAAATTCAACGTTTTCAACCAATTCTAATTGACTTTTCTGAGCTGCTTCTTCTCTCTTACTGCTGCTCTGCTTGCTTCAGTATTGCACATTGCTGTGTATTCCGCTGGATAAACTTTACAATGACACAAATATATTTCTACAAGCATTTTTTCAGGTTGGTGCATATTGCATTAAATATATCTCATATATCAATACACTACTGATGTATCTGCAATAGGTCAGTATTGGTTGACTGATGTATAGGTTTGACTCTGCAATGCTTCTTACTCAACACCCCACCTCCAAAAATATGCAGTCACGTTACCTATACATCATTTCTTCATCACATCTAATTTAATTCATACTCCTAGGCTCCTATCATATCTTTACAGCCATCATTGTAACTATTTTATGTTATTGCCTGTCTGTCAATTATGTCCATCTTGTTTCTCCTATGTCTTTTTTCTTCTGTCACACTAGTTCAGCAATACAAATAAATGAATAAAATAATTTATTCTAATCTAATATCAGACTATAAAAATGCACAGATGTAAATGATAAAATGAATGATGGCTGAATTACATTTATCAGCTTCAGTTTCTTCAATGAGGACACTATTGCCATTGCTGTTATTATTATTATTTTAACTTATTCGGCATCATGAAGAATGTATGGTAGGAGCTCATGGAAATGCATACACTACAATTGTTCTTTTATGATTATATGTGACTGATTAATTAAATGGAATTGAATGAAAAAATAATATACTAAAATTTTTTCAGGGAAGATTCATTTTACTGTGTATTATCTGATATTTGCCAATCATTTATTTGTCAAACAGAGCTACATATAAACCTGCTAAGTACCTGACTGAGAATGATGTGACTCAATCTGCACTCCATCATTTTTGATCAGAAAAGACATCGCAGGTCTAATCTAGAGTCGACATACTTGGACATTGGCAGAAGTATGTATTTGAAGAATGAGGAGAGCTGTTGGCTTGAAACCTTAAGCAGATCAAAAGTAGCTGCAACATTCCCACTACACTGTTTTTTTTTTTTTTTTAGAAGTTCCACCAATGAGTCTGAACGATCCCCCTCTGGGTATGGAAGGGTTGTGAGAACAGCTCTCTTAACCAGGGAGCAGCTGGTTAATCTCCACCAGATTTTGGTACACTGATGTCCATGGGTCATAAACTTCAGAAAACATCAGTCATTTACTTCATGCCGAGAATTTGAAACCAAATATTAAATATGATGGTCTCATGAAACTTGATGTTAACTTGTCCAATTATTTTCTGTCCCTTGGAATTGTGGGACTGTGTACAACTACAGTTCACGGTTCATCTGATGTGGATATAAAAACTCTCCAATTAAAAGCTAAGAGTCACACACAAAACCAGCGTGCTGGACTATGGAGTCAAAAGAAAACCTGTCATTGTATCTTTTGTCACTTTTGGTGACAAAAGATACAGTACTTTTTGTCATCTTTTTATGGTCCAATTTAAGCCAGAACTGAACTGCTATATTCCTTAATTGATAGCTAATTAATTTGCCAAATCACTCTCACCTCTTTTCCCAAAAGACCAACTCATTTTCCCTCACACAGTCTGTATTGTTTGTCTGAACTGGCCCCCTGTGGTAACCTTTTTTTTTTTTTTTTTTTTTACTTTTTAATGTCAGTGATATATGCTGGTCTCCACAGATCAACCTCCACCTAGAATAAGCACACGAGCCATGTCTGTTATTTAGGACACAAGGAAATGGGGCCTGATTTAGACCATTGTCCTGGGCAGTTTTTTTCTGGGCCAACCCAGGGAAAAAACTTATTTCTACTATATTCATAGTCCATGAGTGTGGAACATCATTTTAAATCCAACCCAATTTGACTCGAACAGAAATACAGTGTGGATTATGCCTGTAATACTTTGGCTTTTGTGCTATGTCAACGGGTGTTTAAAATGGCATATCTTCAAATATTTAATCAAAAATTGTTCATAGAAATGAAATTTCAGTGCTTAGAGAGGGCAGGCTAAGCAAAATTAAAAACATAAAGAAGCATATCATCATTATAAAGAAGAGGTAATAAAACACAAATGTTGCCCTTCATCACAGTGGAGCTCCCTGGCCGTTGGCTTCAGTCAGACCTTATTTCACGTTTCAAAAGTCTCAATGGAGGTATGAGGTGTGCGTGTGTGTGTGTGTGTGTGTGTGTACGTGCGCATGCATGAATCATAGTGGAATTGTATGTATTTTGCCAGCAGGGAGAGAAAGGAAGAGAGCTGACCCTGTGTCCTCGAAGTATTTGTATTTGCACGTGTGTGTCTGTTAGGGAGAAAACCTTGTGCGTCCAGAGTCCAGTCATGGCAATTATGGTCAGTTCAAGTCAATCAACTCACTCAACCCATTGACTCTCTCTTAGCTTCTTTCCCGGTTTCCCTCTCTTTGTTTTTTTTTGTGTGGTGAAAGATTAGAGATGTGGAGAAAAAGCATGCAGGTATATAAATGAAGTTTTTTGGATGGGAAGCAAAGATGGAAAGAAAGATGTGTAAGTGGAGTGGTAGCCAAGGCTTTCAGGTGTGATTTGTGAGGAGAGCACAGAGCGTTTCATCTGAATTCAGCCAGGTTCTCTGGAGAAGACATTGATCAGAATGAGATGTGAAGCGTGGCGATGAAGAGGATGAACGGGAGCCGGAGAGATAGAGGGGGGAGCTGGTGGACGGGAAAGAAAAAGGAAGGGAGGGGAGGGGGCAGTAGATGAAGCAGCGCTTATTATTAATGTCCTCAATTCTCCGGTAATGCCTCAGAAGTAAGAGATTTAAAAAAGAAAAGAAAAAAAGAAAAACTTTTTTTCCCTATGTCTTTCTATTTCTTCCTGCTCTTACTCAATAATGGAAGTTATCCCTCAGTGTTTTCAATCCAGTACGCTCCACTTGACTTTTAATGACACTACATTGGTTTTCGACTTTTTAAAAATCATTGGTATGGTGCTCTCATACCAAGGTTCATATTGTTATTATATTAATCTAGCCCTGAGGGCAGTGTAGAGGATTGTGGAAGCTTCTCTGTGAATTCAAACAATAGTCCAAGGAACAATAAGTCTCTCTAGTCCTTTGTTGCTTGCTATACATACTGTTCAGCCTTTGAACGATTCAGTGTATGCCTCTCTGTACAGTTCCTCAACGTTTGGGAGAGTACATACAAAAGATGAGCGTGCAGATTTCTTTTCAACCATTTAGGCTTTGGGAATTAAAAGACTCCAATGCGGGATAAAGTATTTACTAAAGAAATACATTTAGATGGACTAGCAGGGAGAAATATATTTCAAACTATAATTTTCCTAAAGTATTCTTTATTCCTTACTTCTTAACTGTGCTGTTCTTTTATTTAAAATGTCTTATTAGCATCCCAAATTGACAAGAAAGCATGAAAAGCATGAGACCAGTGTAGTCATTTTCCTGTATGTTTGGGCTATGGGCCTGGTGAACAACATCCAAATGTTATTTTCATATCTCTGCTGGACAGTGATTTATAACCTGACAGCATGACGCTGACTTAACCCCAACCCTCCTTAGCCCCAAATGTTTCCCCTCTGTTTGTGCTCCCTGCGTCTGCTGCCCCCCATAATCATCGACCCTCTTCTCATCCCTACCTCCTCCTCCGACTGCAGATATTTCTAGACTGAGTGTGTCTCATTGGCTTTTAATGTCAAGGATTTGAAGGATCCATTATCCTGTGCTGGGAAGGAGACCGCAAAGAACTTGACCTACATTAAGGAGAAACCCTACTGACCCGACTTCATCCCCTTTTTTGTTTTGTTTTTTCTTCCTTACATCTGTCTATCAGTATAGTATTGTAATGCATTCATGTTGCATAATAAACATAGTGAACCTGAGCTTCTTACTTTGCAGTAAAACTATGCCCGGAAATGTTTTGAGCGTGAAATAAATGTAGCTGCGGTATTTCAGTCTGTCACAGTCAGTTTAAATGGATCAGTTAAAATAGATTCCAGTGCTGACATGCAATCAAAAAAGCAAAAATACATCCGAAGGAACTTCCCCTGTAGCTCAATCCACCTCTCAACTTTCTATTTGTGTTCAGTATGTTCCAAACATTTTATTTATTATATATATTTTTTAAATGCATTTATTATTATTATTATTATTATTATTATTATTATTATTATTATTATTGCCGAACTGTCAAATACCCTGCTTCCATATTGCACCTCTGTGCATGACTGTTATAAATGTTGTAAACCAGTATGAACATTAAGGCTGACTAAAGCTCAGTTTTACTGTCATCATGAAAATTGAGTTTTAAAACAGATACTTAGTCATACCTTTATTTTGACACGTCTTGATACCGAATGCCACAGACACTGTAACAATGCTTTTGCCATTACTTGATATATATTGTTTATTAATGTGATAAAACAGTAAATGGTGTAATTGAACAGCCATGGTTGGTGCTGTGTGATGATAGTGCAAATGTTCAGGGTGCAGAGTGGGAATGACAGACACCATTTGCCTCATTACAAGTCAGTGTTGCACTCCATGTCTCTTATGTGAGGCCATCAATGAACTCAATGCACAATACTTAGCAGGACGCTAAAAAGACACTATTAGTTTGGATGTTTTCATAGGATTTGTTGAGATCAACAGATCCAAGACACTTTATCTCACACCTTAGTTATACACCTAAGTTACTACTTAGCTCCTGAAGCCTATCTGTTTTGTTCCCATTTTTAGTGTAAATGCAAATGAACTGGAGACACTTATACAGTATATACTTAGTTATATTTATACAATGTTTATTGATAGACTGGTCTGGTCTGCAGGATAGCCATTCTACATATAAGCACACTGATTGCATATCCCAATAACACCAACCGCGACTTTAATCACTGTGTACAGTTGCTACACTGTTCTGCAAATCAGTTTGTTCAAAGGAGGGCAAGCACCTCCACATTATGTTTGGTTGAGTACTGAAGCAAAATAAAATGTTGTGTAACACCCATTGACGCAAAGAACACAAGGAAGAGGGTTTCAGATATTTATTATAAACAGTAGGCCCCATTCCGTCATTAAACTCCTACACAGACCCATTCATGTTTAATTTAACCTGCACAAGGCTAAATAGATTTAGATATAAACAGATGTGAACTGCATGTTTAGTGGGCACAATCCAGTTCCACTGAATGGGGTCGAATCGGTCCAGAACATTGAACATGAAGTGACCCTCTTTTGGTTCAACACAGTTCACGTGTGTGTGGCCATGTGTGGCCATGTTCGGTCTATACGTACATGAGTACATGCATGAGTATGTAAACTCTGCCAAACCAAGGACAGTACATCAAATTGAAAGCCCACTAACACATATTGCAATACATGTTCATAATTTCCATTTTATTTTCCCTTCCAGTGCTTTATCAAACTGCTCAACTTAGAGAGTCATATTTTCCTTTCTGCCTTATCACCATTTATCCCACTTTTCCAGGAACTCGTGCAGAAAAACAGCTTGATTTCTTAGACTTAAACTGCCTACTGTACTGTAATGCATTCACACGTTGAATGCACTTTTTCACCTTAGCATTCTGTTGTTTATCTTTGTGTTGCTGTGTTAGCACAATGTGTTTATTGGTCTGTATAAACTGGATTAGCCAGACATTGTTACATACACATGCATTTACAGTAAAAAGCTGCTGTTATGCAGCAAAGGTAAGTGTCAGGTGTCAGGTAAAGGTAAATGTTAGTGGAAAATCGGAAAATTTGATAATTACTGCAAAACTCTATAGTTTTCTTTTTGCCGATGGAGTTGCCCCCTGTTGGCCATTAGGAAGAAAGCAGGTTTAAGACTTGTCCACGTTGACTTGACTTTTCATACTTGGAGGCACTTGCATTTTACCAGTATCATGTCAGTCCTCAAGCCACTCTCTGGTCTCCTCTGCTCTGCCTTTCTTCATCCAGCTCCAGTCATTCCTGCAGATCAGCGTGTTCCAAATCCGGGTCGACGAGTGTCCTAGTTCAGAGTGTGCCGGGGCCAGTGGCTGCACCAACACTTTGAATGTGCGGGACACACCCACAGTGGTGGATTGCGGGACTATGAGTCTTGTATCTGTGACAGTAGAATCCACAGCTGTGTGCTCCTGCCCAGGTAGAGAACAATCCCACCAGCCCTGCACGGCGTATCCCAGAAACCCCTGCTTCAATGGTGGCATCTGTGTGGACACTCAGCATGGCTACAGGTGAGTTGAAAATGAACACCATCAAAAAAAAAATAAGAATAATTTACTTTTGCTATTCCAGTTACATTATAATTGCAATTACACAATCTTGATACATGGATGCCCTTGGGTGGCTGTAAGAATCCATGAATCCATCTATGAAAGCACTTTGTTTTCTTCTCTGGGTGAAAATCGTCCTTTGAGTTTGACTTGGTCACGCCTAAAAAGACAATAACCTCAGACATCAATGCCATTTAGTTACCCAAGTCATTAACAGGACAGAGCATAGAGCTTAGATATGACGGAAGCAGAAATTGCTTAAAAGTATAAATAAATGACTGATGCAATATTTTGAAACTGTTTACATGTAAACAGGGTTGTATCCTCGTGGTTTGATTTTAATGGAAAATGATCATATATGGATATTTGCAAACACAAAACAGCAGAGTGAGAAGTGAGCTATAGGAGTGGGCTGGTGATGGAAAATCATCAAAAGGGCAAAGGCTAATTTTTTACATGATTGTACACTGCTGTGGATATCTGTGTGTACATGTCTCTCTGTCTCATGTCTCTCTCTCTCTCCCTCTCTCTGTCGTGGTGTGTTTAGAGATTTAAGTGGAAGTGAAAGCCATGTAGAGAACTCATTTAATACTTCAGGCAAATCTTTTTTATTTTGTGACGAAGTGTCTCTCGCTGTCTTTGTTTTTGCTGTTGGCTGGTTATGGAGGTTAACATTTGAGATAATTACTTTAACCTCTGTCTCTCTGTTCATGTTGGATAGTCTGTTTGAGCTGCTTTGTTAGCTATAAAGTTGAAGCCTCATTATGAGGTTATGAGGTCTCACTTCTCAAAAAACTGTTTTATCACAAGATGGTCGGCAGTACACAGACTGCAGTACTCTTGAATTATAATGATTTAATAAATCACTATGCATTTTATCATTTTGAAATGCCAAAGTTCAACCATGTTCACTTAATTATCCTCATTAGCATAGCACAAGTATCACATGAAAATTAGTACATCACTTCAAAATCATTATATCAACACTGTTCAAGCAGTCATAAAATATAAACGTATATATATGGATATATATATAATAAACAACTATTTTGACATCTCCACAATACTGTGAAGATGTCAAAGTACTCTCAGCTTCCAGGAAAAAAGAAGAGTTTGTTGTTTTGAGGTCTCCGTACTGTAGCATAACTGACCTACATGAAGACATAACAACTTAAAGGTCTCCTGAAATTGATTTGAGACTGTATATATTTTTTCCCTCCATGGTCTGATGTTTTTCTGCGTGAAACAGGATGTTGGGTTGATTGGTGTGATTCATCTGATGTGAACCGCTGAGATGCCTTAAAGTTGCTGTCTGTTTCGATTTCCAGTGTTGTCAGGTCATTAGCAGATTTGTGCAATAATTTAGTGCTTTATTTAATGTATAATCAATAATGCTGAAAACCTGAACATCTTGCATTACCTTGTTTTTATTTTTGTTATATCTAAATGGTGTGAACCTGATGTGGAACCAACAGGATTTTTCACCGTACATTAACTGAGACAGTATATATGGCTTTTGAGAAACTGACTCCAGAGCTCCATTAATAATCCAAAGATTGTACCTCCACTGTTGATACTCAAAACCACGTCTAAGCTCTTTGATTGTACTTCTTTGAAATGGTTATCCTGAAGTATTGCTTGGTATGTTTCAAAGTACAAAAACGTTTCTGCAAAAAGCCCTTTAAGTTAGTTGCTTGTTGATTGCATGTCAATATCTAATATTGACACTCAAATATGTCTTTTTATGAAAACTTGAAAGTCAAGATTTTACTAAGACCACTTTGCACTTAATAGGAAATCTTCTAAATCATTGAATTAACCTGCCAGTTGACATATCAGCTCTGGATGCACACACTATGCTTTTCCAACTTCCAGTAATACTGGCACAACGATTTTCCAACTATGAGAAGCTTAAAATTATAATAATGAAAGAGTATGGTCAACTAATTGGAAATGAATTCATGAACAAATAATCTCAGGGCATTAGTGATATGTTTGAACGGTTAATACATAGGTGAGGTTGTAAGCCGCTGCTGCTGCTTAGCTAATCCTACAGCTTGTGTGCAGGATCAGGCTCAGGGAGCAGATATAGAGAAATCCCAAGCTACTCATGCTGATATGTTGATATTGAGAAAGAAAACATACGTTGATATAGCGGGCCTGTCCTGAGGTTTGAATGCATCCTCTTGGTACTTCAAGATCAGTAAACATCTTGTGGTGCCAACTTTTTGATTTTGCTGGACTTGAAGAAATCTCAGTGCAGCAGCGTAGCTGGTCCGGTACCTGGCCTCCAGACTTAAGAGCTTTATGATGTGGGATGTGCTGTTTGGTTATGTAGGAAAAAAAGTTTGACACAATAAATAACGTTCCGGTTTGGCTGTTGCTGTTAACATACCGACTACAAAGTAGCTCAGTATCAGAGGAATATCAAGACGAAAACAATAAGTACTCTTCACATTAATGCTTTTAAGGGCATTTCTAGCTTTCAGTAATGTCTAGCCATGGTGAATGGAGACTGATATGATATTTTATGAGGAGAGCAGGAGAGAAGATGGATGTGCAGGGAGAAATTAAAAGGAAATTAAAGGAGTGAACATAACCTCAAAGCATATGCTTTTGAGACTGCACTGAGGAGATGAAGGCAGCATGCCTCTGGTGTTTGCGTGTAACTGCGCCGGTGTGTTCATGCTGTGTTTAGTTTAGAGGAAAACTCTCTCAAGTGATGTTGGTGATTAGAAAATGTGATGGAAATGAACCAATCAAAACAAACGATAGTTTGATGTAGGGAAACTTTTTATTTAATACTATGTTCTAATAATCCCATAACCACTGAGCTCTTAATTTAAAATCCCAAGTCTTTTCACACTTATTTTGCTCATTAACAGCAGAGTATGTTGCTTCTCACTGGCCTGTTGGAACTCTAAATGAATGAATTAACGTGTGAATGCAATCATTATTTTTATTCACACCGAAGGGAATTCTTGAACAGCTGAACATGGGTACACAGATACAGCTGTTGGCAGCTTCAGCTACATTATTGAGGCAAGGAGGGTGTAGTTATATTAAGCATGTCTGAGGGAGTTTAAATTCTAATGTTTACTCACCTTTAGTTTAATTTACCTGTAAGTACGAACACTGCATCAAAAAAATGCATTTTGGGAAAACGTTTTTTTTTTACATGCTAGCAGCATGTTAACCTGACTGCAGCAGATGGTTTGTTACACAAAACCGTCTGGTTCAATAAAGTACAGGCCAGGTGATTGGATGAACCATCTGTCTCATCACTGTCTATCACTGGCTAATTTCAACCAGTCAGATCAACGAACCATACAACATAGTGAAACTCTTACTGAAGTCGGTCGAAAAAGGAGCGTGAACATGTTTTCCATCCAGAAAAAAACCTTCAGTGCCATTCTTTGCTTTTCCTGTAATTAGGAAACAGTCACTTCTCACACACCCCTAGCGTTAAACCCTGCCTAAAGCTCATGCCGTAGCTGCCAGTAGTTCCTCACAGGATGCTGACTGATCTGAACCACTGTTGTTTAGACACAAGTGCATAGCTTGATGTGTGGCAAGTTTCTACCATGATAAGACCTGCTAAAAGTTAGCAGCATTGCTCTAGGGATGACAATATTGGTTCAAAAGTGAAACATCTGAAACTATTGGATGAATTAGTGCTCTTATGCTGAGCTGTCCGGTTCTTGTCCAGCAGATTTCATTGTATTGTTGACCCTCTGTTAACTTACGCATGACACATAAACTTGAAACTTGAATTGCTATGAAATGTTACACGTGAAGATGTGAAGATGATCCCTTAGCTTTTTGTCTAAGTTTGGTTACAAAGGTAGGTGCAAAATGGAATTTTAAAAGTAGATAGTGGAGTTAATACCTAGTAACTGGGACCAGACTCAGGACCCAACCCAGTTGGTTGTACTGCTGAGCCTCTCATGTCAATATGTCAAATAGAGTGGGTCCAAGTGGACTCACTATCAAGTCTGATCATGTGATCTAAACATACTTCACTTTCTGAGGTGAGATGGTGAGTGTTTGAGTGTTTAGTAAGTAATGCTACTCTTTTCACAGCAGCTTTTTAATTGGTGGGGTATTATGCTGCTGCCAGTGTTAATGTTCTCTTTCTGTTCGGGTCTCTTCTGGTCCAGCACATTTTGGATGGCGTCTGTTTATTATGGGGTCTATTTTAAACAGGGTACATGTTACATTTTCCACACTTCTATTTTAGTTCAGGCCCAAAACTTTTTGTGAAGACCTCCTATTATGAATGTTATTTGTAGAAGACAAGGTTTCACTGAGACATCATAACAGTTCTCTGTGCTCTTCTAAGACAGCAGAGAGGGGGGTGGAAATGGAAAACTAGCCACAGGATATAACCACAAAACAATCTTTGGAGAAGACGGATGTTGAAAACTTTTTTCTTTTTTTTTTCTTTGCTCCAGCTATTTAATTTCAGGCTAAATCTTTGTACAAAATACACTTGTTTGCTACAACGTCAGTTGGATAAGTCTGAATGTCCCCCTTCCTTCCAGTAACAATTCAACACTTGAATGGTTGTTCCATTCACCCTCTAATACCAATGTCAAAACTCAACTACACAGTATATAATTTTACATATGGGCACTCACATGCCAAGAAAAGCAAAATAAAGATTATGTAGACCTTGTATGAGAAAGAAGCCACTGTCCTTGATACCGGGATGACACAACAATGTCAAGCAGATATATAAGGAATACAGAGAAAGTGACTTGAAATTCCATCTGACTGAATGAGACAAATCTTACATACCTTCTGTTCTTGAAGAATGGGTCAAATTCCTGCACATAGATTTTAAAAACATGCCTTAAATTAAACCCTTGATCAGTGAAAACATATAGATTTTGGTTAGAGAACAGAGTGAAGTCAGAAAAGCACATACCAAGAATTATGATGGGTTAAACTTAGCTGCGGTTTTCCAACAGTCTCTCAAGGTTTTGATACCAACAACTCTGCAACAAAGTATGTTTCTCACTGCAAACTTTGACAAAAACACAACCTGAATAGTTTGGTCATGGTTTTCTTTAGGCAACCAAAACAACAACAATTTACCCCCTCTCCCTGTCCCACTTCAAATCCAAGATATACATTTCTAGTCATGTGTCCATCCATTTGTTCATTATTAAAACTTCAACACATTCCCCCTATTTTTCCTATATAAAAGCACTTGCTTTAATTTGACATGAAGTGTCAATGTCACCATGCTCAGATTTTGCAACATTTGAGTTCATAACATTTAGTTCACAAAGACATCAGTGTTGCAGCTCATGGCAGGGTTTAACTGCCTGGCTTTTCTACTACTATGGAGACTGACTTGCAGATGAAAAATTATATTTCTTAGAATCTTTTTGGCGGGGTCTGACTCAAAATACAGCTCTTGTTTGCTTCTGTGCTACCTAGAGTTATAAATAGAAGCAAATCTTTCACAACCTCCTACCTGGTGGAAAAAAAAATGTAGCATGTATCCTGTCACATACTGCCAGTTCTTGTTTCAAAATCCTGGCAAACAAGTGAACTAAAGGAAAGTGTCTTCATTAGCATAAATCACTGTAAACAAGGCCAAAAGTGGGGTGAGAGCGTTTCAACAAATCCTTTTAACTACAAACATGATGACGAAATAAGCTCTTTGGTGCTTCTAGTGGTAGAGGAGACATGACCCTGTTTAACTTTGTGTAATTCAGCCTGATGCTTTGTGTGTCCTCAGGCCCGGATCTTTAATGGTTGTGAAGGGCTCTTTGCAACCAATTAAATGAAACGCCAATGTTGAGACCTAAGCTTTTATCACTGTCTCAACTGTATCTCCATGCAGATTTTGAAAGAATTTTATGATGAAATTAAGACTCAATTTTTTACACTCCAAGCTGAAATCTTCTGATGCATATTGTTGCACTCTATAGGGGTAAAATTTTATATAGATAAACAAAACTACAACAAATATAAAACAACAAAAATAGTTGAACTACAACGCAGATGGCAAAACCATCCAGACCTTGATGTTGTCTGTTAGCTACTGCAGCTTTTGTTTATTCATGTCACATAACAATATTTGTTGCATGATGGGGCTAAGTGGCTAGCAGACCTGACACTGATTATACTACTGATCGTACAGTGTAGTGAATTTAGCTGAGGTTACTTCATGTACAGGTAGCTAATTCTTAAATGTTTTTTTCTAACAAAGAAGTTAACAAAGTTGTCAAATCACTAGTTTTTGATCAGAAGTAATATAATGATAAATATACATGTACAACTGTCCATATGTCCAACAGTGGTATTGCACACTAGAAATTGCAAAATACCAATTTCTATGCAATGTTGTTTTAATCCACTACCTTGAAGTTATTCAAACATGCAAAAGCTTCTGACACAATATTGAACCCCATCCTTGAGCTGTTTGTCTTTTTTGGCTTCTTTGTTAGGAAGATTGTGTTAGTCATGTTAAGCTAGCAATTTCAACAGTTTAATGTGGAAGTGAGATGGAAAAGCTACCAGGATCAAGATCAAAGCAGGTTTAAAGAAAAATGGATTAACTCTTACTTTGTTGGACCTTGTGGTTAAGATAAAGTGGTCTGTCTTATCTGCCGACAGGTAAATTTGGTGCTCAAATCATATGAGAAGTTCACAGGCTTAACTAACATGGTCAGTAGAGATACAGTATAAATAAACTTGGACTGGTAACTGTAACTTAAAGCTAAAGACAGACTAAAATTGGTGGACAGTGGAATCAAAGAAAAAGGCCACGGCATTTAACAAACTGAGGTTCTTTACATTTGCTAATGAGTTTTTAAGCTGCTCAATGGCGTAGTAGTAGCAGCTATTCATTTATCTAGCCTGAAAAAATGATGGTTAATATAAGATGTGTGCTTGCTTGTAGAGAGGAGACTTCAACTAGAAGTTAATGTCAGCATGTCTGTTTTTGTGTTGTTTTGTGGCTTTCAGTGTCACTGTTTGCCACTGATAGAATGGTGACAGTTACTGCTTTTGTGCACATAAGTTTGTAATGATTTTATCCTCTCTGTTCCTGTGAGTACAGCAGTATATCACAGGTATCTGTACAGACATGTAGCATTGAAATGAATCCAAATATAAGTACTTCATTTTGAGAAAAAAAAAAAAAGAAAAATCAGTTTGACATTAATATCTAATAACACTTGATCATACAGATGCAATAAAATTATGATTACGACTGAAATGAATGACTGATTTCAGCTTTGAAATGATAATGTAAAGAGATCTACATTTACACTGGGAACCAGTGAAGCACATACACATTTACATTAGACCTTGGCAGAATTTAGACATCACAGAAAGAAAAAAATGTTGTCACAGCTGCTGTGACAGGTGTTCTATGCTTAAGATATTCAAATATGTAATTCTGAAGCATAAACATAGACATACATGTTCAGCTCCACGCATACATACCCCCTTTGGACATATGTGACCACAGATGAACATAAAGTCTCAATGCACACGTGTCCACTAAGCTTTCTTGCTGTGTTCGAGAAGTTAATTTTACCCTTCAACTTCATTTAATTAGAAGCAGTGAGTGAAAAGGGCAGGATTTCAGTCTGGCTGGCCGGAGCCAGCGTGTAATGTAGCTCACCGCTGGACCAGAGCAGGATGACTGGCTGGATACACGTTAGACATAATCCCTGGATTACACACATGCACATACACGCACATGAATACACAAGCATTTGATGTGGACATTTTCTCCTCTCATTCTCTCCCTGTTAATCTCCCTGCAAATAATGTTGCATTGCTTTGAATGTTGAGGTGCCTTTATTACTTAGTTTTTAGTACTGATGGAGCAGATACCTTCATAGCTATACACACTTACCAAAAACAAAGTAGACTTTCTCTTAGGCAAGAAGACAAATCATAAAATGAAGGCATTTTAAAAGTCTATTGTGCAAGATCTGTGGGACCTTTTTTTTTGTTTACAGAATATGGTGGAAATGGAATTTCATATAATATGCATATGTTTTCATTAGTGTATAATTACCTGGAAATGAGAATACTTGTTTTTATTACCGTAGAATGAGCCTTTTATATCTACAGACCAAGCAGGTCCTCTTCCACTGTGCTCTGCCACATTGCACTGCCAGGTTCCTATAGTAGCCTACAATGAAAAATTTAAACACTAGCTCCAGATGAGACATTTAGTGTTTTTCATGCATTTTGCATCCACCATAGTTTCTCCTCCTCATGCTAGAAAGAAGAACATGAGGCAAGGGGTTGGAATCATAAACTACACTGCCAGATGCCACTAAATCCTACTCACTGCTTCCTTAAGTCATCAAGCAAAAGATTTTTCCAATTATACTATATCTTATACATTTTCTACATAGATCAGATTAGTGAGAGCTCCACTGCAGTATTGAACATCATAACAATATTGATCAGTATTCCGTTTTGTTCTTGGTCTCATCTGGTTCCGGTTGTGTTTCATTTACTATCTTTAGATTCATCCTCCTGTTCCAGTGAATTTGTAGATTCCTAACTGGTGTGGCTAGGTGAGGCATGATCATGTATTTTATAAAATCTAGATATGTCGTATATCTACTTTCCAAATCCAGTAAAACTCACTGTTATTCCAAACTTTAATTTCAGCCCTTCAAAAAAACGCATCAAGCGTCAAAAATAGAACAGACGCGTATTCAACGCGGAGCCGAGCGTAGAGACGCTTCTGGGATGCGTCTGAAACAGACCACGGCGGAGCCGGTGGGGTTTGATCCATTGACTAGAACGGCCACGTATTACTCGCGATGACGCGGCACACACGCAACGTGCCGCGGACGGGCCCGGTGGGGTTTGGGCATAATATATTACAGTCTGTTAAAAGAAGGGAGGAACTTAAAAAAGATGGTTGGGAGTGTGAGAAAAGTCATCAAGAGCATTGTGTCACTTTTTCTGTAGTTTTATGGTGTATATAGCAAGGGATGCTAGCACCTGTGCAATGATTTTTGATTCAGTGTGTATCATTTTGTCCAGACATTTCCTGTCTTGTGCTGAGGTGTATCCATACCACAGTTATTCCAAAGGTGTAGATACTCTCAATCTCAAGACGATAAGATTTCGCCATGCCTTTCAGTGATAGGGGAAACCTTGAAGTGAAGTCTTTGCTGCACTTTCTTCAGCTCTGTTGTAGTGACATTGCTGCAGAAAATAGGAGTTTCTGTAGTGCTCCACTTGTTAAATTTCCTGACCTTTTATGATTAAGGGTAGGTAGTCACTATGACTCTTTACCGAAGAGCTTCAAATTGTTGGATGCACAATTGAAAACCTGGTTTTGTAAGCTGTGAAAGAAAGACAGAAAGAAAGAAAAAAAAATGAAGCAGAATTCAATATTAACTGAAACAACTTAAGAGTGGGAAATACAGATATGTGTGTCATTACCACCATTGGACACCAAGGAGGGAGGAATTCTGTTGATTAGTATAGCAGAATTCAGACTTGGAGAATTTTTGACAGAGTACTGAAATTGGTCTGGAGACTTGCTGTAGCCAAGCAACAAGCAAGCAAGTGACTGATTGATTTTTCCTTAAATGTGTCACCCCCCTGAACATTTATATTGAAGTGTCACTGTACCTGCACTGTAAAACCTTTGCTTGCATTGTTTCACCAATCGTGACACACTCCTCTTTCTGCCTGGACATCTGCTTCCTCTCCATTTAATTAATCATGTACGTGAAAGTAATGCTGGACAAATTCATCTTCATTTAACCGTGATTATTTAAAGAGTGAAAAGTAGGGTCTAAGGTATTACATTCATTTAACAGTGGCCAAAAGCTTTCTCTATTGACCCCATTGTTCTAAATGTCTCCTCTAAAGCAGGAGACTAAGCCTTTAATTGTGATGAACAAGTAAAAATGGTATGATAAATTGCAGCTTCTGCTGCCTTTAAAATATCTGCTGCATGTCCTTTAAAGTGAATGTGGGGCAGAATAAAAGTGCAGAAAATGTTTCTTTGTGAAGTATCAGCCAAATAGATGACAAGGAGAGAACCAGGCAAAGCAGGCAAAGTTGTCAACCTTGAGACACAGATGATTGTATGATTGTCACATTTTCAAACGCACTACAGTACCTGAGCTCTGTAACATCTGCTGCGTGATTCTCTGGGTTTAGAGGAGGAGAGAAATTGGATGTCGAGGATGGAAAAAATACAGGTAAAATAGGAAAGAGAAGTGAGGAATAAATGAATTTAGGAAAAGAATAGAGCAATGAGATAGTGGGATTAAAAGTAATGAAGAGAATAAAAGAAAACTAGGAAAGCTGAAGACAGAAAACAGGAGGTGGGCTGATACCAGAGGAATATACTGTAAGTAGAAGAGAAGAAGTACAAGAGAAATGAAGGGAGAAGAAATAATGTAGATATGATAAGAGATCATACATGATAGAATTACTGTAGGATTGATTGAAGGAAGAACATGCAGATAAAAGAGGTGCTGGGATTAATAATGAGATTAGGGGAATGAGGGGGTTGGGGGTGGGATTACAGCTGCCAGCCCGATGTTAACAAACGCAATTCCCAACAGACAGCGAATGAGCAAAACAAAGCTGCCATAAGAGGATTGGAGGGTTTGGCCATTGTGACTAAAACTATGTCTCAGATTGTCTTGTGCTTAGAGAATTAGGGTGACATTGCCAACATGGAAATACAGGCACAGATGTTTTTTTCTGAACCTCCAGTCACACACTCATACATACCCATGAAAAAAATTTGGACACACTTTCTTATTCAGTGTTTTTTTTTTTTTTTTTAACTTATTATTTTATATATTGTAGATTAGAACTGAAGACATCACTGTGAACTGTGAAATGACACATTTAGAATTGTGTGGAGTGTGGTGATCAAAAAATCAAAAAAAGTGTAAACAAAGTAAATTATGTTTTGTATTTTAGATTCCACCTTTTAGTATCCACCTTTTGCTTTGATGACAGCTTTGCATACTCTTGGCATTTTCTCAATCAGGAGTAGTCACTTGGAATGCTTTTCCAATAGTCTTGATGGAGTTCCCATGACAAACATTACATACATTACAAACCAGATTTGATGGCATGCCGCCGCAGAATGCTATGGTAGCCATGCTTGTTAAGTGTGCCTTGAATTCATTTTCAACAGTGTCATCAGAAAAGCACCCCACACAAAATCACACCTCCCCCTCGATGGTTCACAGTGGAAACCACACATGCAGATACCATCCATCTTCTCTGCCACACACAAAGATATGGTGGTTGGAACCAAAAATCTCAAATCAGACTTATCAGACATACAAGTACAGATTCACACTGGTCTAATGTTTATTTGTAGTATTTGCTGACCCAAGCAATTCTGTTCTTCTGCTTGGTCCTATCAGTGGTATTCTTTTAGCAGCAATTTGACCATGGACACCTGATTCACAGTCTCCTCTGAACATTTGATGTTGGGATGTGTCTACTACTTGATCTCTATGAAGCATTTATGTGGGCTCTGAGGTGCTGTTAATTGGCAATTTCTAAGGCTGGTAACTGTAATGAACTTTTCCTCTGCAGCAGAGGTAACTCTTGGACTTCCTTTCCTGGGGCGGTCCTTATGAGAGCTGGTTTCATCGTATAGTTTGATGTAACTGCACTTGAAGATTTTTTAAAGTTCTTCAAATTTTCAAGCTTTACTGACCTAATGACTTAAAGTAATGACGGACTGTCTTTTCTCTTTACTTAGCTGAGCAGATCTTGCCACAATAATAATTACTACAGTGGTTGAATTATTTTATTCAATTTTATACTATTTAACTTTTATGAAGGCACACCTGTTAATTAAAAATCATTCCACCTGACGACCTCATGAAGCTGGTCGAGAGAAAGCCAAGAGTGTGCAAAGCTGTCCTCAAAGCAAAAGGTTGCTACTTTAAAGAATGTAAAATATAAAACATTTTGCTTTGTTTTTTTAACACATAAATCCATATGCATTATTTTGTAGTTTTGATGTCTTCAATGTTTATCTCAGTTGTGTGTTTATCTAGAAATTTTAGCTTCATTCATTTTATGCAGTGTTCTCCAGCTTGGTACCAAATGATTATGTCTGTCCAGTAATTTTATTGGTCCAATATGTGTGTGGGCAGGCACTTATAAAACGCAGGAAATTAACCAGATGGGAGGCTGACATAGCCATTGCTTCATTCCATCTGTGTTTTGAGTACTTCCTACATTATTCAATGACTTGGTTACTCTGTCATCAATTTACTCATACTCATTATACATTACTCAGTGAAAAAACAATTACATAACTAATTATTCAGCAGCAAAACTAATTAGTTGTATTACTTGTCACATTACCATCTTTACTCAGCAAAGCTACCTTTAACACGAATACCGCCAAGGACTCATTGTACTCCTTGTCAGTTCTTGGTATTTGGTAGTTTTTATACATGAATAGGAAATGAAAATGAGACATACATTTTGACTTTTGGACTTTTGGACTTTAGAACACTGTGGAGTTATTGGAAATGTTTGGATCACACCCTCCATCAGCTGTGCAGTAAGTCGCTAACACGGGGCTACTCGCTTAAAAATACATGTGAAGTTCATGGACTTAAATCTGTTCATGTCCCAAAAAACAACAACAAAAAAAAACTAACAAAGTAGTTTGGTGTTCATATGTGTGGTGTTTATCCAGGTCTTTACTAAGGGTCAGACTATGTGCTGGAGTAGTAAATTGGGTTCCAGTACATATAGGAGACTACTGCCATGACTGATTCCTGACTGTCTTCCAGGTATTAGTTGAACCCTGTGTATCGCCATGGAAACAGAGATGATGCAAGCAAAAATATAAAAAATAAATAAATAATATATATATATTTTAAAAAAGGTAGAATTTTGAGAGCAGATTGCCCCAAAATATGAATACCTTTGGATTATATGTTTTATTTAAGTTGGTAATTGTTGTATAATCACAATATTACATGACAGGGTGTACTTTACCGTCAGTATTAGCACTTGGCACCGCATCACTACACAACTCTGCACAATTCATTGTGCCAATGAAGGTAAAGCACACTCTCTCATGTAATGTTGCTTTATTATCATGCTTATGTGTTTCTGTGTCTAAAGGCAGTGAAGTGACATGTCACTATTTTATTTGTGGCATGTATTGTACATGCTGTATACATGTACATGGCTGGGTAATTTCACTGTGTGTATGTGTGTCCATGTGTGTGCACATTCGTCTTTCCTCTTTCAGTCCTGGAAGAGAGCAGCGGCAGGGAAATTAGCAGTACAACAAAGGAATACTTGGATGAGAAATGAGCTGTCTGCAGAACACCAATGAGTTGTGTGTGTCAGTGCATGCCCATGGTTTTTCAAACACACATCCTTGTGTGGGTTTTCCAGGATCCACAGAACGAGTATCTTGAGAAGCAGTTGAAGTGAGAATAACATAACCAATGAAAAAGTCACATGTTAAGAGCTGAGGAATAGCCCTGGGGAAATACCTTGTTTCTCTGAGCAGTGTGTTTGTGTGTATAGTCAGGAGGGAGGCTGTGTATGCAATTTGTGTATTTCACATTTACTAACAACAGGTGGATTGAGTGAGGGGAATTTTGGTTTGAAGGAATGCAAGGCTTTCTCAGCAGATCCATATACGGCTGTTAAACAGGAATGGATGATAAGGTAGTGTTTTTCAGAATCAGATAAATGAGAGCAAATTATTTGAAGTATACACAGAGCCTTAAAAGCCCACATGCAAAAAGTTAAAAAAAAAATTGATTGCAGACTGCATGATTACTGTAGATAT
The DNA here is from genome assembly GCA_033000465.1 of Sciaenops ocellatus. Classification (NCBI taxonomy): domain Eukaryota; kingdom Metazoa; phylum Chordata; class Actinopteri; family Sciaenidae; genus Sciaenops; species Sciaenops ocellatus. The sequence goes on along the minus strand of CP136888.1, from coordinate 4,907,295 downwards.
GTCTTGTTCAAGGATCTGAAACAATAATGACAAACCATCAGGTACTCTGCTCTACTCTAATGTCATTTTGCACCATTTAGTCCTTTTCAATGCTGAAAATGTCTTTAGGCCTTCATAAAAGGTGCATGATCAGAATGACATACACAACATAATAACATACAATTTCCAGCATAAATTTACCTCAAGCTGTTTTGTTTGTTAGTTGAATTGACTCTTTGTGTACTGTAAATTCTGGGTGATCTCTAGGCAAGCTGTCTGTTCAGTTACAGTGATTTGATGAATTAAGTCAGTCCAGTCCACACCACACAAACAAATCTCAAACCAACTACAGTAGCTGTGGCTTCCTCTGCACACAGCACAATGTCTGAATGTCAGGCTTTTTTAGTACATATTCCACTTCAGAGATCGGTTCCTTAACCATTACAAAGAGCGTAGAAGCCAAAGTTTGCTTGGTTTTAGTTGACAAGCTCACACACTCAAACACACACACACACACATACACACACACACACACACACACACACACACACACACACACACACACACACACACACGTCAAAAATCACCACCACCATCTCCAGTCAACACCTTTCCTTTCAGTACTGATGTTCAGTTTGTTGAACTGTTATGCAGCATTACATTCATTAAGTTTATTAAAAAGCTGAAGCCATCACATCTCAGCTGGAATGTCTCCAAATAAATAATGGGGCTGTGCACATTTTTATGTATGTGGCACAGCAGCAGTTATTACTTATTCGTAATCATTAATTCTACCATCACTGTGACAAGATCAGTCAGGATCATCGTAAATGACATCCTGTACTTGAGACACATAAGCTGTAACACAGAGATCCCATGTTTATCCAGTCAAATTGTTTGGAATGAAGTAGCTGTCCTCAGGATAATGGCTGAGCTCCATAAAATCTGTCCGGCACTTTTTATTTTACTGTAAGTAAAAGTCTAAACTCCGTTTCCTCTGGAGCTACCTGAATGCCTCACAATATTTGCAGTAATGGTATTATTGTGTGCATAGATGCATTTCCACAAACTTTACTCTCTATTTATTGAAGTAAATAAACAAAATATGGCAGCAGGTAGAATGAAAGCCCATTCTAATATATCACATGTACCATATCATGTCATCTCTCAGACTCGGAGTTATTACTTACAGTTAATTAAAATCTCAAAAGAATTGATGGAGCTGTGTGATGATCCTGTACAGTGCAAACTATCACATTTTAAAATGTTTTTGTACAGCCCTATTGCTGGAAAATGTGTGCACATATAAGAGGCAAGGAGAGGCTCCAAGGTTTTGAGACCAAATAAAATAGTCTGTAAAATTATTTCTTAAACCAACAATAATAATTTATGGAACTAATAATATAGCATCTTAAAACTTCTGCTGAAAAGACATTTCTCACCAAATTTTGAAATTGGTCCAATATTGAGCAAGAGCGCTGCAGACAGCACCCACAAAAATAGTGTGATGTTAAATGTAGGCTGAACCCACGTGCAGGCAAACTCATCTCCACTCAAGATCAGCCTAAATAATGGCGGTGTCATGCACAAGTGGATGGCTGGGGGTACAGCTGTTGGTGTACAGAGAGAAGATACTAAAAATATCAAGGGAGGAACAAGAAGGAGGTTAATAAATGTTAAATCATAAAGGATCTTACTCTTTAAAGAAAAGTTCTTTCTCTGTAGAGTCCATAACGTTGTCAGACATGTATAATCTTGTAATAATCTTATATATAATCATGTACAATGTGAGCCTATCAGTGTTAAAAACAAAGACTTCTAGTGGAGGTAAATTGACAGTGAACTATAAGGATTACATTGCACTCAGTTTCATGGTTGCAGTTCTCACTCAATAGTTAGTTTTAGCAATACTATATTTTTCTATATTAAACCCTACTGAATGCAACACATCTGTACATTTGAAATTTCAGAATGTTTTTTGGTCAAGTGGAAATATTCCACATCTGTTTGTTTAAATCAGTGGTAGATGTAATATAAAACAAATATATTAAAAGTCTATATTGTTTCTGAAAATTGGGACATTCCCCGGTGAGATAAATGGGTCACAAGACAAAAAGAAAGTATGTTTGCAGTATAGGAAGCATCCTAGAACGAAAGTGTCAAAAGACTGAAAGACAGAAGAATAAGAAAAAATGACTATGTATTTAGAAAGTGATAGCGGAGGAGGCGAGAGGTTAGGTTTTTTGACAGGAAGCAATAGGACATGAGGACTTGAATGTGTGAAAATACAGAGAGTGGAGTTTCCTAGTGATGTAGCGATTCTCCCTGTGGTTTCACCACTAATGAGAACATCTGCATCAGTGAAACAGACAGAGTGAGAGAGAAATAGCCGAAGGGCAAGGCTCTATGAGAGGAGAAAACAACTAGATTCAGAGAGTGTGAAAAAAAAAAAAATAGTTGAAAGAACAAAATACAGTAAGTGGTTCAAAATAGGGGGAGAGAGATTAGAATCACAAGTTTTTTTTTTTGTTGTTTTTTTTTTTGCCATCTTACAGAAGACTCTCTTCTTGGAACCAAATTGTCAAGGAATAGCACCAAACTCAGTCATCTACTTATTGCATTCATGAATTCATGTAATTTTGACTCTTGATTCCCTTCTCTCCCCAAGGTGCCAATGCCCAGCACAGTTCGAGGGGCCTGAGTGCCAGCAGAACAAGCACAGTTTCCATGGCAACGGCTATGCTTGGTTTCCACCCATAACGCCTTGTTTCGAGAGCCACGTGTCACTGGAGTTCATCACTGACGTGGCTGACGGATTGCTGCTGTACAGCGGCCCCTTAGCCCAGTTGCAGGCCTGGGACCATGAGGACTTCATGGCCATAGGTAGGAACATCTCAAGCTTAACAGCATGTCCCATCTGGCTCTGATTCCAAATTCTTCACTGTTTGAGAACAACTGTGAATGAGATGAGGTGGAGGAAATGCATTTAATTGATTTGTATTTTTGTACAGAGACACTCCGTATGACAGGTAGAGAAGCAGAGGAGGGAGAGTTCAGAGAGACTATGTTTCCCTCAGCTCCATCTCCTCTGAGAAACTGCGAGAGAGCATTTCAGACTACACTGGTTTCATTTCAACAATACTTGAAAGATTGATGTGGCTTCCTGCTGTGTTGTAACATTTAAAAAAAAAATTAAAGCTGTCTTGCCTAAGGGGGGTATTGACTTAAATCAGAATGAGAATCAGGTTTGATGCCAAGATAGTTTTCACATACAAGGAATTTTGTATTGTGATGCTTAACCATGAACATAGTAAGAAAGTAAAAGAAAAAGTGCTGGAAAAGTTGAGAAACATAAAAATAAAATAGACAAAAAGTATATATCTGTTTATAGCTTTATGGTTGTTGCAGGGATGTGCAAAGGAACATGCACAATGTACAGAGAGAATATTCCAAAAGATGTGCAGTAATGTAATGCATTGTGACATATGGAGACTGTACATTAATGTGAGGGGATAAGAGCCCATGTAAGGCAAGGAGTCCCGACCCTTATTAATGAGGCCAGGCTCAGTTGGGAAGGAACTGTTCATGTAGCATGAGGTTTTGGTCCTCATGTACCGCAGCCTCTGGCACCAAAATTCCTGGTTTGCTTCAGGGTTCTGCAGGTGTACATGTAGAGGTACAGGTGGCAAATTGATGCCAAAAATCCTTGAATGATGCAGTTGTCTTTAGCAGTGGCAGCAGTATATCAGTTGGTGAGCATAGACTGGTAGAAGTGCAGGTTAAACTTGTTCAGCTCCCGCAGGACGTACTTCCTCTGCTGGGCTTTGTTAGTGATAGAGCTGATGTTCAGCTCCCACTTGAGATCCTGAGTGATGATGGTGCCACAGTGTCAGCTCGGGAGTCACACAGGGTGATGGGGACGGGTGAGGCTGAGTTCCTTCTGAAATCTACTACCTTCTCCACTGTCTTTACAGTGTTGAGCACCAAGTTATTCTGGCTGCACTGGGTCACCAAATGGTCAACCTCCCACTGGTAGATGAACTCATCTCCTCTAGAGATGAGCCTAATGAGGGTGGTGTCATCCAGAAAGTGATGACTGGAGGTGCAGCTGTTGGTGTACAGGTAAAAAAGTAAAAAGTGGAATCCATAGCTCTTATTAGGTGAGGTGAAGAATGGAGGGATTTAGTGTGGGAGGATAAAGAAGTATAAATATAGGAGGTATTCACTCTACTCAATAAGCTGTACTCCGGCAAAGCAGAAGCCAGACAAACTACAGCAGTAATTCCTGACCAGGGGGACTTGTACCACAGAGCATGTCTGCAAAAATAGAAGTTCTGATTTTATTTATTTTTTTTTTTTTTAAATCTAGTCAGCTGTAACACCTTTTGATTTTTAGTGCACAATACAATTGGCACCACTGACCACTGCAAGCAGTCTTGACAGTACTGACCTTTGAGTGAATAGAATTCACAATGGAAGAAGCTGTAGGATATTAGCTTTAACCGTACTAAAGTTACTAACTAACTTTGTCAAAATAGTTTGCAGACAGGTATGAGTCAGGAGTCGATGGTATAGATACATATTTTAAATAAAGTGTGAAAACTTGTTTTCTTGTTCCGTAAGAATCCAAGCTAACACATTTGCTAACTGTCATGCTTGTTAGCTCAGAGCTTTTTATCACTATTCAATACAAGTATTTATTGAATGAAATGATGTACAATACAAAGGACAAAATACCCAGGGGAGTAAATGGCCTAGTACAAAGGAAATAGAAGGAAGCTTTGGGAGCTATTGTAACTCCACAAAATAGGCATGGCTTTCAGGCAGTTATGATACAGGTGGTCTATTGTAGAAATACATTTTTTATATTGTGTCTTTTCTTTTCATACTATGTGGGAACTTTTAGTGACCGTGGTAAAAGGGCAATAAGTTCATGTCTGTTCAGCTCAGCTTGTTAGTTAGAGAGCTGCTTTCTCTCTTTAATAACCTTTTAGCTTATTCCACGAAGTCATGTACAATCCCGAGAACAAAATGTCCTGGTAGGTAAACAGCAGAGGACAGGGAAAACAGAAAGAATCCTGTGATTACCAGCTAGTGTCTTTGCATTAGCTCACCAACTACAGCAGTTAATCAGCCCTGCCAATATAGTCACTATGTCATCAAGCGTGACTATATTTTATATGGAGATGGGTGGATTTATTTCACTGTCCCACTCCTTGATGTGACCAGGCCTTCTGAGAGAGGGACTGAAACCAAGAACAAGTATGACAACTATAAAAGGACATCCCATACGGTCATTGTTAGGTATACCTAATTTCTGTTTCTGCCTTAGGTGGCAGAGTGTTAGTACAAATGGACAAACTGGAGAAATACACCCTACTGCACCTCTCAAATTCCCCTTTTCATCTAGCCTGAAGACTAAGGATTGTTAGTAGACAAGAACGGAAATCCATTTCAGGTTTAATTCCCTGTGTGTATTAACCTGCCACGACCTAAGGATTTGGCAGTGACAGCCACACTTACACAATTGCGCACACACACACTCTCAATGATTTTGATCTTATTAAAGCTGACACTCCATGCATTTTAAAGCATACTATGTTGCTTCCCATTTAAACATTGTTTTTACACAAATGCTACTTTATAAAAGAAGGAAAAATGTGAAGTGGACAGTCACCTACACACACACACACACACACACACACACACACACACACCTGCGGCTCAGTATGATAAATACTGTGAACTTTGGTTGGAAAGATCTAAACATATGTGTAAAATAAGCTACGACAGGTTTACATCTCTTTCTCTCTCTCAAGGAAACGTAGTTTTTTTTTTTTTTGTTTGTTTTTTTTTATTGCTGTGATATTATTGTGAAGTTTAAAGACAATAAAGCTTGCTGAATTGAGCGTGGCAGGCAGGAATTATAGACAGACGGAAACAGAACAAAATGTCTTGTACGTCGCGGTATATTTAGTGTTTTAATCTGAGAGACTAACGCCTCCTTGTCTCTCTTGCTACTTCTTCCCTTGCATCGGTCCTCTCTCTTGGGAAAGATGCTGTTGTTCCATCACTGCCAAAGTAATATGTGTGGGAGGTGAGGTCTGCCTGGAGAACCGGACGAGTTGTGTGTATGTGTGTGTATGCAGGTTAACAGTGCAAATCCTGAATTATTTCTCTAGCTTTGGTCGGTGTCAGAGGGTCTGTGTGCATCTGAAAGCCAGCCATGTGTTATGGGATCCTAAAGAGTTAATAGGTTTGTGGAGTTGAGGCTGATCCGTCACTGTGCAGAGTGTAATTAGTCAGGCTGTACATATTTAGAGCTCTAATTAACTTGCTTCAAGGTTCACCTACTGCATGAAACAAATCCATTGGCAAGCCAAAACTGTGCTCAACCTTAACTGTGTTAAAGCACATGTGTGAATGTATGTAAGTCTATCAGTGCATAAATAGTGTAATGTCAAAATGATTTGTTGAGGCCCTTATCCGATATTTAAGGTGGAAGCTGATGATACGTCATTATTTTATGCTGGTAATCTCTGTACTGACTTTTGAATTATGAATATGATTCAGCATTTGCATTAATAGCATTAAAGGATCATTCTAGTTCATTACAACTTTGTTCTATTGGTCTGAAGAAAAAGGAATTGCTGAGATCTGGGAACATTGAACATCACTACAACAAAGTGCAGTGACCGTGACAAATTTTCTGTTGTTCCCCTATTGATCCTCTGCATACTGCAGCCTGTGTATGACATACTGTATATAGTGTGTCACTTCCAGGTTCCATGTAGTGCCGAGCATACAGCAAACTGCATGTGGCAGTTTATTATTTGCCCAAAGATCCAGAGACTAACTGCTTCTTATTTGTTGGTACGGTGGGTCAAAGTTGAACCTGATGTGTGACACAATTTCACAGTTCACCTTTGTGTTGTTTAGGGGTTGGTTCACAACTTTTTCCAGATACTGATAGTTGAATATACAGTTCCATCATGAAACAACCACTTTCTGAACAACTAATAATTCTTTTGTGGTTAATGGTTTCTTTCAGCAAAGTATAGCAGCTTTCACAATGTTTTTTTCTAGACTCTGAGGTGTAATCCACCCACACAACACAAGGATTTTATTGTATTTATTTTTTGCTTGGACACCTAATGCACAAACCCATCTGATATACAAATATTATTAAAAAAAAAAAAAAAAAAAACATTCAGCAGCCACAGTCTGGGATAAACCTCCATCATATCTCATATGAACAACACTGAATGGCCAATATCTGATTTTTAATAAAAAAGGATAATATTGGCACCATTTATTGCAGTTGCCCACCTATACTACAATCCATACACCTCACTAATCAAACAAAGCACAGATATGTTTTTTAAAGCATATTATAGAGACAAAAGGTAGTGAAGTATTGACTGTACTGTGCACTGTAAGTTTACCTGAGACGCATAAAAGAAAATGCTATAAAGCATATTGATTCTTTCATTCATCCTCACTGTCATTGTAAACTAGTGCTGAATATGTTTGTTCTAATTGCAGAGCATATACAGGCCAAAAGTTCATACTCAAACACAATAAAAATAACTGATCAGACTTGCGTTCCTCTTAGTTTTTCAGACAAAACAGTGAGCTGTGACCGTCAGTGTAACAGTGAATAAATAACGTAAAGAACAAAGATTTTTCCCTCACCAGAATCTGAACTCTAAAACAACTTTTTGATTAAATAGGATTATCTGTGCACAAGGGAACAGGGAATGCGTTTCAACGTCAACCGAAGAACACAGCTTCACGCATCCACCCCTCATGTTGATCCTCAAAGAGCTATATTGGACTGGTGCGTAATTACAAGAGGAATCAGGCAAAACAGGGTTATTCACTCCCAAATCAACCATGCCGTGAACTGAATGCAGAAGGTCTCATCCTGACATTAATGTATTATGAGTACAAGACCTGCTCGAGAAATGATAATGTTAAGGGGAACACACTGTTCCCGTGGCATGGCTTCAAGTTGAAAGTGTCATTTGAAAAGTGTTTTACAATAATCGTTTGAGGGAGTTGGTGAGAAAGAAAGGTGAACTCTAAGAGTGATGAAATATGGATTTGAAGGAAGAGAGGGGGGCAAAAAGAAATGTCAGGTGTCTGCAAAGGAGACTGTTTTACAATGTGAACTGCTTTTTCATTTATGAATGTCAAGTGGGACACATGAAGCCACTAATATACATCAAATTTTCATTGTGACCAAATTGCTAACATGTTTGAGGTTGTGTATGTATTTAAGACATTGTTCACCTTGTTATTAAGCTTGTTAAGTGATTTTGCCCATTGAGCCTACTCGTATGCCCCACTACTTCACACACACATTTCCACACACAGATCTTCAGCGTCTTATTGAGATGCTGGTTAGCTTTTCCAAAGCCGCCCACTCATCCACCCTTTTATCCTGCCGCAGGGCAGTTGTACCAAGCCAGTCCTGCCGTGTAGGCCAGAGAAGGTGTGAGGCACTCTCTCACAGACCCACACTGCTTTGTACTACACCCAATCTTTGGCTGCTGGCGGATAAGAGAATGTATGTATGTACATCACTGATGTAGTTTGCGTGTGTGTGTGCAGGACATATTAATGCCCATGCCTAAACTGACCTCTTGTGTTCTAGGTAAGATCATCGAATGTTCCATTAAATCAGTTTACTTAAGAGTTCAGGCTGGAAGTTATGTAGATTCCCAGCACAAAACCGCAGCAATTCAAAGAACAATATTTCGTCAGTACTTTAGTACTTCAGTTTAACAGTACTGTATAGGTACTTTCACAAGTTTAGAGTAACTTTTTAAAATAAGTGATCATGAAGTGACACAAACACCACAAATGAACCAGCCTAACTCAGCCTCTTTGTGTGCAAACACTTTTGATAACTATCAGGACTACTTTTTTTCAGGAACCGTGTTGGCTTTTGGTAAATGAGTTATTTTGACTGTTATATATGGAGTCTGCTGTCAAAACAGAATGCAAATCTGCAGCCAACGCTTAAAGCAAACTGTATTTGCATTCTAATTTACCTGAGTATTATCATTAGTTTGGCTGGGATCCATTATCAACCACGGCACTTTAGAATAACTAATAGGCATTTACAGTTAATAACAACTCTGGCACACACTTCATTTCTAATGAATATTCAGTTGTTTGTATAAAGCTGCTTCCCCACCACAAGGCTTACACCTGTGATATTGAATGCATGAATGTCTGTCACTCTGTAACCAGAGGAAGAGATTTCTTTTTTATTATTATATGTCCATGAAAGTGCAGCTGCAGAGCTTGAAGGACTAAACAGAGACCCTTTGCCATTGACATGTGGCTTGTGTCCAGCTTGTGTCAAATATGATTTAGTTGAGGAAAATTTAATATGCATCACTTTCTCTGGGTATATTTATGGCCCAAAAGTTTTCAGTGAACACTTCCTCTTGCCTCCATTTTCACAGCACATTTTTGACAAGCATGCCACTGTCCTAGCTGCCCCACCACCTGTCTGACTGGCATTTACTTTGACATTGTCACAGCAACCTGTCACCACCTGTGGGGCTGTTTCCCCATGGCGATCTGATCTGTAATATAAGGTATTTATACCTCTATTAGCATCAGTTAAAATGATTGTATGGAAGAAAGACTGTATCATATTCTGGTCGCATCCAATTTATCATACATATTTGCTGGCTGCATAGAAAAAAGTCTTTCACAAATATTTTCTAGCATTATTTACACAGACTATCGTTTGTTTTGTTTTTCTCTCCGCTGACGACATTGTGGATACATGAGTATGGCAGTCTAAAGAAATACAATCAGAACTATCAGTTAAATAAACAGCAAAGCAAATTTGCTCTGCTTAAGAAAAAAAAAATGTTTTGTTTTTTTTTTTCTGTTCATTTGGCATCTTAGTAAAACATTCCTACAAAGCTGCCCATATGGTTCTGATGAAAAATCTCTCCACAAAAATGATTTTTTTGGACAAATCTTTGGTAATTTTGTTGACTTTTTTTTGCACAGCCTGTTAGTCTGCTGTGTCTGAATACTGGATGTTTAAATCTAATAACTATTCAGCATTCTTATGCCCAGTACTTGGAGTTAAAGAAACTGCTGACAGTTTAGAAAATATGCATATCCACAGTCAGCTAGTCTGACTTTGTCCAATGGTAGACTGGACTGTTTCTTGGTGGGTTCATCGATTTCCTGGAGACTAATGATGTTGCCAAGCTAAGATAAGCAGCTGCTGGCAAAGGCTTCATATATACAGTATAGATACAAGAGTGTTATCCGTCTCTCATCCTGAACCTCATGTAACAAACATATTAACCAAACTATTCCTTCAATAATCTTTATTGTATCTTGTGTCTCTACATGCTATAATGTTCATTTCTTTTGGCAGCTTGTCAGATATACAGTTTAATCAATACTCCGGGTACCACAAACAAATAGAACTGGCTCGCTGAGCATCTTGACTACCTGGCCTGATCCGGAAATGCCACACTTTGACCTCGGCTGTATTAGTGAGATTAATTGTCATGGTAATGATTTGTGTCCAGAGAGATCAACAATAAATGTCAAACATGGCTGGAAGCATTAGACCTGCACTGAGGTGCTAGAGCGAACACACGGGACTACACACACACACAGACACACACACACACACACACACACATGCATACACATCCAAGGACTACCAGCCAGAGGCCAGCGCTTGTCTAATCAATACACAAATTAACAGGACAAATTAAATTTGTGTAATTACAACACCCTTGCAGAATGGAAAAAGTTTGCCAGCAAGGGGGTCAGATAAGGATTGGCATGAGTGTGTGTTTTTTAACTCTTCCCTTGAACTAAAAGAAACATGTCCTCAACACTTTATATAGTTGTTCACATGGTTTTGCTAACAGAGAGGAGGACTGATTCACTTAAGCATTACGTTCACTTTCCACAGAGTTGTTTTGTAGCAGTAGCCACCTCCCAAGCCCAGCACTGCAACGGCTTTCAAACAGGAACTGCTGCTGGATCCGAAGATCCAATATGCGTTGGCTGCGGGGCTGGCTAGCTAGCTGACAGATCGTTTATACAAGAAGCTCTCCAGTCTGCACTCGCTGCATCGCCTGCTGATTTGTACACAGGCTGAATTTTGAGGGCATTAGTGTATATGTGACTGCTTGTGTGTAGTGGCGAGTGGGTGTATGTGTGTAGCCGTGTGATTTGTAATGCTGTTTATGTAGCCCATATGCTCTCGGTTTGACTCCTGTGTATCCTCAGGACGTCAGAAGAGGAGGACATTTTTCATATTTAAGAGCCCCCAACTCTGTGGGAGTTCAAGCTCTCCTTCCACACAAAGCACACGCATTTACTTTCTCATACTCTGTCTCTCTCTCACTCCCTCTTGTCTGCCTCAGAGTAGGAGGTAATGAATTACGTATGAGCTGCAGAAAAGAAGCCTGATTGTGTGGATGAGCCCTTTAAGAGCAAAGTCTTGTCCTAACCCTAGTACACCCAGAGCATTTGAAAGGCATGTCGCCCCCTATGAAGACGCTTCCTTTCGGCCTGCCAGCCAACTGCACTCCCAGCTTGCCTTTCCAGCTAACCTCTTACATTCTTCCCTTTATCCCTTCTCAGTTTGTATGATTGTATGTCTCTGTTTGTGTAGCTCTCAGTTAAGTTCCATTCAAAGCAATAAAAGAGAAGCTCTGCAGTTATTACCAGCCATAGAGACAATAATCTGCATGTTTTTAATGTGACTATAAGGCGTAAGAGTCTTTGTTAGTTGCCAAAAGATTCATGTTTTATTTCTAATGTATGTATGTAGCAGGCAGCAACAATCTGTTGATCATGTACATATTTCTATGTGCGATATGGCACAAATGAAATGAGAAATGTCTTTGCTACATGCACTAGTCTGATTTGAGTACTCTACTCTCCTGATATAGAATACAATACCTGAACTCGGAGTGTGTGCCTCATGAGTACCCCTCCCAAATTCTGTATAAAACTTCTTTGTAACACTTGCTCCTCTGAAAGTCTTTGTCAACACTGGGTTTCACATTAAAGGCCTACCACTGCCTTCACATTAAACTGCATTTATTACGAGGCGCATGCAGCAAGTGAGTATGAACAACTGTAGTTTTACACATCCAAATGGCCACACAGCTGCAGATGAATGGAGCAGAACAGAAAACAATAAAATATGTCATGATCATCGGTCCAATCTGGCTCATCTGTTTAATTATTATCAGGCCCCATCAGAGCCCCTCTCCATTTCTTTTTCTTTTCCTTTTGCTGTGAACAAAATGGATACAGCACAGACGCTGATAAGCAAATTCAAGCTTTGGCTACTTGTTAGCAGGATACATGGTAACACTTGATAACAACCGGCAATAATGACTGTCAATCGAACTTATTTTACTCTTAGTAAACAATGAAATGACAATGGTTTTACCAATTCATTTCACCAATGTCAAAACCGTCACACTGTAATGTAATGTTGGCACATAAAGCGTAATAGTTTCTTTAGGGTTAGGTTAGGTAATTAGGCCCGCTGCGGCATGTTTATGATATGTTTTGGTAAGACACGATTAATCAGTTAATGTTACATTCACATAACAAGGACATCTCAAACAAAGTCAACTCTTCATTAAAATTGTAGTTTATGCATGACAGTGTCATGTATGTCTGATGCACATCTATGTGCATCTATGTTATCTATGTTAGATAAAACATCTAAAGTGTTACCCTTAGTATTGTAAACATCAGTTGCAACTTCATAACAGTATTCAAATAATATTTATGTATGCTTACAAATCCTTTATTATCAGTTTACACTGTATTATAAACATTGCCCAAACCACTAGCCTGACAGCCATGCAGGACAGCCAACCACAGGGTCTGCTCACAAGGGTCTGCTGGACTAAGGGTTGTAGTTGTAAACAGGGTTTAACATTGACAAAGAGGAGACAAATGAATTCAATTTACATTAATATCTAATGTAAATATGTAATTTAAGTTGTGGAGCTATTTGGTAATCATTAGCAAATTAATATTGTATATAAAATGCTGTGTGCAAAAATACATTTTCACTAATCATTGTACAGATACAATATATCATTTATAAAGTAATGATAAAATAACATTTTGGCCTGACCAATAATTTGTAAGTGAATTATTATTAGAGTTTAATTAACACTCAATTTACAATTTATTAATGATGGTTATTATACATTGTTACCAGATCCACATTAATTCACATTCATTGTTGGTTTTAATCTCAGTTCTTTGCTTACCCTGTTAGAAGGGGTTAACAACAACAGTTATCATTATTATTATTATTTTCATAACACACAAACATGATCAGTCTGGCTTCCACTCCCACTTTTCATAGTTTCTGGATAGTACAAAGACAGCTCTTGGTAAAAATCTGTGCCAGTTTCATTTTGGGAGGCATCACTGATGAATAATTAATGTTCATAACATTCTCTGTTGGAAACAAAGAACATTTAACTTATACAGCTTTAATTGCTGCAAACCTGTTTATCTCATTAAAAATAAAAATCAATAAATCAACCAAAGGAAAAACTTGACTCTTGTTCCTTTGATGAAGCTGGAGTGCAGTATATCCTCAGATTATTTCTTCCTTTGCTTCTTCCATCTGCTTTCTATTTGTTCCCCCTTTGATCCATCATCATGTTCTTCTCTACTCATCACCGTCTGTTTCTCCCTTTTTGTTTTGTCTGCATTGTTCATTTCTCATTTATTTCCCTCACTGTCCATCATCCCACCTGTCTATCTCCCATCTTGCTACCTGGCCTTTTTCCCAGCTTTACACTCAGCGGCCCTTTGGTTCCTAATCTTTCCTCTGTAAATCACCACTCTTGTTTCTCCTCCTCTGCCCTCACTTTCCCCATTTCCTTCTCTCCTCCAAATCCTTTTTTTCTTCCTGCCTTACTTTGGCTCTTACAGCTCTGTGTTTCACCCCCTCCCTTCTTTCTCTCTCTCTTGTCACTGCTTTCCTTCACCCCTGCGTTTCTCCTTTGAGAGCTCTGAAGTCTGTCTTCAACTCTTGGGAAAATGTCACGTCAATCTTGACAAGAAGGCTCCTTAGCTGTGCCAGACGATTGGTTGGTCAATCTACCTTTTAACTGGGTATGTGGTGTTTGTCTGTGTAAGTGTGTATGTGCAGAAATGCACATTGTTAGGCTTATACTGGTGTCCTTTGTGGCTTTGAGTGTACTGCCCCAGTGCAAGTGTAACAGGAGGATCGGGGTTGATAGCGTTAGCATAGGAGGGGTTCAAGAAAGAAGGAAATTCCCCTGAGAGTGGGGAAGGGGCAGCTTGAAGAATGGAAATTGAAAGGCTGAGATGTGAAGACGGAAAAAAGGTGTGAGGTCCCAGGCGGGACAGTAAATGAGAGAAGAGAATGAATGAGGTTATAGAGATGTGGGGGGAGTGAGGTAGAGCCTAAAGACGACAATGTATAAATTAAACAAAGGAGAGAGTCGTTGGATTGAATTGATATATTGCATTTGCTCTGTTCAATTGTCTGGCCTTGGTCAATATATTAAAATTAATTGGATCATTCCTGAAGTGCAGCAGCAACTCATCTTGCAGCTGGAGTGGGCTAAATCAACTTGCAGGTAATTGAAAGGAAGTTGAGAGGAAAAGAGAGACTAACAACAGACTTTCACTCACTGCAGCTTGAAAAATGACATTGGCAGGGCTTTAGATTTTTTCTACCTATATGAGAGGAAGCGTAATGAAGTACGGGGCACTCATCACAAAGATACATCTCAGCATTGACAAGGCAATTAGAGAAGAGCAGCATCTTGTGTGCTCACAAACATGTAATTGCATTTAGGTGAAAATGCAGTAAGAGGCATGCTATTAAAGCGGTTGAGAAGGTGATTATCAGGGCTGTGACCAAAATCTCATATCACAACATAGGTGACTTCAAATCATGATAACATTTTCTTTAAAATCAAGGTTATTATGATTTAATTCTTCATTTTTTTTAGTATTTTGATGTATTTATCTTTTATTCCACAAGACATATAATACTTTACACATCTTCATTGTTTTGTTGTATGTAATGTATCACTGTGTCTGCAATGTTTTGTTGGCTACATGTTGTATTTGATTGCAACATGACATTATTGCCCAAGCCAAATTTCCCCTCAGGGGCAATATGTATATCTTATCTCCATGACTGCATGGACATGTATATTTCTTCATACATTTTACACTTCCAGTCATTATTTCCTTCCATCTTTAAGATTCGTTGGTGTGCTGCAGGTAAAAGTATCTTGCAAAGTCTGAGTCTGGCATTTGTTTTGAGCACTCGACTCTCATACAGAGACTGTTTTGGTGCTGTTTGGTATTTCTGCATAAGTGGTAAAAGAGGTTACTGATGTTTAAGTCTGTTGTCGTTACCGGTCTATGGCATCATTTGCAAAGTAATGTTTTCTCGTCCATACCAGACTTTTCATACCCAAACTATGTCTGTGCAACAGACGTATTCCCTCTTTCAGGTACTGGCTCCTTGTTTTGTTTTGGCTGGTCGTGTTTGGAATTACCCTGTTCTGTGTCACGTTCACTCTCCTCCATGTTTGTTTCTGTATGCAAATTTTCTGCCTGCAGTCTGCATCCATTCCATGCCACACAACGCATCACCCAAATGACAAGTATACATGTTTCTGTTGTCATAGCACACAGCCCTAGTTTTGATGCAGTTATTGCGTACAATAAGGTTCAACACCTTCAGTACGTCATAAGTAAGCCTGATGGGATAAAAGTGTCTTCATAAAGGCACAGCAAAAAGCAAAGTGTCAGTAGAAAACATTGCACTACAATGTAAAAATGACAGTTACGGTAAAAAAGTTAATGATAGAGTGAAGGCATGAGGTAAAAGAGAGAGACGGGAGATGAAAGAGTGCTGATAGACAGACTGACATTGCAAGAGATGCGGCAAGAGGGATGACGAAAGCTCAGCCCAAGTCAGACACACAGAGAGCTGTAAGATGGGAATTTGATTCTTGTCAGCCTCTTTTGAAATCCAGCTCCTTCTGACTCAAGCAGCAAGACAAATGTCATAGTGCAGAAGTTAGAGAAATTCACACTGGAGTTTTGTCTCAGCGTTAATTATAATTCCAGCATACACTGTAACTACTTCAGATTGCAAGACGAGGAAACCGCCAAATGTGAGTCCTCAAAATGAAATATAAGAACAAATTCTTGTGTGGAAACTGAAATCCTTAATTCAGGCAGCGTGTGTGGGACTGTTACAGGGTGGCAGAACAATGAGCTATTGGACATGAACTGTGACGGCCTATTATTATTTTTTAATTGAATACAGCCAACAGAGACCCTCTGCAGTCTTGACATAAGCCATAATTTCAAAACAGCATAATTACATTTTTTTTTTTTTTTTTTTTGTAAAGTCACTGCAGCCCCAAGTTGTTGTTTTTTTTCTTATTTCCTGTTTACATCTCAGACTTCGCTACAAGTTTACTTTTTGTCCTCACTGCCACAAGAAGCCAGACTGTGGACTAATGGAAAGGTGGACCGGTCCTTAATGCAATGATGAGCTGCATGATAGTCATGTTAGGAAAGTCTTCGGTCCACTAAAATGATGGATTGCATGAGTCATTGCAGCTTGTCACTGTGGCAGACCTTTCACAGGCAATAACAGGAAGAAAAATAAAAATGACACGAGTATATCCTTCTGACTTTATAAAAATAGACCCAGGATAATATGTTATAATGTACTCCTTGGCAACCATTAGAGGACACAAAAAAACTCAGTAAATGGCCATACAAGTCCAGAGTCCAGAAAGTACGAGTCCAGAAATGGACATTTAGAATGTTGTGTCTCTGTCTCTGAATACAAGTCACTGCAGCCACCACAGTATATAAGCAGAAACATGAAGCTGCTTAATGTTCAGTGTTATGTGTCTGCATGAACTTTTGAAGTTCAGCATGCATGATGATGGATTGCCGATGCTGGTTGGTAGACATGCGTTCCCATAATTCCTTACACATGGTGCCGAGCACGCAAGCAGTCTTAGCCACTTCATTAACTTTTAATTTCCCATTTGAGTAAGTCAGAAAATAGAATGTAATAACTTTTGTCTGATGTTTGTTGACTGCCTTGAAATGGGAAGAAAAAAACTACAACATCGGGACAGGCTCTGTGTAATAATCCTCATTAAAGATTATATACAGAGACAATCAGCAATTTGGTACACTGTCAGTATGTCAGTTTCAGACTTTTTACACTTAATTCTTTGGCATGTATTAATCAGTTGTAATTGTTTCTGTTCTGTTTTACAGCACCAAATACTGGTTGTCAACAGTTTCAAACCCAAACTATTGATTGCAGCTCTGAGAACTCAATATTTCTTAAAACCTAATGATTTCAAATGAATCTCGCCCTCACCAATCCTCCCTGTCCGTCTTTCTCTTTCTTCATCTAGAGCTAATAGATGGGACCCCCACCTTGAAAATCAACCATGGCTCTGGCACAGTGGTGCTACAGTTGCCAGGCAACGTGAATGTGGCAGACAGGCGGTGGCATCGGCTGGATGTCCGCAGCAACAGCAAGGTGGGACGCTTCACCTATTTAACACCAACCACCATTTCTGAAGCAAATAAGCTCCAAGTATACTGATACTGAGATATGCTGGTAAAAACATGTTTTTCTTTCACTGTTTCATCACTAAAAATAAACGTTGCCCTGCATTAAAAAGGTGTTAGATGGCTAGAAATGTAAACACATTCATATATGAACAACTTAATCTATCCTTTTTACACTTGTTAGCCAAGACATGCCACTTACATATGCTAGTGATCATCGACGAGTTCTCATGAAGAAGAGTTCAGGTGCATTTCAGCTGAGCTGCAGTTATGCAAATGCCTAAATACTTGATGTCTTTTGAGATTGTGCATAATCACCTGTAAAGTAGAAGACACTGGTGCTGAACGTGTTTGTGAATGAGGCAAAAAAAGCCAATAAACCACCAACACAATATGTTTGTGGTGCTGGACTGCACCTATGTTGGCTTGTTGAGGCGGCAGCTTCACACTTACTGAACATCCACCCACACCTTTGACCTTAGTATGACGCCAGCTCATGCAGCCTGCAGGTAGGTAGTAATGAATCTGGCTTTGGCAGCTACGTTTATAATGGGAAATTGTGTGTTGCATGTAACTGTGATACTTAAACTGGATAGCTATTACCAGTTTGTCTATGAATACTGTATCTGTCTCATCTATCAAATAAACTATAAATTAAAAAAAGCTTCTTGATATACAGTAGTCTAGCTACATCAAGAGGCATAATAAAAACTGAATACTGTCAGGATGTGAGTTGAGATTTCCAGCCCAAAAGAAGACGACTAAACTTTAGTGATGCGGATGCAGTGGTGCTGTATACGTCTTTAAGTCTAGATGTCACATCAGAGCTCCACAAAACAAAGACCAAAACAAATGAGTGTTACTACCCACCAGTCTCCATTGACAAAACAGTAATTTTACCTCACGTAAAACACATACTTCATTCAAACTCGACAGAAACAAATTAAAACTCACCTACAACTTTTTTGTTAGCCTTTCCACTTTTCTGACACTAACTCTGGTTTGGTTGAAGTAAAAGCTTAATTTACCGAGTTAGGTTAGAAAACGAAACCGCCTCCAGCCACAGAAAAGCCAACAGTTTCACAGGGAGAGACTTGCATGCACTAACATGCGTGGGTGAACCAGCTACGAAAACAAAGTACAGAGAGTGAGTGTGACTTCATTTTCTGCTCAGGACGCCATGACTCCACAGTATCTTTATAAAAAGCAAACAATTGTTTGCTGCTATATTAATGTTTTAAATCTCATATTTGTCCTTTAAGCATACAGAAATGACTGTCCTGCTATGTACGACATTCTCCACTGAGAAAAACCCTAATGGGCAGTGTAAACTTTGGTCATTATTAAAACCACAATTCAAAATAAATTTAAAAGTCAATATTACAATTTATTCCACATTTTTGTTTGCCTTTTTAACAAGACCATGGGATAAAGTTCTTCTTCTTCTAACGACTGTATAATATGAGTCATATTTTCACAAAAAAATGCCTATGTCATTCAGTATTTCTGAGTTTTATTTCAGCAGCATAATTGCTGTACTGCATATAAAACTGATAACTACCTGTAGCTGGAGTGTTAAAAGTTGCAGAGTAGCAAAGTGAGTTAGCAATGTGAAGTCACAGCTATTAGTTTGCTTCCACACAGCTAAATAAAAGTAAGTCAGGGCACACACGTTGATTTATGTTACGGATGTAAAGTAAAATGATGTGTTAGCAGTGAGCTAACTGAATAAGTCAATTTAGAAATCAAATTTCAGTTTAACACATGTAGGTGTACATTCTTGTGGTCCATTTATGCAACTTAGTGTTAGGCATTTCTATGAACAATTGTAAGAGCAACGCTGTAAATCCTAGTTGATATGGGTCATCCTGCTGAACTCCACAACCCTTGGAGCAATAATTCTTATTCCACGCAATCCATTAGTGAATCATGTCATTGTTGTGAAAAATGAATTTGTCCCAGGTGACATTTCTTTTCATTTTAACCTTACAGCAGTTCCAAAATGATTTCATGGCATTGACTCCAAATACTGTATTACTCATTTGGCCCCATAAGTCTATTTGATATGATTATTAGGGATCCAAATGGAGAAGATGTTAGTTGGTGATTTAGTATTGTAGAACTGTACAGTGCGAAGGGAGATAATAGTGGTGAAAGTGAGACGAATTATTGCAATAGCCCTCCTTTGACATTCTCTACCCAGGATCATTTCAAACGAATTTAATTACAGTGAAATTAAGCTAATCTTCATTTGACTGAGGACTGCCTGGAGCTCTTCACCTCCAAGGACTCACACATAACCACTGCCTTATAGTTCTTGGTGCTCTTGAATATCAAGAAGACTATTTTTAGAGTATTTGATACAACCCAGCTTCATAGTCTCTCTGAGCTTAGGACACCTTAAAGCCGCCGGACTGGCTCTGTATCTGAATTCCTTTTTTGTGAAAATCATCCTCACATAGACGAGGACAACTTCAGTAAGGTCTGAGTCCAATCTTTGTCAGCAACTTCCATAGTCAGCATTATCAAAAGCCTCTTCAAAATCTAAAACTGAACACACTTTTGTCACTTCTGTTAATTTTTTTTCTGTTAAGTTTCATTTAGCTGATTACTTAAACACCCATAATTTAAAATAACGCTTGCACTACCTCAAGTGCAGGTTAACCATTTTGATGAAGGCCATGCCATCAGGAACATTACATTGCCTTTAGTCTGCCACTGAAATGTGTGTGCAATTTCACAGAGCTGTTCAATTCAGTACCACACATATCATTTTGACAGAAATCAGTTTTGTTCATCTTTTTTATGAGTTAAATTTCTTTTGAATCAAAAGAAAAATCAAACTGCTTAAGGGTCAGCTTCATATTGACACGTGCATAAACACAGAGTACATTGGCTCAGTACTGAGAATGAGAACAGCCAAGTGAGTACACAGATGCACCTAGACGTTGGGTAATACAACGGCTTTGTTCGGAATTACATGAACAACAATGCACTGAGACTTTTGTTATTACAACAGGGATTATTCTGCATCACAAACGGTATTCTAAATCACACATGAATCTATTCATTTGTCCTGAATATTCAGCAGCAGCTTACCCAACATGGTTGTGTGACTTGATTGGATAAGCTGCCGTTGTGTGACGGGCGTGAGATCAATAGCAGCAAGGACAGAGCTGCTGTCTGGAGATTTACTGTACAATTCAGCAGCGATGATATTTAGCAATGAATTACATTACCTAAAAGTTATATATATATATATATATATATATATATATATATATATATATATATATATATATATATATATATATATATATATAAATTAATACAAACACTGAATCATTGAACTTCTTGAAGACACATTGATGGATGCAAAGCCTTCTAAAACTGTGGTCTGGAAAAACAGTTGTTTGCATAATTTTGTTTGTGGTAATGTTTAATCCTGCAAGCAGCCACTGTTTATGTGACATCATCACCATAATTGATGCCACTGAGCAATCAGCTGGCACAGCTGGTGTCTCCTGACACATGAACCTGGTTCCCGTTTGAACCTGGTTTGAAAGTAAAATTAAAAGCTTTAAGTGGCAAACATGCTTGTGTATGTTATTTTATGATTTTGGTACAGCAAATTGTTTACAACTTAAGTAGTTGTAAGGAAGATTCCATCAGTCCCAACAGCTGTTTCAGGATCTTTAAGCAAGTCGCAGTCCAGGGAAACATCCTTAGTTCAACTAGACAGTGTAACATCACCTGCTACATAATATTCTCTCATTCATCTCCCTTAACTGTCATGTTTCGTTGACTGCTTCCCATCTAACTCACGGACCACTTTGCTTTATTTCTGTCACTGTGCTGCTCCCTGATACCACTAATGATTCTGCTAAATTTGTGACAAACCTGAAAGGTAAGAGAGATTTATAAAATGAACCAAAGAAATGTTCTTGCATATGCACCAATATTAATCAGGAAAAAAAATCATATCCAAACTCAGAAAACTAGCCTTTTAGGGTTACACAAGTGTATAACTTTAATACCTGACATACCTGATATCTGATATTGCAACAAGTTTTATTTTTGCACAGTTTAGAAAAAATGCATAAACATGACAAGAATAACAAACAATATAATAATATAGGGACAGGCAGAAAACCTTGTGGGCTTATTTAGCATCCACTTCCTAAAGTTAAAATTTCACTATAGAAAACAGTAAATTAACATCTAGAGAATAATATCACTGCCTAAATTGGGGTCAAACTAATAAGAATATACAGTATATATAACAACAACAAATGTGTGTGTGTGTGTGTGTGTGTGTGTGTGTGTGTGTGTGTGTGTGTGTGTGTGTGTGTGTGTGTGCATTTGTGTGTGTATGTCCTACAATTTCAGTACAGCAGTTAAACGGTCTTTTAAGTATCTTTCGTAATATGTTATAGAGAAAGAGCTTTTTTTTCCAGGTGGGTAAAGCTATTCCATAATTTGGTACCTTTTAATTGTTTTATTTTAAACCATATAACATTAAATTAGACGATAATAAAGAGAACAGAGACAGTTTGTAGAAACAAGGTGACTCAATATACCAATAGATATTTTTCTGCCAGTCAGTTTGTCCTTTCCAATTTAAAATCTTATTCCACAAAAAAAAAAAAAATCACTGGAATGTTGTAGTTGAAACTTGAGGCACCTCAAAAGACTCAAATATTACTTTATAATACTCCTATGATTATTTTTTTGCCACTATAAATGATAAAGCCCGCAGAGTGGTCTGGCTTTGTTGAAATAGCAACCCTTGACACAATTGGTATTTCTATTGGCGACTTTTTTTTTTTTTTAATCATTCAAACATAGTACAACCAAAATATTTATACAGCTTTTCCAATAAAATATGATGGTTGACTGTATCCAAAGCTTATATTATTTTATTGTTATTTTCCAGGGCAGAGGTAACTGTGAAGCAGAGCCATATTGGTGGAATGATTTTTCTGGAAACCATACTGGTGTTTGCAAACAATTGGCAAAAATAAATTAGAATCAAGATGAGAAATAATTACTTGGTTTATATACACATTTTTTTCTAATATTTTTGAAACACATGGCAAAATAGATATTGGACTATTGTTAGTAAAACAACTGTGATTGATTTAGATAGAGGAGTAATTTTGGCAACTTTTAAATCATCTGGTACAATGCCTATTTTCATAGACAAAATAGTGTTGGCAAGTGGCTGCAATATTGACTGTTTCACTTGTTGACAAGGAGTGCAGAAATATTGCCATGAACAGCTGAATATATTTTTTGTTCACTTATTTCTTGAATAAAATTTTTTGAACAATGGATTGTTAAGAGAAATTTCCATCTAAAGAGACTGAAGGTAACTCTGCGGTAGTCTTTTCACTATGCAGCAACTGATTTGTAACTTTCCGTCTGCTTTTTATCATTGAAACACCACTTACATTTTCACAGAAATACATATTTTTCGCAGATCAGAATATTTCTATATTATAAACACCATGGGTATGGTGTATAGGATTTGAGACATGTCTGCTGTACAATTTATTCTTTTTCCCTCAATAGCTTCAGTAAAGTAACTATTGACCAAGCCTTATTCATTGTTTTCTTGTGTTTATTTCTATTAAACTCAAACTCGAGTGTGATTTGTTTGTATTGAAATGTCTCAAAATGTAACAGTTTATATTCCTTGCCAAGAGAACTTGACTTGATTAAAATCTTTGACAATAGAGCCAGTTGGGCGATAAATAACAACAAAAACAGTCATTTCACTAAAGACACCAGAGAGCTCTACAAAACTCGATTTCAGCTCAGCACTAGCTGACTTCAGGGAGAGATCATCCCTAATTTTAAATTCATAGTCACCAAGAATAAACATATAGTTGTACTTCAAGTACAGATCTGCTCTCTCTTACACAGTGAACCAAATTGTACTTAGGTAATTTGAAGATTTGTCTTGAGTCCTCTGTAAGCCGTGTTTCTGATAAAGCAATTACAGAAAAAATCTGTTTGATTGAAGATAAATAATAAATGAATTAATCAAACTCATCCTTTGCTGTGGTGGGTTTTGAGTAGTTGGATGGACAATATGTTTGTCATATCTCGGATATGCAATGTCATCTCTCTCTTGAGCTGCTTGAGTTTAAACTTCATTGATAAAGATACATAAGCCCTTCATGTTTTTACTTTTATTCAAAACATCAAGTTTGTTTCCAACTGCAGAAATCTGACCACAGTGTGTTGGGGCTTCCCTTGATGGTGTCACTGGCTTCCCTGTCCTGTGAGCCCCAATCCACTCAACTCTACTTTCAAGTGATGCAGTTGTAGATTTTCACAGAATATCTCAGAATATCTTATCAGAATATCTTTTTCTCAAACTCAGACATTTTCTTTCTTTTAATGCAATCTGCAACAATATTATGCCATCTCTGGGCTTCCAGATATTCTGTCTTGTCTGAGATTTTAAATGAAACTTTTGCAAATTGTGTCTAAATCTGTCGTGGTTTCGCTACAGTTCTTGGACCAAGTTTTAAATGAGTTTATTCAATCATCAGATTTCTTTGGAGTCATTTCTAGACTCACATATGATCAAAGCTTGGTTTGACAGATCATCAATCCTTCTGTTTGAGAAATCATCTATGAACTAAACACAAGCTTTGAAGCTGTTGTTCAAGCAAAGTTCTGTAGAAGTTCTTTTGCTGGTCCAAAAATTAGCACACTTGAGCCATGGTGATATATTTCTCAGTCGTCTTCTTAAAAGCTTTGAGTGGCATGATTTGGTTATCAAGGCTTACTAAACCCAAGGTTTACCAGAAAAAAAAAAAGAAACATTTGAGATACAAGCAATGTCCACAATGTTCAACATAACATTCCCTAGGTTGTATTCTAAACAACCAACAAGCTCCAGTAAGCTTTTATCACTGATGTGGAAAAAAGGCTATTTAAAGGTGAGGTTTTCAACATAGTACTAATGGTTACTGTTACTGTACTAGTGGCTGGGATTATATGCTAAACCACTGATACATACTCAGGGTGTTGTTATTCACTAGATTAATTGTGATGATCCCCATCACCAATTTTTAAGCATCAGGTAATGTAACCAATGGACCAAACTAAACAAACCTCAAACATTTGCAGTCCTTATAAAGACCCTGTACTGTTATAATATCCATAAACATGATCCTCTTAATGTTTTTTTCTACTATGAGATGCAGTGCAAGCTGTATAATAATTAAAGGTACAATATGTAAGATTGAATTCCAAGCTCGAATTCCAAACAGTGGAGCGAGTCGCCCCCCATCCCCAGACAACGCTCACGCAGGGTGCCAGGTTGACGCTGCTGAACCTTCACTAGCGCAGGACGAGCGAAACATAACATAAACGTAACTATCTAAACTCTGATACTACTACCTGTTGTGTTCTGGCTTTCTTTATTTCATGAATCAGCTTCTAAATTGGAGTCTGACTCCCAGTTTACGCTGTAAAATAGTGACACGAAGAAGTTTAGTTTGTAATGAGAGAGAGAGCACTGCTCGAGATACATACGTGGTAAATCAGACTGAGGGAGATTGTTTCATAGTGGTTACGTCCAGCACACATAAACACAGAGAAAGGGCTGGCTCAATTCGTGGCAGCGGCAGCTAGTAGTGGCACTTCCCCCCTGCTGCGGCAGTTGCCGGTGTCTGAGGCATCCGCCGGTGTCTGGTAGAGTCC
Organism: Sciaenops ocellatus; assembly: GCA_033000465.1. Classification (NCBI taxonomy): domain Eukaryota; kingdom Metazoa; phylum Chordata; class Actinopteri; family Sciaenidae; genus Sciaenops; species Sciaenops ocellatus. The sequence continues at coordinate 4,881,939 of CP136888.1, read as the reverse complement.
AAGTCTGTCAAACTGCTGCGCTCGCTTGCTTCCAATGTTGTACTGCGCTGTGTTTGCTGCAAATTTGTTTCATACCTGGCAACCCCGGATATTGAACACGGAACTAATTGATCAGAATTACAAAGGCCAAAACAAAAACAAAGAGACGGGCCGGGCGGTAAATTTGAAAATAAGAGCATTTTGGCTGTTGGGTTTTTGTCAATAAGCAAGTATTTCAACTTAGCATGTTTCCTTAAGAACTGATGACATAGCATATTGATTTTATGATTTAATACAGTAAATATCTTACATATTGTACCTTTAAGCCTACGTGTAAAAGTTTTCCTTTTTCGTGTTTCTTTAACTTTTGTGCTACCTATTTTTTAATGACAAACGTTACTATTAACAGCACTATTAACAGAATGATCTTCAATGAGACTTAACAGTGATTGGAATAAATGGCTCTAACTGTTTTTAAATAGGTTGTCATGATTTCTGCTTAACCACCTATTTTACATGTAAATACACCAATTGCAAAATTATTGGAACATGGTGGTAAAAGATGAGAAGTCTTGTTTTTTTTTTTGTTTTTTTTTTGTTTGTGCATTAACATGAGCAGAGTAGCAGCAGAGTAATATGCACTAATGAAAGAAATGTAAGTCAGAGAGGCAGCTCCTACTATACTAATAATGGTAAAAGAGCACTTGACAACAACAGGGGGTACACTTATACTGAAGAAGAAATAGATGGCTTTATTTTCTGTGATATTTTCTTCTCAGTTATTTGTTCCATACAGAATGCCCTTGTTTCTGTGTTCTGTGCAGGAAGTGCGGTTCACCCTGGATCGCTGTTCAGGGGCAGCAGTAATGGAAATGGAGGGACTGGGCAGTTGGTTGACCACCCAGGATCACTCTTCCTGTGAAGTGACCGGTGTAACACCCAACACTGACAGGTACACACAAACACCTGAACGCACACATACACACCTCTGTTTTTGAAAGGCAGGTTTGACAGTGTGAGGATGTGTAGGAGGTTGTCAGGGTTATTAAATATGGTTTAATGGACAATGCATATCACACATACTTGTATGTTGCCAGATGAGGGACCATAGATTCATGTCCATTTTTAATAGTGTGTGTAATTAATAGTATGCACAGATAAAATGAAAAATGCACATCTTAAAGGTACACTCCATTTCTTGTACTGTATAATTATTATATTTTTAGTGTATTTAGAGAATTTATAGGAACAAAGTCTCATTTAAGGAGAAATTTGAACTATTCTTACAGCAAAGTATTAAATACAAATGTAGTGTAGTGTCCTGCTTGGTGATACATTATGATTCCTGGAATATGAGTTTGCTTTAACCCTTTAATGGTGTTGTGGTCTTCACCTTAAAGCTACAATAATCAATATTTTTAAACTATCAAGGGATCAATTGAGTAACTCCTGTATGTAAGGGGTTTTTATAATGACAACGCCATAGAATTCTCACCCAGCTCTGCACATTCCCTCAGCTCCAGGAGGGTCTTAGTGTCTTTATCTCATTGTTTTGGATTTACAGATCACAATCTCAATCGTTTGGTTCAATTTAAGCGCTCACGCTTGTCTGATTTTCAGTTCATACTACAACTTGTACCCAAATGACATGGATATTGCAGTGCATGTATCTATACTATGAGCCCTGATTGTCAGTAGTGCCTGCTTAAATATGTGTGTCCATGTCTGTTTCAGACATCTGAACACGAGCCATGTGCTCCAGCTCGGCGGGGTGAATGAGGACATACCCTACATTTATCCTCAGCTCCAGCACAAACACTTCACTGGCTGCATCCGCAACCTCATCGTCGACAGCAAGGTAACACACAATCCACCAACCACACGATCATTAGCACACCAGCATGCGAGCAAACTCAAACTCACACCTGCACTCTAGCTGATAAATGGATTAATAAAAGGTTTCAACATTCACAGTACCCTTGTGCCATGTAAGATATGTTTTTTTACGCTTTTAACTGTAACCTCAAAGCGCTTTCAACTATTACCCATGTGCACTCCAAGGGTGAAATGGAATATGAACCCTTCCTCTCCTGCCCAATATGACTTAAAGTTGAGACTTTCAAGTAACCTTCTAGTGCTCTGTTGGAGTTAAAAAGTCAAGAACTCCATGCCCAACCATGACAATATGAGCACAACCTCAACAAAACCCAAACCATTTCTGTATGAACACAGGCCTCAGGTATGATAGTCTTTTGTCAACCCACTGCCTTCTGAAGCCTGAAATGTTGGTTAAAATTGTATTTTATGCTGCAAGTTTTACCTTTGCATCAAATAACCCCCCAACTAAGTGCCAGTCCAAAACCATCGAGCCTCGCCTGACATAACTGGTATTTAGACATAAACGTCAGGATCTCTTAGGACTGTATTCCCACTGATGCAGACAAGGTTAGATGTGGGTTTCTTCATAAAAAAATCATATGAGAGACAGACCAAGAAAGTCAGACTTTGAAATTTTGAGTTTTAAAGATTTAGCATCCTGCTCAATATGGACAATGTGAAACTTTCTTCTTTTAGAACTAATATTACTTTTTGTTTCTTACTGCTAGAGACAATGTCTCACTGTGCTGTTGCTTGCATCTGTTCAAAAGTTGTAATTGCATTATAATTTAGACTTAATTTACACATGATATGAAATGTACTCTACGTTCAGAAGTGTTTTCAATTTGATCATGGAATTTTTGAATTCTCCATACAAAGGAATTGGGTGGGAGGGGAGAAGGAATTCTCATGTTTATGACTCTTTTGCAGGAGGCAAAAGAAACTTTGACAGGTTGTTTTTATAGTAGTACTTGCAGCTGCACTCAACAGCCACCGTGGCTACGTTATATTGGATAAGAGAAATGCTGGAGCTGATCTTGCTGGATTCTAGACCTTCAGATGTTTAAGTGGGGGATCTTGGATAGATGCACGCTCTTATTTTGAAATTTAAAAAAAAAAAAAGTCAGTGGAGACACAAAATTATGGCCAGCCATACTTTATTTAAAAATTTTTCTAAAGCATATTTTGGTATGAAAAACCAGCAAAGCCTGAGAGATAAAATGTCATGCAGGCATACAGCCAAGTACACCTGTAGCTAAAGATGTTTTTTTTTTTTTGTTTTGTTTTTTTTTTAATCCAACCACATGAATTTACAGGGTATTTACAGAAAGGCCTGCAGTGTATATCTGATCACTGTTTTTGATACTTGCCACATTGTGGAAGTTATTTGGATCATTTTTGTACACGTAATGAGGCTTTAACTACACGGTGGCAACATTCATACATTACATGTGCAGTTTGAAACTATGTTGTTCTGGGCATTTTCCAAAACTGTATTTTAAAGGAGCAATATGTAATTATTGGCCACATGCACATAACAGTAATGTTTGGTTTGATCAGGGCTATATACTAAATTTCTCATAGTAGAGTCAAACTCAAATCACGTGACAGACACATTTTTTTTAACACCACTTAACACTTTTAACACTTACCAGGTAGTCCAACTTTCTTGCTTACTTTTCTCCAGTTCTTTTTTTGGTCGGTCTCTGTATAAATTTGAAGTAGTATCATAGAGCTCTGGGTGCCCACAGACAGCTACAATAACAATAGTGGATGCCTTCACCTCTGCTGCTGCAGACAGGTTGAGTAGTGAGAGTGAAGATAAATCCACTTTTTAATCCCTGAAGTTTAAAAACTAAACTCTGTGCTCTCCTCCCACGGGTAAACAACTACCGATCAGAGCAGAATCTGATGTGACTCTGGGTGTTTATTCCTCAAGGAGCTCCGGCTCTGCCCCTCAGTCTCTCCTCTATAGCTCCAGCCAGGGATCCGGCCTTAGCAGCTGTCAGTCAGCTAGCAGCAGCTCTGTCCCTCTGCTCCACCTGGTTAATTCTCATGGTGGAGTGAGGACAGACTAGACGCTTTCAGTAAATAAATCTCCAGCACAATACATAGACACCTAAACTAATGTCATACAGTAGCTCTCACTTTCTGTGGATAATGTGAGTTATTTTTTCAAAGTTTTTAACATTCTTTATTTACAATTCTGGTTACATCTTACACATTGTCCCGATTAAGTAACATTAGAGTGACTAAGAAACAGTTGAATTGCTAATAAATAGAAGTAGTGCGAAAGGAAAGAAAGTGAAGGTCGGTAGCAGGTTGTTTGAGACTTACCTTAAAGCCTAAAGCAATGGCCAGTGCAAACAAGGTACGTCAAAGACATTCTTGTTTAGGTTTTGTTGTTTTGCAGTTAGTCAAAAGGAAACAAATATGTAAATATGAGCCAATACATATTCCATGTTTTAATGTATCCAAATATAATGTGACCAACATTCAGTAAACTGACAAATTCAATCTGCCTTAAATCATGTAGCAACTTGTTCTTTACTAAATTAGAATTTTAAATTTTTTTTTTTACATGTATGGCGTTTACACTAACGATAAATCTGCATTTCAAACATATAATTGTATAAGTGGCAAATCAAAATCAGTCAGCTATGTTATGATTTTTTTTTTCTTATTCTGATCACGCTTAAGGAGCCACAGGACCTCTAGGGGCGATGAGTGTGGCTGTTAGAACTGTAGTGTTGTTACTCCATAAGCACAATTTATCTGTATCCATTCAGAAGTAGTTTAAAGCTCTATTAAGATGTTGAATCTCGAGAGTGGGCATATAAAAGGATCTGTTTCTCCTGCTGCAGTGTTAAAGGCTTGTAGTTGATGTGGTGTACCTTAGCTGGAGACGTAGCGGGAGGCTTCACAAACGTTATGTCCTAATGAGAGAACTCCGCATGATGCGTGTGGGTGGACATGAGGATAATACATCTCCAAAGAGTAAGCAACAGTAGGCGTACTGATGATTAATAATGTTGATGGACATGTTCTGGCATTGTATGATTTTTTTATTTCTCCTTTCATTTGGTGGTGTTGTTCTCATTATTACAGAATGTGCTATTGTGTCACAGTTGTTGCTATAGCAACATCATCTGTTACACTTGAGGTGTGAGTGCCTGTGATGTAACAAAGGTGGTTTGCATTGATAGAAACACTTGTTGTTACTGTTTCCTCTTTGTACATGTCTCCATGTATCTGTCTGTACTTTTTTATGTTAGCATGATTCTGTTTTAGAGACAGACAGAGATATAGCATGCAAGGACCATGTCACCTCTGTTAAACCTGTGCGTGTGTGTGCATGTGTGTGAGTGCGTGTGAGTGTGTGTGTGTATGTATGTGAAGTAAACTAGACTGGGCTGAAGACGGGCAAATGTGAGGCTGTGTCCAGAAAAAACGGACAGGAAGATATTTTTCGATTCTATAATTATGTTTCTATTCTGGAGTTGGGTCTCTCCGCTCTGACTGTCACTCACCATTGTCTGTTTTTAACTCTCCATCCTCGTCCTGTCATTGTACTGCTTCGTCTTTCCATCAGCTCTCAGTGTAATAACACTGCTTTAAGTCTTTCTGTGGTTTTGACACAGCTGTCACTCATTTTTTTAAGTATGGAGGTTTGCAGTTACAGGCGATGGGCTAATAGTTTTTTGTTGTTGTTGTTGTTGTTTTGTTTTAATGCTAGTAGAGTTGAAGTTGGATTTGGAATTTTTCTCAGTTAAAAGTTTGACTTATACTGTATTATTATAAAATTCTGGTCCAATGTTGAAAACATGCACAGTTGCTCCGCTGTCAGATGAAATGGTGAGACAGGATCTGCTGCGTGTATGTTTCAGGAAAATCATGGTCTACATGTTCCATTGCATTACTTTACATCCGTTTGGCAGACACACACCAGAAGCAATTTCAGAAAAACACCTATCTCCTGTCATGCCAAAAGAAATGAAAAATGCAAAGACCTGAATAAGTGAGTGGAGAAATGTACTGTGATTTTCATCATGTCAAAACCAAAACTGAATTTTAATGCCCTTAGTATTAAACACAATATTCACAGGGATCACCACAGCAACCATAACTGAAATAAAAAATGATATCTTAATTTACAGTTTTGGGAAATCTTCAAGCTGCAGTATACGATGATATTTAAGACGCTAGTGTACTTCCAACTTTGTATCAAAAGCTTAATAAAGATCCTGTTTTCATCTCGACATGCCCCATGTAAATCAAGTTTGATGTTGAAGAACATGACTGGCCTGCACTGAGCCCACAGTATATCATCCACATTCTGAAGAGCTGAGTGTGGTGGCTCTGGACGATGTCATCTTGGCAGTCCTGCCTCAGCCTCCTCCCGGCTAATCTAAAAACAGGCAAAGGCGTTCTGTTGTCATGAACGAGGAAATTAACTATAGAGACCTAAACCGTTTTTGTACCAGGATGTAAACATGTTTTTTTGCTGTGAAGTTAGACATTTTACCATCTGGGCTTACTGAGATTGACTTATTCTTTAGTCAGCCTCAAGTGGACGTTTGAGGAACTGCAGTTTTTGGCACTTCTGCATAGGCTTCACTTCACAACCACTGTTGTCGCTTGACTGAGCCTCAACACCTATGGGGTACACTGGAACACCGACTCCAAACCAGCATCAGCACCTATCCTCACAAATGCTCTTGTGGAAACAAATCCCTAAAGATTGGTTCTATGGACGCAGAATGAGAGGTTTATCAGTTACACACAGGTGCAAAATTGTGTGCCCATAAACTTTTGGCCATGTCGTGTAATGTCAAGGAGCACAGCAGCTTTTCTGGCGGCCCAGCTTTGCTCAGGCAACTTGGTGTATGTTGGGTTTTTATGTAATTTTGCATTCATCTGTGTTCCAAATTCTTCAAATTGTGTGCTCTTTCAGTGCAAGGTTGAACTTGATTTCTATCTGTCACTCTCCATCATATCACCTCCTCTTGAGACAGAGGTGCTATGACGTTCAGACAGTTTTGGTGAAACACTGCACACAGCTGCAGAGTTTGTGTTTTGGTCTCAAATTTGTTTTTCACTTCCTCTGGGCTGAGACATTTTTATACCCGACACCTGAAATTAATCTTGGCAAACAGGGCAGCCTGCAGTGTCTCTGTGTGGGGGTGTGACAGTCTTCTCAGCTGAAGCCACAATTTGTAATTTAAGCAGAAGCAGGTGGATTTTTGCATTCAACTCATATCGGTCCAAGTGATTTGCTCAGACACACACACCGCAATGACACAGTTGCACACACAATCAATTGCAGATGCCCCAATGTGTCTTTCAGTCATTGATTGCTAATGTCTGTTTTGCAGTTCTTAGCAATCAAGAGTCCAAGCCCAGCAAACAGAGGATCTGTGGCTTTTAAAGGTCAGCAACCAATAAGATGCCTTTTTGCCGGAGGTCAGAGCCAATCAGCAGCTCCCTAGCGGCATGACTCACTGTCAAATTTTATGGTCTTTTGCATTCCTATGTCCTCGCCCCAGCACCAACAGAACCCATAAAGTTTGGGTAAGGCAGAGAGGAGATTGAACATATTAATGTCTTTTATGGCACGCTTTTGTGAGGGACACAAATTTAGGCGTCCAAGGTTCCACCGTCCTTTGAGCTTTGTGTGCAGTCGGCCATGATGTTTGTCTGTTAGAAGATTGGTCCAGTGTTGGGTTTTATCACTGTAGGAAGAGAAGAGAAGGCGGCAGTGTATCCAGAGCTCATGTCCTTCAACACATTTGAAAGTTTCCTCCCTGAATTCTTTCATTTTCACTCTGACCTCCCCCTCTGGCTACTTACCCCCTGCCTGAGTCTGCCCCGTGTCTTCCCCAATCCCTTCTCTCTATTGTTACTTTTGTCTCCTTTTTGTTAACTTCACTCACCCCTCTCTAACTTTTTTTTGCTTTCCTTTTCAATGCCGTTCTCTTACACTGTAACCCTCCACTCATCTTTTTTCTGCTTCCCTTTCATTTCTCCTCCTCTCATCTTCTCTACCTTTACTACCCTTCCGTCTCCTCACCTCTATCTCCTCCATTCAGCTTTATGATTTGGGCTCCCCGGCCGACTCACAGTCCAGCTCTCCAGGCTGCCTGACCACCGATAGCAGCTGTGTCAACATGGGCTATCCGTCCTGTGGCCACCGGGGTCGTTGTCACGGCGAGTGGGGTTCCTTCAGCTGCCAGTGTGTGCCGGGATACACAGGCCACCAGTGTGAAGAGGGTAAGCCAAACTTTCCCGCATTAAAGGATTACATCAAATTTGTGGTAGATGTTAGCATCAACAACAAAACAAAATCATCCATGAGTCTCCCGGAAAGATCATTTGACTGAATGCTCATAGTATGTCTAACTAAAGCACAGTTGGTAGTAGCTGAGCACAGATATTTCATACTTACAAAATGAGTAACAACAAAAATAGTGAGTAACATTTAGGTCTGAAATGAATGTTTAAAAATGTATGCTATGTTTCATGTGGGGATGAAATAGGATAAAATGAGATATGAACAGGTTATAGGCTGTTTTCTTTCCCTGCCTCTGGGATGCGAAGCAGGTTGTTTTATTTGCAGTGTAAAGTCTCAGTCTTCAAGGCTGTATTAAATCTAGCTGACATGAATTTATTGTGAATGTCCTCATAAACATAAAGTGTGGGAACCTCCTGTTTTGTAAGCGTGTAACCTAAATTATAAGAGAACAAAGCTTGAGTGGACCACAGACAGTCTTTGATTTAACCAATCGGGGTTAATTACTCATGTTACCACCCACTGTTGTGATATGCCTCTCTAATGTTAATTGAATACAATACCATTTGCCTTATATATGGAGGTGGGATGTACTTTATTTGTAAATTAATGCGTGCAGTTTATAGGATGAGCACTTGCCTTTCCCTTAGAGGATTTTTCAGTGCTGCTGTGTAATTCTTGTTATACTCAGAGCAGCATCCATATTAACGAAACGTATGGCCTGAAGAAAGCAGCTCCATGTGAGCTTCTCTGCGTCTCTGCGAGCCTTCTGGCTGCAGAGGCGTTTGCCTGGCATTTGCAGCAGTTGGAAGAGACTGCTGTTGGACTGACATGGGGTCTTTAATGACCCTCATCGCCCTGGCCCTGCACCGCCTGTTGTACAAGCCCTCCAGATTGAGGAGAGAACCTCCAGAGATGCTTTCTGCTGACTGCAGCACTCTCTGCCAAGCTTTACAGTATTGCTTGGTTCTTGTCTCGTACCACATGGTGACCCTCCCTGACAGGACTCTCAATGCATTAGTGTTGAATATGCAAGGGTGTAAAATCAATGTTAGGTCAGTAGTGAGTACAAAACGATATTTATTTTGAGACACCAGAAATACTTTTCTTTAACGATTCAACTGTACTTCGAGAAGGCACCTTCATCAACTAGAACTGTTGGTTCTAAACCGCTGCATTGCTTTGTTCCGACAGTTGCCACTGGTATGGCCATACTCCCATTGCCATACCAAACAGCCAAGATGGGACAGATAGACAGTCTTTTAATGACTAATTAAGTGAATGAATTAATGAATAAATGAATGAAGGAACGTGAATGAATCACTCTCCATATTCATGAGATGATTGAAGCTCTGCAGTCACTGACCAACTAGGGACACATGGCTGTTTATGACAACCAGTGAGGCAGTCTTTGAAAGTAGAAAAACTAATGTGTATTCTGCAACACGATTCTCACATACAGACATTTTGTGTGATTTATTCGGATTACATTTAAGAGCCATTGAAAAGGAGCCTTGCTGCAGCCTGGAAGGCAGAAAAAAGACCCCATTTATGGTCTGTCCCTGTAGATTATAGGGATAAAAAATTCTTTAAAAAAGAAAACTTTATGTCTGTTTGTGCTTTATATCCACATTATGCCTGGAGATAACCTAGCTGACGTATATTTACACCTTAAAATGTATTGCTGGTATTCACATTAATTTTTGATGTCTTGCACTGTAGAAATATTTAAATCCTCAAAGGTACATACAGTTACATTCCACCTCACTTAGTTGGTGTTCAGACTGAAGACAGAAAAATGCAAGGGGCCATGTTGGTGGGGGCGTGTTGTATCAGGTACTAGTTAGATGATCAGATATTATCCAATAAGTCGAGTCAGAGGAGCAAATGTGAAAGATACCACAACACTGCACAGTAGTTTCTTATTAAAAGGAAAGGTTTTACTGTTCTGAAAAGGTACTTACTTACTTTCATAATCAAGAAGTAAACAGCAGAAATATGTTTTCACATTACAAAAAGCAAAGATTTGGTCTGAATGCATTCAAAGATTCAATTTTGATATACCATCTAAAGCCCACTGCTGGATCAACAATGATACTCACTGTTTCCATCCCTGCATTTATGTAGTTTTGCTGTATTGAAATACGTTCTCTTCCCCAAGATGCATGGTAATATCAGGAAGAAAGAGTGTCTACAACAGATATAAGTAGCAGTATGAAAAGATGATTTTCCTTTTGTGACAGTTGCTTCAAAAAGTCAACCAGGGATTTGATACATATCCACATTTCTGCAAGTTTAGCTCACCACAGTATACCCCTTCTATACTGAAGAGCTTATCCAGGGATAAGGTAAGGTTATTAGTGTGAAATTGATAGTGTTACTATGATTTTATATCCCACACAAACTGCCCTGTGGCCTTGATAAACACAGCAGTAAAACATAAGGTAGAGTTTTGAGAAGATGTAACTGATTTGCATATTGCACGCCTAGAAGGAACAAAAAATGTGTGATTTGATATTGCCTTTAAGCACGGTCTCATGAACCACTCAACTTTGTCAAAGTTACATGGAAGAGAGACAAAGAGGGAGAGGTGTCGAAGTGATAGACGGAAAAGAAAATTTAACTTGCATATGCTATGAGATGGAAGAATGGCTTTGAAAACATTTTAGGTGTACTTGGTTTAGTCTGCCTTGCATGCACAAAATCCACTTCTGGGAACATGGGTCTAAGAAAGAAGAACTAAGCATAACCCAAGCTAAACCACACATACATATTCTATCTTGTGTGTTTTGCATATTCTGTCCTGTCACCAGCTTTCTGCATATGGGTGGAATTTAGGGACTTAGTTGACGTTACTTGAGGTCACATCCCTCTGGAGAGAAGTGTCTTCTAATCGGATTAAATGTTAAGTGTTACATTTAAAATTTTAATTGTGTTTATTCTCAATCATAGCACTATCTAACTGTCTTGTGTGCATGTGTACCAACACCAGAGGTCCCAGAGTATTCCTTTGATGGGCACAGTCACGTGCATTACCAGTTGGCATCCCCGCTGCCAGCCCGGAGGACATGGGTCCAGGTCCTGGTTCGAACCCGTAAACACAGCAGCACCATCCTAAATCTGATCTCAAAGGAGCAAAGTGAATACATACGACTGGAGGTAAGACTCCTGTGTGAGCGTGAGTGTGGGGGTGTGTGTATGTGTGTTTTGGAGGAAATATTTTCTCATTTTCAAAATTCTTTATTGTAAGATGTGGTTCTGGTATATTTTTGTTGTGTGAAAAAACAAATCCAGTCCATTTTGCGAAGTTTTAACTATAGTGAATGTCTGTTCTTGCTTTCATCTTGCAAAGTAACAACAGTTCTTCTCACTTCCTATGAAAGGAAATTTACATTGGGTTAATATTGCAGTCAGAGTATTTTACATATTTATCACATTTTTTTAAAAAGAGATTGCAGCTATCTTTGGATCTTATCAAAGTGTCTGCATGGACATCTATTCACCAAAATAGCACAGTGGCCATTTTCCTCTGATAACACATAACATTTTTTTTCTAACTCTCTTTGGTGTTGGACTATAACTAACGTTAGCATTCCACCACTTCCGAGCAAACATTGACATTTGATAGCGTTACACGATACTATAAGAAAGGCATAAATGAATTCTGAAACATTAACACAGTATTTGAGATTCCCACTCTGGGTGTGACATCAGTAAAAAACAACCACTGTGGCGAATATCAGTGATTGTCTGACATCCTGAGAGCCACTAGCATGGTTTGCTATTGACTGAAGAACAAAGAGCCCACAAAATATTTCGCATTTTCAGTTGTCTCTCCTTTTCCAACAGTTAAGACGCATCCTGGGTTATCTAGCTTCCATGGATGGAAGACAGTTAAGCTACTTCTTTCCATTCATGTTATTTTAACACCTGTCATTGACAGCTCTTTCACACTCAGTGTTGTGTTTGTCCCACATTTAGCTGTCTCTCTCCTGGGTTCATTTGTGGTGACAGCAAATAACCTGACTATCAAATGCACTGTTACAAACAAGATACGTCCACAGCTTCTCACTTTTGTCCACTTCATTGTCTTTACATGTCAAGTCTTTTTTTTTATTACTTTATTTTATATTTTATTTATTTTTTTAAACATTTTTATAAAATCTATTACAACAAAGGCAAACATGATGAATGGAAAAAACAAAGAAGTCAAACACCGGCCATAATAATAATGATATCATGTCAGATGTTCATTATTGGCCAAAGGAAGGCAGCATCCTCTTACACTCTAGTCCAGGCAGTGTATTTCTTGCACTTTGCTTTTTAAATCTCAGAGAATCAACCTTTCCCATTGCAAAGATTTTATTATTTATTTATTTTTTAAACTATGTCCACCTATCGCATGAAGCGTGGAGGCTCAGCTTTGTACCTGTTCTTTGACAGTAAAGCTAAACATGCCCTTACTCCACCACCATGCTTACTGAAAAAATAACAATGGGTGTAATATCTAAAATGTTGAGCTATCCTGTCTATTAAAATTTAATTATTTGTATTACCCTTAAAATTTCATGTTCAATAATCTACTATAATGTACAATAAATATGCTCCCAGTTTAAAATGATGTCGGCTTTAATACAATGCATTGTCTAAACTTATAGTTGAAGAAAAATATGGTGCATTAGCAGTAAAAATGATTTAGATTGACGTTGAAAGCACACTGCCAGGACTGAATACATTAAATGTATTATATGGTTATTTGTCTTGAAGGCTTCATTTTTCTCACTCTTCTTTTCCCATGGTTGCTCTGCTCACACTTGAATAGCTGTCTCATATTTGTTTATTTTCCAGCCTCACTCTGTTTTGTTTTTTTCATCATTTCCACTCCTGACTTACTTTCTGGAATCATCCAATACTGGTCCTTCCTTCTTGCTGTTTTTGTCACCCCACGCTGCGACCGCAGGTATTGATCAAACATCACTGTCTAAAATGATGATGATTATCCATACCACAGCTGCTGTCGTTATAGTGCAACCTCTCCTCTGATCCCTGCCTGTCATCCATCTGTCTCTCCTTCCTATTCATACATTCCTACATTTCCTCTTAAATGTCATACTGCTCCCTCAGCAGAGCCACATGGGGAGTGGGTTCACATCATTTATCCAGCATAAATAGTGCATTTATTCCGGGATGCAGACAGCATGAAAATGTGTGTAATCTTATGAAGTAGACACCCCCCTTTCACCCCCCTCAGAGAAACAGTGGAAACCCTGCAATGTTGCTTGATAGAAATATAACCATGTTGCCTTCGATTATGTTTTTCACTGTAATAGTTCTGTTTGCTTTTAATCAGAGGAAGGAATTAGTATGCGTTACTCTTGGCTGGCTTCAAACTCACAATGTGAGGAGCTCTTTGTTTCTGCTGTTTGTCTGTGACTTGCATTCCAATAACATGGTTGGTGAAATATATTACAATTTCTTTTGTTGTAAGCTACTCCCCCCATGGATTACTGATCACTGAACATTCTGCTATTAGAGGATGAAACCTTCTTTCAAGAATGGATATGTACAAAATTATTTTAGCGTTTTAATGCAAAAGTAGTTAGATATTGAGTTTTCTTTCATTAACTGTTGATTTATAGGCAATAGTGTAATCACATTGATTATAAAAATCAATGTGAATATGCTGGGATTAGAGTACCAGTCAAAAGTTTAGATACACCTTCTCATTCAAGGTTTTTTCTTCATTTTTGTTACTTTCTACATTGTAGATTATTATTATTATTAGTATTAGTATTATTATTATTATTGAAGACACTGAACACATGGAATTATGTAGGAAACAAAAAAAAAGTTAAAACAAAGGAAAATATGCTTTCCACTCTTGGCATTCTCTCAGTCAGCTTCATGAGGCCACCTGCTCCTGTCAAAAGTCACTTGTGTTTGCACACAGTACAAAGATATATTTACCAAATGGCCAGTGAGTCTATGTCTTCATACTGTAAACTGTCTGGTACTATAGTTCAGACAGCAAAACACAATAAAGACTCCAGTGGATAGTCAACAACTCATCCACAATCACACCACTTCAAACAATAGAAGCCCTATACCAAAAAGAAACCATAAAAATTGAAAAAAAAAAAAAAAAAAGAAATCATTTTAGATCCCAGGAACCCCAAATCACAGCAGCATGAACTCTAAACTCTGTGTATCCTTAAAGCCATCTATTCCCTTCTTGACAATCTGTACCTGTGGATACCTTACATGATTGCAACTATGCAATTCTTATCTGCACCTGTGTGTTGTTGAGGGGACTATGCCTTTAGTCACTGTACCTGAGTCAGATTCCACCACCACCACCATGAAGTTGTTACAATTAATTCAATTAATTAAATAGTCTCTACTTACATTTTGTATGTCATCATTAAAAGCCCAATTTATGCATTCGTTTGATGTCCTCATATATGTAAGTCATACTCTGCACTACAGTACCCATAGCCTACTTTCACTTATGACAGGAACACCAGTGTGGAGGTCCCTCATTTCAATTACTGTGACCATGATTTGAAGTGGTTCCATTGCAGTCATCACAGCATACATTTCAACCTGTGTGTGCTCTGTCTCTCTCTCTCTCTCTCTCTCTCTCTCTATATATATATATATATATATATATATATATATATATATATATATATATATATATATATATATATATACAGTATGTATATATGTGTGTGTGTGTGTGTGTGTGTGTGTGTGTGTGTGTGTGTGTGTATATATATATTTATATATATATATATATATATATATATATATATATATATATATATATATATATATATATATATATATGTAGTTTAACTGAAAACAGGTTGCAGGAAGGTGGGCTTCCTATCCTAGGAAGCACTGAATATGTATGAGTGGGAATAAGCCATGTATTCACTTTTTGACTTTAGTCAAAGTTAGTGAATGCGAGGCAATGGGAGGTCCTGTCAAGTACAATAATGTTGAAGTTTAGTGGTGTGTTGTTGGCAACCAGGTTTGACAAGTCTAAGATGTCATTATTGCTTCTCAGCTCAGTAGAGCTGCACTCTTTTCTCACTATTTCAGTTTCTCTGACCACATCTTGTGTGTTTCTTTTCTCCACCATTGCTTCTTGCCTCAATCCCACTTCCTTCTGGGCTTTCTATTGGCATCTCAGGCATCTGCCTGTCCTCATTTCATCATTTTTTTCAGTTTCCTTTTTTCTGAAGATATTACACTTGCATTAGGACAGGTATAATTTATTATTATGATTATGATAACATTATGATGCATGTGGTTAATACAACAAAATCTTGTCAGGTATTTAGGATGTCAGCTCAGATTGGGTCCAGAACCCCCATGACCCTGCAAATGATAAGCATTTGATTCATGGATGAGAAGACCAAATAGGAGTTAAGATAATGTGTGGATGGGATGGAAGGTGTTTTACATTCATACTGTGGCAAATTTGGTCAAATTTAACTTATCTATATGGGCAAGAAAAGCGTGAACCAAATTCACTTTGTACAAAATGACCAAAAAATTCCCTCTTGGCTGTGATATTAACACAAATACCTGTGCACTCTCCTTCTGCAGCTTTTCCCAAGGTCAAGTTAAGTTTAATGTCGTATATAATCATACAGGTGCAATAATAGTAAAATGTTGCCTGTCAGGCAGGAGGTCACTAGAGACTAATGAACATCATTATTACATTACTTTATATTAAATAGCAAAAAAATTATGTGATGCTATAAGAACAGTCTGTAGAGGAGCAGAATTCTGCTGCATTGCAGTTAAACAAACGCACCAGTGGGGGACAGGTGGGAGCACCTTAGGCCAGAATTTCCAATAATTTCTTGGATGACGCGAAAAAAAAAAGAGAAAGTGAGAAATAAATCCCCTGGAGTTGTTTCCCTGATGCTCAGGATTTCTTCTCTGATAGAAGAACCTCGGGTACTGTAATAAAACACCAAATTAACAAATTTAACAAGGCAAAACAATGGGTACCAAGACACAGAGGCAGCCAAAAGTTTGGTTTACTACACATATGTTGCATGTTTTCAACAGTTTGATGGGTCATGGCTGCTGCTTGGCTAGTGTTAATGACTAGAAAACCATTGATTAAAATAAGTCATTAAAATTGTGCTGGGCTAGAAGTCACTTTGCTATTTTACTGCTTCATTAAGTTTACTCTGTTTGACTCATTTATTTTTACAAGACAGATTACCTTGACTGGGGAATGGCAAACACGTAGTTCGAAGAATGACATACAGGACAAAAGTAGCCAGTGCACAACAGTTCAATTGAACACGCAAACAATGTGAACATTTGTCTGCAGGCGAGCATACAACTCACAAGATACGGAGAATACAGTTTGTTATAATCAAGAAATACGTAATATATATATATATATATATATATGTGTGTGTGTGTTATATACTTAAATGGATCTCATTTAAGGCACATTGTCTCAGTTGTTCTTTTCATTGGCACCAAAATGTCATAACCTATTGAATGAAATTGTTTGTATTATTAGTAAATAGACAACCTTTTTGCTTAAACTTGAAGTAAGTGATGTTTGCACAGTATAATGGCTATATGATAATGACACCACCTATGTTTAGATTGGTCGCATTTTCACTGGGGCACGATATTTTCCGGGGAAATTACTGCTCAAGTTAGACAACACTTATAGGCTATATTAATTAACTGGCTGAATGTTTATTTTAATATTGAGGTCCTTCCCCCTTCAGCCTTACACCACCCCCTGCTGTAGTTACTTGTTTGTGCAATGCATTAACATTACTGAACCTATGCACGTTCTAATAAATTTTGCCTGCCAAAATTCAGTATGAAATTGTGACAATTACAATTTAACTCTTTAGTGAACACGCTTTTTCTCTCGCTTATATTCCCAAATTAGTGTTGATCATTTCTTCATGGCATGACATATGTCTACTACCATATGTTATTTTTTGAAGCGCAAAAAATGCATAAGTTAGTCATATACATAACCTACATTTGCACAGCATTATTTAATCATGAGAAGATGATAGATTAACACATCATCTCCACGTCTGCACCTCCAAAAGGCTGCAGCTTCGAGAGCAGTCTGTCACGGCAAGCATCTGGGGAACCAAACTGTCCCTGCAGTGGGACTGTTTACTCAAAAATGGAGTCACACACCTTCATACACACTCAGTATATGACACTCCTGTAAAGACACACACAGTTGAAACATTCACTCACTGAGCTGGGGTCCAAATTGCTCTGCTCCGTTCAGCTTTAATTGGGGGTAAAATCAGGTGTCTGTAAGTGTGTCTGGTAAAAAAGCACTGCCCCGGCGGATCCTAAATATAATTAATACTTCATCACAGAGCCATGAAATGAGCCATGATTCTCCAACTAAACAACCTCAGAGCCATCCAGCACTTTACCTGACTTCTTTAAGGGAAGAAAGAGCGACTGAGAGATGGGAAGTGGAAAGACTGGTGGAGGAGAGGGGCTTGATGTGGCAGAGGGTAATGGAAAAAAAAGAGAGGACTGGGAAATGTGTAGAAAGGTACAGAGAGGGTTGACAAGTGGTGGTTGGATTGTCTTGTATTGACAAAGTTCTCATCCCAAAAACTTGGGTTGTCTTTATTAAGTCAGCAAGGAGTGGTAGCTGCCCACTTCACCTCCTCTCTCTCTCTCTCTCTCTCTCTCTCTCTCTCTCTCTCTCTCTCTCTCTCTCTCTCTCTCTCTCTCTCTCTCTCTGCCCTTCTCCTCTCAGTCCACTGTTTACATGGCAGTGGAGGGAGAGGAAGATGGAGGGGTACAAAATTGTGCTCAGTGGGACACTAGGAGGAACAGTTTGAAATTGAAATGAAGACGACCCACCCAGCACTTTATCCCTTTTAAAACGGCGTTTGGACTCACTATCGCTCTCTCTCCCTTTCACTCTTTCTTTTTTTGTCTCTCACTCACACGCACGCAGACACACACACACACACACACACAAAGAAAGAAACACGTCCCTGTATTCTTTTTAAATAAATATTGTTCTGTGATAGACATGTGCGTAGGCAAAGCTAAACCAAATAGCCAAATCAAAATGGAAGCATTTTTTATTTTATTTTTTTGCTCTCCCTCATTCTCTCTTCTCATCCATAAATCCTTTGTTTGTTTCATCACTGTCCCCGTTCCGCTTCCTCACAAGACACTTTTCCTCAACATGTCCGTCCGTAGCTGGACTCTAGCTGTGTCTGTCTTGACAGACCAGACAGCAAGTCATGTGTATGCAAGCCAGCAAATCACGAGATGAAATGTCACCTTCACCAAACCAGTGCCTCAAATGGATGAAGCTTTGGGTTGGAGGTGGTAGTCTTAGAACCTTTGTGGGTTTTAATTTTTTTCAAAGTTTACTTTTACTGATTACACGACCATCAAATTGTAGAAATGTCAATTTACCATAGAGGCGTTTTTTCATTTTCCCTATTTGCCAACCTCGAGGGAGTTGATCTGGCTTATTGCCTACTGGCCAAATTGGCCTATTGATCCAGTTTTTTCCCAACCAAGTAAAGTATTTTCTTTCTTCTGTTCCCCATTAGCTTTAAAACCTGAGACTTGGACTCAGTCATTTCAATATTGTTCCCTTTGCTCTCACTGGGATCTTTCCATGTAGATAGTTGATTTGATTTGCTGAGGTTTTAAGATCTGTGCCGCTGAGACTTCCGCCATTGTCCCAACACAACAAAGCTGAGTGTCATTTGGTTTGTGCAATTCAAAGCATCAAAAAATACTTTTGGTAATTTGGGTGAATCTTTCTGCTCAAAGATAGACAGATGGCAGTTACCCTTTGGGGTGAAATTCTCCTCAATGAAAACTGTTCACAGGGAGGTTTGTGGATAATCCAGAGAAAGCAGGTTTCTGTAATGAGACTTTGCAGTTTTCAAATGTAATTTTGGATACATTGAGTACCAAAGCCCAAATACTATTCAGCAGCATTCTGCTAAGAGACAGCTGGCAAACAATGGTCAGCTCCTTTCATCTGTTGAGGTAAATAAAGGCTAGTAATTTAAAATGCATGATACTTGGTTCACGACATCCACAAGACCCATTGCAGCAACATGTTCTAGTTCTTTGTTTTTTTGTAACTTTATGATTATTGCAGAAAGTTTAGATATTTAAAACATTTTAAGATTATTAGTGATGCTTTTCATTGGTATATTGTGCCAAGATTCATGAGAAAGAGTTCTGCCCAGTTATGCTACAGTAATCAATTTACAGATAGTGTACATGTATAGTTGAAGCAGGACGGGTCAAGCTTTCTGACCCACTTTGCTTTAGTATTGCTGTATCGCTGTGCTAGGCCACACATTTAGAGCATACAACACAATGCCAGTAGCCATGCTTAGCTAAGGTTGGCTCAACATACAGGTTTATTTTGGTCGGCTGCCAAGCCCGCATTCATGTGGAAATATGACCGTTGCAGTTTAACGAAAAAATCACACTGATAAATGATTGTTCTGATGAAAAACATACTTAACACAGCTAGAAGGAAACAAATGTTTAAAATAGAATACATTGAACATTAATTAGTTACTTGGCAAATATTCAAATGAACGAACATGATAAATAGATGAAAGGCTTGCTGCCACCAGTTTGTCAGTATTTTACTAGTGGTTCATGCCAATGTGTGAACCCAGTGCATTTTAATTTAATAAGTTAATGATGGTCAAGATGAATAATTTCATTCAGTTGTGAATTTGTTTGTTGTGTGTTGAGTTATTTTGAAATACTTGAAAAAATACTTTTAATAACCAATAGTAATGGTTACTATGTGACTGTTAGAATGGCTCAAAAAAATACATTTTTCGATCCCAGACCAAACATCTGAAGTCAAACTTGTAAACCTCATACAAAATGTCCCCCTTTTGCCATTCAAGATCTTCCAGGGTCTTCTCTGTGTCTTCTACAACCTCGGTGATGGTGACTACAACCTAACCCTGCCCACCTATCGCCTCGACAACGGTGAATGGCATGAAATCTTCCTAGATCGACATGACAATGAGATGATGCTGCAAATGGACGGTGGCGGAGGGCAGCGGGAAATCACAGGATTGCAGGGCAGAAGCCGAGAAATCATCATCGACCCCACTGTGGTGATGCTGGGAAACACCTTCCCCTCTGGAATCAACAAGAGCTTCCAGGGTAGGCATACTTAGCTCATAACAAGATCAATAATGGAGTTAAGTTTCCACTGAATTTTCTGTTCATTAACCTTTGACTAGAACTGGGAATACACTAAGAGATTTTCCAATTTGCAAAGTGTTTTCATTGGTTGTTAGTTTTACTGTCCACATCAAAGGATTGTTCTTAGGAAAAACCTTCCAGACACCAGGTGTTAAGAACAACGAATGTGAAGGTTTTCGTGACTTGAATATACTGTACTGAATCCCAAGCTCTTTGCAGCACTTGCCTGTGTCAGTGCAGTTCACTTCACTTTGCATTCACTCATGGGAGCTGTCAAGTACATCTGCATGGGAGCAGCTGGAGCAGCTAGAGGCTGAAGGACAACTTGGTAAATGGATAATAAGTAAGGTCTTTTAATGTCTACAGCACAAATAGATACCAGCGCTTTAGCAATCACTTGACTTTGCTGAGACTTCTATCAAAACCTCCCCATTGTGGATTTTCAGGGACCCTTGATTCACCAGATGTGGACAGCTGCTTGACTATTGCACTCTTAATTCTGGTTTCTTTATGAAAACACGTTGTTCTAGAATCACGTTTACACTAAGTAACGGCCCCATACTTTATTCCACAAACACTAAAATTATGACTTTCTTCTTATAATACAGTTTTATTTAGGTTTTCTGAGCTACAGTGCTCCAATGACTGAATTCTTACAAAGTCTCTGCTTTCACTTGTTCTCCTCTTTACTAAGGGTAGTCCCAGTTGATGGTGTTAGCTCTTAAGTGGGGTACTCTTTATAAAGTAATGCATTTCTACAGTTGTGAACAAATAAATAAATAAACACTTAGAATACAGCCTTCCATTAAGGCACAATCAAACTTACAAGCACATTCGAAGAGGGTGACAAAGCTGAAGAAGAATACGGTTATCAAAACTGCAGACAAAGCAAAACTGAGAAAGCTGATTTCTGCTTGGACATGTATTATACACAGGGAAGCCAAGCCCAAGGCTGCTCAAAATGAGGCCTGTGGGCCAGAGTTGGCCCGCCATAAGGTTTGAGTTGAAATATTGGAACAGCTTGCCCTGCACTGCATATGCTGTCTGCCCACCTCGATTGCCCCCCATCCTCTCCACATCCTCCAGTTGGTTCCCTTCCTGCTCCTCAAGCCATTTCTAATTCTCTGTGGGTTTGAGAGAGGGTGTGCATTTTAGTCTTGGTGCAACAGTCTGCTTTGGCATACATGTTCACATCTCAGCTGTGGGCGTAACCACGGCCTGAAATGAAGCGTGTATTTATGCTTCAAGTCTGTTTTTTTGACAAAATGTGCATAAAGGCAAGGTAAATCCATAGTTTAATAAAAAAGGCACTGAATAATATCTTTATCCACAATTTGCAACCTCAGCGGAGCAGATACTGCTGCTGGCTCTCTCTCTGTCCGTCTGTATGTAATGTAGGTTAAAATACTGTAGTGGCCTACTTTTTCCAACATGCAGTGCTGGAGTTATGTGTAGTTTGTTGTTTTTATGTCCTAAAATGCAAATTAAAATTACTTTTTAATTTTTAAATTATTTTGTGTTGATTTATAGTTTTAACCATCAGTGAGGTTGTGGCTACATTTCTTGACACCAGCTGCATTAGTAGTGAAATGTACCCCAGTGCCCTTATTTCGCCTCATACATTATTACGCTGGAGCTATTGTTTTCACTGTATGAGCATTGTAGTAACCTACTGGCTATAGTATAACTGATAAGAAGCAACGGTACATAGTCTTGTTAACAGATCATTGACCATTTGTGGACTGCTCTCAAATCAAAATCTTAGTTAATAAATTGACTATTAATTTATAATTTTTATTTAATCCATCAGTTGAGATGAAATAATTGTGGCGGGCAGGTAGCTATGGCCTTTTGCTGCCTGCCATGCTACAGCATGATGCATCCTATGTGAGCTAGTGGTGTGCCAGCAGTGGTGGTGTTTTTTTTTGGCCTTAATGATACACTTTGATAATAAGCATCTTTGCAGCATCTGGATCATGGTTGGCATTTTGATCCATGTTGGGTTTGGAAAGGAGAATACGCTACTCTCCCAGTTGTGTCCAATTGGTTTATTCAATACACGCAGCTTCAACATTTCTGTCTGGCTTGCACTGACACCAAAAAGTTTCCTTTGTTTTTTGGATGATGGGGAGAGGGAGTGCCAGTAGTGAGAAAGCCGGTGAATCAGAGAAATAAAATGATATTTCCTTCAAAAATAAATAGACACCCTCAAATTTCCGCACAACCCTGCAGCTAATCACAGCAACGCTTGATTTGATATGAATACAGCCTTATACAAATGCTGTGTCACCTTGACAGGACTGAAAATAATTTGAAGGTGTGACCCACAGATGATTACAATGCTTGGAACTTCACGCCTGTCAGTAAAGGTAAATATAGTCTGTCACAAAATTTCACAAAAGAACAAACAATCCCAGCTCCTCAGTAAACTTTAGTTTAGATATTTCTTTCTCTTTTTTTTTTGTTTGTTTTTTACAACAGACTTAGACGTTCTTTTCTACTTTCAGTCCCAGAGCTGGTGTTAAGGTGCACTTAGTGGGTTTTCCAGCTGAAATGGACAGGAATGGACTTATGCGGGTACCGTAGTTGCTTCAGCCTAGTAGGTCAGCAGTAACGTTAGTCAGAAAAAGATTTTATAAATAGAGGAAATACTGGTTAAAAACAATAGAAATAAGACTAAGGTTGGAAAAAAATAGTTTTCCTCTAAGATACACACACGCGCACACACACACACCAGAGTGTTTTCTCTGGATAGACAATTAGATAAGAACATTTTTTTTATCTTTAATGGTAAGAATTGGTGGTGCAAACCACCCCAGTAAGATTGTTTTCATCCTGATGTTTTTGCCAAGAACCATTTTATGATTTTGTACAGAACAGCAGTGTCTGATTTATTTTTCAAAGGCAGAACAAAAATCAGTGACATTTCGCTCATCGTTCAATGGGTCTCCCTTTACAGTCTCAGGCAGATGAATGCTGGGCTGAATTGTTAAGAGTTAAACATTTTCTGGAGAGAATGGGAGAAAGGTTATGACACAAAACAGTATAAATCTTCCTGAATGTCCCTTTCAGTAGAAAACTGACGGATCATACAATGGCGAAATAACTGCTATACACCATCCAGACACCACCCAGGCTATACTGTATATAACCTCTGTGTGCGGGTGTGTTTGTGGGAGAACGAGATAATGTGATGTGTTTGATGTGCTGGGTAAAGTGAAAACGGTGCTGTGCCGTTCATACAAGACAGTTTTCTCCTGAAAAGTGCTACCAGAAATAGTTCATTTTATCTATTCAGACTCACTCTTTGCAAAGGAGAATTGTGACGTTTAATGTGGTATTGAATGATTGATATGACAGTTTAATGGCTAATTCACCCAAATGCATCTTCCCTGTTAGCTGGGATGATAGCCATCCCCATCGCTGGGTTTATGGAGGGACAAGAGAGTAATGGTTGGGAAGGTTTCTGCCTGTGTGTGTGTGGGTGAGAGAGAGAGAGAGATGTTAGTATACGATAAATAAGAAAGCTTTTGTTACAAAGTTTCCACTTTTTCTCTGTATTTATATCCTTGACAACATTTGTTTAAATCCACCTCTGCACAAAATTGTCTAGCACTTTACCGCTTGTTATTTCTGTACTGAACAAAAGTTCCTGTATTATGACTTTATTTTTAACAGGGATACTCAACTTGCTTTGCCCAGGAGGCCAGGGCCAGTTAATGTTAATTATTAACATTATACATAATTGTCAGATAAAATGAATAAACATTAGGATCACTGGTGTGTCAGAGTAAGACAACTTCAAAGTCGTAAATCTTCTCTTTTCTTGCCGTGCCACCAGGCACTGAAGCTAGCATTTTTTTTTTTTTTTTTTTTTTTTTTGTGAAACTGACTGTGAATTAGAAAATGGTTGCTGTGCCACCTGGCACCTTATCTGCCCCACAAGATTTTTTTGTTGAGTATCACTGATCTAAAATATTCACTAGTTAAGAATCCTTTTAGGCACTTGTTTATGACTCTTGCAACTACGTAATATCAGAAATAGATTTGGACACATTTCTGCCTTTTGTTGACTGAGTCCATCTCAGAGCTTTTTTTTTAAATCCTCCAAATTAAACAACAAAATAAATAGTTTGTCCCTGCCCCCAAGAATGACACATAGAAGTGTGTTCTGATCAAACTCCCTTTCCAAAACCATTAGACATGACTGTTTAAAAATGAATGGTTGACTGTTTTGAAATGGGAAACAAACAGCAGGTCTCCCTGTTAAAGTCCAATGTTTTGTGTGGATTTATTCACAACTGAGAACGTGAAGCGAATTTCACAAAACATCATTATTTCTTTACAACTGTTGGAACAATACCAACTCTACCTTCTCTGTTAGGAAGAAATCCACACTCAAGCACACAATGATTTGAGTCAGGCTAAAAATGACAGCCCATCTGAAAGGAATCATATGGCAAGCACACTGACTTGATTTAAATTAAGTCTGTATTTGAGTCATAATGTACAGCATTTGGTAAATTGTCAGTTTGTTGCCCAACCTTCATTTAAGAGCGACAGAACGAGAAGAGAGAAAACGGGCTCCGCAGCTGAGAGCTGCAGACATAAAGTGAGAGAGAGCGCTCCCTGGAGTTAGACAGTGAGAGGTGTAGACAGCTGTGCCTCAGGCAGTAAAAGACTATGAATGTGTTTATTAAATGGACTTTAAAAGCATTCCCCTTCAAAAGAGGTAGATGCGATAGGCGGTGTACGTAAGTGTGTGTGCACTAGTTTATGCATGTTTTATAAATCTGTCTTTTCCAGTTGTGACAGAGGGGAAAAGAGATGTTAACTGAATACAAGTTCACAATGAAGTGATGAGAACATAAACGCTAGAAATATGTGTCTTCAGGAGTTTATTGGCTCTCCTGCTCCATGGTAACACCTAAGCAACACTCACTCCACAGAGTTAGACATAATGACTTATTCTAAACCTTTGAACAGCTACTGATAAAGAAAACTCTGCTTGACAGTAAAAGGACCAATCTGATGATATTTAGAGTTAGATTTTAAATCGTTGTACAGTATAATTATGACTTTATTAATTCAACATTCGCATTAGCTTCTAGTTAGATCAGCTGGAAGTACATCATTAAGTTTGTGCATTGTAGCTATGCAAATTAGCCAGACCTCATTTAACATTACTGTCATTTATTTGAGTTCCTTTTACAGGATTCAATATCAGTACCATTTATTGCAATTAAAAGATAGTTCTGTTTGTTTACAGCATGACAATACAGCAACATCATTTAATGAGGTCAGACATCTGGATTTTTTCACAAGATCAGATCAATGTGAGCACACTGATCAAACAAAGCCTTTGAGCTTGTTCAGACGGGGTAACTTCATAAAAACAATGAACTACAAGAGACAAATAAATGATAAGCAGGAATAAAGTATCAGTTAGTGACACAGTCAGAATATAGAAACCAAATGTCAATGCTGTACATATTCAACATTCATTAAATAATCCATCGGGTAAACTATGGCAAGTAGTTTAAAGTTGAGCAGGTTATTCTGCGTATTAATTGTGAGGGATGTTTACAATGGATAGTTGGGCATTGTTTGAAATCTGTCTCATCATGTGACTGTTCTTCGTGTCATCATGTTTCAGATCTCATTAATTACTTATACAAGTAAGTATTGTTGTAATAAATGGTAGAAACTTTGACCAAAGTGATTAAACTTGTAATAAAAGTCTTTTACTTTCAAGTAAGATCCAGACCCATCAAGGTTTGTTCCAAGCAAAAACATTTAAAAAGATTGACTTTATTAATCCCCAATGGGGAAAATCTTTTTTACACACACACAATACAATCACACACAGATGGAGCTTACAGACATGCAAATGTGGAGAGATGGTTGATTGATGGGCTGCCATGTACTGGCACCCTGGTAGCAGTTAGGGGTTTGGTATCTTTGGTGCGTCGCCTGGGCACAGGAGGTGAACTGACCCCTCTCCAGCTACCAGTCCACACTACATTAGCCCCTATTTTCAGTGTTATTATGGTTGAACAATGTGTTTTCTACGATCTGAGTGCAACATTTCACAAAGAGCCTTTCTGATATGTTTTATTCCCCTTTGGTGAGTGTCTCAGGCATGTAACCCAGTGAAGCAATCCACCATGGTGCACATTATACAGTATCCAACATGTATTCTAATCAGTCCCTTCAGTGTTTGTTGTGAGAGATTTCCTCAAACAGTATGAATGCCATTTTAAGATGCTGCAATAAACCTGTTTCAACAACATTGTTTCTGCCAAAGAAAAGAGAAGTCAGAGCAGTCTGGGTCTTTAAATCCTGGGTGGATTTATGCTGTACAGAAATGGAGCCGGTAATCTATCAAGAACATATGGTTGATTTGCTCACCAGGTACATGAAGTAAAAGTCTGTCTAATTTAATTTAGCATCTGTGTAGGTGAATGTAGTTAACAGTGCATTTCTTGTTCCACTGACCTCTTTTCTGTATTTCTGCCCACAGGCTGCATGAGGGACATACGCCTCAATGGTCGCTACATGCCACTGGACAGCCAGCCGCGAGATGGGGTTTCCCAGGTCAGCATGCAAGGCCTCTCCCTTGGGTGTTCATCCGACTCCTGCAAAAGGAACCAGTGTAGTCCACCCTTCACCTGTGTTGACTTGTGGAGAGTGCACGAATGCAGGTACACACAAATCCTGACACACCAAATATAACCACACAGTCGAGCACATTCGCACTTGGTTGTTCCACTTACACACTCATCATTTTGACACCTAGGCATGAAGACACATGCATTTCAACTCAGTCAACCTCTAAAGCCATTTCTCAGCTTTTGACCTTGGTATTATTTTTTCCACAGCCACATAAATGTGCTTTGAAATAATCTGGCCTTTACCTGTTTGAGAATGTGAGAAAATTGTGAAAGAAAGCATCCCTATAACCAATAACCATTCACTTTATGAAGAAGAAAACAAGGAAAAAGTCCAGGCTGGCATGAGAATGACAACAGGGACTCATTTAAACAACAGATAAATAGTATAACCAGTTCAGGCAATCATTTCAGATGTGCAGCTGTTTCTGTAAACAGGATGGAAATTTAACATGTTGGTCTTGCTGTCTGAAAAAGGGACATCACAACAGCAATCTTACAAGTGTGGACTTACTGTAGAAACATTTCCATAATACAGAATGTGTCTGATTTGACTGGAGCAGAAAAGATAAAAAAAAATCTTGTATAATGAGAATAACGCCAAATATTATACGTTTTTATTCAACCAACTTTATGTATGAATAAAAGTATATAACAAAACGCTTCACAGGACAAAAAATGAATCCCAATGCAACATCCTGTTTAAGGCTCATGCACTGCCAGGTAACATAGAATAGGCAGCAGAATTTGCTCTATAATGATGTTAAACGATAAATTTGATGTATAAAAGTGTAGTGGATGTAGCGATAAGAAAATAAAAGACCAATAACCATCCTCATCTTTCCTAATGTAACATTTTTAACTCTCTCTCCATCTGCTGCCTTTCAGGAACCAAGTTCCAAATATCACTACTGCACACAGTTCTTTCCTGTAAAGCCACCCATGTCTGAATAACAAAAAGCTTTCACTTCAACAGATGACACCTGCAATGTTGCTTATTCCATGTCTGGAAAGTGCTTCCAAAAATAAGCCACAGATTTTACAAAAGGATGAGTTTTCTTGTCATGTGGAGAACTACTCATCCTCTGAAAACAGTTGTATAATGTCATCTTTGACTCTGGTGGAAGCACTGTGAAGGTAACAACAACATTTCACAAAAAGCCTGCAACAAAATCTTACCAGGTCTAACAAAACTATGCGATGGAGTTGCATTATGGGAAGGACCCAGACTAGAGAGAATCTCAACCTTGGCGGCATCCATTTTTTTATAGTCTGTCTTTGTAAGTCCCACAACTTTATAGAGGTGCAACAGAACATCACTGCAACTATTTAAACATCTTTCAGGTGATTACTGATTGTGTCAGCGGCTCTGAGGAAGCTGACTCTGGTAGATCCCCTTCCCCAGTGTTAAAGTAATTGCTCTGGATAAAAGATGATTTAGATCACACATTTGCTGTTGTTAATTCTGTCTCAGTCCTTTAACAACATTCTTTCTGACCTTAGTCTACCCTTTGTTTCCACAGGCTTGTCAGCCTGGTTGACTGTCTTTTCAGGGCCGTGGATGTTATTGCACATACAAAACCTAAATTAATTTGATTTGATTGTGTCTGGCTGCTCAGTTTCTTGATTAAAAACCAAAGGTTGTAATGACAGAAATGTGAGGTGACTGCCAGACAATTTCCAAGTGCCAAACTGGTTGAAGGTCACCACAAAATACTTTGTTCATTTTGTTTTCTTTTGAAATTGATATGTGTTCTTTGAAAAACGAAAACTCATTTAGCCTTTTAGTCACGAGCAGAGCATCACATGAACTCAGATTAGCATTTACTCCCTCAGCCTGCCTGGCAGAGAAGAAATACTGTGGCGCAGCTTCAAAGTCAGTCCTACAGTGCTTCATATGACATCACACATTCATTTTAACTGGTTCCTCGTCACATCTGTTGGTGAATCGGCCTGTTAGATTTTGGCTCAATTGTCCAAATAAACCCCAAAAGCACAAAAAATGTATTTGCATTACTCTACAAATGAAAGTAGTTCTAAATGGGATGACTACCTGGGAGACTTAGTTGTTCGCAGGCTGTCCTGGTGCATACTGTATGTTGCTACAGGTTATTGGTGAGAACATGAGATACAAACCAGGAAATCCAGTATTGAGGCTTACTAAATATAATGACACAGTGGGGGCAGTTTATACAACTCTGGCAAGTACTCAGAACAATGTTCCTCTGTGCCTTGGTCTTTGTGAGGTAAACAAGCTTGGCCAAGAACACTGATTTGACAGTTGACACTAGACTACACTGCAGCAAAAGTTGAGCCAAGATCAACTTTTTGTCAGATGACGTTTATTCGTTTTTCACTCTGCCATGACCTGCCCAATATCCTATGTTTGCGGACTCATTCAAAATGAATGAGGAGGCAGTGTTATTGTCAGTCTAAACATGGCCTCAGAGAGACTCTTAAAAGTAAAAACCCCACAAGGTCCAGTGTGTTCAGCAACAGCCATGTCTCCTGTTAAAAGGTAATGAATAAGACAGTGGACCCCATCTGCTCAGTCACTAGGCTAAACGGCTAAAATGTTGGAGTTAATTATTTTCCCAGCCCTCTGACCCTGATGGGATTCACACTTTTGCTTCATCAACATTTCACATGCACTACTGTACGACTTTCTGTTATGAGGGTTAGTTTGTTTGTCAGCGGGAAATGGGAAATGTCGTGCAATGAAAAGGCACAGCAAACGAAAAACCCTCTCCTGTGGCACAGACCAAATGAAACACAGAGTGCTCTTAGCCACATACACTAATCTCAGCAATTTTTCTGCCATTGGAAACATCAGCCTCCATTCAGCCTCCTAGCTTTTAATCTTGTGTTTCCCTTTTTTCCCCACTTCTCTGATCCACTCACCCACATCATCCATCCTATTTTTTTTTTCTCCACAATGGCTCTCAGTTTTGCACTCTGCCCCACCATTTCTTCGTTTGTATGGCTCTCATCTTGCTCACTCCTGCTCAGTACCATTGCCACATGCCTTTTACTGTACACACACATACACATCTAAACACACTCACTCACAATCTCCCTTTCCATCCTTACCCTGCTTTCTTGTTCACCTTGTTCTGTTTTCACCACTTGACCTCAACCTTGGAAGTGATTAGAACAGTAAGTGTTGGCAGCATGTCCTCCATGAGCAAGTGTTTGATACCTAGTACTCTTGGGCCACAGTCAATAGTCAAATAATAACATACAACAGTAGTATAGGATCAAATACACATTTAGAATTTTTTCATGCACTCATTTTATCATTGATTAACAACCATAACTGTGCACAGTGGACAAAATGGTGTGTTTCACTCTAATATAATTATTAGAATGCTCGCTTAATTACAGTAGTAACTTACTTCCAAGGTCAAGGATCATATCATTAGTTAACATTATTCTGCTGAATTTCAGTTATGTTAATCCCTGTGTCTGTCCAGGTTTGACACATCCAACGTGTGGGAGCCGAGATACTACTAAATCACAATTTAGAGTAACATTTTTTTTTTCTTTTTCATTTTTCTATAGTAGGCTAATTTTCTATGGTAAACAAGGTTCAAGTTTGCCATAAGGTTGATTTGATCTTAAGTAATGTACTGCACTGTGACATTGTCATGGGCTATGTTTCCATTCAGTTTAAACACTCCCAAAAAACTCCAGGATACGGGTGATTCACTTCCATGAAGTTTACTGGGAATCTTGTGAAACTGTAACACAGTACAATGAGATATTGATATCATTAAAGAAGCTAAACATACAGTAGCAAGGTAAATAAACATAAGGCTAACTTAGCTTAGCATAAACTAATTAGCGTCTTAACCATCACAATATTCTTAAAAACTCAAAAATAAGTGATGACTTAATGTTACAAGGTGAAAAACACTTACAGACGTTGCCTTAGCAAAGAGGGAGAAAGAAAAGCAATCAACTAAGAAGCTGACGACTGAGAGAGCTGACAATTGATCATAGCTGATCACGGCAGTTGGCAGTTGGCAGTTGGCAGTTGGTAGTTGGTAGTTCTATTCTTGTTTCCCAGCATGCACTGGTTCTAGGTTGCTATGGTTACAAAGATAAACAAACCACACTAAGCTGCTGAAACAGAATAATAAACATGTTTTCTAGGGGCATAACACTCCCCGCTTGGGGTCTTTAAAGAGCCCACATTAATGAAAAGAATCGGTCTTTGGAGAGAGAAGCAGAACTACTTCTGTAATGGGTCGAGAGAAAGTCTTTCTGCTTCCGTCCTTGATGACTTCCACTTCGACTTTCCGGACCAGTCCATCTTCTCCTGGAAAGGTTTTTGTGATGATGCCCATAGGCCATTGATTTCTTTTCGCCTGATTGTCTTTCAGGAGGGCTACGTCTCCTTCTTGGAGGTTTGGTCGTTTTCCTTGCCACTTGTGCCGAAGCTGCAATGTTTTGAGGTATTCGTGTTTCCACCTGTTCCAAAACATATCTGCTAGGCCCTGAACTTGCTTCCACTCCTCTCTGAAGAGATCCGCTTCCTCAAAGCTGCCTGACGGAGGAGGAGGTGCAGAGCCTGTCTTGAGGGTCAGGAGCATTGCTGGGGTGAGGATGAGAGGTGAATCCGGATCCGATGACACTGGGATGAGCGGCCTAGCATTCATGATTGCAGCTACCTCGGCCATGAGTGTAGTCAGAACCTCATGTGTCAGGTGAGACTTCCTCTGCTCAAGCAGCATGCAATCTAAAATACGGCGGGCAATGCCGATCATTTGTTCCCATGCGCCGCCCATATGAGACGCATGGGGTGGGTTAAACACCCAGATGCAACTCTGTGAGTCCAGGTACTTTTCCACACTGTTAAAGTCTGGATTTGTCTTGCACAACTCCAGCTCGCGGGAGCTGCCGATGAAATTAGTTCCGCAGTCAGAGCGAATCTGCTTTGCGGGGTCCCTGACTGCAAAGAACCTCCTTAGGGCGTTGATAAAGCTGCTGGAACTCATTGCCTCGATCACCTCGATGTGAACTGCCCTTGAACACATACATGAGAACATCACAGCCCATCGTTTAGAGTTGGAGACTCCTCCTCTTGTGCGGCGTGAGACAATGTCCCATGGTCCAAAGACGTCGACACCTACGTAGGTGAAAGGAGGTGCTACTTGTAGCCGTTCTGCTGGCAGGGCTGCCATCTGCTGATGTTCGGTCTTTCCCCTCAGTTTTCTACAAGTGATACATCTGTGAAGCAGACTGCTGATACAGCGTTTAGCTCCCACCAGCCAGAACCCTGCTGCTCGAATGGCACCTTCGGTCAGATGTCTTCCTTGGTGTTTCACTGCTTCGTGATAGTGAGACACAAGCAGGGTTGCGAGATGATGCTGACCAGGAATGATGATAGGGTGAGTCTCGTTCATGCTCAGACCTGACTGTCCAATCCGGCCTCCTACCCTAAGAAGTTGATCTTGGTCCAATGTGGGGTGCAATTTCCACAGTCTACTGGAAGATGGAATGTTGGATCCTGAATTTATACACTTAAGTTCCTCTGTGTAGCACTCATTCTGGACACTCTTCACAATGCACACTTTGGCTCTCAGCAACTCTTCCTCTGTAGGACGACAGATGTGCCACCCCTGACATTCATTCTGGGTGGAGTGGGCGAAGGAACGAGCTACGTGGATGAGGTGGGCTATGGCTGTGAGGAGAGTGCTGAACTTGGAGAAGCGTTCGAAGCATTGTGGGTGTACCACATTTCTGGTAACATGTGTGAGACTTGTCACCACGTGAGGACGTACTTCAGAGTCGGTGTCAGGGTCAATAAGGTCATAAGTCTCTTGAAGCTCAGATAAATGCAAAGATGTTTCATGGAGAAAGGCTGGTCCCTTGAGCCACGTTGTGCTACTAAGCAAGGCTGGTGTCACAGTTCTTGACCCAATGTCAGCTGGGTTGAGATGCGTTGGGATGTACTTCCACTGGCCGGGACAAGGTGATTGATGGATTCGTTGGACCCTGTTGTGTACGTAGACATAGAATCTCCTTGACTGGTTGTGGATGTACCCCAATACAACCTTACTATCTGTGTAATAGGTGATGTTGTCGAATGTTGTGTCCATCTCTGTGACTACCATTTCGGCAATCTCGACGGCAAGAACAGCCGCACAGAGTTCGAGTCTCGGAATAGTTAAGCCAGGCTGGGGTGCCAACTTTGCCTTCCCGAAGACAAAACCAATCTCGGTCTGTTCTTGGTGGCTTGTCACCTTGATGTAGGCCACGGCTGCTATGGCTTTGACTGATGCGTCTGCAAAGACACAGAGTTCTCTTCTTCGTGCACCTGCGGTGGAGAAGGAAGTGTAAGGGCGTGGTATTTGGAGCCCCTCTAAGTCTTGGAGTGACTGTTTCCATCTAGTCCACGCAACCTCCATGTCTTTGGGGAGAGGTGAGTCCCAGTCCTCTGCTTGCGTTGTGAGTTCCCTGAGTATCAGTCTTCCATGAACCGTGATGGGTGCGAGGAACCCTAGAGGGTCGTAGAGGCTATTTACAGTTGAGAGTACCCCTCTGCGGGTGAATGGTTTCTGGTCATCTTCGATTTGAAACATGAAGGTGTCTGAACGTATGTTCCAGAACAATCCGAGGCTACGTTGGATGGGCAGATCATCAACGAAGAGATCTAAGCTGTTGACATCCTTGGAGCGATCTTTGGATGGGAATGCTTCAATGACTGCAGGTCGATTTGAAGCGATTTTGTGTAGCCTGAGGTTAGAGGCTGCAAGCATCTTCTGTGCTCGCCCGAGGACGCTGATGGCTTCTTCCTCTGTGCCAAAGGACTTCAAAGCGTCGTCAACATAGAACTCGCGGTCGACAAATCTTCTCGCGTCGCTGCCGTAGTCAGCTTCTGCTTCCTTAGCTGCCCGTCGCAAACCATACACTGCAACGGCAGGCGAGGGACTGTTCCCAAAAAGATGAACCCGCATTCTGTAGTCCACGATGTCGGAGGTAGGGTCGTTGTTCCTATACCACAGGAAGCGGAGAAAATCCCGGTGATCCTCCTTCACAACAAAGCAGTGGAACATGTGCTCAATGTCGGCAGTGATCGCCACCTGTTCCTTCCTGAACCTCATAAGAACACCTAGCAGGCTATTGTTAAGGTCAGGGCCAGTGAGCAAAACATTGTTGAGTGACACTCCTTCACATGACGCACTGCTGTCGAAGACCACACGGATCTTATCTGGCTTCCTAGGGTGATACACGCCAAACAAGGGCAGGTACCAGCACTCCTGTCCAGGCTGCACTGGCGGGGCAGCTTCTGCGTGTGCCTTCTTGAGCATATTCTCCATAAACTCTAGGAAGTCGGCTTTCATCTGTGGTCGTTTTTCCAACGTGCGCCGGAGTGAGACAAGACGGTCGAAAGCCTGTTTCCTGTTGTTGGGCAGCCGCTGTCTCGGTAACCGAAAAGGTAAAGGTGCGACCCAACTGTTGGAGCTGTCCTGGTAGCACTCAGCTTCCATTAGCTTCAGAAACTCTAAATCTTCCAGGGATGGAGCGAGTCTGTGGTCGTCGGGAGTACGAGCAAAGACAGTTTGCCCCATACGGTCTCCAATGAGTGTCATTGAGCTGTACGTGGAGGTTAGTGCTGGATGGTGCTGATTTTTAGCTTGATCAAATACCTCTTTCACTCTGATCTGATTGTTGCATGGCTGGAGATGACTTGTACGACCATTCTCTAGGATGGCTGTTTTGAAACTTCTCACCTCGAGTGGCCTGTGAGCGCCTCCAAGGCACACATCACCAACGATGACCCATCCTAGATCAAGCCTTTGAGCAAACGGTGCATATCCTGGGCCACTTATCTGCTCTCGGACCTTGTGCACTTGTAAGATGTCTCTGCCCAGTAGGAGGAGTATCTTGGCGTCAGGATCCAGAGGCGGGATCTTGTTGGCGATGTGCTTCAGGTGGGCATGATGGTAGGCTGCATCTGGCGTAGGAATCTCAGCACGGACGTTAGGGATTTGGTTGCACTCGAGAAGTGTAGGTAGAGGAATGCTTATTTTCTTGTTCACTGGCTCCACAGTGTAACCGTTGGCTCTTCTCCCCGCTGTCTCTGTACTTCCCGCACAGGTCTTGAGCGTGTATGAATAGGAGCCTCCAAAGATCTTGAAAACCTCAAAGAACTCTGATCGTGCCAGGGAGCGATTACTTTGCTCGTCCAGTATAGCGTACATTCTCTTGGACTCCTCTCTGCGTCCGTTTGGGAACACGCTGACGAGGCAGATCTTGGCACATGCTCTGGCACTCAGGCCTTCCCCACATACTTGTGTGCACGTCGACTTGACCTCCTGGTTGTCCGCTTTGTCCTCCTCCCCGCTATCCTCTGAAGTGGAAGGGGACGACTTAGATTTCCAGGTAAGTGGGTAGGGGTGAAGTGCTGTCACGTGAGCGGTGCTCTCACACTCCGTACATTTTATCTCAGCGGTGCAGTTCTTTGCAAGATGTTTCTTTCTCTCTGCTGGAGCTTGCGTGAAGAGGTTAAAGCTTGGGTCTGTGCGAGCCCTTGCCTCTGAGGAGATGAAGTTTACCAACACGGAGAAAGGTGGGAAGCTAACAAAATGTTCTTGTTTGTATCTTGTCCCAAAGTAGAGCCACTTTTCTTGCATGTTGTATGGGAGTTTCTCGATGATAGGCCTAGTTCCTCTGGAGGTATCCAAGTACGACAAACCTGCAAGGTAGCCATCTTCTTTGGCGGCTTGTAGCTCTGACAACAGGTCGGCTAGATCCCTGAGTCTCTGTGGATCCTTTGTTGTGACCTTTGGAAAGTTTTCTAGTTTGTTGAACAGAGCTTGTTCGACAGCCTCTGGAGAGCCGTATACTTCATCTAGGCGCTCCCATGCCATGCACAGTCCAGTAGCAGGATTTCTAATGTTGACTGTTTTTATTCTTCTTGCTTGTTCTGCTGATCCTTCTCCCAGATACTTGATAAGGAGGTCGAATTCTTCAGCAGCAGACAGATCTAGATCGGCGATAGCAGTCTGGAACGATGTTTTCCAGGCCCAATAGTTCATTGGCTGGTCATCATATGTGGTGAGACCTGAAGTCACCAGGCGGTTGCGTGCAAGATATTTGATGAGGTCTCCGGTGATTGTAGAATGGTCATGGCTAGCTCCATAAGGTGTCGTGTGGACGGGCGGGTGCACAGGAGCTGAGGAATCCTGTCTGGAGTTCTGTTGTGGACTTGTTCTGCTGAGCTGAGGAGCTGGAGAGGAGTACAGAGGGTGATTGAAGCTTTGTTGTGGCGGTGCCCCACTGGTTTGAGGGGCCTGAGGAGCGTGGTGTGGAATAATGACAGCAGAAGCAGCAGCTTGGGTTGGACTAGTATTGAGATGGTGGGATGTTGAAGCGATTACGCTGGTAGGTTGAAGGTGTGGAGGATGAAACGTTGGTGAAGCATTGTCGCTCTCTCTTTTGGCAGGTAAACCCTTGCTGCTTAGGCTGGCTTGTTCTGACACAAAGGCGGCAATGCGCTGGTCTTTGATAGATTGGGGGACCAGGCTGTTGACCTCACTGCGTACTTCAAAACCCATATCTTGTAAACCAGCCACAAGTGTATTTGCCTCTGCTATGGCAGCATCTTTTTCTTTTTCAACGTTTAATGCATCTAGATTGGCTTGAATACGTGCCTGCTCCACTTTAAGTTCAATTTCCCTCTGCGAATGTGCCGCTCTAGCTTGCGCTGCTTCAGCCTTTGCCTTTGCCATGGCGATGGCCATGCTAATCTTTGAGCTGGACGATGTACCAGATGAGCGACTGCTTCTTGAGTGCACAGTCTCAGACTGGTTATCTCCATTTCCTTTATTGTTGTTGCTACGTTGTGACATCATGACTCACTGCGTTTTCAATATCAGGAGAAGGAAGCTAGTGTGAAGCCGTCTGGAGGCTGTAGAGTTAGCTGCTTCTTGATAATGAGTTGCTCCGTAGGATGGCAATCCTTGTGTCCCTTGTTAGCTGTATTGCCGTCTTTTCACTTGGTATTGAGTTGCTCTGTAGGATGGCAATCCTTGTGTCCCTTGTTTGCTGTATTGCCGTCTTTTCACTTGGTATTGAGTTGCTCTGTAGGATGGCAATCCTTGTGTCCCTTGTTTGCTGTATTGCCGTCTTTTCACTGTCATGGGCTATGTTTCCATTCAGTTTAAACACTCCCAAAAAACTCCAGGATACGGGTGATTCACTTCCATGAAGTTTACTGGGAATCTTGTGAAACTGTAACACAGTACAATGAGATATTGATATCATTAAAGAAGCTAAACATACAGTAGCAAGGTAAATAAACATAAGGCTAACTTAGCTTAGCATAAACTAATTAGCGTCTTAACCATCACAATATTCTTAAAAACTCAAAAATAAGTGATGACTTAATGTTACAAGGTGAAAAACACTTACAGACGTTGCCTTAGCAAAGAGGGAGAAAGAAAAGCAATCAACTAAGAAGCTGACGACTGAGAGAGCTGACAATTGATCATAGCTGATCACGGCAGTTGGCAGTTGGCAGTTGGTAGTTGGTAGTTCTATTCTTGTTTCCCAGCATGCACTGGTTCTAGGTTGCTATGGTTACAAAGATAAACAAACCACACTAAGCTGCTGAAACAGAATAATAAACATGTTTTCTAGGGGCATAACAGACATAGTTGGCTCCATATTGCAAGAATAATTCTGCTGCTCATTTTTCTGTCTTCTATTAACAGTTGGTGAGGATGCATCCTTCATGTGCAGAAGGTCCTTTTATGGGTTTTTGTTTAAGAATGACTTAGCTAGAGACAACACGAAGTTAGCTATAGACAAGGTTCTGAGTTAGGGTTAGCTAAAGCTAGCTAACTTTAGCTATAAATCTTTACAAAGCTTTGATATTTTACTAAATTAAATTAAAATCGGCTAGTGAACTCTGTCAGTTCAGTTGACACAATCATTGCCTTGAAAATCCTGTGTTGTTCTTTGCCAAATTGAAGATACATTTTTTTCAAGTTACAAAGGTTTTCAATGGCACATCTGCCACCGCTATTGTAAACTTCATATGTGCTAATATAAGCTTGACATGCATAGAAACAGAAACTAATGGGGGTGGGAGAGCGGGTAGGCCTAGGTTTAGGGTCTATTTAGAGTATAAAACTAATAGAATGGACACATAAGCAAAGAAAAATTCATATAAAAGCTAAAATAATGTTTAATATTAGTTTACAGTAGCACCATACACAGTCTTAAACATTATTATTATTTGGAAGGACTCCGGGGATTCTTTTGTATTTTGTTGCTTTTTTTTCCCCACTGTCCTTTGTGCAACATAAAACACAAGTTGAATGGCAGCATAAAACTGAGATGAAATCTCCTGAGAGTGGTCTCATTTCAGAAAATTGGTCCAAACCAGAGGCGATCAGCCTTCAAAAACTCCAACAACACCACACCTGTCACTAATTACTGAGACCATGAGTGCGTTTGCATCCTCATGTTTTTTATTAGAAGACACTCATCACAGTACTGACTCCACTCATGGCTAATGACAGGCAATGATAAGAGCTAGAAAAGAGAAGCACTTTTGTGTAGTTGACTGACAGGCATCTTTTATTCAACACCTACACCAACCAGGCATAATGAATACTGAATGCTGAGCTTTTGTTACAGCATAATAATCCCACCCACAGTTAATTACATTTTTAAAATGTTGTTTCAAACAGCTACAGGTCAGTGTTTTTTCCCCGTTATCAAGATTACTGACATTTAAAACTACTTAGTAGAAAAAAGTATGAGGCCTAGAAAAGAGATTTTAAAGACATTTCTGACTTTGGCTTTCTTGGACACATAGTTCCACTTGTATAGGCCCCTATGAAAAAAAAACTAAAATCACATATAGTCTTAGTTCTAGACTGAAATGGCCAGAAGAGTCCTGTCTGAAGGCTCTAATGGGAATGGCTGTACTGTGGCTCGTGTTGAAATGCTGGAAAAACAATCAATAAAATCCTAAAATCAGTTTTGCAGCCAGTAGTAAGTAGAAAAGCAAACAATTTTAGACTGTGTTCCCTCCTTTTGGCACTGGTTAAACTCATCTAATACCTGCATTCTGTACAAGATGGACATAAAATAGAGGTGTAGGAGAAAGTTTTACATAAACAAGTAGTCCTCAGCTAGCAAAAATGGATATAAGGATATCAAACAGGGGGTATCATGGTAACAGGTTTTATTAAAATTACATCTAAATATCTCCATAGAGACACGAACCATGGTAGTAAAACATGTTTAACAGTATAGTACAGGTATGTCCAAAGTCCAGCCCGGGGGCCAATCATGGCCCACGGACAGATTTCATGCGGCCCGAAGCTTCACTTTTATAATATATTATTTATGGGCTGCTAGGATTGTCAGATACTGTATGGCTGGAAGATTTGGCTTTTTTGGTTGACATAATAAAGCATTTGAATGCACTAAACGTTAACCTCTAGACATAACTAGGACATAACTGCTGCTGTTATGTACCTGTAGATGCGACATAAAATATTACTTTCTGAATGACTTTGTGTTACTCATAATAAGTCATGTTTAAAATGAACATGAACTTAAGATCTGTATCAGCTTCATGCAAGTTTAACGTATTCCATACTATTTATTCTTTGTTATCTGACTCCAGATGTGAAAGAAAGGAAGAACTGGTTTTTAGATTTGTTCATGCCTGATGGCTTAGATTTGGTTACATTGCCATTTTTAAAAAATGATAATTGTTAGAGAACAGTGTATTTGTATGTAACTCTTATTGTTCATTGTTTTTGTTAGTATTGGCCCCTGGGCATCTTCACAATGTCAAATCTGGCCCTCTTTAAAAGAAGTTTGGACACCCCTGGTATAGTACAATACTATAAATGCCATTATGTTCTAGTGAAAAAAATGTGTTTTCATTAATTGTTCATGATAGAATATCTATTTTAATTTAATGTTTGGATTTTCACTCGCTATACACCTGGATGGTCATGGTAAGCCGACTACAACAATTAAAAGTTGTCTGTAATCCTAAAGCTGCACAACGAAGGATGAGAATGGAGTCACAAGTAGTTGTAGTAGCAGCTATCCCAAAGAGAATCTCACTCAGTTCTATGGAGCATTTTTAGTGTCTTTCAGGTGATCTGATTCACTCTCACCACTTTCTAAAACCCTGCTTCCAGCAGCAGAAGGCATCTTGGCTAACTTCAGATAAACTCACTGTAGACAGCATGCCCAGCAATTAGCAGCTGATGTTTTTAGAAAAATCAGAGCTGGAAAGGACATTTATATTTGTCTGTTGGCTGGAAACTCCAAGTGAATTTATATGTGTCTGATGTCTACATAGAAAACTGTTTGCTGCTAACACATTTGCAATAATGACTCTATAGAAACCATGTTCTGTATACTTAATTTATTTAGCTGACCCTATTTCAAATGCATGTAGCACAGAGTATTTAGAATATATTTTGTTTTTGAAACCTGTGTTGTTTGTATAAAGTGAGTTAAGGGGTTACGCCATACTTACAGCAACCACGTATATAGATTCCAAGGTTACAGTGTAGACTATTTCGTAGCTTTGTGTTTCATCAGAAATGTAACTACACATCAGTGTTACAGCAGCAACTGAGGTACCCAGTGGGGACTGCAAGAAGTGTGATTGATCAGTATAGGCTGCTTGTGCTTGTGACATGAGGCAAGTTGAAGAAAAAACTAAATATATTATTAATGATAATATATATTATTAATTAATAATGTTATTAATAATTAAAGCACACTACTGCCTGGTGATGTACATTACTATGCGTCTAGTGTTTCGGTGGTGCTATCAACAGGTCAAATCTCTCGGCATCAACTGTGAGGTCCTCTCATTCTACTCTTTGGATTGAACATATTGTGTATGCATGTGCACGTGCTGTTGGGTGATGAGATGTAAGTATGGCAGCACACATTGCTCTACAGCATGACTAGAGGTCAAAAACCCCAGCTACACAGGATACACTAAATGAGAGGGGAAAATTATGGTCAAGAATGAAAAATACCCAAATGGATGACTATGAGACAGCGCATGGAGACAGGATGTCAGTGCTGGATGCTTACACACCACCGCGCAACATCCCAGACCTCTGTAATGTTGCCAGTGAACGTAAATCGCAAGAGCAGATTAGTTGCATATGAACATAATTCACAGGAGGCTTGTGTTTTAGAGAAGATGCAGTAAGTTAACCCTTTAGTGTCTTGTCGGGATTAGTTTTATGGTAGAAGAGGAACACTTATGAGATAAATTAGAGTAGCATTTTAAATTTAATGTTGCTGTTTCATAGTTAAGTTGAGTCAATATTTATAAGCATGAACAAATCTCCAGAGAACCAGAGGCAAGACTCATCTCTGATGTCATCAAAATGTACAGCCTGGAGCTGCTCCATAGATACTGAATGGGATACTGAATTAATGGGCTCATAAAATGTTTGTTTGAGCTGTTACACCCAAATGAGCTTTTAATTATAGTGGTGCTTTCTGAAGTGAGGCAGAAAATGTGCCCCTGTCTGCATAAAATCATTCTAGTTATTGCCAGTGCCGCAGTCAGCATTTCCATCTCCTCCAGTTCATTCTCTATTGAGGCGTGCACCTGTGTGAGATCACTGATCAAAGGAGAGTGATTAACTTTTTTCCACTGTGGGAAATGGTAATAAACATCCAATAAGACTTTGTTTTATCGTGTATATTCACGTTCATTTAAGTTTCTAATGCTGCGACTGTCCAATCACATTTGTCATCCTTGTTCCACTCTTTTCTTTTGCATGCTGTTTTTTTTTTTCTTTGATACATCTGTAACTGCTTGGAATTATTACACATTCTGCTGCCATGCACATCCAAATGATCTTAATCTGCATGCAATTTATAGTTATATTTTTGTTTATCTCTTCTTTCCCTCCCGTCCCTGTCCAACCCTTCTTTGCAGATGCCCTCCTGGCCACATGATCCGTGTCAATGGGACCAGGAAGTCCTGTGTCTACACCCTCTGTGCTACACGGCCTTGTCACCGGGGGACCTGCGTGGCCCAGTCGCCATCAAAATTCACCTGCCACTGCCCAGAGGGTTACAGAGGACGCCACTGCGAGACGACACTGGCAATCTACCGGGAGGACGTGGGCCTCAGCTTCAGCTCCCTTTTCGCCATCTGTATTTGCTTCATGGCTTTACTAGGTAAAACTGCATGTTACACATATTAATGAGGATGTAATTGAGAAATGACAGCACAGCATGAGGGGTTTTGTTAAGCTTGTGTGTGTGTATTGAGGCTATGATAGCATCTTGCCTCTTCCTATGAAACAAAGATCTTAAAGAAGCACAGTGCTGAAAAGGAACCCAGCCAGGATCAGAAATTACCCCTCCACAGGTATTTGTCAACCTGTGGTCTGTTCTTATTTGTTCAGTATGATTTTTTACATAACACACATACACACACTAGTAACACTGTTGCCACACAGTCCAGTGTGTCCCCATTACATTTTTAACCAGATTCTCACCATGGCAACATGTAAAAATAACCTTAACACACTCACACAGGGCTGCAACTGACAATTATTTTCATTATGAATTACTGTGCCAGTCATTGTTTCGACCTCAACTAACCTTGGTCCATAAAATGTTATTAAATGATGAAATGTGTTGATTATCGCTCTTTCCCAAAGCCCTAATCCCTCAAATGTCTTCTTTTGTCCGCATCCCAAACATATTCAGTTTACTGTCATGATATGACCTGATCATCTACTTCTGAGAAGCTGAATGAATCAGTCGTTGCAGCTCTACTTACACCCCCACCCCAGAAGACAGAATGCACTTTAACAGAGATCTTTACAAACAAACCTGACCATTACTAAACAGAAAGTAGATCCCTGGAATTCCTTTAGCTGTTATAGTAAACTTCATATTATAGAAAATTTACTACAGCAGGTTAGGACAGCCATCGAGTTAACACGAAGGTTGATGTGCTTCACTGTGCAGTTACCGAGATTGACAAATGCTAGACCTGATTACCACAAAAGTGACAAGTCTGTTACAGTACAGCACAGACACAGAAAATTTTGAAGCTCTGAGCTTGTTGTACAGGAATGTGGATATAGCAAGACCTTAACGATGATGTTTTCACACTCAGACTAACCTGAGGGACCTGAAAACACGCACAACTTTGAATTGGACTGATTAGCAACATATATTGGGTGCCTTAAATGTCAGAACCATTCATTGTGTCCACAGCCCAAAATATAGAACACTGTCGCACTGGTTAGACAGTCACTAAAACTCAAAAAACAGGGACAAAGATACTGAGGCAAAGATACTGCTGTGGGAGATGAAGGGACAGGTTCATGCCAGTGTTGTGGAAACAATAATAAGTTAGTTCTTGTATTTCCATCATTTATTAGGCTTACTCCCTCACTAACACAGTCAACAGATGAAGCAGCAGTGGCTGTGACACACAGCTCATGGGGCCAGTTTAGATACTTAAAAGCCAAGTACTGCAAGTGATGGCTGTGCAATGTGTGCTGAAATTTATACTAATTCTCGCAGTTAGAACATTAAATCTGAACACTATCTAAGCTCATTGTTCTATATGAATAGACGTCCATTAGAAATCTTTGAAAAAATGTGCTCCTCAGAACGCCACAATTTTCCTCATCAGATTTCGAAGTTTCCTTAAGTATCAACGTAATCCACTGATAGTTGTCTGTATGTCTATGAGTACATGCAGAACTTGATTGATGATGCACTTCTGAAAAATGGGAGTTAAAAGTGAAGCTAAAGTGCCACAGCTGACTCCATACTGCTTGTCTACACACCCCCACCCCCAAGTCATTATGGGCATGATTTTACCAGTTGTCTTTGTTATTTGGGAAACTTTAAAAGTCTTTTTAGATTGGATATTGACGTGTCCCTGGCCTCCATAATGAACTGTTTTATATAGCTTAAAGCCAGTAATGAACAGACCATAGTTTCACTGTGGTCAGACTTTCATATCCGAAAGGTCAGAAAGTCTCAGGAGGAATCGGAGGTTAGA
Organism: Sciaenops ocellatus; assembly: GCA_033000465.1. Taxonomy (NCBI): domain Eukaryota; kingdom Metazoa; phylum Chordata; class Actinopteri; family Sciaenidae; genus Sciaenops; species Sciaenops ocellatus. The sequence goes on along the minus strand of CP136888.1, from coordinate 4,837,808 downwards.
ACTATTGCTACTAAACCTCTGCAGAGGTACTATACAAGCACTTTCTCTGGCCTCTGGGTGGATGAACTGCAACACACTGATCTGTCTGGTTGGCTGTTTAAATCCACTTTTTTCTGGCTGCCTGGTTGTCTGTTTTCGCTTGTTGAATATTCATCTGCCTGTACCTTTAGATCTGTGTTCCTATTCCTTAAGGATCGTCTGTTGAGAAAGTGCCTCAGGCACAGTCGTACACAGAGAATGAGTTGTCAGTACAATGGCATGTTCCCTTTGTTTAATTGAGGACAATACAACAGAACAGTAAAGAGCAGTATGAGACAGAGTGCAGTACAAGATAGGAAAACAGATCAGAGAAGTGCAGAATAAAACAGGACACAACACAATACCAGAAGAAAAACAAGAGGGAGGTGAAAAGATTACAAAGGTGTGGAGGCACGCAGCAACACAGAGAGAGAAGGGAAAGCAGGAGGTCCATAATGCTGAGAAGGAAGGTGTCAATGTCACACTGCTGCTGGCCATGTCTGCTTGTCATTGGTGATTCAGAGCCGGCATCTCCATCCCTCCCTGAGACCAGACAGACACAGTTCAAATGATCATTTCTCCGTCTCTTCTTTTCACCTCCATTCAACAATGTCTCCCTTCAAACTTTGCTTTGGGCTCATATTGAATGCGACATCTGACCTTGATCCTGCTGAGGCTCTGTTCTGTTTTAAGTGTTAATTACTTGATTTGTAGGCGTATAAGGTGCTGTTTACCCAAACCTGCAGAAATTGAGATCAATGCTCCAGGGGCTTTGGTAGTAATTCCAATCGGTAGAGCATTCCCTGCTCGATCAGTCAAGCGTTCCTCACTCTGAAATTTAAGTAGCAGCAAGAGGGACTTTTTTTTAATGCCTTCATCCAATATTGGTTGTACGGACTCCAAATGTTTGAATAGCCAGAACAAAAGGAGGACAGCAACTCTCTCATGAAAAATGGGCTGCTTTTGACAATGTTCTGATGATTCTGGTGAAGATTAAACACAAAACCACTCCAAAATAGATTTCATCTTATTGTCCAGTCGCATATGGTCAGCTGTGAAAAGTGAGGATATATACTACTCTATCACAGCCTTTTACTGAAGAAAGTCTAAATTGATTGGGATTTAGCACTAGGGATGGCGATGATGGTCAGCTGGGCCTCCTTTTTGGTCCAGACAGAAATAACTCAACAACTATTGGAAGGATTGCCTTTAAATTTTGTCCAGACAGTGATGGTTTTCAGAGGACAGTTTTAGTGATCCCCTGTCTTTCCTCTAGCATACTACAAATGTCACACCGAGGTGGACATATGTGGTATTGAATGAGATGTCTCAACAACTATTAGATAGATTTCCATGAATTTTAGTACAGGGAGTCATGTCAACACGTTCTCACTCCTGACTCGTCAAATACTGCTGCTTGGTTAATGCCCATGCGCTTCAAACCCCTCTAGTGTCTTCTCTGGTCATGCAAGGCTTCACATTAAAGTCAGCAATAATAAATATGCAATGACTGATTAGACTTCCAAAATGCTTGCTGAGAAACATTTCACATTATATGAGTTTAAACAGTTGCAGTAACGCATTAGATGCAGTGACTTTGCGATGTGTTATGCAGTTGAGTTGATGCCCCTTGTCTGAATAGTTTCACCCAAAGAGAAGTCTTGGAGTTGCTCTGTTACTCTTTGTATTGATGTGATTGAGAGACTGGCAGAGCTGACCCAGTGGCAGTCCCCAGGGTGCTCCTCTGGGGTTGTGAGTTCAGAACAAAGTTTCTAGTTGAGAAATGTCAGCTACACACGAAGTCAAAGTCCAATCTGCGCTCTCTTGACAATATTAATGATTGACGACAATGGGTACATTCATTGTTTGCTTATTTTGGTTTCTACATGTTTGTAGTTGTGTGTAAATATCTTACTATCTTCACATGTAACTTCTTCTTGTATTTCTATTGTCATTTCCCTCTATCAACATTGTTTCTCTGTGTTCTTAACCTAATTTATTAATGTTGGTTTGAAATGTACATTCTCGCCTGTATTTCTGGAATTGTCAGTTTATTTTTCTTGCATTCCCTCTTAAACTGCTCGTTACTTGTGCAGAATACACAATACATGTTTGATGCATCTATTTTCTAGTAACACAGAGAACTTGTATTATTATTCCTCTTTGAAAGGGAAAGTGCAAGTCATTGAGAGATGACTTGTTTTTTCAACCGAACTGCCAAAGTTAAAATGAATATGATATGGTATATTCATTCTTTAACATGACCAATTTCTTCATTGTCAAGCAATATTATATTATAATATATTTGTAGATAGGTATATCATTTTATTTAATTTAAAAATAGATGAAGATCCTGAACTGGTATTTTGGAAATTCAAAATGAAATTGCAAACCTAGAAGGACTTTAAATTGAAACAGATTCAGAATTTTGTTTCATTCTCACATTTCCCTCTGTTGTTTTCTGTTAAGAACAAAAAAGCATCAAATGTTTAGACTTTTCAAGTAACTTTTATAAGCAACAATCTAACACTTACTGTATGTCAGTATGACAGCAAATGTCCATACCTACAGCGGCTGCACAAATTTCTTTAAGTAGACAGATTCAAACATGTTTGTAGTGCAAACACTGGTCACACATTTTGGGTTCCACATAGATGGTCTGTGCAGATCCTCGCAGATATGAACAGATGATAAAATCTGCGTACTCTGGACCCTCATGGACACGCTGATGCAGAAAGTATAATTTAGGCTTTTGTTTTAAGAGGACTATATTGTATTTTTAACTCAAACATGGCAAATGAAAGCATAGTGGGAGTTATAAGGTCATTTCTAACATTAAATGGTGGTCTGATCATCTAAAATCTTGAATGTTGGGAGTTTAATGCGAGCTGTGAAACATGCCATCATGGTGCATTCTGGTACGTTTGCCCATTAATCACCATAGAGACGTCAGCACAAATGGATGGTGGAAAACCCCTGAGAAAGGCAGCAGCCATGTTCTCCATTCAGTCATTGACAATTAACTACCTTTTTTTGAATGGTCAGTGACCTCAAACAGTCATACATGCTTAGAGTGTTGATTAAAACGGGATATCAGATTAGGAACACAGATGTTGATCAATGAGTCACATACTGAATATATCCGTAGAGTCATGAGTTAAGTAATCAGTTCCATGATTCTTGCCTTGATTCTATCGTACCCAAGTCCTTCAAGGTGAGGATGTTTTCAAGGTTATCTTCAGAGAAGGACTAAGAAAAGAAGATGGCAGTTAGTATAGCATGAGAGAAATGTAACTAAGTGTTATTTATACTATTTAAAATGGGCCTTAATCTAGGAGTCACTAGAGCCGCAGAATTTTGCCTGTTCTAGTAGCTGGATTCAGTTTCTGTTTGGATTTGTTAAGCTTCAAAACTACTTCAAACCTGTATCAAATCTTTTATCTCTCTCTTTTCTAATTTCAAAAGAGCAATGAACAAAGGTACTGACCATTGTTTTTGTTATGTTAATGTAAAACTGCAGCAAATTACAGCAGATAATATATTGACTGTACTAAATGAACATCATTCTATAAGCAACTTACTCAAAAGAAAAACAAGTAAATTTATTATTATTATTTTTTTTTATCTTTGTCTTAGTTTTGTTTTATTACTTTAATTTGTATTTTTTATTTGTTATTTAGTTTATGGTTGGTGATCCAATAAGTTTGATATGGGTTTATGCTTGACCTACAACATACATCTTTACACACATCTTTAGTCCACAAATGAAGCTCTTGAATTTTGTTGGAACTAGCTGGGATTAGAGGATCTTGTTTCAAACTGAGATTGTAAATGGCACAAAAAGAAACTCTTACAAAGATGATCTTGAGCAAACCCATGTGAGAGGAATTAATTGGAATCATAACACCCACGAGATTGCAGTGGTCTATAATACCTTCAAAGACCAATGTCTTATACAGTATATATGGTAGAGACAAGCGTAACCAGCAGTAGTTGGTTGGTGTGCACAGTTCAAAAACATGATGGTAGTTTTTCAGATCAAGTGCAAGCAGATAGATAATTCACATCTTTTCACATCTTCATCTGAGATCTGTCTGTGACATCACCATCGACAAACATGCAGAAAATTCAGACAATCAGCTTGCAATGCCCAAAAGCAAAAACAGTCAATTTCACTTAAATGATTAGAGTGAAGTCAATCTTTGCTGTGTAAGTGCTCCGAACGGCAGTGGTCTGACAGCACAGCAGCAAGCTCAGGGGCCAAACCCATTTTAATCTTGACTAAACACATTATAGACAGCTCCTTATTGAGTCTTTCTCCAGATCCTCCTTCATATTCTGCAGAATACTCAAATCTGTCCAGCTGAAAGTACATTAATACCTACTTAAGTCATGTGGAGCTGGATGTACTGCTGAGGAAGACGTGAGTACATTATGATCCACCAAAGCAATGTAAGTCAAAAACAATTAGTCTGATATGGAAGTCATTTTTCTGCTGAAGGAAGGTGAAGTAGTTCATGTATGCATTGACAGTCATTACGGTACAGTAATATAATGTGTTTTGTCTCCTCACACAAATACAATGCATATCATTTAACTTCATGAAAAAAATGTTGATGATGAAATGATGATGAAAAGAGACTGATGCATATGTTTCTATTGATTCAGTATCAGACATGGATGTAAATATTAATACAAAAAGAGACTAGAATATACATGTAATAATAAAGTTTAATAATGCACTTATTCAGTGTACACACTAGGGAGAAACTTGATTGATCGAGTTACCATCCTGCACCTATATCCACTTCTCCTACATCCATTGTTTTATCCTGCCTCTCACCCAATGAATCATGGGATAGGCTCAGGATCTCTACAACCATAAACCAGATAAGCTTGTAAACAATGGATGGAAAAATTGATTGACTTTTCATCTCATTACTCTTTTTGTGGAAGTCAACAGCAGTGCACCAGCCAACTTACATCAGTCCTAATCTTGTAGGACTAGTATGTAGGATTTCGTGGCATCTACTGGTGTAGTTGCTGATTGCAACCCCGCTGCCTCGCCCTCGCTTCCCTAGCAAGAAAAGATATACATGTGAAAAATCACAAAATTCCCTATTTAAAGCCAGTGTTAAGTTTGTCTGGACTACTGTAAAAACACGTCATTTAATCTTTCCATTGTGAAAACACATTTTTTGAATTTCTTGAGGGGCTTTTGGTAATAAGTTATATATTTTTGGATCCAAACATCCTGTTTAAGGGAATGTTGTAGAATTGGCTCATTGCACAGATACATTTGGGAACACGTAAGTAAAACTTCAAAAGTTCTGTTTTAGTTGAGGGCAGTCTGTGTCCATCCGACATTCACAATGTTTACTATCACCTTTTTTTTTTTTTCCTGTCTTTTCCAACACATACAGTACTTATGAGGCAGAATTGATTTTAAAGCACCATAGAGAATGCCTTGTACAGGATAGAAAACGTGAGTGTTGATGGTATTTTTGATGATTTCATGCCTTGGATGTTGGATAGAGCTTTTTAGACTTGCTTTTTTTCTCATCATTATGCTGTGATGAATGGAAACCTCAGCTCAGTCTTCAACTGTCCAAGGTCAATACGTGGATGCTCTTTTCTGTACATTTTGTGATTCAGTTGGATTGATATCAGAGCCTTTTGTTAGCCAGTTAATTAATGTCAGTTCATGTGAATGTTCTTCAGACAATTGCTAGATCATCATTGCACTATGACAGGGAACATTATCTTGTTAAAAATGGCCAACTCTTTCATCTCTTCAGAGGTTAATTAACGCCATGCATGGAAGATGAACCTAGTCTGTTAGTCTTTGGCAGCCTATAATTGGCGGTCAGTAACCATATTTTACAATAGAAAGTTTCAGATTTTAACTAGGCTTCTCATAGCTGAGATAACCAGTTTTTACAACCCAACACTATCTAAAGAAATGGTCTATGCATGGAAATGTCCTCACTGCTTTATTTTATATAGAACATCACTTCTAACAATACACTTCTGACAGTTGATATCTTCTTCAAAAAAATTACTGGCCACTTAGGGACAACACAGCTAGCTGTACATATCATCTTACAAATTTGATAATGTGAACATGTTAACAAAGATTTGGCTAATCCTACATCCAGCAGATGCAACATTACAATTAACTTGTGTGTCTAGCCACCTGTCAAATGTAAGTCCAATGTTCAGTCTTATATTAGCTCTCACTGTAAGCTCATGTCTGTTGGCTCTCCACCAATTCCTGAAGGAAATATCTGGCTCTTAAATGTCCCACTTTCGTAACTAGCTAGTTGCTAACTGTCTGTTTATTGTTTGGTACTTGTCAGGTAGCAAGTACAGAATGGTAAGAGTGAACCAAACAACTTGAGGTCCATAAAACCAAAACAGTGAGCTGGAAGACACTGAAATGCTCCTCATATGCGACTCATATCACATTAATATGAAAATGTTGGATTACAGTAGCTATAGGAACATACAGAGAATTAACATCCTCTTGTACTACTTGCAGCACATTCTTTAAAATTGCAGCCATCCATTGACGGTTCATCTCTGCCGTTCCTGTTTGTGTTGCATTAATATTTTATTGGTAATGTGGCCAAATGACTCTCTGAACACCTCAATAGCTGCTTTGGATGGATCTTAAATCCCACATGCTCCTGGAGGTGGATTTACACCTGGACTTGACAATAACAGAGTTCATTGATTCAAGACGTGTGACTGAGATACAACTAGATTCAAGTGTGCCACTATTGACACTATCTTTACAAGAGAGTGTGTTAAAGAAAGGACACTGTTAAATCGATAATGAGACGAATGGAGAGAGGAAAAGATAGGAAGAGACAGAAAAAAGAAGTGAAAGGATGAGAGCAGATGTGGACCAAGCTGATATATTGGACAGATACTGGCTCTGGATTGAGTATTATGTAAGGTTTTCATGGGGAGGTTTACTGCCCTATGACGTAAATGAATGACACAAATCCAAAAAAACATTTACTTTCAGTTCTGCTGGCATAAAAGTAGTCGATGTGGAAGGACTGCTACAGCAATTGAGTGTTTGAGTGTGTTCCTAAATGGTGTGTGAGCCAGAGAGAAATCTGTAAGTTGTTATTGTTCAACCCAATAATAGTTTTAGTTGAAGTCAGGGATCAGTGAAAGTCTTGTTGCTTCTGTAAAAGGTTTGGAGAAGGTTATTAGCAGCACATATTGGTATTGGCCTTTAAAAAAAATCTGCATCGGTCAAGCAATGGCACAAAAAAGAGCGGTGAGTAGACGAGTAGTGATAAATTGAGCGTGTAGAGACAGATGGCTGCAGTAAACAGAATTATAGTTTGATGAGGCTAAAATCCATACTATATTATTGACTTGTGTTGATGTACTCATAGACACTGATCTCATTGCAGGGCAGCCCGGATATTGATTGTCTGACTGGAAATCCTATTACACACACGCTCATTCAGCGCCATTTGAACTGCTCAAGGTACAATGGATTTCCCTGCTCATCAGATAGTAGCATACCGCCTCACTGTGCATCCGGTCTTAGGAGCAGTACAGAGGTTCTGAGAGGCCTCTACAGGATGTTCAAAGGTTATCTGTCTTTTCATTTTTGAGAAGTTTTCCCTTTAGCTTTAGCTAACTATGCTTTCACACAAAATTGGGATTTGGGATGTATTCCCTCAATATCAGTTGATTCAGTTCCAGTGCTTTTTATTACTGCAGCAATTTGGAAGCGAATTGGTTTGGGTGAGACTTTGAGGGAGTGTGTTTAATATCTAGTGTGGTGCAGATAGCCCAAGGCATCTGCTGGAGATCCAGAAGTAGCTCAGGGGTTTGACCTACCGTAGTGGTTGTTGTTAAAGGCCAAGAAAAAGAAAAAGGAAAATAGTTACAGGCGGTTAGACAGAGGGAGGGTAAGTATGAGGCAGGAGAACGAGTTAAGCAGAGGGACTGAGAAAGTTAAACAGAAAAAGGAGTGATGGTCAAAGAGTCCACGGGACCTTGGAGGCAGTGTAAACAAATAAACACATAATCTCTCTTTTCAGGCTCACTCCTCGCTCTCTCAGACACACACACACAAACACTGTCAGAAATACCGATCAAATTCTCCATTTCTCTGTTTGCCCTCTAGAGAGGGCCTTTGAACAGGGCAGATTCATCTTGTACACCCTGACCTCCAGCTTCCTTGCTCACTTCCCCATGGAGTTCACACACTAGCACTCACTCACACACTCACACACACTGCTCAGAAGATGGGAGCAGCAGAAAGCAAGTGTAAACACATGAAGACATAAACTCCACCACCATACACCAAGCAGTAACAGACCTCTCATATTTGCAGTTTCTTTGCTGCAGTTTACCTAAAGGCTGTATCTCCCACCTCATATGGTGCACACTAATGCACAGAGGATATTGATCCATTCAGCACAGTACAGTACAGTCGTCCTCATAGCAGTTCAAGATCAGATTTGTGTGCCTTGATTCACATCACATTCTGGCTGTATTTTCTCACCCAAGTGAGAAAAAGAAAGTCTTTATGGAGTCCTTGTGAAGTCCATTGCTTGTTTGCACATCCACATAGCCTATGGTATCATACTGTATGTACATGTATCTTCTACCAGAGCTTCATTCACATCAGTGTCAATCACATTGAAACAGAAAAGGGTTTTTTTCAAATGCAGCTATTTTCTGAAAAAGTAGGAATTCAAGAATCTAGAGTATATTGTGAAGTGTTGATGGTTTATTTCTAAAGAAATGTAAGTGAAAGTGACCCCACTCAAGCAGAAGGATCACTGCTTTGCCCACAGACAACAACCACTAATTTGAGTCCGGCTTAATGAGTGTTTTTTGTTTTTTTTGTGTGTGTGTGTTTTCTTTTCTTTTCTTTTTTTAAATAGCTCTTTCACATGCCTGTTTCAAAGAACAATAATAGATAGAAATACAGTCTCATGTTACTCAGGTAACTAGGCCTGTTAACATAACAAGTATATAGCTTATAGTATATAGTGTTTTTGAGTTCTTGTCCCCTGACTTGAAAGTCATTAAAGAGTTTAGATCACTGAGAGCTGCTTCCTGTCTCATGCCACGTTGCTTGCCACAATATTTTTTTTTATTTTATTCTCTTCAACCATTTGGCGACCCAAAAAGCAAATTAACTTCTAACCCCCATTAGGGGTCCAGAACCTCTCTGGATTAAACAAATTAAAGTTCAGGGTAGGAAAAAGCGTAAATACCCAACAATAAAATGAAAGACAAAGAATGAAATAAACAAACAGAGCAGGTAAAACATATTAGAACATTGGCGTGACATTCAAAAAAGGCTGACGGCTAGGTACAGAAGACATCTCGTACCTTTTTCAGGATTTTCAGACTGCTTGTGTAGCAACATTACTGTGTGTGTGATCGCAATTTTACCAATAGGAATGATGGCCAAAAATAGGAATATCAAACCCAGGGTGCAATGAACCAGAATTACCTTTCAAACAGTTACAGCAAGTCAAATTTATGAGTGAAGTTAACTCGCTCCATCCACACAGCTAATTATCCTTTAGCATTTACCTTGTGATTGTCATATATGTAATATATGTAATGTATCTGTGACCCCCACAGATGGATGATTTTACAGGCTCCCTCCTCAGTTAATTGTTGTTGTGCATTTTGCTATTACAGGGAAGATGAAGTTTTATTTTTATTTATTTATTTATTTATTTTTATACACTGAGTTCCAATAATTCTGTCATTGTATCTCATTGCTCTTGTTTTTATGACCCAGCCATCTTCAAGCATCATACAGTACTATCATGGTTGTGGACCACTTTAGGCTGCTGGACCAGCTGCTTCTCAACACTTTGTTTTCTGTATTTTGGAAGCTCAGGGCAGGCCACAGTAAATGAGGACCATCACAGCCGGGGCAGTGAACTGAACCTGTGACCTTGTGTTTGCCAATTCACTGCCCATCTAACATCAGGGCCACTCTCTGCAGCAGTCAGTCTCACATGTGTCTCCTGACTAAACAAAAGTCTGTCTTTCAGTTTCCTTATCTGTTCTTCCCTTCTTGTTCACCACCATTAAAAGCTATAATACCACTCTAAAAATGAAACAGTGAATCTCTTGAAACAATTTCATCTTATAAATCTGCCAGACACTGGAGGTGTGGTGAGGGGGACAAGTTGACAGTAAATGAATATTGATTTTTCCTCTCGTACTGTGCAGCTGGTTTCTGGCTGAATGGATTTACTCTTACAGAGTTGTCAGAGGGTGGGCTGTTTAATGGGGTGTTATCAATTCATGAGGAGTTTGATTGCCGTCTTTTGGTGTGCTTACATGATGGATTGGCTGCTGAGTTTTAGTTGTGATCTGGGAGAAAGACCTGTAGATTAAAAAGAAAAAGCAGAGGTTGATGGAGAAGGAGAGACGCGAGCAGCACATGTTTAAAAGGTGTGACTGAATTGTTTAAGATCACAGATTTTTCACGCTGATGTCTTACCTCAGATTAATCGGATTTGAACAGCCAGGGTATTTATAGTGCTGCCACTTGAAATCGTTTGTGGTATGTGATTGCTGCTGTTCTCGTGTGTGATTAATCCCAGCTCTTCTATATACAGTCTCTGTTTGAAAACAGCTTAAGTTTCAGAAAATAATTAAATTCAACTCGTATTAATAACGAAACGTGGTTGTAAATTATGAAATATAATCTCAACATTGTACTCCAGATCCTACATGTTTCTCTTTTCTGAGTTCTGATGTGGAAAAAAAACCCTTTTGATTCAGTTATTCAGCTAAATTGAAGTGGGAAAAAAAAAATAATAATGTCAAAGTGAAACAGTGAAAAGACTGTGTGGGTGTAAAGCAGGTTAATATCATAGAAAGTCTACTGAATTATGAAGTGATAACTAAGGCAAGAGGTGATGGGGATGTGGCAGGGTGCAGGGGATTTGTTAGACATCTGAAAAGGTCACAGGAACATTACAGTGGGAAACATCCACATTTATGGAACTGTGTGTGTGTGTGTGTGTGTGTGTGTGTGTGTTAAATCACCTCAACATTTTATTCTGAAGTGAAACTGAGCGCAATCTTCCACTTCTTTTCTTTCACATACATTTTTTTTTTTTTTTTTTACATTAAGAGTGTCTGTGAAATGTGAAGAATTCACAAAGCTGTCAAACAGTAATGGGAGCATACAGTACAACAAACTAATTGTCTGTGCTCCCGTTGACCAGACAATTAATTATATTCTTTGATCATTTACAGCCAAACAGTGCAGTAGCTGTAATCTGAAGCGTGTTCTGTGCATACAGGGCCTGACATGCCGTCACACAGTTATAATGACCCTTAACTACAAGCATATTGGCACATGTGAATCATCATTTTAATAGCTTCAGTGTTGGTCTTTAATTGAAAATCAGATAGTCGGGCCAGTCATGTGAGGCTCTGATATGATGTTGTATAATTCAATATATAATGACCGACAGGTCAAAATGATAGAGGGTAAACTGAGGGTGAAACCTTTAATGATATAATTTTAATGCAACATTATGACACAATTATTCATAAGTTTTCATATGTCAATGTCAAAATGTCAAATACATAGAAATGATGTGCATATGATGAAAAGTTGAAAAGTCCTTTATTCATACAGTATGAAGAAAATATGAATTCCATTTACCTCATTTGAAACCACTCAGCATGTACTATTTTCACAGCATGGACCAACTGCATGCATTTTGTGAATCGTAAATTAAATAAACACGAGTAAATTCTTTGAATTATGAATTGATGAACACATTTTCTTTTATTTTTTTTCCCCACTAAAGCTGCTTGAGCTCTATCTTTCCATCTGTCAGTTCTCAATAATGCCCGAACGACATTCAAAAGATTAAACAAAACTAAACATTCCGTGCAAATTTATCTGGAGACATAAATTACACAACATTAAGATCTTTTCAAACAAAGCAAACTAAATGAAACTCCATAAACTTGTTAGTGTGAATGAACATTTAGGTCTTGTGTGTAAGTGTACTGTATTTGTGTTTTATGTTAGTCTGACGTTAACCTATGATACATGTATGAAGGCATTATGACATAGCATTTTTATTTCCAAACAGATTGTAAGCACAGTGGTGGAAGGCATAAAAACAAATAAAGCCCACTTCATTCTTTGTGTCATAAAGTTCTGTAGCCAGACACACGACTCCAAATGAATGCTAATGTTGATCCGTAGCTGTCTGCTAACACTGTTGCCATATCAACATGTGATTAGTGTTAAGTCATGAGCACAGTCTGTTTGCTGTAGCCAATTCAGCTGCTCAGAACACCTGCTCAGGTGGAACTGGTCTCCTGGGTTGCTCAAATACTCTAATGCCAGTTTTGGCAGGCCAGGGAGCAGATCACTAGAGGAAAAAGTTGCCTGTTTCAAACGCTCCTTGAAATATATTTAGTCAAATAGCAGTCATAAAATGAGCCTAAATCATCACTATCACTTGAAACATATCACATTTCAGCTCACATTTTTGTAAAATGATGCTTAAGGCCAACCCCATCAAACACACCTCTCTCTGGGGCCACACCATAATTGGTTGAAGGATCTCAATCATTTAATTTGTAATGCTAATGTCTGCACTGATGAACCTCTGCCACTTGGCTGTCTTAACTGCAGTGTTGCTGTTGGGAATTTTCCTCTACACTCGCTGGAGGAGCTACAAAGGGCTGAAGGAGGGCGTTTACCACGTCTCAGCTCACCACGACGGCTGGGAGGACATCCGAGAGAACGTCCTCAACTATGACGAGGAGGGCGGCGGGGAGGAGGACCAGGTACACCACTCACACTCATGTTCTTTCATTTACCTTGTGATAAAGCAAACAGAGGGAGTTACAAAGACACCTCTGGTGGGGATAAATTCACTTTTACACAGAAACAAACTAGTACACACTGTTAAAGGTTTGCCACCCTCGATGCTGTGACACTTTTTAACTAAAAAGTTCAAGAATCCAGCTTGACTCAGGTGTTTATCAAGCAGTTCCTTGAATGGCCACTTGAGGCTGGCTACAGAATGAGTCAGTCTCCATAGGTCCCCATTGTTATTGAATTTTCTATCCTTTGGTTACACAGGGTTGTGCATGGGCGTTGAGATCATAGACAGTGACAGCAGGTGCAGCAGTGCAGCGGCCAGCCTATCTCAGAGCTGCCTGCTGACCAGGGTCGAAGAAACTGAGTGTTGTCCACCTAGACATAATAGATAGCTAACTGTTGACGTTCCATTAACATGAACAGACAACTGTGTCTCCAGACTAGAATGTGCTGAAGGTGAACACTAACATGGGTAAATGCATCCCCTTTGACTATTTTGGGCGTATAGTATTTGTGGCGTCATCTGTAAGGGTTTAAAGTCTGACCACCAGCATGAGTTGGGCAGAGTAGAGACCGACTCATAGGCCTACCTGATTGTATGTGTGAATGTCTCTGTCTCTCCTCGGCCAAGCTTCAATAAATATTACATCATAAGACATCAGAGGCTCCTGAACGCTTGGTGCCATTGATTTTCAGAAATTTCTCCACAACAGCCATGTCAAAATGTCCAACTTCACAGCAGAAATAAACAGGTTTGGTCTCTATAGCTAATTTCCCCATTCATGACAACTGTACCAAGGGTGAATTTGTATATAACTCACCAATCACATTATATGATATATATATAAAGGCTGCTTTGATTGACAGCTGGTTGCTGTTACAGGTGGCTTGTTTGAGGCATCATTCCTTGCCTTAGGTCCGCAGATGGTCTACATCTTTGCCAAATTTTAGAGACAGATGCAGGACTGCCAACATGGCGGTCATTCTGAGCTTCACACTGGCTCTTCAGAAACCTGTGGGTGACATCATGCATCCGCCACCCATTCTATTTACTGTCAATGGCGTTTATTCCTCAAGAAGCCTCTGGGTCTCTCCTCTACAGCTCCCTCGGGCCTCATGCAGCTGTCTGTCAGCCAGCTGTAGTTCTTTACCTTTGCGTCACCCGATTGTCTTCATCCTCATCCTCATCCTCATGTTGGACTGAGGGCAGCCTGAACGCTAAAGTTCACTATCACCTCTCAAGGCACAAGCAGAATTACAAGAAAGTACAGACCGAAGTTAAGCGGCTAGCATTCTGACCTCAGTAGGTATCTCTGTAACACATAGACGTACTTGACATCATAGCTGTTACCTCCTCAACATCATCAACAAGTTCTGTTAATGATGTCAAATATTCATCAACTATAATTCTAGTCATATCTTACATATTGTCTCTTCAAATGTGATACACAGTATTCAGCAACCTTCCTGTATTTTGTGTACTGAAGGTGAAGAGTTTTTCAGCTGCATTATTTTAGGATCTCTTTCAATTTGAGAACACTCAGTGGATGTAAGCAGCTTTATAGTGGATTCAGTTCAATTCTATCTGGAATAGGATCCTCCTGTGTGTGTGTGCGTGTGTGCGTGGGAGTGGGTGCCGTAGCGTTTTAATTAGGCCCACGCAAAATCCTTATCTCGTCTCTTCAATAGCCATTGTAACCCACAAGCACTCAACAGTACTTAAGAGCTTTCATAATATCACAGTTTTGATCGAAACAAATTCATGTGGCCGCTATGTCGCTAGAACACACACAGACGACCATACACACACATGCACGCACACAGAAGACTTACATAGATTGTTGACAGTCCTTGTCAGAACCCCAAAGCCCTCAAGATCTTCTTCTCTGTACTGTTAGTCACCTGCATACACATACAATCCACACACACACACAAACACACACACACACACATGCACACACACACACAGTCCTGATCCCCTATAGCAAAACAGATGCTGCAGTTAATTCTCAAGAGTCTTGTTTGAAAGCTCTCTGGGGGAATAAAAACAGCACTTTCCACTCATCACATAATCAGTTTTACAAAGCGACCCACACCTCCTCCATTTCTTTTCTTCCTCCTCCTCCCCCTCCTCCTACATCCCTCCATTTTTGACTCTGTTTTTCCCATCTCTGCTGCCGTGGTTACAGTTTTGGTGAATCACATTTATACTGAAGTGATTGGCTGTTACAGTATATGTGAAGGTAACGCCGGCTCCTAAACCCATAATGCACCAGTGCACATAAGAGACGGATAAAAAGAGAGACACCCTTCATCTCCTTTCTGAATCATCTCCACTCATATTTTTTTATCTTCTTGGTGTCACACACACACACAGAAACACTCAGAATTACTGTGACTTCTCTGCGACAGTAAATGGCGATAGATTGGAAACTTAAATAGGTGGAACATCCACAGTAAACGTAATGTGGAGAGCTGATTGTTTTTCTGCTCTCTTTTCATTTTTCTGCTCTCTCTGTGTCACATTTCATTTTCTTCTGCCTCCTCTCTCGCCCCTAAACATTCATTCTTTCACTCCGGCTTTTCTCTCCTCTCTCTGTTATTACAGCTTCTGTGTTAACTGCAACTTTTCCTCTACTTTTTGTGCATGTGTGTCTGTGTGTGTCCAGAATGCCTACGACATGGCGGAGCTGCAGAAGTCCCTCCAGCCAAGCCCAGCCCAGTCAGTGCAGTACTGTCGCTCCAGAGCCCTGCACCACCCTCCTCCTTCCCACCACCACCATCACCTCCTCCACCAGGCGCCCACCCCACCCTCAACCCAGCCTCTGGACCCCCTCAGCCGGACAGCCAGCTCCACCACCCTGCCTCCCTCAGCGGCTTCCACCTCCTCTACTGGCACCACTACCACCAGCCTCCGTAGGGACGTCCCTCCCACCAGACTCCCAGCCCAGGGCCAGGCGCGCCCCTCCCAGCTGGCTCGCCGCTCTCTGTCCTTCTCCAGCCAGGACCTGGCCCGCTACCTGTGCGAGATTATACGCGATGCTGACCAGCATCCGGACACGGGGCCATTCGACTCCCTGCAGGTCTTTTCCACCGAGGGAGGGGGCTCACCGGCCGGCTCCCTCAGCTCTTTCAGCTCAGCGGGGCTGGACGGGGGCAGCAGCGGAGACGGGGGAGGGGAAGGGAGGAGGGAGGAGACGCTTGGGGAGTGGGGGCCTCGCTTCGAGAAGCTGCGGGCGCTGTACGAGCGAGCCGAGGCCAGCGACCTCTGAGCTGAGACGCACTCAGACCAGACTGATAGGACCCCGATAACGGGCCGTCCTGAAACAATCAATTAGCAGACGCTTTGTGGCAAACAGAGGCGTGAAAACGTCGAGAAACCGACTGACAGAGAGACTCGCTCTGCACCCCTCACTTACTGACAACTGGCACAGAAAGGCGCTGTATTTACTGGATGATGAACCCCGTCAATCAACATGGTGGCCTAACAGACAGATGAAAGTGTTCCCTGTGAAAAGAGCCCGTCGCTCTGCACTCCCTCTACCTTGGACGACAATTTTGCAGGAGCAGACGTTATCAAACCTGCCAGTCAGGTTAAAAGCTTCAGAACACCACCCTCTACCTGGGCTACTCATCATGATGGAGCTTAACTTCACTGTCTGAAAAATCTGTTCCAGTCACAGCCACTAAACCCCCAAACTCCTCTATTTTCTAGCACTCATTGTGAGCTGCTCTGGATGAGTGTCAGCTGAAGGCCTAAAATGTGAAATAAAAACGTTTTTTTTTAATATACTGAGCAAATCAATGCCAACATAAACGTATTTTTAAGCACCTTAATGCTGAAGGAAGTCTTTGTAAATAAATGATGGTCTCTTACATCACTGCACTGTTACATAAATAGACAGTGAAGACGAGTGGGATCATACTGAGTAGCCCCAGTCTGGATTTTCAGTATATAGTGGACACATTGTGTTCTTGCTGCCTGGCTGTACACAGCTTCTGTCAATGTTTGTATGAGAAAAAAGTGCTTTGACCATCACTGGGTTGCAGGGTGAGATTTTCTTTTCTTTGTTTTCTCTGGTAATGTGTCTTCGCTGGGTTCAGTAATTCTGTATTGGTTGGGTGTTTCAAGTTTCAACGCTCCGTGGGTTGTAAGACATCAAGCTTTCTACTTACTACTGCGCCCTCGTCTTCGTGTGATTTCCTATTCTCATTCGCACTCCTCCACCGCTCGTTCCTCCTCACCCGAGGGAGGGTGCACAAAAATTCAAACAGCTTTGTAATGAAGAAAAGGGGAGCGGACTGAGGGAGGGAGGAAATACTCGCTCTGTTGCTCTGTTCCGCGTACGCTCTTCCTCAGGCATACCAAATGTGGCCGCTGCAAGAGACTGTTTTAACAGACGATTGCTCGGTAGAATACAAACTATGTCAAAATGGCTTTCCAAGGTGACTACTTAATAA
Source organism: Sciaenops ocellatus (assembly GCA_033000465.1). Classification (NCBI taxonomy): domain Eukaryota; kingdom Metazoa; phylum Chordata; class Actinopteri; family Sciaenidae; genus Sciaenops; species Sciaenops ocellatus. Next base: position 4,820,455 of record CP136888.1, on the reverse strand, counting down.
ATACAAACAGATAGAGGCGGTGGGGGGGTTGAAGGAGACTTACAATGATTATTCATATAGAGTTCTGAGCTGTGATACCTGTGCAATATGCAATTCACACACATGTATCTATTACCCCGTGCTCTCTACTGAAACAGTGTGATAATTGTGATTGTGGGAAAATGGACTGATAGAAAATTGCAAGGAAATAATAACTGCAGTTATTATCCCGGCTGTGAATTGTCAACACAGTGGCAAGCGTTCCTCGTATTTGGCTTGTCACCTCAGGTGGATGATTTTTTTTTTTCCCCTCTACAAAAAGAAGGGGAAAAAAAAGACTCCCTGCTGTTGTGGAACCAGTGAGAACAAAAAGGCAAAGAACAATAAGAATCAGTGAAGGGGAAGACTTTGAAGGAGACCTGTTTTTCTCACCTCTGATAAGAGAGATGATCACAGGGTAGAGGGTTGAATCAGAGAGCAAAATGAGGAAGAGAGGCAGAGGAACATCGTATCAAGTGCCTGGCTCTGTGGTGAAATGTGCCACCAGTGCACCATGGAGCTCAGTAGCTCCATAGGGAGCTGTAGAGAGGAGAGGCAGGAGACGCTCGGAGTAATGGTTTTCAGCAGAAACAGTTTGTTGCACAGCAAATGGCATGAATACAAAAGTCATGTGTCCTCACCCCACCGCCCTCCTCCCTCCAATTCTATATAAAAAAATTAAAAAAAAGGCTTCACCTGACATTTCAGGCGCTGTATTCTGCTGGAAGCAGCAGCAGAGCTCTCATCGTGCTCTTTTTTTATTTGTCTCCGCGCTGGCAGAGCCGAGCCTGTCGGCAGAGAACAGTTAAAGGGTAGGAGTGTGTGAAAACACGTCAGGCCACTAATCCTAATGGGAGCTGATGGCTTGCTGTCATGCTGGAAAAAACCAAAGGATTGCGGGTACTTTCAAAAAAGAAAAAAAAAGATGACAGAGGAGTCGATTCCCAGATTGCGGCTTTCCAGAAACATGCTATTTTGTGAAAAGCGGAGAAAAATGCGGCTCTTTAAAAATAAGAGACATGGCGGTCAGGTGAGAGTGCAGTGGAATGATGCCTGAAAGTAAAACACAGTTTTTTTTATAGGCAGCGGGGATTTCATAGAGAGGGATGCTTGGTTTTTCTTTTTTTTTTTTTTTTTTGATTCCTCTGTAGAGATGGGCTGAGCCTGAGCCACGCAGAGCGGTGGATGAAGACGCTTCATGCTTCACTTCTCTCTCTCTGCAGCTGTAAGGAGCAGCGACTCACTTCCCACCACCATTCATTTGTACCATATAATGGCTTCTTAAATGTTGTGTTCTGGGTGCAGACATGTCGTGAATAAAGTTTAATGTTTTTACCTCATTTGTAAATACAGAGATAGATTAATTACAATTATTGCTTTTTGTCAAGAAAAGCACCATAGGTTTAAAAATGTGCAGCTTCTGAGAAAAAAACAAAACAAACCAAACATATCTTTTTTATCATCATGATGGTGATGAGCTTTGGACGGTTATGTAAATGTTTTGTATTTGCTTTGATCTTCTTTTTTTTTTCTCAATAAATTCATTTATTTGCACCAGTGACTGCTGAATCATGAGTGCATCTGAAACCAGATTATTAAAATAAAAGAAGGTTCTCCCTTCACATAATGACAAACAAGGAGTTCACGTTGTTGGAAAAAAAAATACTTTTATTGATCAGACATGTCTCATATCTAACACAACTCAGGTATCTCACATCCCTTCCAACAATAACACTCTTGGTTGCACAATAAACATTTGAAGAATGGATGGTTTGTCATAGTGTGTAGTGAATTCTTGGAAAAAGAGCAAAATGGAGAAAATGACCAAAGGCACTCTCATACACATCACAATGTTCCTCTGAAGATAAACACTTGAGCAGTTTTCACTACTGACAGACATCCTTGTTGGTCAATGAAATCATATGATGTTCAGGGTCAGCAATTAAGTAGCCTTTAAGGTGCATCAGTAGCCCACATTAAACTAAGTGTGCACTCAAGAGTGAGCCACATGTTGCCTCATTAAAACGTTCCAGGAAGCTCCTTTATAGAAAATCACTCCCCTCTGAAGTACCAATGTGTGTACAGTATATATATTCCCTCATTACACATTTCATTGAAACGCCGTTCATAAATAGTTTGGATGTATTTACATGGTGCTGGCTCAGTGGGATTATCTGTTCAGATTCTTCCAGAGGACATCAAACGGTTTGTCTAAGACTGGCACATGCATCGTAAACCACAGTTCATCAAATCACTACAAATCGTCTTAAATGAATAAAAAAACTGAATGTATTTTCATCGAAGTTCAGCACCAACATGCCTCCAAACACAGACTAAAACAACACTTAAACTGAATGTTAATGAGACTCAAACTTTGGCAAGTGAGATTTTTTTTTTTTTATCTGCTTATGTTTCATGTCGTGTGTCTTACGAATGTGAAGTGTGGTGCTAAAAAAATGCTTAAAAAAAAAAAAAAAAAAAGACTCCCCACAATCACTTAACCAACATCAGTGTCCGACCTCACTAATGCCCTTTGGCTGAATTGGATCATCCCTGCAGTCAGGTTCAAAAAGAAGAGTTCAGCAGCATGCACCATGGTTCAGAACGGACATGTACAACAATCACGTGTGTGATTAAGCATGACAGTTCAATTCTCACAGACATTACTTGCTTCTTTTTCCTCAAACAAACTAAAAATGGGATGAACTGAGCAACTGCCTTCAAACTGCTCCGCTCTGTTTACTCCAGCAGAAAAAATTGCAACGACAGTAATCCCACAATTTATGAGAGGATCGAAAATATATATAAAAAAAGATGTAAAGAAAGAATTATTCAAACCTAAAATTAATACAGGAGACTCGGTGAGAGCATCATGGCCCCGACATGGTTCAGAAGTCCAGGAGCTGCTCAGAATCCTGGAAAGATGTCTACAAACTAAAGAACTACTGAGTGTGTGGACCCTGAGTGGAGACTGTTTTATCAATATGGGTGTCATGAGAGGGTGTCCACACACTTTTGGCTATATAGTGTAAAAGGCAAAATACAAGAGAGGAAAGTTGTTGTCCTGCAGTCTGCTTTATGGTGAAGGAAGTCCCTCCTCTCTGTCTCTTCATTTCCCCTGTAAAAAAATCTGAATCCAAACGGTCACATTTGTTTCAGCAGCAGGCCACCTCTTTAAAAACAAGCCTGAGCAGAGCGCTGAGCTGAATTCTACATGTGCGCACAAGTTAATGGCTTTCTTCATTTCTTCTCCTTTTTATTAAGACTACCATAGGCAGGCAGCGCGCCTCCCAATGAACTACTAATCCCAATATGTATGGAAATTAAGAATGCTGAAAAATATATTACATTAGTACACTCTTATTAGGCAAATGTAATGGAATGACTTCGCTCTCAAATAAAGCAATCAGACATCTCCTAAATTAAACATCCAATATGAAGACGGGAGGAGGAGGCTTGGGGGCGGGGAGGTATACTGATCTGATTGGTATGCATCACGACGAGGCTGCACGGTTAACGAACAACATGTTTTTCAAAAGCCGCACAACAACCGTGTGCGGGAGAGCTCATGCATCTGTGAGCGCGTGGTTCATCAAAGACAGAGGTCCTTATTAACAAGTGTACAAACACAGGCAGGCTGTGATGAGCGAGTGATGGGGGGGTGGGGATGTGTGTGTTGTACACACTGGCCGGCCCATAATTATAGACGCAGCTCCCGCCTTTAAATCACATCCTCTCCTCTCGTCTCCTCTGCTTTCTCTCTCTTTGGTTCGAAAAGAAGAAAAAGAAAATGAGGAAGAGGCTCCGATCATTGTGATTCCATGTTTTGATGCGCTCTCATCTCTCCTCCGCTGCTGTTTAAACATGAGCCTTTTCCTGTCCTCCACACTCCCCCTGATCTTCCCCACTTTCTTTTCTAACCACAAAGGCTCAGTTTGATATGCAAGTGTTGCGTCCCCCACGCCTCACCCTCCCCTCCTCTCTCTCTCTCTCTCTCTCAAACTATTTTGGATTGCGGTGGGGAATCAGCATCGTTGTCAGCCTGCTGCAATTTCCTTCGCCACTTACATTATTCATGTGTATTTGTGGCTGTGTGTGAGAGAGAGAGAGAAGAGAGTGAAAAGGTTGAAGCTGCTGCTGATGAGAAACACAGAGCCAACAGCAATCACAACAACAACAACAACGCTGTCACAAATATCACTTGATACCAGCTTTGACCTCAGTTTTACAGCAAAAACACATTTAAGCACCAGTGGAACCTGTTTCCACCTGGGTGGGAATCAAAACTAACCAAATTATCTCTTTTCAGGGGTAATTCATGACATCTATCACCGTGGAGCCAAATGTGGCCAGTCAAAAAGAGCTGATCTGAGTCCAGCTAACAGTCAAACTTATTCAGTGTGGCTTTTTCCCCACAGACAGCACGGCTGTGAAGACCTCACCCAGCCTACCGTGACTGTCTTCATGAAAAGATATATATGTTCAGCTCAGTCAGTAGAGCATCCGCCCCATGTACAAAGGCTCAGTCCTTGCCGTGGCGGTCCAGGGTTCGAATCCGACCTGTGGCTCTTTCCCACATGTCATTCCCCATCTCTCTCTCTCTCCGCACATTTCCTGTCATTCTTCAAGGTGTCTCTGTCAATATGTGTGTGTGTGTGTGTGTGTGTGTGTGTGTGTGTGTGTATATATATATATATATATATATATATATATATATATATATATATATATATATATATATATATATATATATATAAATATATATATATATATATATATAAATATATATATAAACACACACACACACACACACACACACACACACACACACTTCAGGTACACGCAGGACACGAGCACACAGTCAGCGTTTAGTAAATCAAAAGTAATAAATTGATGGAATGTCTGGAATGATCAGAGTTTGGTAACCACTTTTTTGTTTCCTGGAGCTTTCAGTCACACAGTCTTCATCGGTGGATGCAGTTTCCTCAGTTCTCGTGGAAATGGATCTTTTTTCAGCCGTAACACTTCAGCAGACTGATGTGGTTGAAAACTCAGCAAAATTGGAATTGCTGTGATCTGTGGATTCACGTCTGGGGTTGAAGTTAATCTTTGTGAATTTTTTTCAACTTGGTGAACTTTGAGCCACAATTTTGTGACTTTGACCAATAATAGCAAGTCATCTTGACAGCTCTGACCTTTGAGGGGAAATGAGAGTCCAAAACAAAGGAAACTATTGTAGCTTATTAGCTGTGTGGCCCTGTCTACTTTGATTTAACCTCCTTTGTCTACTCACAGAGGCTGCTCCACAAAACACAAACTGCTTGTGGTCAGTTACAAAACAGAGTCCATGCTACAAAATGTCTTTTGAATAAATTCTGTGAAAGTGTTAGCGACCAGGTTAACAAGACAGTTTGCAAGCTTGTTAAAAAAACTTTTTTTTTTTTCCAGAGAACAAAACGCCTCAGCACAGGACAGATAACATAGGAACACGCTGTGGGAGATACTGTCACTAACTAGTGCTTGAAAGTCTTGGCTCGTCTCCAGTAGTCACTAAAGCACCAAACATATAGAACCTAATATTTCTCAAAGACAGACAGATGAATTTGCTGTGCCACTTCCTGGTGTGAGCAGTTACCACAGTTACAAACAGATCCATTTCCATGACAACCAAAGTCATCATCCACTAATGCAGCTGAAAGCTACGGAAAAAGTTAAGTGCATCTTGAGTTGGAACTTCTCTTCCATAGTTATTACTGTGAGTCTTTTATGGGGCACTAGCAAAGAGAGCATTGTTTCAGTGTTTACACTGATCAAATAAAATAACAGATTCAAAACTGGCAGTGGACATGTTCTGTTTGGTTTCTTTGATAGCTTATTTAATCCTATGGCAGCGTATCACTGCCACGTCTGAAAAGAAGAATGGATCAGTATCACATTACAACATGAAAAGTTCAAATACAAAGAGTTGAAAAGTGTACCATTTATCTCATGAAGTTATCACATTAAACATTTCATGTTATAATGTAATAATATGACCTATCATGTTCCAACAAATAAATAGTATTATTATTTTGATAATGCCAAAACAAAATATCTTGTTACAATAAAATATTCACATTATAACACGATGCTGATTCTTTTTTTTTTTTTCCCAGCGTGGCAGAAATGTCTTCCATGGATCTCTAATGTTTCTAGACCTTTGATAAGTTGCTAGAAGTCAGAACTGTATTGGCAACTTGCACTTTGCACAAATGTTTTACGTTCATAAAAAGTTCATAAAGTTCTGAGCTATGGTTGGGTTTCAATAGCCTAATTCATTTAGGATCAGGTTGTATGCTGGTTAAAATCCTGTTTTAACAAATCATTTATTTTCTCTCCTTACTTTCATCGGCAAAGAAGAACTCAATATGAAAAGTGTGATACGCTCTATTAAAGCGTCCTGACTTGAGCAGATTTGATAAATTCTATTGAACCTCCAGTCGACTCTGTATGAAATAGAAAACAATAATCTGAGATATTAGGTAGCCATGAGTGGTGTTTTGTTCATTTCATGATGCTGTGTGAAATGATTCCTTCAAATCAAATTGAATTATAAGTAGCTGCTTGTGTTCCACACTCTGCTTAGACGTCTAATAATTATTTCTGTGTCTGTTCATCTGCACCAGTGAGAGCTGGGAGGAGGGCTGGGTGGGCGGGTGGAGACACAACAGCTCAAAGCGGATCTCCTAAAGGTGCTTCCACACTCCACTAGCTAAAACAATGCAGCTCCAGGCTGGAGCCGGCCCACTGCCCTAACACCGCAGTTCACAGAGCCATGTGTTCAAAAAATAATGGGCATGATCACAGCTGGGCACAGTGCAGAGAGGAGACAGAGGGAGAGCCAGGATTCACTGCTTTTATCTCCTCCTCTCCTCTGGCCTCTGACGGGGGGTGCTGCTCCTGCTACTGAGTCGCGCTGGGCTCTGGTGAGCTCTTGGTGCTTTTCTTGCGTTTCTTCTTGACCCGGTACACGTGGAAGGTTTTATTCTGGAATGTTCTGGTGAACAGAGACGTGTAAGCCGCCGTGTCCGTCTTGACGGCCTCGCAAAATCGAGGGTGGGTGGCCGAGACGAGGTCCGGATCGTTCTCCCCCGGTCCGTCCATGATCTGATGGCACAGAGAACGAACACGTCATCATCAACAGCGACAGAAGTGACAGACCACACTGAGGTATATTCTTAAAAGGGGACATGTGCTAATCAATACATCATCAACACATCTGAGGTGTAGCTGGTGTAAATAAACAGCACCAGCAGGGTGATGGACTGCCTCTCCGGGCTCTGATTTCACTTTGTGCTCGTGCCAGCTGGATCTGCCAGAAACTCTGCAGGACTGCATTAGGATTCTCACTCCTCATAAATATGATGTTTTTAACATTTTGATTGCCATATTGATCGAATATCTTCTAGTAGTTTGAAATCCAGAATGCCTAAATTGGCAAATTATTTTAGCTTTTAATGTGACGATGCAGCTGGTCAAAAATTCTATTCAGTGCTATAGAGACCAAACAACTCAGCAGTGCTACAAATAACTAAAAAATGAATAAGATGCTCATCGAGGAGCATTTTCAAGGCCTTGAAAAACTATTCTTTCAACTTCTTATGAGAAGTGACTGGCAGAACACAGTGGAGCCGTGTGGGATCCAAAGCTGTAACAGTTGTGTTCATTGTACATGAGAGATTTTTCTAATTTGTGATTTGTTTTGAGGGGAGCTGCTCTCTGTCATGTATACCAATGTGTACCAATCATAGTGAAGCAACCCTCGAAAGGACCAGTGTGTGGGATTTAGTGTCTTCTAGCGATCTAGTTTATTATTGCAACCCCTCGCCTCACACTGGGGGTACACACTGGACAAGTGGCCAGCTTATCGCAGGGCACATAGAGACAAACAAACACGGGGAGAACATGCAGACTCTCAGGTTTGAACCTTCTTGCCATGAGACGACAGTGCTAACCACCACAACCAGAAAAATAATGTGAATTTAGTAATGAATACTTAATGTTAGAGACAAAGATGAAGATTTCAAACTTTCAAAGTTTAAGAGGCTTTAAAAGCTGTTCGGGTCATTACATTTCCATACGCAACTACTGAAGAACGACTTATGACTTATACTTACAAAATATGTAAAAACAACAACAATATTTATTCATGTAAATCATGTGGAACACCTGTTGTCTGTTAGCAGGGCAGAGTTTTGACTGGTTTCACTCTCAGTGAGGAAGGAGGTCTTAGACTTACAATACAAATACATTTCAATATCAAAACCACAAGGTGAGGTAATATTATAAAAATAATTAATATCACATCATTTATGGTTTGTAAACAGGTTTCAGAATGAAGGCTCTGGTTCAAAGAAAGAAGGATGAGAAAATAATAAATGCAAGAAAGAGAGAGTGAGAGACAAAGAGACAGAGAGAAGTAAGAAAAGCAAAGCATTACGACAGAAAGAAAAATAAGAGAGACAGACAGATGTAAAGCCAGCGTTCCTTCAATAAAACTGTCTAGATGTCAGATGATGTGTGCGCTGTGACATTTACGCTGTCACAAACATATCCACACCGACTCTGTGTTTCATGTGTCTTACACCACACCGAGCCAGACAGCCAGACTGAAGCTTGTCTCGCCTCTGGTAATCCAAATAGCCAGAGCGCCGCAACCGACATCAAAATAAGAGGAGGATGGGGGGAGGGGTGAGGGGAATGAAAGAGAGAGCGACAGCAAGAGAGTGAGAGACAGTGACGTGCAGATGAGAAGTGAGACTATTGATCTTTGCGGAGGCTGAGAGCCTTCACCCAGTCACAGAAGTTGGCAAAGGGGATGGCACACATGGGCGCACAAAAACACACACACACACACACACACACAAACACACACACGATGAGTCATGTTAAATAAATGCCACCCACATGTCCGTTGGCCAGGTCGAGCAGGTCCCGCAGTCGGCAGCCTCGCCTGTGCCTCCGCTCGTAACAGATGCTGTTTTCCAACACCACGTAGTCGGCCCCGGCAGCCCTCAGGATGTCATAGACTTCCTCCGGGGATCGCTGAGCGTACACCTGATACACCTGCTCACAAACACACACACACACACACACACACACACAGAACTGAAGTGGATTTATTCAGGTTTGTGTGGCGTTCTGATTGCTTTTTTTGCCTAAAAGATCATCTGGCTTCATAATTTAATACCAATATTGTTGGAAGGAGAAAACTTCTCTCCTGGAACTCAATCACCAGGCAAATTTATTTTCTGAATTACAGTTTTGATGAAAAATTGTTTAGATTCAATTAGAACATGTTTACTGAAAGAATGTGATGGAAAACAAGTACGAGTGAAACAAAATCAGAGGAGAACAAAAGCAAAAGTGTTAAGCAAACAGAGCTCAGATTTCTGAAAAACACTTTTAAATTGACAAATTATGCAACACATCAGTACTGTAAGAAGTCATTTGTCAGGGTTTGGGTTTAAATGAGCAGAGAAACACTGAGGTGACAAAGCAACTTGCAAGATTACGAGCCAGATAAAAACCTAATGTGACAGGAAACACTTCCTGTTTCCTGTAGAGTGCACTATATTTACCCATATGTTTATTTGTATGAAGTTTTTGCACTACATAACCCTCCAAAAATTCCCGTAAGAGTTTGGAAAAAGTGTGTGCATGGCATGTGAAAATTATCATGCACGACAGCCGTCAGTGATTACAATAGATGATGATTCATAGGTATCCAACATGTCAGATGTTGACTGCTCACTCGATGAATGAATGAGTAAACGAGGAAGTGATTTTAGACACAGATGATGCTGAAATGGGATGTAGCCTCATATCACATAGAAAAGCCTAGAAATGTTCCTCAAAGCCTAGCTTCACACATGTACTGTAGCAGGGGCTGGTGTCGGGGTGGAATGTTAGTAAAAGTAGAGTTTGTTCATCCGTTTAGTGTTTCATTTCACTGAGAAATGTCGCACCTCTGTGGCAGAGAGAATTTAATAGCGAACGTGAGACCAATTTTAAACATTACACAATCATAAATTACTTCATAATCATAAGTTCAAGCAAAAAAATAGTGTATTTCCACGTTAAACTAATCAATTCCAGTCGAGAAGCGTCGGAATCTGATCTGGTTACTGAGGGGCGACTTCATTACATTCACAATTAAAAAATACATTTTCTTGTTTCACTTTCAAATCAGAGCAAACTGTAAAATATTAAAAATCAACAGCTATGCCTGCAGCTCTGTTGCACACAGTCATGCTTTAATGGAAATGCTAACACTCCACAAGTCAATGCTAACGTGTTGAAGTTTAGCAGCCATTTTTATTTATGTATTTTTTTTTTGACTGGTTTTCTAATGATACTGTCCAAAAATCAGGTTCAAGGTTCGACATGTAAAAGAGGTAAAAAATAAACATGGGTGAATGATTTTACAATCCATCTGATCAACGAGTCACATGAAAACATTGTTAGGTGTATCACCAGATAAGTTATTCCTTCAGCTTCCAAAACTATTAAACACAAAACACGTCAGTGAGTCACACTGTTGCACCCGGTGGCATTTTACTGTATTATCATGAACACACAAACTGCAATTTAAGTTGAGTCAAACCCACATACTCTACAGCAACAAATGTGTATTAATCCACCGCTGAAAATAGTCCAACAAATGCAACATCCCATCCTGCTTCAGTAACCTTTGCTAAAAGCTACAGTGACCAACTGTTTTAGATAACGTCCTTTTTAGAAATGAAACAAGATATTTATGACCTGTTTTAATGAACTTTGGGCTGAACAGTTTTTCAGAATGTGCCTGCTGGGTATGTGAATTAATTCAGAAATGAGGGGAAAAAAGCACGTAGGTAACAGGAACTGTGCTCTTTGTACACTAATGAATTATTTTGTAGTGATGAGCCCAGAAAAGAAGTGGACACATCATTAAGGTTCTTACAAATGTTTGCAAAAGCATTTACACAGTTTTCCTCCTCAGTACCACACACATGCACACACTCGGAGCCCAGAAGGTCTGCACCAGTGTCGTGGATCATTAATGAGCTCCACACTAAGCTCAGGCCTCGCCGGCGGCTCAGCATGGCTGACTACCCGCTGGGAGGCAAAACATAGGCTCTGCTACCCAAGAGATGACCCACACATTGCTTTCTGCTCATTGTGAAGAAGACACACGCAGAATACAAACGGAGAAACAAACGAAAGTTAACTTTTACAAGGTTTTTCATCAGTCGTATGTGCTTTACAGCACATTTAACATGACCACCTTTTATGATCAGGCGCGTTATATTACTTCTATTCCTGTTCTGTCTTTCAGATTCTTAGAAACCAGTCAATATAAAAGTGACGTAATTATTTAAGGTTATTGGCTGGACGTGTAATAACAGGCAGCTGAAGGTGAAGGGGAAAAAAATCCACGAAGACACGATGCAAAGAGAATCCAAAAAAAAAAAAGATGTGGCTATGACAACGTTTTCTATGCCATCTAACAAATCATTTCTTTTGTAAAATAAACAGGATGGAATGGAAACATTCACTCAGCCTAATGGGGAGAACCCACTGCATTCACATTAATGAAAACAAAAAAACAATGCTCCTCTACAGCTCACATATATCACTAAGATGCACTTACTGTAAGTGCAAGCGCCACCATTCATCTCAGCGAAGCCTTTTTAGGCTCCATTTTTCTTACGTTACCATTCAGCCTGACTTAATGGATGCACATTGTACTCAGTACATCTTCTGATCTCATATTCATTCACACAATCACTGCAGGTCACTGGCCCCCATCTACAGACAATTCCCCGGTCTTTCACACAAGACATTAGCACGGAGCTGAGTGAGATGGATGGGCGAGGCAACGTGGCCTCAGCTGCAGTAGCACAATACAGATTTGTCTGGTTCAGAGCTGCAGAAAGTTCTGAAAAAAGGCATAAATGAAATTCAAAATAATATCTAAAGGTTGTATTATTACTGCAATACAAAAGCAACCAAGAAAAAAAAAACATTCTAAGTTTAAGTACACTTAAACACCCTTAGAGTTGAAGCTTTTTAGTCTTTCTGTGAGTGTAACTGCACAGTCAGGTCATGATTGGATCTGATTTAAACATTCAGGTGACAAATTTCACTCATTTCATTTTTCAGTCCCTTTTTTCACTTTAAGGCTTTAGACACCCAGAAGAAGAAATAAAATGAGCTTGTTTCACTAAACTGCAGAATGAAAATGTTCTTGTGAACATAGAAAAACAAAAACACAAAGATCTTGGATCAACAAGGGTGCGTGACCCTTAGAGGCTCTTTAAAGTTACTGTAGAGCAACTCAGCTCATTAACGTGAATCCACCGTATTATTAGCAAAGAACAAAATTCGAAAACTGTGAAAAATATACACAATTGGTTAGACTACCACTGAATCGTTGTGCAGTCAAGTGTGTGGAACCAAGTAGTTCTATTCAGTATTGAAACATGTCTGGTTCAGGCTACACGATGTTTTAGTTTGTTAAGATTCTCACAATGTCAAACTAGGCAGTTATCGAGTTATACAAATTTGCTGTGTCATGACTGAGAGGCGAGGCAGACAACACGTCACTCCACCACCAATCATTACTTTTCATGAGAAGTTTCTAGGGGCCAGCTCCTGAGAACAACAATCTAAACAAACTGTGGAGGTGTGTATGATACTGGCTATCTCGTGTTCGAAAAACCCTAAAAATAGAAGAAAAGGCGACGGGGACCTTTCCTCTGTCTCAGTTTGTATGTACAGGAAGTACAGTGTGAAGCTCATGCGGACATTTGGACCAAATTTGAAGAAATTCCCTCAAGGAGCTCCTGAGATATCACGTTCATACGAATTGGACAGAGAGATGGACAAACTGAAAACATAATGCCTCTGGCTGTCACCGGCGCAGAGGCATAAGAAATGTGAATGCTGCTGTTCAAATTGCATTTCTACAGCACAAAGTGATATTTAGAGGCAGTGTGGTTCCAACAAAGTCAATAGAAATATGAGAGCGGAGACAAACAAGAAATTTTGCTGTGGGCGCCTCAAATTTAGGCGGAGACAGAGTAGGTCTGCTTTCATTGAAAATGTTTCAACTTGAGTGAAAATGCGGTTCTTCAGGGTTTCACTGACACCATGAATATAGAGGCAGGAGCGGAAAGGAGAGGGTCTGGAGGAAAAGAAGAGAAAGTGGAAATCATGGCAACTTTGGCAGTCGGAGCTGTCACACATCAGTTGTCGGTTAGGAGACTCGTCCACTGAATGCTTGAGGACAAAAGATTGCAGCCAAATGATAGAAACACCACTCCAGTGGCCAAAACGAGCCAAAAAAATAAATCTCCTGTTCCACCGTGGTCACAGAGCCAAATGAACGGATACGGTGAGACAGTTTGCAGCTCTATAACACTAACCATCATGTTTTTGTGTCACTAAATTTCTTTAAAAACGATGTCATCACATGTTATGGAATTCATATTTGTGGCCCCTTGAAGGACAACAGCTTGGTTGGTTGAAATTGGCATTCCTGGACTTTTTACCGTATCTAGTTTTGAAAAATAAGAATTTTGTAAAAAGATACACAAACAAATGAGCTTCATATATATTCCTGAGTGTCTGCAGATCAGTGATAGGCACTCTGAATAAGCTGAGGAATTACAGTTTTTAGCACTTCCGCATTGGCTTCATTTCCCAGCACCGGAGGTTGCCGCTTGGGTTATACACATCCTGGCGACATTACCTGTGACAGTAGCTGCATCGTGTGCTTGCAGGTGATACACAGACTGCATGCACAGCGATCACTTTACTATGTGCTTTGGTAAAGAGGTGCACTTGATCAGTTTATCGAACAACCAAAACAGGCGATGCTCATTTTCAGGTTGTGGTAGGAAACCAGTGGGACCTGCTTTGGTTGTTTGAAGTGCACTCCTTCACCAGAGAACACTGGGAACTGATCAAACTCTGTATCCAAGAACCTTTAAAGCGGACTGAATCATGGAATATCAAACTTTTCTTGTATATTCTACAGGCACATATCACGATGTCCAACTGTCACCTATGACAATGAGCTTTGGGTAGTAACCGAAAGAATAGATTGCGGATACAAACAGCCAAAATGAGTTTCCTCTGTAGACTGGCTAGGCTCGCTCAGATTGGGTGAGGAGCTCAGACATCCAGAGGTAGCTCAGAGCTGACACCTCAGCTGGCTTTGTGTCAAAAGCTGAGGTGGTTCAGGCATCTGATTGGGATGCCCACTGGGCACCTTCCTTTGGAGCCGTTTTGGGCATGTTCAACTGGCAGGAGACCCCAGGGCAGACCCAGAACTCACTGGAGGGATTGCATATCCCATCTGGTCTGGGAACGCCTCGGGATCCACCAGAAGGAGCTAGGAAACACTGCTGAGGAGACGGACGGACGGACGGACGGACGGACGGATGGATGGATGGATGGATGGATGGATGGATGGATGTTCATCTCTCATAGACAAGCGCTTGCTCTGACTCAGGAGAACATGTGCCTAACCGTGTTCCTCCACTGACTCCACACTGCCTCTAAAGTCCACCTTGTGTTCTGTCTGAACACACAGTAATGACTCTCGCTCCCCGCATGCTGCTAATTGGCATTCAAATCAACATGGCTGACTTTTATAGTTGACACTGTAATTACCATCTATTTACTTCAAAATTTAAATTTTCATTCGTTGTTTTCGCGTTATCTTGGAGCCCCTCTGGTGGTTCCCACACCCCTGTGTATGTTTGACAGTATAGTGCAGCCTACACTACCTGTCTGGTCCTCTCCCGCAGGTCTTTATCTTCATAATGGGGATGGTTGGTGAGAACTCTGCCTGTGCACAGCTTGATGCCAGCCAGCAGCTGCATGCTGCCTGCAAATACAGCCTGCTTAGGGGTCTTTGTGCTGTGGACAAACACAGAGAGAAAGAGGCGAGAAGGACACATCATTCACTGCTATAAATATACAGATAATGCATACCATAGAAAAGCTTTTGATGAACTGCAGTGCATTTCAGAGCTTTGTGAGTGAAGAGGAAAAAAAAGATTTAGGGTTTGAAGGAGATGAAAATCTTTGGAGAGTATTCACAGGTGGATCCAGTTATCCCAAAAGTTTGATTTAATTTTGTCTTAGTTTATTTTCTAGCTTTGTTATTCAGCCCACATGCTTTCGCTTTCTGCATTTGCCACAATAACTGGGACATATTGATGGCATTTAAACATCGCTTTCAGGGATGTGGCTTCAAGGACAAGAACGGATATCTGCATCTGGACTAAATACAAAAACATGCAGTTCAATACAATTCAATAGGCTTTATTTTGTCATTTGTGTTGCCAAAGCTTTGTGCACCAAGAATGTATACAGATGTATATGTACAGACAGATTAAATCACAGAGAGATGACAAAAGATCTGCAGCTACTGTGGTGCAGAAATATCTGCAGGCACAAGGTCTTAGATGGAAACACACACGCACACTTACCTGTAGTCTTGACCTAGAGGTCATTTTTAATCCAAACTCATCCCTACACACAGGGCAGCGCGAGGAGTGACAACACTGATTGCATGAGCTAAGAATACCAGGCACTTTGACACTTCATATTGTCACCACAAGACCAAACCTGTGATATTGAGACAGGACTAGGTCACAAAGCTCACAGTATAATCAAACACAAGACTGTATATATACTGTATATATACCAGGATGTGTTTGGTTATATACATACTGATATATAGGCCTGTAGCAAAAACAAATAATACTGAGATCTACATGAGGACAGCCAGTCATCCTACCAACTATCATGTTAAAGAACGACTTACTGACCAAAATGGGTTTTTTTTCCAGAGGCGTTTCAAAGGATTTTACTCAACTCTCTGTGGAAGCAGCAATGAAACTCATATCTTCTGTGATAGAACTGTTAACCAAAAAACAACCAGATTCTACAGCCATGCTGGTGACTAGTATTAGTAGTAGAAGTATTGGACAAACTGATACAAAGAATGCAACAATGATTAAACCAAACCAAAGACACATTTTTAAAAACTGTGTGCCCAAATTCATAATTTGTTCCTGTCACACAGTCACAAAAGCAGTACAGCGCTGCAGTGTTACATTGGGGTGTGGTCGCAAGCAACATATTTGAATCATTCTACTCACAGAGGTCAGTGTGACGAAGCTTTTCTGCCATAAAAGGTTGAGCATCACACCCAGTTAACCATCTTACAGAAGTAATTTGAATTGTTCCACTCAGATTCACAGATGATGAGGAAGAGGGAGCTTCAAACCCCAATTAGAAGTACCAGAGCAGATGCATGCACACTCTGTAAAGCCATTATAGATAAACTGTACATGCCCTGGTTCCAGTCCAATTACACAGGAATACCGAGCACAGGCTGCTGTATATGTTGCATGCTCTGTGTGTACGATACGACTAGCCTTACGTGTGAAATAAAGGCATTCGCTCGAGTGGATGTGCATATGTGCGTATGCTGCAATGTATATGAGTATCAGAGTGTGTTTTCATACATGCTCTCGGGTGGATGTGTGGGTTGATGTATTGGCCTCCTGACCTGCAGTAGAAGTGGGTCATTTCCATTTCCGCCTGTCTTCTTCCTCCGTGAGTGTGTGAATTTAATCGCTCACTGCATCCCAGGGAATTGCTCCCATCCCCTCCATGTTGATTTACATTTAATTTCACGTTTATATTCTCGTATGTAAATGCCAGAAGGCACTGGCATGCACCCCACTGACATTATAAAAATGAAGTAATGACATTAATTGTCGTATAGGGGGGTGGGATGGGGGGCGCGGCGTGTGTGGCTGCAGGAAATTCACTATAGCAACTTTTCTGTGTGTGTGTACGGGTCAGTGTTTACAGGTTCACACGTGCATTTAAAAGTGTTTATTTACATCGGTTGCTTAACATCAGAGAGCACAATTATGGAAGAGAAACATGAGAGAGTGAAAGATGGATTGAGTGAGAAGAGAGGTGGGCAAATCCGATATACCAAATAATACTTCAATAACACAATGTAATACCAGAACTGCTTCCATTACAGACATTGTAACACAGGCAGAAAAAGCACAGGTGTAATTAATAACATAAATCTAATCAATATTTTCATAATGAATCAAATAACCTTGTGTAATGTGGTAAGTGTTGCAGAGATTTATCCCTCGACTGCAGTTTCCCACAGCTCCTCTGAGCATTTTAACTTCTTTGAGCTGATTGTTTTAGAACATTCTCAATTCTCTCATCAACCTCGTTTTCAGCCACAGCAGTTTGAAAAGCAGTTTGTCACTTCTGCTCTGTGGAGCAGCCTGTATATCCTGTACAGGCTTGTGTGTGTCCTCACTTCACTTGGCCACCTGATTTGTGTGACCTGCTATTGAATTTACTTGTGACACCATGCATGTGTTGTACCGAAGCGCGCTGCCACTCACAAAAATCTACCTTTTATTCGAGTTTTTGGATGTTGACTATATTAATCATGGACATGTGATTATCAAATGATATATAAATGAAAGAATGTATTATTATGCTCTGTGTGCATAATTCAATAGCAGGTCACACAAATCAGGTGGCCAAGTGAAGTGAGGACACACACAAGCCTGTACAGGATATACAGGCTGCTCCAGAGAAAAGCTCTGGCTCCACACTGGAAAAGAGAGTAAATGCTCGGACACGTCTTTTTTCTGCTGCTAGGAGTGATATTCAATCCCACATGCTGCTGATCTTTTTTTTAACATTCAAAGCAGCTAGTGAATCCTGCTGACACCATTTCACTCACATACACAGCTAAGAAGATTTATTGGATTTTTAATTAAATTGAGACAAAAAGCATTCAACAGGACAACGAGGCTTCCTCCTCTTCTTTTTCTTTCTTTTTTTTTTTTTTTAAATCAGCAACCACCGACACATTCAGGTAGGCCTAATCGCCACCAGTTAATGTGATCACAGGTTAATGAATTAAGAATGAGATTAGTCACTGAAATATCAAAAATTAGAGCCCAAAAAGGTATCAATGATAGATTTCCAATGGGGTAAAAACCTGGATGTAGCCCACTTTTCCCTTTTTCCTTTTGTAAAGAAACTACAATAAAAAGTTAAGAAAAGAGCCTACAGCTTTTTAAACTAGTCAGTCTTGTAAAATTTCCATCAGTCTCACAGTACATAAGACTTTCTGCCCTGACAGCTCCAGCAGCAGCTAACACAACATCAGTATATAAGAAACCCTCAACCCAAATAGAGTACATTATCCAGATTGTTTATATAACTTGTGGATTTGTTACTTTCTGCATTATAAACACACAATTTATATTTCCATTTCACTGGCTGTGAATAAAGGAATTTATTTTTACGGGAAGGGGGTTGCTATTTATGTATTAGAGTAGCAAGTTTAGTAGTAAAGGTCCTGTGGTATTGGAAGAATGTATAATATTATTCCACAAAGGTTGTATGTGATTACACTGTTTAAACAGGTACTATGAAAAACGTTTTGATTTCCATTGAAAAAACCAGCAGCCTGTAATATGATGCAAGTTCAACATACCCAGGATATGTTTTCATTATCTGCCTTCAGATAACCCTCACAGCTGTGATCTAGACAAATGGCTATGTGATTATGAACTCGGTTAATCAAACCAGGGTTTCCCAATCCAGCTAAGTGTGTTCACGTAAGGAGCATATGACCAATCACAAGCATAGACAAGTCTCAGCAGAGTGATATATTTTACAAATGAAGGGCTTCACTATTAAAGAAATACAAAGAGGTTAATCAAATAATCCAGGCAAAAAGTAACACAGCTGCCAACTGTAAAAGGGAAAGCTGGTAAAACACTGCCGACTGTCTAAATATGTACGGTAACAAACTGTGCACAATACAGAGTTGACATTTAAAAACGTGGGCACTGTTGTCAGTTTTCTTAACTTTCAAGAACTTCTTGTCACTTGAAAATTAATTTTGTCAACCCACTGAAAAGTTCCAAAATATCATTCTGAATTAACTTCATAGAACAATGAAGGGAAAATCTATTCATGCCATAAAAAACTGCTCAAATCAGAAAAACTTGACTGAAATGTTACCTGTACAAAGAACAACAGAACAAGTCTCACTCTAAAAGAAATAACTTCAACCTAAAGTTATAGTCTGTATAACAAAGTATATGCTCATACTTTTTAACATAAAAATAAAACAAATGTAATTAAACAATTTGTTGAAACAGCTGCGACAGGCAAGTACAAGTGCTTCACTCAATCAGGTCTATGAACCATCCAAAGAGACCATCTCATCATCCACGCACCGCTCCATATGATCTTCTCATGGATGTATTATTAGACCTTAGGTCTTATTAATTAATACATCCACAGGGTCTTCTATTAATGGGGATGTCATTCTCTAAGAGACTGGTCAGTAAGCAGTGTTTTTATAGCGTTGATCTCTTATCTCAAACATGATTTACTCTGGAGCAGGTTAGGCGTTCAGCGTTACCATGGCGAAGTACCCTGACAAGAAGTGAGCCTCAGTCATAGGAATGAAAACCCAGGGTTAATCCTGAACTCATCTCGCTAACTTCCTGCTTCAAAGTACAGACTCCTGGTCCATTTAACATCCCAACTAGGAGAACGTGCAAAAGTTTTCCAAGTGACTACAAGTAGTTAATTGTGACTAAGCAATGCAGAAGAGATTTAAAGAGACAGACGCTAAAAAACTGTAAAAAGAGATACTACAGCAATGGAAAGTATGAATAAATTATGTTTTATACAATTGAATTAAAATATTAAATATAAAGCATGTAAAACCATTTTCTAGCAGATCTTTGAAATACTAATATGAACCTGACAATGGGCATAATATTAATATCTCCCCTTTAAAAGCATCTGCCTCAGACTCAACCGGTCTGACGTAGGAGTATTGACAAATGAAGAAAAGCTGGACAAATGCACCTCTTCACACCATGTACCTACTGTTCAACACCACACACTCTAAAGTTTCTATGGATATTTGTGATAACAACTGCTCTTTTAAGAGTCGTGCTGGCCTTTGCCTTGGGAACAGATTAACATCACCTGCTGTCACACAAGGACTAAAACAACTCTTTGCCCTCCTCACAACTTGTTTTGACAACTTATTCACATTTAACTTAAAGCCCTGCCACGTGCACTCCCACATAGGTGTTCTACTTATAAGGTCTCTTCTCCTTGAATGAACTATGGCTGGTGGTGCATGCCTGAATTCTTTCTGAATCCACTTTTACAGACTAAAGAACACGCTTTTATATTTTATACTGTACACAGATGTTTGGGGGTGGTGAGGGGGTCTTCTCAGGTGAAAATGTGACATAATTGCATACTCTCTATTAGTGTGTGTGGTTTGGTAAGTTTGGTAAGAGTGAAGTGGTACTGAGTGGAAATAATGATGGGGACTAATAGTGAGAAAGCGGTTGGGAGTGTTCTTGTGAACATGTCAACCCATAGATGTTCTACTGAAGTCTCTGCTGCTTTGAGAGGTGTGTAGTTCAATCAAGGACATTTCCCTCTGAACTGCCACTGGATTAGTTAGAATTTACAGAAAGATGGGCGCACACACACGCACACACGCACACACACACACACACACACACCCACACACACCGAGCTGCACTTTCCCCCACTTAAGGATGAGGCCAAATGCTGCTAATTTAGACAATTTAAAACACGACAAGGAGCAGGATGAAAGGAAGACAATTAAGGGGGTGAGAGAGTGAGTCAGAGAAGACTTGGGCAGAGAATGTAAAATACGGCGAGGATACAGTTTCACAAAGAGAGACGGGAAATGTATTTTAACTGAAGGTTTGATTAATGAATAGAGACACGTGTTTCCTAAGAATGGATAAGATAATTTGTTTTAATTACAGACAGATGGACACAATGAGACAGATCGACAAAACAAGACAGAAGAGGATGGAGAGAGAGTGATGAGCCCTGTTTGCACCAGGCTACAATTATCTGGGGACCTCGTGTGAGTTAGGAGCTTAACCTTTACTCAAGACAGGATGAACTGGAGGCTGCACACACCCCGAAAGTGACAGCATTGGATATTTGAACAAATGCTTCAAGCAGACATTGTTTATGACGTTTAATAATGACTGTCCATTTCCTGTAAGGGCAGAAGGAAGAAATAGAGCGGTGTGTGTATACAAACCCAAAGCCTGTTGCTACAGATTATGATTAATGTCACCTGCACTGGATGCTGTAGTTTTAGTAAGAAGGTTAGCTTCAGCTAGTTAATGTTGGCAGGTCCCCAGTGTTTACATACCAGTGGTTTCACTTTCCTGGAGACTTACCCTAACCCTTACCTTAATAACTGACCCCAAAAATCAGTTTTCCCACATCTGGAGACATGGCTTTTGTCAAGCTGTCCCAAATTAAGTGTCCTTTAGTCTGAAATGTGTCACTGAAGGAAGCCTAAGTCAGAAAGAAACACAGAGTGTCAGAGTAGACTTGAAGACACACACTACATTGTGTGTCTTCAAGTCTACTCTGACACTTTAAGATGAAGATAGCGTTATCAGGGTTGCCAACTTTCAGCAACCAGCTGAAGTGAAATACTTTTTTTACTGTTGAGATTTCTGTCAGACCAGCACGATAGAGAATGGAGTTTCCACAGACACACTGCACAGGATTTAGAGGGGCTGTTTCTCCCATGAAATGGTAGATAGTTGTTTCTGTGGTTTATCTATTCATCTCCTCTGTAATGGGCACGGATTCTGGAAATTCTCTAATTATTTTTGATGCTGTAAGCACCAGAAAGTTATTGACATGAAAGGATGTCACTAGAGATAAGTGAAACCATAAGATAGTTTGATGTGGGTGAAATGACCCTTTAAAAAAGTCCAGTGTTTAACATTTAGGGGTCTTTCCTTCACGCAATTAAGGGGGGGTTGAGGTGAGGGGGTTGCAACCAGCAACTACATTGCTAAATGCCAGTAAGCCCTAAACAACGGACCTTTTAAACCGAGTTGAAAAGAGTTTATAATGGATGAATAAAGAATTTCCCTTCGGGGATCAATAAAGTACTCTATCTATCCATCTAGGGGCAGCTGTGGCTCGGAGGTAGAGCGGGTCGTCCACTAATCAGAAGATCGGCAGTTCGATCCCCGGTTCGATCCCCTCCAGTCTGCATGTCGAAGTGCCCTTGGGCAAGATACTGAACCCCAAATTGCTCCCGAAGGCTGATTAGCTCCTCAAACTGATGAGCAGTTGGCACCTTGCATGGCAGTCAATGCCATCAGTGTATGAATGTGTGTGAATGGGTGAATGAGATACGTAGTGTAAAAGCTACGTTTCTCCCATGAAATGGTAGGAAGACTAGAAAGGCGCTATATAAGTACAGTCCATTTACCATCCATCCATCTATTTATAATATAACCGTCACTAGCTGGTGTAGTTTTATGGAAAGGCTGGTCCTCAGTGTGTTTAGACACCAGTGCTTAAAGTTAAACTAGCTAGCCACACTCCTATTATTATTATTATTATCAGCTTTAACTCCATTTTAATTGCTTAACTAACTCATTCATCCACATCTTGGAACTTTTACTCTTTTGCTCATATGAGTCAGTTTTGGTCTCAGTTTTGGGTTATAATGGTCCCTTAGAAGGCAAACAACCGATTTTCTTGTTTAAAAGAGTGAGGGCTTATGGGATAAACAAAGTCAAATATGCTGACTTTTTCATTTGAGCGTGTTCCTTCTCTGAATGGGTCTCCATGCTGAGTAGCTAGATGAGCCTCCTGAATTTGCAGCAAAAGTGCTGTCAAAGCTCTCATTAATAATTTTCACTGCAGCCTTCATAATTCTCGGCCACAGACTGTAGATCTCGACCCAGAAGAGGAGGAGGGGGGCAGTGGGAGGATAGGGTAGGAAAGAAAAAAAAACAAGGAATCTTTCAAAACAAAAAATATGAGCTCAGACTACTGAGAGGCAGATTCATGCGAGACTGGTATTATCTGATGTCTGAGTGCTGTTTGGTGTGAGAAAACAAGAGAGGAAGGGAAAGAGAGGAATTGATTGATTCTTCGACCGCTATATTTTTGGCTCATATGAGTCAAATTTTCTGCACCAGTGAAGAGGTAAACACAAAGAAGAAATGATACTCATACAAACATTACAAGTACTGTCTGATTGTAACTTCCAAACTGCGACGTTGGAGATGCAACACAACCTGCTCCTGACTCATCCGTGCTGTGAAATGTGACATGTGAGCTTTGTTCCCTGTTCCAGCTACAGCCTGCAGTGCGCTGCAGTGTGCTGTGTGGTGACAGTACTGAGTGTAGACTCTGGTTATCTGTGAGCACTGATAGTCTGAGAGGCAACGGTTTATATTAAACCATGTTCCTGAGCTTAAGCTGCTCCTCTCTGTGCTGCACATGTAACACTTCCTGCCTTGCACTCTTCATGCTCATCATGGAGTTTATATGTCAGAGAGCAGAGCACTGAAGCCACTGCTAATCATCACTTGTTTATTTTTTTATTATGTCTTCACTGATTGACACCGTACTGCTTTTGCAGTGCAGCTCTGAATTTGAAGATGCAGAATGAGGATGAAGCAGAGAAGGCAGAGCACATGGGTTAGACAGAAGTGATATTGGCGACTTTAAAAACTGCACACTCGCAACTATAACTCAGGAGTTGGAGGCAGTGGAACGACCAGGCATTGCTATTGATTTATCGACTCTCCATTTAAACAGAGTATCAGCCTACAGCTGAGCTGTGGAACCACTGCTGTTATCAAGTGGAAAACTTGTGAATTATGGTTGTTGCAAAGTACAGATGAACATCCACCGGTTGTTGTAGCGTTAACCTACACTTCAGTTCTTCACACCTGTCCAGGGGCATGAATGATTGCCCTGGGGATTATGATAACCTCCTCATTAACCTGTCTTAACACATATTTCTTACCAAGGGACAGAACATGTATCAGTAGCTCAGAATCAAATCCTAATCTCAACTGTAAACACATCTTTTAAAATCACATCTTTATCCTTTTTCCAATTTCTCAATTTAGATACACTTTGTACAATTAATAATTAGGAGTGATTTTTCTGAACTTTTAATAATTTTTCAGTCTTCTAACCACAGAAGTAAAATCCCACGCATCTCTGTTTCTTCTCATTTCAACAAAAGGCCACATTAAATCATTTTTCTGAACATTTGCAACCTTTATCTGTCATACATGATTCATACATGAAGCGCAGCCCCTGCAGCTAGAATTATCACAATGA
This sequence comes from Sciaenops ocellatus, assembly GCA_033000465.1. Taxonomy (NCBI): domain Eukaryota; kingdom Metazoa; phylum Chordata; class Actinopteri; family Sciaenidae; genus Sciaenops; species Sciaenops ocellatus. The sequence goes on along the minus strand of CP136888.1, from coordinate 4,796,131 downwards.
GTCCCTCACAGCTTTACATAAATACGCTAGCTGGTCCGCAAATATGCTCTCTCATACATGCATGTATCTATCTCTGTGTCTGCCACTCATGAGTCAGTCGGAGAATCTCCGGCAATCTTTCCATATGAAACTAAACAGCCTTGGCCTCTGTCGGCTAGAGAAAACAGTGTAAGATGAACCCCCTTCTCCATCTTAACACTTTCATCTGGAATGTAATTAGCGCAGCAGCAAGAAGCTTAGTGCTCCGCCCTGCTCTCAGCCCCAACCAAGGTAACTCTAGGCAGCCCCTAATCCTCAGAGCCTAATGGGATTAGCTCCGGAGGGAAGGGAACCCATGTCACACACACAAATACATTCAAAATCCCAACCTCTCCTCCTCTGTCTCGCTCTCCATCTCTCTTTCCCTCTCTTGGTCTCATTCCGCTATCTGTCTAATAGGATTAGACCAAAATTGGCCATTTCTCAAGAAAAAAAATCACATCTGGTCCACTCAGTGTCATTATGATGATGATGGGATGGAAATAATGAGCTTTGAATTATGACTTATTCAGTACAGAAGTGAACCAAACAGCAACCATCTTTGGGAAAGACGTGAATCTAAACTGGTTCTAATTTTGCTTTTTAATAAGCCGTTTGTTTCAATGGAGAGTTTTGGCCATTTATCAAAATTATAACATGAACAACATGTATGACAACAACGCTCCTCTAACATATTCACTTCAGTGCAAAATAATGGCAATTAGCAGTGTTACAAACCATTTGTATCAGTTGTTGAAAAGCCCCATTACAGCACTCGCACACAGAAAGCTGCATACAGAAGCAAGCGAACGTGCATGGATGTAAAATTCATGAGCACAAACAAAAACATTTAATACGTGCTCATAGAATACCGAAATAATGGGAATCTTCCTCCAACCCTGCAGCACAGGAACTGGAAGTCCCTTCTTCTCTGATGCTAACGATGTTTTTTGTGCACTTTGTTCACAGAGAGTATGCAACTGCCATACACTGACTCACTTTTATGAAGCTAATCATTTTTCAGTTTTGTCAGAGAGGTAATAATTTTACTTTATGTTTATTATTGAGGTTGTAGTGGGTGGTGGTGTTGTACTGGTGCATTATATGGAAAGGTTTTTCTAATATTATGGCTCTTTCATGTATGTAAATGTCAAAATATTAGAAACAATTCAACACCACTGCAAACGACAACCTCAATAATAAACATGTAGTTGAATCAATACAGTGTCAATCAAAACTTTATCTTATTATCTTTGTTAAGGCAGAACTATTAAAATTGACTTTTTTTATTAGTTTTCTGCATAGAGTTTGCCTGTTCTCCCCGTGTCTGCGTGGGTTCTCTCCAGTTTACTCCGGCTTCCTCCCACAGTCCAAAGACATGCACATAACAGGTTTATTGGTGACTCTAAATTGTCTGTAGGTGTGAATGTGAGTGTGAATGGTTGTTTGTCTCTATGTGACCTGCAATGAACTGGCGACTTGTCCAGGATGTACCCCGCCTCTCGCCCAAAGTCAGCTGGGATAGGCTCCAGCCCCCCCGTGACCCTGATGAGGATAAGCGGTTACAGATAATTGATGGATATTTTACTTTTTTAGTTAGCAAGCAAATAAGAAACGTTTTCTTCATAATAAAATGTGTTAAAATATCAAATATAAGTCATCAATCATTATCAATGAACCTTTACAAAGAAACAAACGAATCCTTACTGATGTTCAACTGTAATGCTGTTTAATTATTTTTCCATCCCTAATAGAAAAGACTATTCACAAACACTGAGCAGTGTGTGCTCTTGTCCACTAATTAGGATCAACCACCAATTCATGTTAAACTCACTTCACTGCGCTGATCTCTATGAAATGTAAGAGAAGTAGTAAGGAAAACGGGAGACTGGATGTTATGTGATGTGTCCTCAGCCAGGAATTGTGGCTGCACTTCTTTAAGTACACATGTACCACTCGACAGTGCTGCCATCAATTCTACTTTTATGAAGCTCATCATTTTGAAGTTTTTGTTAAGACTGTCAGAGAGGTCATAATTCTACTTATTTTTCAAAATGAAGGTCGTAGTGGGTAGCAAAGGTGTGTTTATTACTATGGCCCTCTCATGTATGTACATGGAGTGGCCAAAATATTAGAAACCCCTCTCAATATGATGCAGTCCAGCTCAACACTACTGCAAACTCAACAACAAAGATGTAGTTACATTTAAACCTCTCTAAACTGGGCTTCATTCTCTCTGGGAAGGCAGAGCTGTTGTGTTGGATCACAGTAGATTGTACAAGTGTACCTAATGGGGTAGCCGGTGAGTGTAGCTGCTAAGCCAACAGGAGGTCTGATGCTTCACATCCAACCTGATGACCAGAAAATGATACACATACACACACACTCACACAGATGTGCAAACACGAAAAGCACACACACACCGCAGCCACAGTAAGGAGCCATTCCAAATCACAGCTCCATCTCTGATCCCGTCGTGGTGAAGCTCTTGATCGAAAGCCCAGCAGCAGAGACTCCTGAGGTGGGTGAGCTCTGCCAACAGCTGGGTCCTTTCCAGCACCCCTGAAGTCTTACTCATGGAGCCCCATCGGCTCTCATCATTCGTCGGGCCAGACTCCCCAGCAAACAAGCACCAATAAACAAGTGTACACACACACACACACGTACGCAGACTAATCAAGGACATCAGGCAAAGTGAAACTTGATCTGCAGAAACAAGCTAATCAGATTTGCTTCGATTTTATGCGTGCTCTGGATTAGTGAGTGTGTGTGTTTGTGTGTGTACCTAATCCAGGTCATCAGCTCCACTGTGTCTGGATCATAAAATTCCCTCAGTTCTGATAACTCCTCCATTATCTTAGGCCAGAACTAGAGGGAAACAGAGAGAAACAAGTGATGGAACACCTTGAGCTAGTGTTCGTTAAGGCCGTAAAGCAGAGTATCAAAGCCAGTCGTACATCTTAAATAACATCTCATTACTGCACTGAGTAGAACAGTGTATATGACAGCCATTTAGACTCTTTTTGTAATCATTGTCCCATCCCGTTATGATCCAATTGCTTTGCTATCATTTTCTGCCACAACCTCCATTTCAGGCATTTTTCCTTTTCTCACGTCTTTGCACACAATTTGTACAAACGGTCTCGGCTCCGTGATGAGACCGTCAATACAGTTTTGAACATAAACTACTGAGGAAATGGCATACCTTGTAATACAGGCAACCGATCATCACCAGTGGAACTGCATATCTGAGAAGCCTTAACTGCAAAATGAGAGGAAGAGAACAGTTAGAATAAAAAGAGAGACTATAATCGTATCAGAGGCAGAGACAGTGAGATACCATCGAAAAACGAAGACAAGTGCAGGAGAAGATAACTGACAGGCAGAGCAGCATCGCTCACAAGTATCATTTCTTATCTGATCTGTGCTGTTGTCACGTTATGACCACACTGACACCTTGTGGATTCAAATGCAACTGGACGTTAGACAGAATGATTGTCCTTCATGTCAACGACAGGGAAATGTCACATCTTTGTCTCACAGCATGCTTAGATAGATAGATAGATAGATAGATAGATAGATAGATAGATAGATAGATAGATAGATAGATAGATAGATAGATAGATAGATAGATAGATAGATAGATAGATAGATAGATAGATAGATAGATAGATAGATAGATGCTTTTGTTGGAGACAGGTGATGGACATAATGTAGATGTAGATGGAAATGTGGATGTCACTGGAACTGGCATCAAACCTCAATACTTTCTCAGTTCTCACCAACATGTCAGTACTGACTGTAACTAACTGTCAGGTATCAGAGGTTTCTTGCTCAGATTCACAGAACTTCTTCTTTGATAAATATTTCACAATCTAAACAATAACTTGAGACTGCATTTTATCTTGTAAGAGTGTTTCTGTCAAGACATTGACACATTGTGGTGTTTGACATATTTTGTTAAAAGAGCATGAGGTTTTGTAGCAAAACATGCCTCCATTCCTCAAACGAAGGCACTGAAAAAAGTACTGATACTAGAACTCAGACTCAGTGTTTGTACTGAAATGTTCCAAATGATACTCAGTAACAGATGCTTCCACTGGATCAGTCAAACTGAAAATGTAGCTTAAAGAAAAACTTTTAAGCTGCAACAACCATATTTGGTGGCAAAAGAACAGACTGAAAACTAACATCTAACATGACATCTTATAAGTATATATAAATATATAAGTTTTTGCACTAAATATATTTGGCACAATAGCCTATATGCTCATCCATTGACTCAAAGCGACAACATTAGCATTGAAATTCGTCGTCATCGTTTTAGGCAACAATAGCCACAGCAATAAGGTAAGAGATGCTAAATGTTCTGTAGAGCTGAGCAGTAACACCTTTCACATTACACACTTTTTATTTCATCCTTTGATAATGCTACAAATATTGATTAGCGCACCTTTGAAAGTAAACGTGTGGAACTGAACAGCTAATAAACAGTTCAGTAAACGCATTTTTCAAACTAAAGTATCAGATTTTTCACATCATGGAGTTCAGCTGTTGTGAGCTCGTACCAGAACTTTACTGTTACAGCGGAGAGCGTTGAGAAGCAGAGTCCACATCTCCGTCCCACACACACCATAGGCCGCGACCGCACACATATGGCCCGTCCATATATACTTCATCCTGCGTACAGAGTGGAGAGAGAGGAAATATCAAACGATGTTCAAAATGTTTTTGTTTTTTTATGAGATAGGACATTTATTTTTTTATTCTGTTGGGATTTTATGTCATTACATTCAAAAGAGGCAACCAAATCGTCTTCAGCAGGTGATTTAGTGAAATGGTTCCAGTGAGGTTAAACTTAATTTAGTGTCTAAAATGCACCATTATTATCCTAGTTCTGAACCAAAACACATGAAGTAAGAGATGTAAATGAATGAGAGAGAGGAATGAACAGCAGAGAGAAGATAGAGAAGACAGAAAGGATGAAATGAGCTGAGAAATTGTTGACAGGTACGGAGATGGAGGCATGAGAGGGGGAGGGGGTGCAGCCTCACAGAAATAAATTTCAATACTTTTTTTAATGCAAAGGAGCTGCCTGACAGAAACGAATGGCTCTCTGCACTTTTGGCCTCTCGCTCTTCATCAGCATATTAGAGAAAGTGCTGAAATCAAATGTGTCAGTTTCTGCACTACCTGGCTGCTGCTGCTGTGAAAAGCTTTCAGCTTCTTCTGCTTTTGTGTGTATTCAATCAGCGCCTTAATTCCTGACTGTAACAGGGGATGCACTGTGTGAACTACACATATTAAATGTACCGTATATCACATGCCATTCCAAAAGCTGCCCATCATATATACTCGGGATACCTCAAGAACACAATGTGCAACATTAACATGCACGGGGTGAGCCAGCTACCGGCTCTGCTGCAAAATCTTATTCAAATTAAGCTACTTATGTGAACCTTTGAAAACCTGCATTACCATGTTGCTATGGATAAAGAGGATACGAGAATATTCCCCTTTTGTCTTTTTGACTGTGTAATTGTAGGTTTCTTTTAATACAGAGAAAAGAAGTGATGATTCCAGCTGTAAACTGTGTGATTCTCCTGACAGTCCTCACAAAGAGCCTAAAGTTAATGGCAATTATACTTTCACAATAATGAATCATGGATGTCAAGCATGGCAGCCTGTGTTTGCAGCTTAAAAAACGCTCAACCCAGAAAATCTACTGATGATGATGACGCGAGCAACAAACGCCACATTACAATTACAGATGAAAAAGGTCTGGGAAGGTTGTTGTGCTTAACATTATAGATGTGAAATAGGCAAAAAAAAAAAAAAAAAAAAAAAAACTGCAAGTCACAAGGCATATTAGTCAAGTTGTGTGACACTGCTGAGCTAATGTGCAAATGCAGCACTGTATGCACTTACTATGACAACTGCTGCTCTGATTCAAATATCATCACTGTGTCAGTCTGGTTTGTGAAGCAGTAAGATGATATAACTCAAAGTGTTAACATGTTCACACAGTTTGAAAGTAGCCACTGATTTTTATGAAATACCACAACTTGTGTGCTGGTAACAGCAGCAGTGCAGGAATAAAGCAGCACAAGTGCACTGATATTTCAACTGTGTACAGCAGTTTGTTAATGACATAAATTTAATAAATAATTAAAGCACAAGCTAATTAATAACTTGTGGAAAGGTCATGGAGGAACAACAAGGTTTGTCATTTGATAACAGAATATGGTCATGATAAACACCACCAGAGGCCTCATCAACAGTATAGGTATGGTGTATTTGTTAAAATACAATATCCATGATAATAATGGTCTGCATCTTGTGGAAACTGACTCATGGTGACTGACTGACTGAGTGGCATCATCCCAAGAAGTTCTGGGGAACCCACTGAACCATAAATGACTGATGGAATATTCATTTTGACTACTGATAATTCATGAAGTTTATGAGCAGTGTTTTGCTGCCCTCTCTGGTGGAAAGTTTCACGACTGTTGCGCCTGTAACTATGTTGTCTCTGGGTTCAACCACAGGAGGTCAACAAAGACATGATTTTCAGGAGGGAGTTAACCTGCTCTTTAAACACACACAAATCCCAGACGTTGATTGAAACAATTTCACAAACAAATAAAATAACTTGGCTCAGGGACACAGCTGAGTGGAAAACTGAGCCAGGAGGTTGAAGCCAGTCAGCCGATGTTGTTTAGAGGTTATAGGTCTGGTGTGACCAATGAGAGCAAATTTACCAAGAGTCACTGTGTCACGGCGGCAGTAAGAGCTGCCAGCTCAGAGAGCCAAAACATTCCGGAAATTAGTAAGAGGTGGCTAAATGTGAGAGTCGACCACAAGAAAGATGTTTCTGTTGACTGGTAAAGCCTACAGTCGGTGCCAGCGTTGGTGTCTGGGCTCTCAACCCACAGCCAGAGTCTGGCATCTAGAGCTGGAGCCTCAGAGGTAGTGGTGTTCCACAGAGGGAACCTGCCAATGGATGATGCAGTTAGGTCAACCGGAGAAATAGACCACAGTGTTAATGTGTGGCAGCAGGACACCAAACAGAGAGGAGGAACAGAAAATGAGAGAATAAGGGGAGGGAGGGTTAATGGGACTAATTTTTAAAGGAGTGCACAAGATTAAATATCTTCCAGCAGACAGCCAGACACAGTTCTTTTTTTTCCAGAAAGAACAACTGCACAACTGTTTTTGTTTTCCCTAAAAGGGAAAATTAATTTCAAGAGTGAAAATATGTCTTTTTCCATTCACCTCTACTGTTTTTGACAGTACAGAAACACAGCATGTCCCAAAACCCTCCATCTTCAGATAAAGATATTTGCCACGGGTTGAACCCATTGAACAGAGTCCAGAGGAGCTGAGACATGAAGTGACTGAGCCAAAAAAACAAGCAAAACAGCCTCCGGTTCAATGAATAACTGCTTTGCTTTTGGTGCTTACAACTCCTACTGACTCCAAAATATTCATACATGTGGATCACAGTTTCAACAGAAATAGTTCAAAGAAATAGTTTTGTACAGAATGAACAGAGGTTATATGACCACAATTGAGTGTTCGCTAAAGCAGTCCCCCTAACAGCGATTGTCTAATCGTAGCCTAGTAACTGTGAGTAGGCACAGCAGGCCCGTCAGGTTTGGATTTCTCCGCATGAAGAAGTAGTGTGCACGGGGCTGGAGTAGGAGATACTCTGTATTAAAAGCAGTTTGGAGGGTGGTGACTTTTTTTCAAGTTTTATAAAACCAAAAAAAACGAGAGCAAAAGTGTAAGAACAAATTAAACAGTGTGTGAGCTGCTCCATTTAGCACCTCTGCCTAAGTAGCTTTCTACCTACAGTGGTTACTGAGTGTTTCTTCCAAAGCCAAAGAGCACATCATTAACTTACTACTTTAGTTTGTGAGGTTACAGGTTACATAAAAAGAAAAAAGAAGACCATCCAAAGGCCAGGTGAATGTTCTGTTTTTGCTCTGTCCTGCTATGTATTACAGCTCCAGTCAACATTGCCTATGGTGGTGTTACATTCACTAAATACATTGATTGTTTTGCATCCTAAAACATTTTGTTAAAAGTGAAACATGCACACAGTGAAACTAAAAACGTCTATGAGATGAGCAGTCAAACAGTGTCATGTTAGAACAAAATAAATCTGATCTTATATTTGTCCTCATGATATTTATATTACCAGGACTGACAAGCCGAATACTGCAACACTAGAACAATGCCCTCTTGTTTATCTCTATGTCCTCTACATGGATCGTCAACTGGTGAACAGACCTTTAACAAGACCTTTCAGGGGCGCTGGTTGGCTCACCTAGTATAGTGTTCGCCCCATCTATAAAGGCTCATTCCTTGCTGCAGCGACACAGGGTTTGATTCCGACCAGTGGCCCTTTGCTACATCTCATCCCCCCTCTCGCTCTCTCCACTTTCCTTTCACTTTTTAGCTGTATCTCTCAAATAAAGCTCAAAAAATTGTCTTTTCAATGAATGTAGAGAACTGATTCAGCTAGCTAAAGATGATAACATCTGCAATCAGGCTACAAAATCAACCCCAGCTGGAAATTAGATGCCTTCAGTAGTTGTCATCTTTGTCATAATTAAGGACGTCTTCTTCCAAAAGTGACTAAGAACTTAAACAATATATATGTGCAATCTTGACAGCTGTAGGAACAGTGACCACAGAGGGCAGTGCTTAGCAGCTGGTCACTTGTGTCTGTAGTATAAGTGCGAACGTTGGCACAAACATTATGTTAATGTTTCAGGCCGTCAGCCATACATTGTAGATATTATATTAATTATCAGTTCTCCAACTCTGTCCACTCTTTCTGCTCCTGCCGTGAGTGGCGTCACTGTTCCAAAGACTAAAAGGGGCACTGTGGGATGGTACTTGGTGTGGAGGGCTGATCAAGGCTAAAGTGGACCACTCAGACAGTTGGTGAAAAGCATTTGAGAGGCACTTGGACTGCAGCATCTGCTTACGAGCACGCCAAAATCAAGCCATCAAGAGGAAAAGTACATTTGCAGAGTCCCTGTCTGGGAATTAAATCAATGTAACTACTTGGGAATGTGTGGGAATCCAGGTAAATGACAGTACACGATCCTGCAATTACATGAGCTCACCTCATAGTGCTGAAAGCCAGGAGGCCGTAGAACAGTGTATGTAACAGATTATAGGCCACGTCTGGGCGAAAAGCCACCGCTCGTGCCTCTCCAGCTCCTTTCCTCTCCTCGGCTGATCCTCCTTTAGCTTTGCTGAGGAACAAAAAAAAAGGCTGTGAGACAAAAGGCAACAGTGATACATAAAACATTACAGCCAGACGCTTGAGAAGAAAGGCAGAAGGGGATGTGGGTGGAATTGATATTATTCAGATTATTCAGATTTCATTAGCTGTTTTGCGAGCAAGCGGACACGCAATAATGCACACCCACAACCGTTTGTGTCTGCGGGAGTCAGCACACAGAGAAACAGAGCAAGGCCCGAGGGCAATGATGTCACTCCCGAGATTTGGCCTCCCACACCGACCGAGATGGACACTGGCTTCCATTTGAATACAAATCCAATCTGGCTCTTCTTTCTACGTGTGGTGGGGTAAACTGGATTAAATTAATTCCTGAATTGGCAAATAGCCCTTTGTTCTACGAGGTTAGTATTCCAGCCCTCCAACAGCAGAGGGCGAGTTGATATGCTAATGTGATTAGTTCAATGCGGCCCCTCACCTTGCACCACAGGCAAATAAAGCTTTGAGAGGAAGCTGGTAGAATATTCTGTTTTGCAGAGCATGAAGTAGCAATTGCCATTAGTGAATCTTCAGTGATGTGGGCCAGAGACACAGCGACAGTGACGACCACTGTGACACGCTTTCTGCATCCTGATAGCCGTCCTGATGTCCTCACCTAAGCTCAAACTCTCTTTTCTCTCTGCGAGGGCTGAATCTTTCCATTCATTTACACTTCACTACCTCCTTTGACCCACCTGCGCTAATAGGAACTCACTCTTGTTCAATCCTGCCAAGTTTAAGGATTAAATACTAAATACTGGCTGAATAACCTGAGCTTCCATTTTGCTGAACAATTACAGTCTCTCCTGAACTAGAAGCTGTTACAAATACAAGAGGACTAAAAACTCATTAGTAACATGATTTTGAATTTTATTCAATGACTCTTGTAAGTAACATTTTAATTTTCTGGCAGAAGGGTGGCTAACAACAGTGTGGCTAAACGTCACAATAAGAATGTGCATAATAATTTATCTATATAGAATATGTTTAACCAGCATTAAATGTTTTTTGAGCAGCAAAATACAACCCCAATTCCAAAAAAGTTGGGACGCTGTGTAAAATGTAAATAAAAACAGAATGCAATGATTTGCAAATCTCAGAAAACTATCTTTTATTCCCAACAGAACATAAACAACATATCACGTGTTGAAACTGAGACATTTTAACATTTCATGGAAAATATTAGCTCATTTTGAAATTGATGGCAGCAACACATCTCAAAAAAGTTGGGACAGAGCGATGTTCAGCATTGTGTAGCATCCCCTCGTCTTTTAACAACTGTCTGTAAATGTCTGCGAAGTGAGAAGATCACTTGCTGGAGTTTTGGGAGAAGAATGTTGTCCCTTTCTTGTCTAATGCAGGATTCTAGCTGCTCAACAGTCCTGGGCCTTCGTTGCTGGATTTTTCGTTTTATGATGTGCCAAATGTTTTCTATTGGTGAAAGGTCTGGACTGCAGGCAGGCCAGTTCAGCACCTGGACTCTTCCCCTGCGTAGTGTGATGTTGTGAAGGATGCAGTATGTGGTTTAGCATTGTCTTGCTGAAATATTCAAGGCCTTCCCTGAAAGATACATTGTCTGGATGGGAGTATATTGCATATTGTTACTCTAAAACCTCTATGTACTATTCAGCATTGATGGTACCTTTCCAGAAGTGTAAGCTGCCCACGCCATAGGCATAGATGAAGAGTTTTAAACTGGCCGCTGATAACAAGCTGGATGTTCCTTCTTCTCTTTAGTCCGCAGGACACAGCGCACATGGTTTACAAAAAGAATTAAAATTTTTGATTCATCTGACCTCAGAACAGTTTTCCATTTTTCCTCAGACCATTTTAAATGACCTTTGGCCCAGAGAAGAAGAAGGCATTTCTGGATTGTGTTCACATATGACTTCTTCCTTGCATGATACAGCTTCAACTTGCATTTGTGGATTGCACGACGAACTGTGTTCACAGACAGTGATTTCTGGATCATGCCCGTTTTGAATCTAGTACCGTCTGAGGGCCTGAAGATCATGAGCATCCAGTTTTGACCTCTGACCTTGTCCTTTGCGCACAGAGACTCCTCCTGACTCTCTGAATGTTTGAAGATATTTTACACTGTAGATGGTGGGATCTTCAAAGTCTTTGCAAGTTTACGTAACATTTTTCTGAAATTGTTACACAATTTTTAGACGTAGTTTGTGACAGATTGGTAAACCTCTGCCCATCTTTACATCTGAGAGGCTCTGCCTCTCTGAAATGCTCCTTTTATACCCAGTCATGTTACTGACGTGTTGCCAATTAACCTAATTAACTGTCAAATGCTCCTCCAGTTCTTTTTGATTGGTGCCGTATACTTTTCCAGCCTTTTTTTGCCCCTGTCCCAACTTTTCTGAGATGTGTTGCTGCCATCAATTTCAAAATGAGCTAATATTTCCCATGAAATGTTAAAATGTCTCAGTTTCAACACGTGATATGTTGTTTATGTTCTAATGGGAATAAAATATGGATTTCTGAGATTTGCAAATCATTGCATTTTGTTTTTATTTACATTTCACACAGCGTCCCAACTTTTTTGGAATTGGGATTATAAACTAGAAACACAACATTGACATAATATCAGCTTTTATGTTGATCTGAAGGAGGTTTTCTTCACCAACTCCTGAGGGAAATATCTGCCTCTTTAATTGCTAAATGCTCCACCAGCTAGTCACTATCTTTGTCTGTCTGCCAGTTGGTGCTGGGAAGGTGGTGTAAAGTGCTGAATCATCGGAGCTCTGTCACTAAAAACATCTGCCTGCTGCATCTGGAGCCAGTGCTGATGAGAGGGGGTGAACTAACACAGTAAAATGTGAGCCTTAAGAAGCAAAACAACGAGCTGAAAGACACTAAAAAGCTCTACTTTTATATACAAGTAATCAGATTTTAAAATTTCTAATTGTGGTGCACACCTGTGTAACGATAAACATGACATCAGTGGAGTGTAGACCTCCACTTAAATTGTAATGCAGACGTTTATGTTAAATAGTCATAGACATAACTGACCAAAGTGTTATATGATATGACAAATGTTTGGCCTGAATGTTGGACTATAACAGAAAGGTCACTAAAAAAATCAACAGGCTTCTTTATATTGGCTTCCATATTAACTTAGATGGAGGAGATGGATGGTAAGAGTAAAATAAAACCAACATCAACATTTCCCATGTTCCCTGACTCGTTCCCTGACCAGCCAGCACCTACCTCATGTTTTGCAGTGCGGCCACTGCCAACATGCCACTGAGCAGCAGCACTGTGAGGGTGTAGGGGTATAGCAGCAGGGTCCCAGCCAGGCGCTCCAGTGTGTCCAGGGGCAGCAGGCCGAAGGCCTCCTCACACAGATACAGACTGGCATCGAAATCCCTGCATTGAGTTGAAGAAGTGGAGTGAGAGAGAGATGGAATGAAAAAGGAAGATGACACAGGAGGATGTGAACTTACTTATTAGCAGCAGAAACATGTTTTTTTTTGTCTCACAGTGTCTGATGATCACTTGTCTATCAATCAGTGTGTTGTCTTCTGGATATTCAGTTGATGAAGGTTAAGTTTCTGTGGTCTGTTAACTGTCCAGGATTGAACTCGTTTAAGAATGATTTGTCAATCTGACAATGAAATTATATTGATCAATAATCCACTTTTGTTTTGAACGTGACCAGAGATCAGCAATAATATGATCTGTAATATGGCACTTGCATTTATGAAGTAGTAGTGACAGAAAACAGAGTAATGGACATGAAATTCACTTCATTTCTAACAAAACGTTCTTATGAGTGAATACAGAATACAGGCTGTAGGTGCATGATAAGTGGCTGATGTAAGTGTGGTTTGTGGTTGTTGAATTTAACCCTCGTCCAAGTAAACCTCATGTTTATTCTCTTCATGGAGCCACTGGTTTACTCTTACCCTTACTGTTTCATTTATGGGTTTTACCCTGATAAGTGCTGGTCATGATTCAGCTAACAGCAAGTCTGACTTTGAATTTTTTTGTTCTAACAACAACAACAACAACAACAACAACAACAACAGGTATTTTTCCAGCTGCCTTTGAAGCACTGCAAAATCCAGGTATTGTCCAATCAAAGACAATCAAATCAATATAAGTTAGTTATGTATGAACAAAGTTCTTCTGGAAACAGCAATACAATCCTTCATATTCTGTGAGGAGCTGCACAAATGAAAATGAATATTTTGCACATTATTACTTTCATATTTCTTTCACAGTGAAGCAGTAAATTACAAAACTAAAACAAACAAGTTATCTCCATGTCTCCTTATGTAAAACTATCTCTCTGTCAGGTTGGCAGAAATGTGTGCTATCATATAGCAAATGTTTTAAAATAAACTTAATTTATTATCTCAATATGGCATGAATGCACAGCATAAACTCGTGTTTTCCTTCAGAGCGTACATTTTGCACATTACATTTGCAATACAGCTTCTGATAAACAGCCCTGCTGATAAACAATTGAACTGAGAATTGAGATATCACAAAAGAAACACAGAACAAAACTCAGGGGATAAAAATAAGAAACAAGTTGAGAGAGGAGGAATAAGCCTCGGCGAGTGAGAGGAATGGAGGCAGAGACAGAGCAGAGAGTAAGCACTGCATTTTTCCACAGCCTCCTGAATAATTGAAGGGCCAGTTGTGTGGCGTTGGCTTGTGAGCCGTGTTATCTGCCACCCCGGAGCAGCTATCCACTGGCTGAGCTGCTCAACACACACACAAAGTATCTGATCGATGGGAGGCCTGCTGGTGTTACCCCTCCATCTATTATTCACACGCACTAACGCTCCAGGTGCTACAACACTGGTGCTTAGTGAATAATACAGTCACACCGGATCAAGAGGTTGAGCATGGGTGCAGACTTTGAGGATGCACTGCTGTGTGTGAGTGCACCCCTTTTTCTTTTTTTTTTTTTTACACTGTGTTACTTGTGTTTGAGAAGATAAGCATGTGGAACTATGTTTGAGGGTGTGTGTATGTGTCTACGGGTGTGTGTTCATACCTTGTCGGCCCCAAGGCAAACTTTGACTTGATGAACTTAAAGATGTGTTCGTCTGATCTGAGCTGAAGTGCTTTCTGTAAACACACACGCAGATGAGGTCAAAGTTAAAGATCAGCATGTTCAAATAAGTAAATGCATATGAGGGGGGATATAGTGACCGAGGAGGGGCTGTAATGTAGGGAGGTGGGAGTGTAGTGAAGCAGGGAAGACAAGATGGAGTGAGGAGCTGGAGGTGGAGTGAGCAAAATCAGAGCAGACAGGTGACGAGATTTTGAGAGCAAATGGGCTGGACAAAAGAAAGGAGGAGAGTGAAAGAAAAAAAGACAGGAGAGGATGAGGAAAGGAGGTGAGAGGATTAAAAACAAGGAAGGAGAACAGCACCTTGGCCAGGTAGTTGATGGTGAAGGTGAGGAGGAGAACCATGGTGCTGTGGAGGAGCAGTTTGCCCAGACGAACCAGCAGGCTTCCCGTCTTCAAACCAGTCTGCACGAGCGGAGTCAACACATCCGTTAAATATTGTCCGTGCACTTCTACATTTAGAAAAGTGAGGGGAGCAGACAAACACAGTTGCACCTGCACGCACCCTGTGTTCAGTAAACACATCTCTCTGTTTATCTAGATATTTAATGCCAACATCATCTGCCCCGGCTGACAATATTTTCAGACAATAAAATCAAAGGTCAGTGTGCACACTGGTGTGTGTACAAACTAATGAGCCACTTTATATGTTTTAACACAGAGGTGAGACAAAGTGTAAGTGACAAGCACGTCAGAGTCAATCTCAAAGTCAAGTCCAACTCCTAAACTTTGTGTTTAAAGTCCTTTAGGCCGTATTCAGACACGATCCGGTGCTGCGGTGCATTCATTTCAGTGGAGCAGTGCATTTTGGCTGCGGTGGCGCGGGTCACGGGGGTGCCCACCTGTGGCGGAGGTTAAGCCAGATCCAATTTTTTAAAAAGCACAGTCCGAAGTCACTCTGCGGCCACCAATCAGACGCTTGGATTGGGCAAACCCTGCACAGTTGGCCTGAAATGTCTCTCAAACTGAAACTATCCAGGTGGATTTATGGACTCAACTCTGATACTCTACCTGTGTGTGTGTTCTCACTTTGTTTATTTCATGTACCAGCTTCTAAATCTGAGTCTGGCTCGCAATTTACACTGCAAAATAGAGACACGAAAAAGTTTAATTTGATTTGTGTCTGATGGTTTGAGACGCAGAGAGAGAGAGAGAGAGAGCCGGTTCATCAGCGAGATAAAAAGTAATTTCCTGATTGTTTCACGGCAGTTATGTTCAACACAAACAAACACATCCGCAGCAGCCACACCACAGCGACTCCCTGCAGCACCTGACCCTGTCTGAATGCTGAATGAAACTTTTTTTTTTATTGAAGTTATTTTAGTCAGTTTACAGAAATAATAAATGCTTTTTAGCGTGTCTTGTTTTAAGAGAATTACAATTCAAAGCACAATAATCAGTTATGTTGGTATGTTATCCAGTGATCAGATCCAGTTATCAACTCTGAATCTAATTTTTAGTCTGACTGAATGTGTATGACTTCAGCATTCAACATACGCAATCAATAAAACTTCAAATTGGATCCATAGTTTTCATTATTTTCTCGTTCTAAGTTCCTGATGAAGAACCTCCTCATGAACGATATGAAGGAAAGTTTAACTGCGAGTTTGTGACAGCTGAGAGTGACGTGATCTCTTCAGCCACTGTTGTTCTTCTTGAGCTACAAAAACTCATCAGCCACTCAGGATATTAGTCATTTTGCAGAGTGATGCTTCTTTCATCTTCAAAATGATTTTTGGCTGAGCACACACACCAGTGTGCACACTGACCAGACAGAAGCCATTAACATTAATTAGCTACAGCTGATGTAATTTGCTGTCGAAGTCATTTTTAATTTAAACCGGCGAATAATAAAAAGTTTCCTTACTTCAGAATTCCTTTCCTCCCCTAATGTGATAATGTGCTTGTCTGCATGGATAAACTGTTCAGTCTGTTGTCAGGAACATGAAGAGTTGATATGCAGCACTCTTTCATAACATATGTTTCAATATTTGGGCTTGTGAGGATATCGAGTCATTCCAAGTCAAGAGGTTTAAGTCCAAGTGAAGTCACGAGTCTTTGGTATCAAGTTGCAAGTAAAGTCTAAAGTCATCAGATTCATAATTCCAGTCTGACTCAAGTCCACACCTGTAAAACATATTTGAATGGATTATACACGCCTGTTTTAAATGTAATATTTGACAATTATGGTATAAAGTTACTGTAAACAAATTAAATTAAATCTCTCCCCCGTTTCTGATTCTCATCGTTCCTTCATCTTTCTCTCCATTCCACTTTCATCCTGTCACATTAAATGTTTCTGTAATTGTGGCTGTGATAAGATCTGATTTAACTAAATTACATTTGGACCTGATAGGAAAATGTGTCTCCAGCATACAAACTGGAATTATGTTGAACAAAAAGTCAACCAAAGCGTAGGTTAATCTTCCATCTGTGTTTTGTTTTTTAAAAAAAAAAGCTACCACGACTGTCTGGATCTTTCTCTGCATGACTTTGATAGACTTTGAACAGCATTAATAATTCTCTGTGTTCACATCTCAAACTCACACTTTTATTCTCTATATCCATCACACGCACACACACACACACTGACCTGGCAGTGTCTCACGAACAGGGCAGCTACGATGAAGCTCAGGACGAGTGATCCCAGTATCATGGAGTTACAGAACTGGAGAAGCCACACACTCAGCAGACCGCTCACTTGAACAATGTACAGAGTGGTCACCTGGAAAAACACACACATACAGTAGTACTGAGGAACAGTTTGGGTAGGTCATGTGTGATGATGTCAGACAGTTCAGGAATGTGTAGACCTTTACTACCTGTGGGCTTGAAAGGCTGCTCTGAAAGATGGTATACTCCCTAAAGATTTACTCAAACTTCAGCCATTACTTGTTGGATATTAGGCAGTATCCTTCATGTCACTTGACAGCAGTAAGAGAACATTGTGTATAAATACCTGCCAACACTGGCAAAAATACGAACAACTCTCTTTCAGGTGAAAAGTGAGAAGAAGTCATGACTGTCTGCTGAGGTTACACAACTCAAGATACTGTTTACCATGACAACTGGACCCATGAAAGGAAAACAGCTAACCTCTTCTTTTATATAATGTGGGACGAACAAAGACTGAGTGTGTGTGAGCTGCCAATGACTCAGTGGGTGTTCAAATAATTTGACCAAAAAGTAACATCTGGTGGGAATCAGTGGAAGCTAGTTAGACTAGCTTGTTAGCCCAATCTTCTTAAGAGCACAACAGGTCGACCCAAATGTTGAATGTTGTGAAGCGAAAGACAGCTTAAAACACTAACGCTATGTTTACTTGCTAAAAAAGAGGAAACATCTTGTATCAGTGTTTGCAGTGTATAAGCTACAGTCAGTAGCTCCTAGCAAAACATCCACCCACAGGCTTAAGGTACTCTTTCCACAAATATGTCAAAATCTGTTTTATCCTCTTTAGAAGAATAAACAAATATCTACAATGTCTCCTGTATCTTAATAGTTCATATTTCCATATATAAGAAGTGAGGAGAATTCAAATTTCTGTTTAACTTTATGTTCCTGTGACCACCACAAATAAAATTAGGTGTCACAATCAGGTAAAAATGGGCAGTACTCTCAGCTCCGGGACTGTGGGGGCATGTCCACTGAACCACTCTCTGTCTCTCTGTGTCTTTCTCTCTCTGTCCTAACGTACATAAGTCATGTATCTCAGTGAATGACCGGCAGGTGGTCACACCCAGGCAGGTGTGCCTTGTCCGTGTGCGCCGTTACCGACAAACGTAGACTCAGATCTGACTGCATATATTCCCTGTCATAGCGACAAGCTGCTGGTGCATATAAGAGACGTCCCGTGTCGGAAATGAGAGCAGTCTAACATTACATGCACTGACATTAGATAACACACATGAAAATGATGAGAAACCCTGACGTGATTATGTTAGTACACGATGTGATATTTTCAGGTCTCCATTAATATGGCCCTTCACAATCCACTTCTTCTTCATCACTTGTTTCTTTTTAAATTGAAATAAAGTAATGGAGCTGTTGTCACATTCTGGCATCCAAGGAAGATGCATTTTCGGGATGCTGAGGGCAGAGCTAGCTAGCAACAGCAGCAGGGGCGGGTTTGTGCTAATCACCGCCACATTACGTAAAGCGGCTGTGATTTTCAGACCCGCCCACTAAATCCTAACACAGAAATGTTGAAACACAGTTTGTGAAGCCTAGCTCCGCAATTCAAATCGAAAAGGTTGAAATGCTTTTTACACATTGTTGAGAAATACATTCATGACCTATTTAATGAGTTTAGAAGAAAATGACTGAATTCACTTTACACGGTCTTTAAAAATACATAATGAGTGAAGCATATTTAGTCCCCATAAGTCTTACACACAGCACTTTTAACGCGACATCGATGGAACTGTTGAACTGCACACACAAGCAGTTATAACTCCTTCTTTTATCCATGGAAGCTTCATTAAACTTTCCTAGAGCCTGGAGGAGGCTACAGACTGAGTGACTTTTCAGCTGAATGTCAACAATCCAGTTCCTACAACACGTCCATGGGACTGACCCTTCAAGTATCCGGTCTTTTCTTTCTTGTAGCCATACCTGTGCAGTTGTTAAGAAGTCGACACAGTCGAGGGTGTATATGATGAGAGCCTGAACAAGCAGGATGAACTGGTTGAACTGCCACGTCAGACAAAAACAGAATGTCGTCACATACATCAACCACACCATCACTTTCTGTGGAGAGAAACACACACAGACACTGGGGTTAGACACCTGAACTGATACTAATGGTATGTATACTCATTCCTCATGTGCTGTTAGCTCTTTTAGAGAGCATTGGTTATTTTGCAGTCAGGTTTCGTGCGCAAGCCAAGGTCAATCTATGCGGCGAGGAATTTCACTAGCTTTGATTTAGCATGGGTTTGTGTGTACCTGCTGTAAGGCGGTGAGCCGAGGCCTGAGGAAACACGTGATAGCCGTGACCTGCAGCGCGAGGAAGGGCAAAGACCAGTTCTCTCTGAGGGAGATGGTGAACTCCACACGAGTAGTATCTACCCTGATGGGAGGGAGAGAGGGAGGAAAGGACAAATGGAGAGATATAGGTGGAAATATGGATTTTAAAAACATCAATGTAAAAAAATATATATATATCAAAATGACTAAGTCACAACCAAAGACTAAATAATATGAAACATCCTGCTCTGATATTTTGTCTGTCTGCAGCTTGTGTTGATGGGCAAAACACCAGAGGGATCAGGTGAGAAGGTATGAAAAGCTGACTTGCTGATGGCTATCGTGATAGCTAATAAAATGTAATTTAGCCTGACAAAAGTACATTGTAATGAGGTTCCAGTCAGTGAAACACTAATATGCTTCAAACTGTGATTTCTGTCTGATTGTGCCAGCACTGTGTAAGTTTTCTGAAGTTGTAAAACTCCACTCTTTGACCCTCCTCCTCTGGTAGTCTTTACAGGGGTCATCATGTCTCTGGATTGTTCCAAAGAGACAGCAGAGAAAATGCCAGCAGGGTTTCTAAAACTCATTTCAGCTTTTGGCACATTTCCAAAAATACACAGACAAAAACAAACACGTACACCACTAACTGACACTAAAGACAACTCAAAGGGTTTTTCTTGACCACCAGATGCCCGGTGCAACTAGAGCCTTCTAAAGGAAGAGCCCTTAACCCCGTTCAGAAGACCAAATTGTTAAGTTAAGTTTTGGCTCTCATTGAATTCACATTCCGTTCACATAATATTGACTTTGTAGGTAAGGTGCTTTGCTGGATTTTCATTCTAAAAGCAGTTAGCATGAATGAAAGTTTAGGGGGACTTGTTGTTTGCTTTACTGAAGCATCGGGGACAAAGAATCCTCGATAAAAGCTCATTTTTGAAAATATTTAAGGCCTATTCACAGAATTATTTTGCTCAAGTGGATCATTAAACTGATTTATTTTCCTTGTGTAGTATTTAAACAATGTGCAGGAAAATGAATCACAGCTTGCTGTGCTCTGGCAAAAGAAGGAGAGCTGGAGTTATTTAAAGAATCTGAGACAAACATGATTTGTGGACACATACATGCGACAAGAGAATACAACAGGAAAGAAATTGAGTCCTCCAGGGAAGTAAATAATTCAATCTGACTAATATTCAAAGATAAAAAAAAACAAACAAAAAAAACGATTTCAGTATAATATCAAGGGTTGACCACAAATGATAAACACTGAAGAAATATATAAAAAAAGAAATGAAATCTTTTAATATTGAGATTTCAGATGGCGACTGGAAAAGCATACACCAAACATCCACTAAATCATGTGCATGTAGAGAGTTCTGCTGAAAAACTACATGAAATGCAGAGTTAAATGGTGCTGGATCTAGATCTAGAGTATGTTTTCTTACTTTGCACTAGGAAACAATACATATTGGTTAAAATACTATTAATGAGTAAAGAATCCATTACGAGGAACAGGGGAAAACCAGCCCCTCAGACACAGTCAGACTAATGCCTAATCATTATTAACGTTTCTAATAGATAAACAAAGCAAAGCAACCCAACACAACATACTGCAATAAATCAACGTTAACACGTAATAAAGCAATATGAACAAAACAGAACATATTAGCACAGTATATTAGTTAACCTAGGGGAAATAAGCCACACCAATAACATGAGATAATAAAGCACCACATAAGTGAAATAACACATTTCAATGAATAATTGATTTATTTTCATTCCCTTATGTTTCTTTCTTTATATACATTAAAAATGACACCAGACTTCATAAAACCTGGTAATTATTAGTTTAAAAAGTCTGTCATTATTTGAACCACTCATCAAAAACAAGCTTTCTGACTCCTCCAGTGGCACCAAACAATCCTTGAAATGTCAATAAAGTCCAAATGTTTGTTTAAATATACAGTACCTGGTGGTAGAAGAGGCTTATCTCTTAATAAGCACAATGGTTTATGCAGCCACCTGACACCAAACACCTGCTTCCTTCTTGCACCTCCAACAGTAATTGTCATCTATGTGTCTCATTCTTTGTTTAACTGGTGTATAATAT
This sequence comes from Sciaenops ocellatus, assembly GCA_033000465.1. Lineage (NCBI taxonomy): Eukaryota > Metazoa > Chordata > Actinopteri > Sciaenidae > Sciaenops > Sciaenops ocellatus. Next base: position 4,774,633 of record CP136888.1, on the reverse strand, counting down.
TTGTTTGATTATTAGGGCTGGTATTAATACTTCTATCCAACTTTGTATGGTCTTTGTTTGCAGCCAATCACCACAAGCATTATTCAATTTAATGAAATGTCTTATTGGCCCATTACTCCAGCTACAGGTAGCAGCTACATACAGTCTGCGGTGCTGAAGTTGGTGTACTTGACAGAGCTGAGAGGTCACGCTTGAGAAAACATGCTGAAGTATGGCTCTATTAGACGCCTGTGGCACATAAAATGGAGAAGGATTATTTAGCAAAAACTGAGAATATGAAGAACATGATAGTGCCTCATCAAGCACAGAAAAACTTCAGGTGTTCACAAGGACAATCGCTCCTTCAACACCAGCCATCAAATTAAGTACTCCACTGTATCTGTATCAGGGTACTGGCACTGGCAGTGGTAACAGAATGTTGAATGACACCCAGCCATACTAATTATGCAGTGTGTAAATTTGCTCACTGCATCACTGACTGACCAGCTGACATCAACCACTCTGTTTTTCCATATATCCTCTTCTAAGTTCGATGTGTTGAGAGAAAAACCTGAAGGTGATTACACTCCATGGCAAGTTAAAATAGTCTGAATGGGAGACGTTGCAAAATCTCTGACCACTAAAGATCTGAAAACACTTGAAGAGTTGGAGAAGAGTAACAGAAACGTTATTGAGTCCTGAGCAGGAAGCTGGCTGAAGCATTAAGGGTCTTTTTGACAAACATCTCCTTAAAGTGATCCATTTCACTGTCTTGTTTCCTATGTACTCCTGTCAAAAAACAACAACTGCTGTTGCAGTGATACTGCAGTCGACAAACTGTTTACACAGACTAAATCAGAGAGACAAAAAATGTTTTTAAGCATAAACCTGGATGTCATCCAAAAAAAAAGTAAACTCTTTATCCTATTCTGAGGTGTGAAATAGACAGAGTTAAGTGTGTGCCTGTCTCAAAGTTATATAACACTCTCCCGCTTTCACTGTCTCGTGTGCATGCATGAACGCACTGTTATTACCGACCTGTTGAGGATGTACCAGACTCCAGTGAGCGCACCAGCCAGCCAGGAACCAGACAGGAGCCATGCTGTGAGGTACAGAGCGATCACATACACCGCTTGGAGCGAGAACACTGTGTAAATGTAGAAATACACTGGCTCCAGAAAAGACTGGACCACACACACACACACACACACACAAACAAACACACACACACACACACACTATTTAGTTCATTAGGCACTGTAAATGGACACAGACAGTTGACTATGGTGACAGCGACTGACTCGGGCACTCAGGAACACTGTGGCATTTTCAAAGTTTGGTCTGATATTTCACTTCCTGGCATTCTTGTCACAGTGAGATTGCTGAGGGAGCTAAGTAGCTGGTTCTCAGTTAATTGATATGCCAATACAGAAACCTTTTCCTCCAGTGTGACAAGTGCAAGTGTCCAAAGCCATGTCAGCTAAAAAGACCAAAATGTAAAATGCCACAGCACCTCAAACACCTGACAGTCTCCTAATGTGCCTACTCGGCTCATAATAATAAAGATAAAAGGAAAAAAATGGAGTGTGATTTTATTTTTCACATTTTTCATTCAGAGAGAAGAGTGCTTTATTTGAATCTTCTTTCGAAATGACAAGAAAAGTCAAAGACGCAGTCAATCACTGTGTGACAGTGGCAGTCATTACTCTAATCTGCTGTGTTTTAGAAGCCTTTTGTAAACAGCTGACAGCTGAGTGATGTGTTACCTGTATGGGCAACAATCTGTAGAGAACGCTGAGAAAGACCTCTTGGTAGATATTCATTCGCTGTAGGAGATTAATGGTCCTCTTGGATTCTGTCAAGTTGTCATGGATCAAATCTGAGAGCCCTAGGAACACACACACACACACTTTGAAAATGTCACCATTTCTTCACAATGACACAGACAGATAATTATTCTTTGCTTTGTGATAAAGAGGATGGGATTTGGAGTGTTTTCTCAAAGCTCACTTTGCTCATTTACAGAGTAGAACACTATTAAAGAACAATAACAGAGTTTGAAATTTCTGTCAACCACTGAAACCGCAGATTGCTCTGCTTCAGGTCCTTAATTGCTGAAAGCACAATAGATGTCTGAACCCATCAGTGCAGTCAACCTTGGAAGCCCTCAAAACACGACTTCCTTTGCTGAATTTAAAAAACTAAGTACTGCTTTGCTGCTTTTTCTCCAAAACTTTCACAACAATAACTGACCATGAAAACAGCATCAAAATATGTCAGGGTTTCTTGCAGTGTTTTATAGGAGGGAAGACAACCTCCACTGATTACATCATAAAAACCATTGAAGGGGTAAAAGCAGATCATCTCTTTCTCACAACAAACATCATATTTTAACAAGTGTGGCTATTATTGTTGAGGCTGTTGAGGCATACTACCTCTGCTAAATAATTTCATGAAATCCTGAGAGGATGAGGAAGTTCTTCTGAAGAAGCTTTAGAGCATTGTTATGTAACTTTTCTCCAATCATTTGATGCCACTCCCACTCTGTATCTCTCACTATAGCACACTTAGCTGTGCTGCTTGGACTCATTACAGCACCGGGGGAGCGTTAGTGTTTGTACCATAAAGCATTCTGGATCTCCAGGAATGAGAGAAGGAGAGTTCTAGGGTCAGGGCAGGGGCTAATGCAGACAGAGAGCGAGGCCGGAATGGGCACCCAAACCGGAGCCAAGCTACTGGGCAACGCAACCGTGGTCAGCAGAGTATGGCAGACAGAAGAGGGTGACAGAGGAAGCTAAGAAGGGTGACCGAGCAAGAGGCTGCCAGACGAGAGTAAATCTTGGACTGACTTTTAGTCGCTGGCGAGAGCTTCGTGAAATAAAAGGCTGTAAGACTGCGAGCATCTTACTGTTGGACTAGTAAGTAATATTAGCTGGCTGCTATGTCTTGTGTTGTTGCTTGCTTGCTTGATGTTTGGCTGTTAGCAAAGTTGTTGACGCATTAGTTTTTTAACATAAGTAATGTAATCAGAACAAATGCATGTGTACAGCTGTCCATATTTCTTCTTCTCCTTCTCCAGTTCCATTAAAGATGTATTGTAGGAGCTCAAGAAAATATATATTTCACTATGATTGTTCTTTTATGATTTTTTTCTTTGTGAATGAAGTAAAAAAAAATAAATTGAATTAAATACTCTTAGGTACTTATACTTATATGCTAAACATCTATAGACAAAGTGAAATAGTTGCCAGTAACCAAAGAGAATGCTGAAATCTGGGAACACTCGTACAACAAAGCTCAACAGAGAAATGAATATGAGACAACAGACAAGTTGTGCACAGATTATTTTAACATGTAAAACTGAAAGTTTGGTAATAATTCCTAATCGCAAGGGGAAAACTGAGTAAAGCTACAGCAAACACAGTAGGATTCATTGGTATTATTACATGTGATAATGGCAAAAGCTACAAAAATAAGACCTGTGTTGTAATAAACCAGAGTTATCTTTAGCAGTGGCATTATCACACTGTGTAAAAAGACTGGTACTGACGTTATGACGCAGTATGGATGCAGTTTTATGACGATGTTTTTGGTTTGACTGAAATAAAGGATGACACCAAACTATCAGCAGAGAGCTGAGTTTCTGCTGCAGGTTGGGATCTGTCAGCCTGATCACTGCTGTGTTCCTGATCCATGAAAGACCATAAAAACCATAAACAAAAGTACGCATTACCACCCCCATACACACACACACACCATCCACTCAGCTTCATTCATTCATTTTGTCTTTCTTCTAAACTGTCATTTTTGCTTTACCCCTTCCCTCAGCCCTTCTTTCCTCTCTCCTGCTTCTGTGTTTCTGCTTCTTCTTTTCCATTCATGCTTCCTTTTCTTTCATCCCTGCTTAGTTTCTGCCACTTCACTGTTTCTGCCTTTGTAAAAATCAGTCTTTTATTTTCTAATTTCTTCCATTATGCCATCACTCCATCCTTCCTTTCATCCCTATATTCTTCTCCTCCCTCACTTAGCACTTAAACTACTGTAGCTTCTGCATATCAAGCCATTGTGCTGTGACAGAAAAAGAAGTGAACTCAGACAGAAGGGGAGGTCAGCCAGTTCTTCAACTGATTAGCCTCCAGCTCAGTTCTTCGCCTTAGTGAAAATTAGGCCTGTTTCCAACTAGGAATTTTACATGATAATGGGAACAAAATAATTAGACTAATTTCCCTCAGACCAGACTGTGCGTCATGAGAAACTGCAGTGATTTGTTTGGTCTGGTTGGAAAACAGAAGGAAAGGGTTTCTTTCGCGTGGGTGGATACAGCCATCTGGTGTCTTTAGCCATGTAAAAGAATTGACCATTTTGAAATTATAAATAATAATAATAAATATTATGTTTCAATAACTATAATAGCCTAAAAAAATAATAACTGTCAAAATGTGTGACTAACTCGCTAAGCTTTGCTGCCTTTACTGCTGTTCTGCCCGTCAAGCTTTCACTTCCTGTACGGCACATACACATTTCACAATCACAGTGACAAAAACTTGTAGTCATTTCTGAAACAATGAGTGTTTGATTGCAGACAAAAGCAGCCTTCTAACTTCAGCCTCTGGCCGTGGATTTTGCTGGCTGTGAAGAACGACTGACACTGGCAACTTTTATTAGTTGTAGCTAGCTACCTAATTAAGCTAATGTTAGCTTGATTACTTGGCTGTCTACGCTGTCTGCGGCCGACTCTTTCATTATTCCAGTTGACTCATTTTAAAACATCAATCCTGTAAAAGGGTCTTAAATATTTGTTTGACAGCTTGATAACTGACATCACACTAAAGACTCGTTTCCACTGCACGGACCACTTGGCTCAGCTCGACTTACTTTTGGTACCAGGTATTTTTCTTGATGTTATTTTGCACTGCAAGTAGTAACCCCCGGAATGTAGGCAATGTAGACATCATCTTCAATCCCACACAAACGCAGGAACGTGGAGGATATCGAAGAGATGGTGTTCTTGATTCTCAGTATGTTTGTGTTTGGAAAACCCACAGACAACGAGACAACTGTTGGCGCTTGGATTCTATTGGTGATTCTTTCTGAGCAATCAGTGGTCTGCAGTCATTTCACTGCACCTTTAAGTATTGGCTAAGCTTGCTTGAAATCTCAGACTGAGGTAAGGGCAAAAAAAAAGTTACTACCACAACTTTTGCCAATGAAAAACCCACAAAAGGTTCCAAGCAAGTTGACTTGGGCTAAAGCGGCACCTGCCAGACAAAAAAGTCTCCTCACCTGTTGATGATCCACATGGAAGAGAAATAAAGATAAAGAAAAATGTATTTTACAGCCACTACATTCTAACACAACTCCATGGAGCTGCTCAGCTTTCACACTTTTGTACTTTCAAACAGCATATTTTCACTTTCAATGTTACAAAAGAAAGGACGGTGTGTGTCAAAACATAACACCTTCTCAGGAAACACTGACTGGAATTGCAGGGATGTAACCTAAAGAGCAGCATCATAAACGTAGCCTGTACCTTCTTGTATGGACGGGGCCTGCAACATTTGCTTGAAGTACGAGTAGTAGAGTCCGCACTCAGTCCGAAAGGAGATCTCCCGCTCCACTTCCTGGAAGCAAAAAAGAATTTGGTTGTTTGAAATTGAGCACTTCTGTTCTCTATAACATGGAAAACAGATACCCTGGCAAGACATGACAGAAACATGCCGGATAGAGGCAAAGCAGCTAATCCTCAACAGCAACAATAAGACAGGTGACACAGTGTGTGACTGTGTGTGTGTGTGAGTGTGTGTGTGTGTGTGTGTGTGTGTGTGTGTGTTTGTTTGTGTTTGCAGGATGTCTTCCCAGGAGATTTCCTGCTTCCATGCATGATTACTGTCCCACTGGGGGGTAAAAACAAAGAGCAAACGGTGAACAACCAAGTGCAGAATATTAAGTCAATCATCAGCCTAACATATTCAGTTTGTGAATAGTCTTTCAAGCTGTGCTCGACTAACAAGAAAGTATTCAACTATAGTGATGTATTCCATAAACAGGGCATGAAAACTAATAAATGGAAACAGCCCTACTGATTTCTGCTTACATTACAACCCAAGTTATTACGCTGAAAGAGACACAAATCTGCATTCAAATGCACTTTGTATATAAAATGTTCCATGTATCCCGTGGTCCACCCACAGAGGTATTCACTTAACTTGACTTCTTCTCAGGACACAGTGGACACGTACAGACTGTGCCTGACAGACATCACCCTAACTTTGATTAATTTTGTCACATTCATTAGGGTGGAACAAAGTACCCCCTTCTATGTTTAGTGACTTCAGGAGACTCCCAGTACAGTTCCAGCTGTATCCTCCACTAATATGTCATGCATATCATGTAAATCATGTAAAAAAACAGATTTTGCTGACACTTTTTGCTCCACAGGATACAAACTGTGAGCGTGGGCTTGTCTGCGAGGTGCTCGGTAATTAACAGGTTCAAAGTAAAGCAGTATCACAACTCCTACCGTGAGCTCAGAGAACCACAGCAGATTCTCGTGTATGGCGTTGACGCACCAGGCCTGAGTCAGCGCCAGGAGCCCGGCCAGTAAAAGCCCTGCTGCCATGGAAACACACTGTCGCCATGGCCACAAGGGTAGAATGTCTGAACCGGAACAAGTACCGGATCCTCCAAGCTGAGAAAACTCCCCTGCATTCCCCTCTTGTGTGGCATTAGACCTTTCTGTGCCCCGCATAATGTTTCTGCTGCATCTCCCTTCAGCTGGTGTGAGGCCCAAATTATGTTCTAGTTTGTTCAGCTTAACTCTCTTACGAAGCTCCATTGCCTGAGAAGACAGAGATTATCAATAAGTTCTTGGATCCTTTGATGAGCTGAATCCAGGTAGATAAGCAGCATGCTCCTGGGTTGCGCTATAGAACTGATCCAAATCCATTACGGCAATAAAACATAAATGCGGTGTGTTTTTCTTTTCTTGAAGTCGGTCCAAATAAATTAGCTTTTTAATCGCTTCAAGTTCCTTGCCAAAGGAAATATGCAAAAGCTCGCTCTGAGGGAATGAGCAGCTGATTTCCTTTCCAATCCTTCTTTTGAGTTTGCTCGAGGCAAAACAAGCCTTGGCTTCTCACCAAGAACTCTGATGAGATGGCTAATCCTCAGTTTAAATTAAGGTCAAAGAGAATAGGCCTGGTTAACAAGTTCACACATTGCTCATTATCCTGAAAGCCAGTTCACTTCTCAGAAGGCACCGATCCTCTTCTCTCTGTTTCTCTCTGTTACCCTTTCCTCTTTATGAGTCTTTGAATAACTCCCATCTCTCTGATGTGGTGCTTGAAGAATCCAAGCGAGGGTCCGTCCAGCATTGGCCTTGCTTCGTCTTCCCTCTGCTTTATGTCTTCCAGACCAACTGCTGCCTCCCCTCTGATCTCCAACAGAGACTTCAAAACAAAAAGCAATCTTCCTCAACAAATCAGCGACAAAGCATTAGGAGAGAAGCAAACATAAAAACTGAGGCACAGTCAGACTGCGAACAACTGGATGGGCTGTAGATAACTGGAGCAGTCAGAGGGAGGGAAAGAAAAGAGGGTTGACTACTGGTGACCTCTTGTCTATAAAAGCACACATGCACACAGGAAAAGAATAAGATCAGACGGGGTGGGGGTGGGGAGCAGCGACGAGAACATGTTGGAACATCATTCGGAAAACGCAGGGAACATTTGTTAGAGGGTTTCTGGATCTGGAACCGGCATCAAGCTGTGAGCACACGTCTCAAACTCCATAAGGCAACCGCTTCACTGCATACGAAAGAGTGGTGATAATAAGCATTCTAAGGCGTGTGTGAAAGAGAGAGGGAGAAAGAGCGAAGGAGTGAGAAGAACTTGATAATAAACCCTGCAGGCTCTATAACCTCAGGCTAACACCGATACCACATTTCCTCAGCACAACACTTTGGTCGGGGGAAACCACATGTGAGATTATTAAAACCAGTTTTCTTTGTGTTAAACAACAGCTCCTCTGCAGACTGCCAACGCTCCGATACCATCAGTCACGTAGGGTCAGGCCGGGCAGCACCCACCGCAAAGCACCAGCATCGAGCGGGGAGGACTCCCAAGATCCCAAATTACTATCCAGCATGTTTCACGGTCCTTTCCATCCTACTTGACCTGTACAAAGTTTAGAGGGTATATGCGTGTGTGTGTGTGTGTGAGACAGTAAGTGGAAGAGTAAAAGTGAGCGAGAGATCTCGAAGGACAGGAAACTAAATACATCATCTCAACTGGCTGAGAGGCAACAGCAAGCAGTTAAGCGGTTCAAGGAAAGGTCGGCCAGTCACAAGCATTTGAAAGGTGTGTTACCTGCACGTTACACCATTTGCATGGAAAAGTGTGTGTGTGTGTGTTTCACTTGATAATGTAGTACGTCCACAGTAAATATGAAATTAAATATGAAAATTAATATTTTTCCTTCACCGCAAAACAGAGATTTTGATAACTCTCTCCAGAGTAAATAAACCTGATAGTGCTGATGTTTCATTTTAGTGCAGTGAAGAACAAAACTTCTGGGAAACAAGAAATGTCTTGTCTGGTAAAGTTAAGAAGACATCTGTCGCTTCTTACCCTCTCTGCTATTACTCAATGTAAATGTCATAATGTCAAAGCATAGTAGATGTAGCAATCATAAGCTGATCTGTTTTATACAGCCACAAGGCTCTCTATGGAATACTTTAGATATGGTTGGTATAGATGATTACAGAGAGCAGTGAACAGAGCTTTAACCAGCTCAGGGGCTCTATGATTGCAGGATAAACAAAGCAAATATGTAATTCACATTAATAAAAGTAAGCTAACCAGAATATGCACTTGCACATATTTGAAAACACAGCTTCTGAGCTAGACTTAACGTTTTTACCACTTGACATTGGATCCTTTTGTGTCACCGAGTCAACACACTGACCTCATTGAAAATGCAATTCTTTCTCTCCTGAAGAGAGTTGTCCTTATTATTCCACAACTACACAACTGCACCACAACTACAGAGAGCTTGAGAAAGAAGTTCAAACCTTGCACTCAACAAGTACTGTGTGAAGTTCATGTAAGAGTGTCGCCTTCAGAAAGTTACAGACACTTTCAGGCACGGCCTCTCTCATCCTTTGTGTACATAAATATACACAGACAATTGATACCAGAACATTTAAAGGCCGTAACCCTTGCCACAATGCATACATACTATTTACAGTGCATACGGGAGTGTCAGCTAGTCAGCAGCCCAACTATGCCTATGGGAAACAACTGTTACTGAGACAGGTGGTGTGAGAGTAATATTGTTTAGATGGAAGAAGTGAGGACAGTCTGAGAGCAGGATGGCTGGTGACGTTATGGGTTCTTTTCTGTTGTTGTGATTCCATGCCAGTGATTATAGCTGCTGTCTTTTCACTTTCTTACAGTCGGGCTACCAAAGCACACTGTGATGGAGCCTGCCAGCACACTCTCGATGGTACACCGGTAAAAGTACAACCTCTGCTGTGCCTTCCTGAGAATGTCCTTGGTGATGAGGCGAGTGTGTCTGTAAACAGATTTTTCAGATTCAACCAGCTCTGTGTGAACATCGACTTAGACAGAGACTTTGATAGCATTACCAGAAGGAAGCATTTCTCGCTCTCACACACACACAAACGCACGCACACCCACATATGTGTGCAATGTGCGATGATGTCAGCTAGGAGCCCACTTATGTGAGAACATTTCAGGGAAATGTTCAGGAGGCCTGTAAAGTGACCTGCATTTATAATGAATGAAAGCATCTGTCTGCCTCTACCCTTCTCTCTCACACACACACACAGTAAACAGAAAACCAGCCCAGGACCACAAACTGTGTCTGTACAGATTCCACTCAATTAACCAGATGTGCTGCTTTGTCTCTCAGTGACAAAAACTCATCCATTAGCCTGTGCAGACTGTCTCTATGTGGGTCAAGACGCATGGCACATTTGCATGAGATGAGGCACCTGGCTGGCACCACGAGTCACAGATGAGACGAATTCTGAGGTGTTTTCTCTTTTTTTTTGAGGGCCTGCCTGCTCAGTTGTTTTGTTTGATTCCACCCGCTCGCCTCTATGATGAGGATAATGCAACAAAATCCGAACCAATATGTGCAGATGAATCTCTGCTATAATCTGCTATGAGGACTCATCACTCCCTGTGAGCAGAGAACTGTGAAACTCAAACTTTCTTGCAGATTCAGAAAAATCTTCAGCCTTTTGCTCTCTTTAATACCTATAAACTTTAGTTTGCTTTAAAGTAAATAAATTAAGGCATATTTTGGATAGGGTACACTCCCCCAAAATATTCCCTGTAGAACCTTTTAAATAGAAATATCATTTGGAGCACCAAATGAAGCATATGTGCAGTATCCATCCTTCTGAGACAGTTTAATACAAATCTAGAAACATAGTCCAAATTTGTAACAACAGTGATGTCATATGACTTATGGCTTCAGTTATTACCTTCAGGGAGTTCGCCCCTGGCTCAGTGTGCTGCCTGCTAATTCCAGCGTTACTCTCCTCATGTTGATCATTCCACTCAGTAACCTAACCGTCAGCGCACACGTCTCATTCTTACACAAGTACCAAGATTAGTGACACCAACAGCGTATTTTAGGATATAAAGACTTCAGGCGGCGTTGGACACGGGGGAGTGACATTATTTTCCATGTGAAATTGTTCTAAGGAAGCGGCCTGCTAAAAGTAGCTATCTGACAAAGGGGACATAGTTAGCTGGCTTATAAAAAAGGAATGAGTCACACACTCTATAAGAACAAGAGCAAGGAGGAGCACAGAAAAAGAGAAAGAGTAACTTAGAAAGATTAGTTTTTGACAGACAGATTTATTTGGATTTCAAGCTGAATTTGGGTCAGATCTGATGCAGCTGTATCTCTGATGCTGTACAGTTATCTAGTAGTAAAAACTTTACACCCCTAGTCATAGTCAAACATTTAGAACCATTTTCATATCGTATCATATGCAAATCCACACAACCAAACCAGGCCAAACCAAGTGACCTGCATTCCTCGCCTCTGTAGACTCACACATCCACCAAAAAACAAATGAGCACTAGTGCACTGCTAAATGAGGCAAAGACAATAAACAGCAACAGTGTTCATTTACATTATTCCCCAGTTATGACTCTGACAGAGTGATCCGTTCTGCCGTGTCAACCAGATCAAACTCTTCTATGTATATCTCAGTTTTAAGCGGAGTGTTGGTGAAGCTTTGGAAGGGGGATTTAAATTACATCATCCCTGGCAGGGCAGAATGTTCTGTTGCTGTACAACACTGAACAGACTATAAAAAGGACTGTGTAACCACCAGTCGCCATGGTGTTTGACGACTTCATGCGGTTCATTTAACAGGGCTGAAAATCAATCCTGTGCAGTCCATGGAAAAACAATCATTTCAGGGTGAAGTGTTTATGACGTGTTTGCATGCCATTTTACAGAGGAAACTGGATGAGGGGACGTGTCTGATTGGCACTTAGGTTGATGCTGTGTTTCCTCTTGAGATACAAGAAAAAAATGTGCTTTTTGCTTTGAGTTGTTAAAACCGGGAGAGATTTTCCATCTGTGATGTGGTTGATGAGTCTTACACATGGATGTCAAATCCTCAGATAACCTCCATATAAAAATCAGATACATCGATCCGGCCTTTTAACAAGTACCTCATAAAAGAGATAAAAGAGTTTATGCATTGTCACCATTCCCAGATCTTCTTCCTGGGCTGGCACAGAGTCGGTGGAAATACTCGGGGTTAAACTGTCAGTCAGGCATATTAAACACAGAGATATATTTGCACTGTGGTACATGATCGGCAGACAATGGCCTTGGCAACAAGTCATCACATAATGATTTGCCATAAATGTTTGTTAACGTGTACCACTTCTTGACATTCACAACTCTTGTAAACAGCACCACTAATTTGTTCCCCTATGATATAAAGAGAAAGTCACAAATGTCCCTTCACAAGTCTGCCAATTTAAAGCCCTGCTACAGGCAAATATTACATTTAGCTGCTTGTAAAGCACTATCTGCAATCCAAGCGTAACTGCTAATGTCTGCTTCTGAATTTAGAAATTATAACATATACATTGAGTGTCTTCAAAATGTGATCCCAGCTGCCATTCCTCGTCTTAAACAGGAATGTTACACAATGAACCAATGAATGGCATTCCTCAGCAGTTTCTTTAGTTACAACTCTGCAGTGAAATATATTGATAACTGTCATATAAACTGAATTTCATTCTTTGAATATGGTTTCGCCGTGTTCTCCATCAACCACCTTCACATAAACGCCAGCAAGACGAAGGAGATGGTTGGGTGTTCACCTCAACAACAAACTGGACTGGTCTGACAACACAGACATCATCTGCATTATTCTATGCAGTCGTCTGCTGGGAAGGAGGAAGCAGAGAGACAGAAAAAGACTCAACAAACTGGTCAAGAGGTCCAGCTCTGTCCTGGACTGCCCCCTACACTCCACAGAGGAAGTGGTGGAGAGGAGGATGTTAGCAAAGATGACATCCATCATGAACAACTCCTCTCACCTCCTGCATGAAACTGTTGGGACCCTAAACAGCTCCTTCAGCAACAGACTGCTACTCCCACCATGTAAGAAGGAGAGCTACCACAGGTCCTTCATTCCAACAGCTGTCAGACTCTTTAGTCCTCACTCTTTATTTCTTGCTTGCGAGTAATTTCTTATCCACTTTGTGTAAACGAGCTGCTGTGAAGTGAATTTCCCTGGTGTGGGATCATTAAAGTCCATCTTATCTTATCTTTTGTGTTACGTGTTTCTTATTATTGCATTAGAAAAACAACACACCTTGTGATTAACATCACTGGCCTTGATGAACAAAATCAACATAATTTTGATGTATAACCTGTTTAAGATTGTAACAGTGAAAGGCCTTTACCTTAATGTTGGAGAACCACAGGTCATTCTCATGTAGTGTGGCCATGTAGATACAGCACAGCAGGCCAAGACCAACAGACACAGACCAGCCGACTGATGTCCAGATTATTGCCCCCCATGACCAATCACCTGCAAGAACATTGAAAAGTCATTAAGTTGTTGCTGTCAAGTATTAATGCCTTTAAAAAACAGCCACCAGGTGTGAATAATAAAATGAACTATGGCTATAACTATATAATGAATTCCATTTAGCTGCTCGAGTTTCGAGGTCCTAATATTGTGCATGCTGATTCAGGGTTATTCTCGAGCAGAACAAGGACATTAAAAGGTGTTTATAGTTTTTCTGGAGAGGGGAGGCACAGTAAAAAGCCAACCATCATAGAGAGGGGGAGACATATTGTTTAAACATGGGGATAACAGCACACATTTTCAGACAGTCTCTCCTGGAGGGCATTCACTGTGTTGCACTTGGTGTTCGCATGAAAATTGACAGGAATAGTTTTGTCAAGAAAGAAAAAAAAGAGAGCTGGAAGTAGAAATTCAGTTTCTGTCTCTTTTATCACCTCTGCACAGGCGGCCAATCACTGCATGAAGTGAGTGTGAATGTCGAATTGTCGGTTTTGAAACATTACAGAAATGGTTGAAAATGGTCAGGCCTTCAGAAAGGTATACTGGCGGGGGTGTCGATTAGCTCAGTCGGTAGAGCATCCGCCCCATGTACGAAGGCTCAGCAGCGGCCCAGGGTTTGAATCCGACCTGTGGCCCTTTGCTGCATGTCGTTCCCCATCTCTCTCTCCCCACATTCCTGTCACTCTTCAGCTGTCTCTGTCAAAAATAAAGCTTGAAAAAAGCCAAAAAAATATCTTTAAAATAAAAAAAAAAAAGAAAAGAAAGGTATACTGGCAGCTTGGCTGTCGCACTGCATCTTGGGTGATCCGATCAGAACTGGACAGCTCCAAGTACAGGTGTGAACACACTGAAAACCCATTGAGTACACGCTGAAATCCAATCGTTTAAACCACATTCAGAGGTGGTCTTGGACACTCATGGCCACATTCTTTTAGTAGTGTGTAAGCAAATGTCTCCTGGCCACTCTGAAGGACTCGACTGACTTCCTGTAAGTACACACAGAACACACTGTCTGGTTTGGCTCACTATAATCAAAATAAAGTGTTTTGGCTCTACCTACCAAGATAAGCAGCAGATGTTTGTGAATAACCGATACAACTGATTTCACCCTTTGACTAGTAACTACTCCCAGAAACCACATGCAATTCTGTTCTTGAGTGAGGAGGAACTTCATAAACTTTGTGAAATGGCTACAGCAAATTCATAATCATTCATGCCTTCTTGTAAATTCGGAATCGAAATTCAAATTCAATACATAAAAGTTATTTCTTTCCTAATCATAAGCATACTGCCGCAGCATCGCTGTGCCGGTGACTATTCCGTGTGGCTGCCAACGCTTAGCAGCTAGAACACTAAACAGATTATGAAAGGAGACATTTTATTGATGGTAAACAACACTTCATTGTCACCCATGGAGAAAGTCCCCAGACTCCATTTATATATATTTTTATTGCTGTTGACTTTGTGAAACACTGTTTATAACACATTTTTAATTATTCAGGCCTTCTTGTAAATTCTGCAAATCTTATACATTGATTTATTTGCTTCATTGTGTAAATAAATCCATTGTTAATGTTCTAAAAACACCTGTATGTTTCCTACCCTGACAAGTCAAACTGTCTGCTGTAGGAAAAAAGGGTCTGTTGCAGGTAAAGCATCTTTATGTTGGCTGCATGTTGTTAAAGTGCTCTAGTGAGGTGTTTTTAGTTCAGTGGACACTAGAGAAATACAGGTTACTTATAATATGAATGGCACTGACTTCAAATCATTTGAATCTGAACAAAGCTCACAAAATGTCAGTTCAATGTGCCTGCTGTCCTCTGAGGATGCAACACAAGCAAAACGTGACTGCATACAGTATGCACGGGCACGATAGGTGAAAATGTGGTGTTTCATTAAAACCCCACTGAGAACTTCCCCTCCTCTTCTGCACCCACAGCAGGTCAGAGATCAGATGCAGAAACTGACCCTGGAGCAAGATCTGGCTTGAGGACCCTTTAGCAAGGTGGACAGCTGCCAACCATGCCTCACCCCCGCATGCTTTCTGCAGTCACTAGGCCTTCCTGCTGCTTGCCGCTGCCCCCAGAAGCTGGGTGGGTGGGAGGACGATGGTTCACTCACCCTGCAAGATCTTCTCCGGGTGATGATCGGCGCAACAGTTGGACTGCTGGGACTGAAACTCTGCACTAAGAGGGGGCTCCTTCCCTTTGCTGCCCTTCCTCTGACGCAGGCCTGTCATGTTGATACACTGCAACCAGACAAGAGGGAGGAGGAGGAGGGGGGTACCAACATATCTGATTTAAGCATGGACAGATACCAAGTGAGGACACACATACACACACAACACGCAAACACCTGTGCACTACTGCAGTCTGAGCCAGAGCAAACCTGCACCACTGTCTGCTGCCGTTTATTCAGTCACACTCTGGTGATAGATGTGGTGGACCTGGACACTGTGCAGGCCTGCTCACAGCGGCATTTCCTGGTCACGTCGCTGCTACGATAACGTGAAACATCACATCCCATCTATCGACACCGACAGCAGTAAAATGACACGCCGAATGAAGGCTAATGGAATACCATAAGGGACGTTAGTAGTGATGCGATTAGTGAGGCACAGAATACCATAAAGTACTAGAAGGCAGGCTTAAAGTGCTGTTGTGTAGCACAGACATACTTCTACAGCCGTATTTGAATGAATGGACGTTTAGCCTAAAGACGCAGTCCCGTTATGGACGCCAGCTTCTCTTTCTGTCTTGACAGTAACAAAGACGAACACGGTTTGAGCCAGCGCTTACATTTATAAGCCTCACCCCTCCTGGTCTGCTTGGTAGGATGGTCCGACAGCACTCCTCTCCTCTACCCCCCTCTCTCTTTCTCTCTCTCTCTCCCTCCTTCCTTCCCTCTTCCTCGCTATCTGCCTCGCTCCTTCATTTCTCTCTCCTCTTTTTCTCCCTCCCGTTAAAATTCATCGGTCAGCTTCTGTTCTTACCGCACTGGGGTTTAACCACGGTGCAAAACCGGAACACGAGATAGCGTGACTTCAAAATAAAAGCGCAAGAATATCGCTTTAAAAAAAAGCGCGAGTTTTTTTTAGAGACGTGTGTTTCAGGGGAGAGAGGTCACCTCTTTGGATGAGTATGTGTCACTTTTTTCGGTAACAGTGAATAACAGGCTGAGCTGACCTTTTTTTCCCAACGCAGCCATTTTGAAAAAAGCACAGGTGTAACTTCAGCACTAATGAAGGCACGAGCTAGCTGTTCCATCATATCAGACACGTGCACAATACGTGTCTGAACTTAATAAAATACAGCCAAATTAATTTGTTATTTGCCATTAATTACATCGGTGGTGAAAATGTCATGAATGCTGTGTAATATCACTCTAGTTTGCTACTGTTTTTAAGCCTATTTTAGTTCATTGTTTTGGTTTTCACAGCCTGTAGATTTACGTTTTGTTACATTATGGTACTGCTCATCAACCTCTGCTGTTTATGGCAGCTATTATCAGTTAAAAGCTCTCAGCCGCTGTGTGCTACCTACCCAGCACCTAACCAAGAGATGACAAATTTAAGCAACCAGCTTGTGAGGAAAATGGAGTATGTTGCGAAAAAAAAACAAAAAACAGATACACTGCCCGTCCAAAAAAAAAAAAAAAAAGTCACCACCTGGATTTCACTAAGCAAATCTGTAAAAGCCTTCCAATGGATAATTACTGCAGTGATTAATATATTTTAGCTGGAAACAAGTCATTTAACCCTAGCTGATGTTGTGAGTAACTTTTCGTTTCTTAAACAACCATGTCGGAAGACATATTCTGTGGTCTTGAAAATGTTAATCAGTTTCAGAAAGGTCAAATCATTGGCCTGCATCAAGCAAAGAAACAACTAAGGAGATTGCTGAAATTACTTAAATCAGGTTAAGAACTGTCCAACGCATTATTAAAACCTGGAACGATAGTGGTGAACCATCATCTTCAAGGAAGAAATGTGGTCAGAAAAAACTCTTGAATGATTGTGATCACTTAAACGTTTGGTGAAATCATATGGTAAGAAATCAACAGTATAACTCGACTATGTTTAATAGTGAAAGTAAGAGCATTTCCACACACACAATGCAAAGGGAACTCAAGGGATTGGGACTAAACAGCTGTGTAGCCATAAGAAAATCACTGATCAGTGAGGGTAATCGGAAAAATAGGCTTCAGTTTGCTAGGGAGCATATAGATTGGACTCTGGAGCAATGGAAGAAGGTCATATGGTCTGATGAATCCAGATTTACCCTGTTCCAGAGTGATTGGCACATCAGGGTATGAGATGCACCCCTCATGCCTAGTGCCTACCGTACAAGCCTGTGGCTTTATGCAAGAATCTGCCTGCCCATCACTGCAACATCTTACTGATTAAAAAATAGACCTGCATACCTGCAGTAGCTTAAATGTCACGTTTACATGTCTGTCATACTCTTTTCAATAAGATTCCTACTTTTGATAGGTGGTTTTGATAAATAAGACATAAATTAGAGTTAACAGGGAAAACAATAATGTACTTTTGTTCAACAAGATATTCTTCACAAATAACACATCTATCTACCATGTTGTGGCCACATACAGAGGAGAGGAGGGTATCATAGAGGACAGGTTCTAGTCATCAAAACAGCTGCCTTGACTCCATGGCACAGACTACTTGTGACAGCTCCACCATGCCTGGTAGTTGAGTACATACAGAGGTGCATTGTTTTTGTCTGGGCAGCGCTGGGTCCGAACAGGTGCCTTTTATTTTCAGGACAGGACTATGTTGACATTCACAGTTTGGCTGCACTGCAGGGAAACTGTCCGACTGGGGCTGGTCAAACAGTTCCTGCTGCGGTGACAGAAGGCAGAATCTGTCTGGGCTGACAGCATTTCATCAGGTGTGACCACATAACATGGTTATATTTAATCAAACCTGGGATGTGGCTCTTTGTGGTTTCCTAGGCACTGTTCATCTGTCAGACATAGCCTACTCTCTGTTAAATCAGTGAAAAACATCAAGTGAATCCTGATAAAGACACAGGTGGAAGCCATGTAATTATTAAAGGCTTGTCATTATAACGTCAGCATTGTTCCAGCTCCTACACGAGTGACAATAGCAGTGTCCTTTGACGTGAAGATTTCAACCCTTCTTTTTTCAGGTACTTGAATGCAAGACTTTACTCAAGAGTGAGCTGTCAAACTATAAAAACGATAAAACTTCATTCTTAATACCTGAAGGGTTATGTTTGATAATTAACCTTGATAGTTCCTGTGTCAAGGAACTCACTGAAAGACACTGAGGCATTCATCTCTGTATAATAACGCTCTAGTTGTTATTCCACTGTATCTTATTTTTAAGAAAGCTACAATGTCTTTAAGGAGAATCAGGAGGTTTTGTGGACTCATTTGAAGTCTGCCTGTGTCTTTGTCAAAGATCCTGTCTCGACTGCCCACACCTGCTGTCAAGTGTTTGACTCTTGTGATGGCAAAAACATCACAAGAGAAAAAAGAAATATGTTTTGACAAAATCTTTTCCATGCCAGCCCACATATACCTGATATTTTGACATTATCTTTATTGTCAGGTTGAATAAAACAATCTGCAGGGCATAACCTACAGGAAGCAGGGGGGCACTCTGGTTGAATTGGTGACAGTCTAAGCGTACAAAACACATCAGTACAACAACAGTATAATAATCAAAGAAAGGAATTCATCAAAATTTCAATGTTCCCTCTTAGAAACCTTGAGTCTACCCATGATTTGACAGAGAAAGCCCCTCTTTGCTTTTAAATTTTGACTCCTGACACTTTCACTTAGTTCCGAATCCTCAAACTTGATGAGGTTTGTGAAATTATCCATAGCAACTAAAAAAGTGAAAAATTCAACAGCAATCCCTCTTTCCTAAACAATATAAGAGATCTTTTCGGGGTAATTCATAAACCTTGCTGCTGACAGTTGTTATTTCGACCAAAGAAAAAGTTCCTATGGAAACTTTTGACATTGTGGTCTGTAAATTTGCCTAATCTATCTTACATCTACACATCCATATAAAAATAACCTCCACACCGCCACCCAAATAAATCACATCAATTAATCAAAAACATTCACAGGCTGTACCGTCTTGATGAGCTCTCTTGAGACACCAAACAGGTCAAGTGGGAAAACACTCAAGGCATTCAGATGGAAAGAAGCGTGTTTGTGCAAGAGCTGACATGAAAGACCCGGAGATTATCAAAGAGATTTTAGAAAATAAATTGGCTTGACTTCTGTTGGAAAAAAGGATTATTGGAGAAGAAAACATTTGTTTGCTGTTTAATGGTTATAGTCCCTGACTCTGGCCCTTTAGTCCTTGGATCATTCCCTTGTGGAGACACTTAGACCCCCTCCCTCCTTTAATTTCTCTAAGTCTTGTGATCCAAAGCAAGGGAGTGAGACTACAGGAAGATGGCTTATTAAAGATAACCCTCGCCTCTCCCTGTGCGCCCAATCTGACTCCCTTTAGCCAGCGTGGAATCAAAAATCCTCTTCCAGTTTCAACACAAAACAAGGTTCGTAGAGCAAGAAAAAGTATGAATTAACTAGACTGGCGTAGAGACTTCCTTACACTGATTCTGGAATATACCGTTTGCCCTGTCTCCACCCTTATTTCTTTGCCTCATTTTCCCCCCGTTAATCTCCACTTTCATGGTGGGCCCTTAACAGGTTTAGGTAGAAAACTTGATCCTGTAAAGAAATGAGGATGGGATTTTTTTTCTTGCTCGTGCAGTCAGGGTTTCATGTAAAAGCAAAGGGATTACAGAAGACATTTTTCTTTCAAAATGGAAGAATGTGCATGTGTGTGTATGTTTGTGTGTGTATGTATGAAGTAATAGAAGGTACTAGTTTGGCTTATCACTGCACTGTGGGACCTTGAGATATTGTATTTCATGGTAAATTATTAAAGAAGTGCATGAATATAAAGATTTGTCTGTTGCTTTGAATGCAGCCATTGACGAATAGCTCAGGTGGTTTCTAACTACTTCTCCAGAAGGGTTATAGAAAGCCCTGCTGACATTGTTTATCTGCATTTACATTGTATTTTTTCTTCTTCTTGTCTCCCAGCTGCCCTACAGCAACCCCTGTGTTCCTGCCATTCTCCATCACCTGACCTTCCCGCCCACCTACACACCTGTTCCTAGATCCCCATCAGCCCAGTAGCATATATACCTGCCCACTTCGATTGATTCCCCGCCAGATCGTCTTTTGTGTTTCTGCCTTAGCGGTCCAGCCATTTTATCTGCCTGTCTGAGTTTTGTCTGTTATGACCCCTGCATGCCTTTTGGACTTCTGCTCTCCAGTCTCTATTGGATAGGTTTGTTTCATCTCCCCTGCCTGCCTGTTTTAGACTTTGGCCTGTTTGTTTGACCTTGGGTAAACTTTTTATTTTATCGGCCTGGTCTCAGAGTTGTGCTTTTGGGTTTCTGGGTCTGTACTGAGCCCTTCTCATCTAGGTAGATATTACTCTTACTGCTTTTACTTACTTTAGATCTTTATTCATGTATATTTAAATGTCTACAGGAGTTAAAGGTCCAGTGTGTAATACAGAGATCTATTAGCAGAAATGTGATACAATAAGCATAACTATGTTTTTATTAGTGTATATTAACCTGAAAATAAAAATTGTTGTATTTTTGTTACCATAGAATGAACATTAACCTGCAGAGAGGGTCCTCTTCCACGGAGTCTGCCATTTTGAACCGTCATGTTTCTACAAACTCAGAACAGACAAATCAAACATTCAGTATGTTTACATGCAGCAAATTCTGATGGTATCAGATAAAGACATGCATAAGACCAGATCACTTGTCTGAGTATACATGCCGTTCAGAGAATCGGATAAATGGCCGGAGCATGGCTGACTCCGTTACGCTATGTGGCGCTGTAGCCCTCTCAACAAAGAGCCACGTCCGGTTGACCTCTAATTATCAGCAACAACAAACTTTCTGACGGCATTCAAACAAAGATTGCGTACGAGGAGATGGACGATGCTACAGTAGCGTCCATTTCGTGCATTATTTTCCTCCTAATAATGCATATAAAAAGAACAACGGACCTTTTGGCTGCCGGCGGATGACTCCGTCTCCTTTCACTTCCGGGTGAAAGCCCCAGCGGAAATTCTGGAACATGCGCAGAATGCAAAATCCGATTTAGATCCGATTGCTGAGTATACATGGCGTTAAAATGCTGACTATGAACGAATTATCTAGGTGTTCTTATCCGATTTTGAGATGTCCGTTATGGTCCGAA
The DNA here is from genome assembly GCA_033000465.1 of Sciaenops ocellatus. Lineage (NCBI taxonomy): Eukaryota > Metazoa > Chordata > Actinopteri > Sciaenidae > Sciaenops > Sciaenops ocellatus. The sequence goes on along the minus strand of CP136888.1, from coordinate 4,753,254 downwards.
GTAGGTTGGATTAAGGTGTTTACAAGCATTTTAAAAGTCCAAACTATGTCTGATACGATCAGAAATTCGAATTTTTTGCTGCATGTTAACATACTGACTGACTTGATAGGACTTTTTGTAATTTTTGCAGCTTTCATGTCCACCATAGTTTCTCTGTTTGGAACAGGAGGGTGAGGCGAGTAGTCTTCAATTGTTTGCAATCTGGAACATTACCGTTAGATGCCACTAAATCCTACACACTGCACCTTTAATTAGAAAGAGGAATCTGAATGTGAAAGTTTGTGTGGTAAAAGTTTCAACAAAATTCTGTCACATCTGCACCAAATAGTTTTGACAGTACATTCTTTGATCATCCAAAATTAACAAGTCATTTCTCTACTTGCTCCACTTTCATCAGGATTGAAAGGCTTTACCTCAGTGTGTCACTGTGACTGTGAAAGAAAACTTCTTTTCAGTTCTTATAAAAATTAAGAATAGCTTCAATAACCGGTGTCCGCCTAATGTCACCCTCCATGGTAGCTGAAGGTTGCTTCTTCAGTCAACTGAGTGTTTTTTACAGTATATACTGAAGGTTAGAATCACAAATCACAGTTTACCTCAAGGGACTTTACGACTTTAGACTTTACAGCATACAGACACCCTATGTTCTACTGTTAATTTGGATAAGAGTTTGCATGGTTTCCCCATGTCCGTGTGGGTTCTCTCCTCCCACAGTCCAAAGACATACACTTAATAGGTTAATTGGTGACTCTAAATTGGCTGTAGTGTGTGTGAGTATGAAGGGTTGTTTGTCTCTATGTACCCTGTGGTGATCTGGCGACTTGTCCAGGGTGTACCTCACCTCTCGTCCAAAGTCAACTGGGATAGGCTGCAGCAACCCGCAAGCCTGGTGAGGATAAGCGAAGAAAAATACACATATGTAAATTGTAAAACAGAAGTGAAGAGAATGGAACCAGGAGAACGCTGAGCAGCTTGGATAGGTAGGACTTGAGCCACATGACCTCCCCTCAGCCACAGAGACCTGAAAGAGCACAGACACACAAGCACAGAGGAGGCAGCACAGCATTCAAACGGACAGGCGAGAGAAACATTGCAGCATGCAAACTACAGAGAGAGGGAGAGAAGAGGAAAGGTTGAATCTCCTGCGGGATGGTCCAGATCCAAACATCTGGACCTCTCCATTACCGCCAACTGTATCCTTTTTTTCAAAGATTTGGACCATTACCGTAGACAGGAGTCTGTACAGTGGCAAAATGAAAAGTATTTATCCATTCCATATGTGCTCTATGACTTTTCACCAATTTAGAGCAACTCATTACTGCTGTCCGGACCCACACCCTTCATATTTCTAGAGGTATTCATCCATTTTCTTCCACTTACCCGGGCCTGGGTTGCAGTAGTAGCAGGCTAAGCAATATCATCTAAACAGTCCTCTCCCCAGCAATGTTTTTCAGTTCCTGTTAGGGGATCCTGACGCATCCCCAGGCCAGATGAGATATATAATCCTTCCAGTGTGTTCCAGGTCTACCGCAGGGTCTGCTGCCAGTCGTATGTGCACAGAAAACCTCCGAGGGGAGGTGCCCAGGATGCATTCTGATCAGATGCCCGAACCACCTCAACCAGCTCCTTCTGCCCTTTAGTTTCTTCTTTCTCAGTCCTCAGATACACTGAAAAGAAAATTCTGTTCACAGCTTCAACTGCCATTAATAATCAGCTATTATTACTAAAATGAAATGTATTATTGTGATTAGCACTGTTGTTGCTCCTTTTGTATTTTTTTTTTTAAGTTTTTTAATTTCCATTCCCATATTCTTTGTCTGATTGGTTACTGTCATCTAAACTCAACGGATGATTGCTAATTGCATTTGAGCTGCCCTGTGTGTCCAAAAGTTTTAATCAAATGTTTACCTTGCAAAGAGCCTTGGATAACAGGTGTTCTCTGGATTATTTAAAAGAATCTCAAATAAAAATGTAAGCCTTGTGAGAAGACAAAACACGGCCTCACTCCTGTGTTCATGTTGTGTAAAGAAGTAGCAAGGAGAAACATGTTTCACACACTCATACTATAGTTATACAAGACAGTTTTGAAACTTTTATTCCATGTTGTGCAGGTCTGGAACATGTTATATAATTCATGGCTTCTATCTATTCTGATTCAAGATAAAGCACGCAGAGGAAGGCTGGAAGCAGTTTCTTTCAGTCGCCATATATTAACATTGAACCCAACCCTTTCACAGCTCGTAAGGGTTAATGAAAACACACGATGGAGGCCAACTGTCTGCATGTCCTCCCCTGACACAAGTGCACTTCTTTCACTGGTGGGAGGTAGCACAGATGTGAAAGGCCTGAGGCCTCTTGGCTTTGTGATATATATATATATATATATATATATATATATATATATATATATATGTGTGTGTGTGTGTGTGTGTGTGTGTGTGTATATGTATATGTATGTATGTGTATATATATATATATATATATATATATATATATATATATATATATATATATATATATATATATATATTTATAACAAGAGTTTAGACATATCCTACAGTGTAATAATTATAATTAACCAGTGTTTTTCAATTCAGACATGACAGGATATAGAACTGCCTATTGTTCATTTAGAATGAATTTATTGAGCGAATAATACTGACCGCTGTGACTGACAGGTGGGCGCTGTCACAGATGGCTTATTTGAGCACCCAGGCATCATTCGGCGCCTTAGGTCTGCCGATGATTCACGACTTTGCTGTTTTTTAGATTAGCCAGAAGACAGAAGAGGCAGTGCAGCCAACATGGTGGCAGCCAGCACCACATATTTTGAATGACATCACTCAAGTGCTGTCCATTCTTTATACTGTCTGGTACGGTAATACGGTAATGACCCCGTAATACTTAATCATCTCCATAATATTGCATGCTTACAATCCACTACTACATGTTAAGTAACTCATTTAGTATTCTTCACACTGCCATGGACTCTTGCATCACCTATAGCTATAAAGTAACAATCTGACTTGTTTATAAATTGTTGTCCAGCTCTTACCTGTATATACTAACTATAGATTTGTGTTTGCATATTTAATATTTAATCTTTTTTTCACATTTCTATACCATAAAAAGTTGTTTGATTTTTATTCTCATGATATATTCAGATTTTTCTTCATTTTATTGTGAAATTTTTCTGGATTTTATTTTGACTAAAGCTTTCAGACTTCATAACTTTCCATCATCTCACAAACATGAGACAGAGACAAAACTGCAGTCATTTTCTTTCTCAGTCTTTATTACCAAAAATACAATGGCAAAGTAGTGACATAATAAAGCCTATGATGTTCTAAAAATAAATAAACATAAAGCCAAGCGTCACACTGCTGTCTGAGACAATTCCATGTTGAACATCCAGTACAAAATATGAGCAAAAATACACTGACATACATGTTATATCATCTCCACCTCCTTTGGTTTAAATACACATAGCTCATTTAACCGTATTTAGCTGAAAACTGTCACTTCCCTCAAACAGACTGGGAGTAAATAAGATCAGAGCCAAAATTAAAATTAATTTTTTTGTCTCAGTTGTTTTTTTCTTAACAAGATCATTAAAAAATAGATTTTTATCTTTTAAAAAATGTCAGTTTTAAGGTTCTGCAGTCGTCATCTACAATATGTACACACTTAAAATACAGTACCAAGTGTTTGAGCTCATTACTAGGTAAAATAGCCAGTCATAAAAAAAAGGGCTTTTTCACATTCTTTGTTTGCTGTTGTTGTTTCTATGTCCCCCAAAACTGCTGAATAAAACCTCTTTGTAAAACATATTGAGGTGTTCACATCATAATACCCAGCATTGTGGCAATAATCAAGATTTTTGCTTCCACGATTATGCGCCTGAATCAGAATATGGATCTCTTCTGAGAACATTTACATAACTGACTGAAGTTTTAGAGAGGTCAAAAATCTAGTTTCAAAACACAAATAACACTTTAAACTGAAAGGCACAATAAACTAAAACAAAAAAAACTATTTCATTTTTTGCTTTGAATATGGCACAAATGTATGTTTCTGTAACTGTGTGTAAATTAAATGGAACTGGTGAACGGGGTGATGATGATCCGTATGCTCTGAAACGGGTAAACAGACATGTGTTTTCATACTTGCTGCGTCTGCTGCCTGTGTTGACACACTTTTGCAATTTGTGACACCAGATTGAAAATATCACTGCCTGCAAAATCCCATTTGACCTATTTCCCACCAAAAGAATTACCCAAGATGTATTTGCCAGCTGTTAGCAGAACTTTGAAAGTTGTTTTGTTTTCACTTGTTAGCGACTAAGCTCACATTCTAAAACTATCTGTGCATATTTGTTTTATTTAAATATTATCATGAGCTCTTTTGTAATCATAACTCGATAGAAGGCCATGGTCTATGTATATACGTTACATTTTTCCATGTCTGGCTGACACCACAGTGATTAGTTTGAAGCAGTTATTCCCATTCAAATATATTGAGTTTATTACTACTTTTTATTACTGTTTTTTGTAGTTTTGTCCATCATTTCTATTGAATATGATAATACTATACACACCAAAGTGTAAGGGCAAATATGGTTATATTATACCATTTTCTTATTTTCAACAACTCTCATGGGTAGATGAAAGTCAGTTGATCCGACTAACAAGTTCTGTTTTGTATCTGTAGGCTGATATAATTAATTCCTCTGTGAGTTTCATTGTTGTCCAAAAACTATTACAAACACAACAAAGAGCCACACCATTACACTGCATGACATGCCTCTGCATTAGTATGCGCACTGCAGCCTGTAAGCTGTGATGGACATTTACAACAAGCAGTTTTACTGTCACCTTCGTTTTCACTTCCAAATATGTTCTGCCCTTACGGATCATTTAACTACTTGTAGCCCAGGCTATTGTTGTCCATGATAACACAACAAAATTAACAAGTCATGCTGCATGGATCGCGTCACCAAAACATCTAAGAAGTAATATAAAGAGCAATTTTAGATTTGACATGCTAACTCTGGCTGCTGCTTTTTTTGACTTATTTATCCAACTTTTTTCCATGGTTTATTCAAACATGCGACATGCTGGTAAACGTCAATTTTGAGCTCTAACAAATGTTACCTTAAGCATTTTTTAAATCATGTGTATGCATCCATGTGTGCACATTGCTGCATATCTTGGAAAATGTGTAACTACTCTTAGAAAAGCAGCTCCATAGAGCCACTGAAGGTCAAAATCTGCACAGGGAACCTTTGACCAGAATATATTTTTGTCTTCTGATCAGTCCAGCGTCACTGCTCATTCACATGCATGGCATGTTAATCAGACAGGAGTGATACCGAAGTTATTCATTTATTTATTTTTGGGACATGTAAGCATCTTCCGTAATTCAATTGTAAATTAATCAGCAGACAATAATTACCTGCTCTGATAATGAGAATTCCAGGCCAGGTAACGGGTCTTTGAGATAGAGATTTAATTTTGTTTTATCCACTGCGCTACGCACACGTGCAGGCACAATTTCAAGCTGTTATGTCGGGCACAGAAAAGGGGGGTGCATGAATTATGGATATTCCATTTTATCTTCATTTCCTCAGCCTCTGTCTGCGCGGATGGGAGAAAGGGATGGCATACTGATGAATTAACCTGAAAGTGTTTTCTGCATGACAGGACAGCATGATGCATTAGATGAGTTGAAACCTGGTTTAAAAGAATAATCTGTTATTCAACCTAATCTTCAATCTATGTTTAATTTTCTGTTCATTCTAATTTTGATGGGATTTTCCAGGCAAGATTGGGGCAGAATCAGGAACGCTGTCCTGTAAAGCTCTCCGGTAATCAACTCGAAAGCATCAGCAATTTTTGTTACTCTGCATCCCCGAATGAATGGCACAGTTTGAATGGACGTTAAAGTGTGAGGCATATTTTGGTTGTTCCTAACACGCATCTGGGTGACTAGATAAGTTAGATTTGTGCCAGTACTCATTTCCCTTACGTACATTTTTTTTTTCTGCACAGTCAGCATCATTTAAGATATTAAAGAGTTTATGAAAAATAATTTCCACACAGCGAGACAATCCATCGCGGTAAACACAAAGCCTTTGTGGAGCCACGTTTTCCGGTTTATCATCATTACACTGTGCAGACATCAGAGCTGCAGTAATTATATTAGACTCGTGCCTTCAGTCAGTCACACGGGTTCAAAAACACATCGCCTTCCAAACTTTATTTTTACATCCATGTCTTCTGATTTCAGGCATGTTTGTTAGCTGGGACAGCAGTCAGTTCAAGTTGAGTTTGACACTAGAAAGTTTGTATTTTAAAAACACTGACAAAAAAAGGTTATTATAAAAATGTGACTATATACAACAGAAATTGCATGGGCTATTTAAAAAAATGGACTACACCTTCCATGACAACTCTTAAAGCGAGCCTATAGCACCACAATCACATGAGAACAGGTGATTCTGATTCAATACAACAACAATATTGCTGCTTTCAAATATCTAGGCACCATTCAACTAAAATAAAAGCACAACATATGCCAACTTCCCTTTATATCATTCCTTTTCGTCAACATGCCGTAAACCAATACCTCTGTCACTGGTAGATTACAATCAAACCAATCAAAAACTGTTTTCTGCTTTGCTCTGGTCAACTTCCACTGCTTCGACAACTGACTTTCTCCTCAAAGACATTGTGTTATATACTGATCGAACAAGCAAAATTACTCATACAAACAAAAAAAGAAACACATGCCTCATTAAACTGGCATAACGGAAACTAACATGCATAAAAATAAACAGATAAATATTAAATCATATTCAAGCTGTGATGCATGCCTTTCAGGCATCGGTGAGTTTGCATGTGTACCTCCTCAACTAGGCTAGAGCCTCAAATGTGTCGGATTAAATACATTAAATATTACAGTAGCAATAAAAGAGCTGCCTTATGGTCAGTATATGAATCAGACTGGAAATTTGTGAATCTTTCTTTTTTTTCCATTTCTGCTGAGGGATTGTGTGGTTTTGTGAGGTATGAACTTGTCCCTGTAAAGTGAAGCGTCAGACTTGGGTAAGAGCTCGGGGATTGTCCCTTGAAATCAGAATCACTTCCCTCCGGACACATTTCGTGTCTCTTTAATGTCAAGTTACTTGACACATACATTAACGGCTTATAACATTTTTTTTTCTTACGTGTCTACCACAGAGAAAGTCATTTCATCATTTTTCTTGACAGCTGCTCAAGGTGTCTGTGTCAGACAACTTCTGAAACCAAAGATCCAACAAACTACAGAACATTCTTTATCATACAGAACACATGAAATTCTTGTTATCACTTTGTTATCCACACAATCACCTTGAGGTAAAGAAACATAATGAAATACTCATGTGGGTAGGGTCAGTATTAATATAAAGAGAAGGAGGGAAGGGCACGTCTCACTCTGCTGTTTGGAGGCCTGGCTAGGCTTCTGGTTGCTGTTGCTGCTGCTGCTGCTGCTGCTCCTTGTTGAGGATGATGCTGATGATGTCTCCCTCGTGCTCCTTCATGTGCTCCATGAGGCGCTCTTTACTGGTGGACTCGAAGCCGCAGATGCAGCAGCAGAACAGGAGCACGCAGTATTCCATGCCGAGGCCTGGAACGGGGGGCTGGCCTGTGCGTGGCTGGCTCTGGGACTGGAGCTGGAGCTGTGCGGGGTCCTTCCCCTGGGGGCTTTGGGATTCCACAGGCCACTGTAAAGGGTCTGTGATGGGAGTGGGGGGCAGACTCCCAGAGCTGTCCACGGCCAGGCAGGCTGCCGTTGTTGTTGTTGATGTGGGTGTTGGCAGTGGTTCCACTGGGCACTTTGCTTTGTCCTTTGAGGGCTGGGCCACTGGAGGGCGCTCTGCCACTGTCTCCAGCACCGCAGACAACTTCTGAGGAGCTCTGAGGGAGATAAAGGATGGAATTAACAAGGAGGAGCAAGATGAAATGAAAGGGCTGAGTAAAGCTCACTCTTGGAGAAGTACTGGGCTACTTTATTCCCATTTTTTTCCCGACTATGGCGACAAAATGAATCATGGAAAGTTTAGGTTATCTGTGTTATCCAGAATAGCACATCGAGTCAGCAGCTCATAGTTTGTTTTCACAGAGGACACAAACACACAGGACATAAAGCTGGTGGCACTAACAGTTTTACTTTAACATCACATTAAGTTAAAAGATTGCATTACGCAGCTTTGGCTGTATTAATAGCCGTTGTAGCTAGACAGTACATATTACAAAGTGTTTTCCTGCCAGTGAATACACTGGAGACATTTGCTGAAATGAAACCTGAAAGCAACTCAAAGAACAGAAACTGTGTGCCTGTGTTTACCGGCTGCTCTGGGAGATGGCCTCGTTAATGGCTTTGTTAACTTGCTCGTAGTTATAGTTCTGGTCTCCGGCGTGCTTCCACATGTGGGATTTGAGTGACGGTGGGTGACTGCACACGTAGCCACACAGAGAGCACCTGGAAATAAAAAAAGAAACAAAAAGGAGAGACAATGAGGAGCGGATCACGCTGAGGTCGACTTAATATGCATACCGAGGTTCTACTAATCCTTCTCCTACTTTCTATCAAGAGGAATCATCCTGACTCAAGACTCCACAGGGGACACTGAGCTTGAGAGACAGAGACAAAGAGTGGTGAGAGGAAATAGGATTTGGAGCACACCAGTGAAGTCATTTGTCAAAATGAAAAGAATTATGGATCGTGTCTTTATTAACTATTCAAATGCTTGAAGTTGCTAATATCATTTAGGCTAAAGAACTCCAGCGTGCTCTCCCTGTAACAGCAGACAAGATGAGATCTGGTGAGATCAGATGAATCATAAAACACCACATGTCGCTGCAAAAAGGTGAATAAAAAAATCTCAATATGCGTATCTAAAACAGTGCACTCAGCTGCTGTGTGATGCTGCTGAAGATTTCGACTCACACTCACACTCTGTGAGCCGAGACTTGACTTGATAACTGAGCAATATCTTGGAAAGTGACTTTTGCCCACCAGATGGTATTTTTATCTCCTACCGAAGAAAAGCTTGATTTTTTTTATCAGTCTTTAAGATGTGATCAGATGTTTAGTCTGGGTTGACATGCTGCTCAGACACTCCCGTCTGATGGCACCAGAAAAAACAAACCACTTTTGGAGTGGATAGGTGGTTCGATGTGACTCAAATCAGTGTCAGAGAATGCTGGGAAATTCAAAGCAATTGGTACATTTGGAAATGGACTATGATGCACATCCATTTCAGCCTGCATGTTTCCATCTTTTCTTCCATCACTTGTGCTTTTAGAGGTACTTTTTCATGCTTCATGCTTAATGTCTCGAATCTTCCAAGAGTCCAAAATCTAAGATAACAAAATAAAGAGGAATATCAATCACCACAAAGAGGCAAAGAAAAGCCACTGGGAAATGTTGAGGGGCTGTCAAAGTATTAATTCCATCCCTTAGTCCAACTGTCAGCACCTCTGCTTTTGAACCATTAAACTATACAGCACAAAAATGATATGTTACTTATTTCAAAACAGTTTTTGCCGTCAATCCAAATGAAATGTTCCAGTGAATGCATGAAGATGCCTCTAAAGCGTATTAAGAGAAAAAAGTTAGATTTAAGAGGTTTAGGCAACAGATTGGGTGGACATCAAACCTTTAAAGGGGAACACCACCCATATTAAACATAATTAACTTGTCAGGGGTGTAGTACTCCGCCTGTGAAAACAGTTGTCTTCTTGTTAAGTCAGAGAAAATACTCTGTGATAACAGTGAACACATCTTCAGGATTATCACAGCGTGGCCAAGGAGACTGCAGATTTAAAAAACAAAGCCGGCATAATAAGTAGAGTTTAAAAGGTCGGGGTCTAATGGGTCTAATGAGAATATGCTATCAATTGCATTATGAGAAGTGTAGGATCCAGGGTTTTTGAAGCTTGATCATATGTAGATATTAACGATGCTTTGTTTAACGTCTGTGATCTGCTGTGTTTACCTGTGTGGTTTCAACTCTGCCTCATACCAAACAACCGAACCCAGAACCAACATGTTAACGAGGTCCAAACACATTAGTGGTATGAAAGCAAAGACCGACCAAAGGACTGTGTGATAGTTGATATGTAGTTTTAGCTTGAAAAAACTAACAAAGTATGTGTAAGTTGAGCAAGATCCAACTTTTGGAAAAACTCTCCAGGTGGAATCATGGGCTGAATTCTGATACTCTCCCTGTTGTGTTCTGGCTTTATTTCATGTACCCAGCACAACCCTGCGGCGATTTGCCACAGCGCCTGATCCTGTCTGAATGTACCCTAAGGAGCATTTATATTCTACATCATCATTTGGTTACATGGTAACACGAATGAATTAGCATATGAGACACATCAGGAAGTGAAAAAGGAGTTGGATAGCCTTGTGATATGCTTGTGTCATGTATCCTTTCACCATTTTTATATGATGACAATTGTACAAATGGACTATTTTTTATTATTTCTATGGGAGCTCTTTTGACGGAACAATGAAGGAGTTACCTGAATCGGAGCTAATAAAGTTGACAGCGCATCACAGACCAAACGGTGTGAAGACAGTGACCTAAAAGTCAGGATACCTCGTCCTTCTTTAAATCTCTCTCTCAAGTACCCTACAGTGCTTAATAACCTGATTGCCCCTTTACAGAAAAAGAACGGCATTGTTGGTGCTATTTCTACTCTATGGAAGCTCGGGCATTCCGGCCCTCCAGGTACTGATGAGGGTATAATACAGCACAAGTATTCAGTCAAGTGGAAATCAGCAATCAGTGCCTCACTCAGGGGCCAAGGGGTTGATTTAACATTTTAAAGGAGGACAATATTCCCTCCCATTCACTTTTTCCACCCACCAAACATCGCCGTCGCAATCAGAAGCCCATTTCTCAAGTGTCCAGGCTGTTGGCACCATGAGAGAACAGAAATGTGATCACACCGGGTTCCCGCATTGGACCGAGATAACCTCAGATTCCTCTTGGCAAGGTGCTGCTCTTCATTCTCACCTCAGAGGTGTGGTGATCACTCTTATCATCCCTCTCAGTAGTGGATGTGTGTCTCAAATTTCTCACCTGTACTGCTCCAGTAGCTGCATGGCCTGGTGTTCCTGGGGATGCCTCCTCATGTGGCTCTTTAAACTGTTCATGTTGGTGGTGGCAAAATCGCAGCTACAACACCTGGCAGATGGAGACAGGAGAAGGCAAAGATGAGAGAACACGGAGATAAAGCGGGCGGGTTAAACAAGCTGTCTTTTGAGGTCACCGTGTTACTTCTTGTAGCCTGCGGGGAGATAAGGAATTTACAACAAAACAGGGAGGAAATCGCCGCTGATAAAAACAGTTTTTCTACTTTGTTGCACTTTGGATATTGCTGCTTTTTAAGTTGCTTAGAGGCAAATATTCAAGTTCAAGTTCTTAAGATCTCACACGGCCCCACTGATAGTGCTCATACAAATATGCATTAGAAAAAAATACGTGGAAAGAAAAACCACATAAAATATAACAAAATCTCATTAGAATTTAAGACATAAAAAATAGTGCAGCAGCTAAAATATAGTAATATAATATACTATAAAACATAAAATAAAGTATTATAGAGTCATAAGTAATAAAGACATTTTAAAGCACTGCTACCATCTCTGGAAATTTGGAGAGGGCAAGAGCATGACATGGAAGTCGTGTATTGTATTCATACTGATGTACAGTGGAGAAGTAGATTATGGTAAAGGATTAGTTCTTCTGTGTGTGACTTGATATATGTTTTCTGTGAGTTATCACAGTCTTATCACCACCAAGCAAGATGTAACCTGTTGAGCTTTGGAGGCCACGCTGAACTAGCCGGCTAGCTGTCAATGACAGCAGTGAGTGACGTCACCAACAAGTTTCCGAAACGTTGTCTTGAAGTCGAAAATACGCGGCGCTGGCCGCTGCCATGTTAGATGTACTGCTTCTTCCACCTGCCGGCTAGTCTAAATGTCAGCGATGACTATGAGGGTGAAGCGCTAACTCAGCTTTAATTTGATGCCATTTACATCTAGACTGGGTGAGGAGAGTGTAGAACAGTAACCCTGTCATCATCTGTCTGCACAGCACTTAAAGCTGAAAGCACTCAAAGTTTCATTCAGCATAAGTACATCTTTTGGCCATGAAGCTTTTTTCAAGCATCTGCAGACATTTTCTTTGTTAGCCAGGTTTGAATGTGTTGTTTTCACTGCTTTGCACGTCCCATCTCCACTTTTGCCCTCATACCTTGGCTAATACAATGACTGACAACTCAGGCTCAAAACAGTAATTAGGTGGCGCCTGACCTTTTGCAGAGCAGAGAAGAATCCTGTTTTCTGTTTGTATGTATGTGTATGTGTGTTTTTGTATGTACAGTTGACTTGAGAATGCAGGCGACAGCATACTGTTAAGAAAGCTGGCGCAAACAACCGTTTATGTTCACATCTCAGGGCAGCTTTGTTTTAACACAAAGGCCGAGTGTGGGTGAGAGTGTGACTGTGCCACTGTGAGCGAGTGCACTGTGCTGGTCTGAGCATTAGCGGGTACGTACTGCCACCTAATGCACCTTCCTGAAATGACAAGCACAGCTCATGCACATCTTAAAGTAAGGGCACTTGCATGGGGAACAGCACGTTAAAAGCCAGTCTCACCATCTGGTGAGTATCTGGTTTGAAAGAGGAACCGAAAACTGAAAAAGGCAATATTCACTGACCACTAACACAACTACAAAGGACACAAACACGGAAGTGATATTGAAACAAAACACTTGAAAGCCGCACATTTAATATTAGTTGTCTGAAACAGTGTAATGTAAAGCTTAATTTCTGTATTATATTAAGGCCTGTTAAGGCAGGATGTGTGTATAATCATTAACAAAGAAGTCTAAAGTTCTCCTATTTAATTTGCAACTGATAAGAAACAGACAATCAGTGTCCAAAAGTACAGAGATTGATGTCTACTTCCTGAACGTGCCTTCATTATCTCTAAACGTCAGATATAATTACTGCAACTGCCATTAACATTCAAACAATAGAACTTATTGTGACAGCAAAAACTAATAAAGGAGCAACTTTAAACTTTTAAAGTTGACGTTTTGTTTGTTGTAAAAAAGACTAACAAATCCAAAACTCTTAAAGGAGAGTGAATAGAACACAAGGTCAAGAATAAAGCTAAAGTATGTGCTGTCCATTCATACTGTCATGTCATTAGACCCAAAGCTGACAACAACGTTTTCAGTTGCAGCCATCAAAGGCCTTTAGTTTAATCAGCTCAGGACCTGTGGACGCTTAATTAATCTGAATTGGTCAGTGAACAGTATTAGTGCTTGCACTGAGGCGACTGTGATGCATTCTACTCACCGATAAGGCTTGTCAGAGTTATGAATCCGCCGGTGGTTCCTCACCCCGACATATGTAGAGCTGGTGTAGTCGCACACATCGCACTTATACATCTTCTGCACGCCACATTCTGTATGCACACAAATGCACAAATGAAACTGATCTACAATGTTCTGAAAACACTGACAGAAGAACAGAGGCAGGGAGGGAAAGGTCTGGTGAGGGAGGATGATACGTGTCATTTAAATATCCATCTATCTGTGTTATGCGCTATCTATCTTGGCACAATGCGGCCATTAAAAAAACTGATGAATCTTACCTTCATCTGTTACCCGCTCGGCTTCCTCCACCATGGCCACGGTTTCAGTGACCGGTGTGAGGGCTGCCACGTCACTGCTGAAGCTGTGGTGCTCCCTTTCATGATTTCTTAACTGACTCTAAGTGAAGAAAATACAAACATACTATGAGATATGTACACAAAAATGACAATATTTACAGCTGACATTACAAAACAGATTTTCAAATCTACTAGCCAAACAAAAAAGTCTAGTCTGATGTTTTTCTACTATGATTCAAATATAAAGTACCTAAATGCAGTAAGTAAAGCAAGTGAGCATGCTCATTTTAGGCAAGGTGAATTAAATAAACCAAGGCTGCAAAGCAGTTCACCCATTCATTAAACTATGTACTTGAAATAAGAAATACATTTAAAAATGCAGAGTGGATGTGGAGGTTTTTACAAAGTGAGACACTTGTCCTCTATTTAAATATTCTGTGACAGTATTGCATGAATATTGGAAGTGTGGACATTTAGTGGAGTGTTGACCGAACTAATGAACCATTTAATGGACCCTCTAACAGACTAACGCCACCTCTGGAGCAGATATCATAGCGGTGTGCCAGCCCTCACCCTTCACAATTATAAACTTTCTCAGCCTGACTCCCAAATCTGCTGGATGATGTGATGAAACTGATGAATAATGAAGAGCCTCCGCTGCAGATCTCTGCTCGAGTCCCACGATAGAGGTGGAATCAATAGTTTTCTCCTTTGCCTGTCGCTGCAGAGCTACGCTGGGCTCTTCCAGCTTTCATCTTTTACTAACAAGGTCGATCACTGCGCACATGTGATCTCACTTCTCTCTATAGGCCTTAAGTCGTCTTTACAGTTTGGGTTACTGAGAGACAAAAAGAGATGCTGACAGGAGAGAAGGCACAGTGAATGTTGGGGGGGGGACCTGACATCTGCCTTCACATGTATGCAGGTGCATGTGTGTGTGATTGGGGCCACACAGGAGCTGGTAGTAATGAGTGATGTGTTCGTTAAAGACTATAATCACTTGTTTATATGTTTCAATTTATTCAGATGAGATGAGATGGATATGGATAAGATCTTCCATCATAGATTATTTTTATTACTGATTAATCTACTGATTATTTTCCCACTAAATCGTTTTGTCCATAAAAATATCAGAACATAGTGAAACACACTCATAATAATTTCCCAGAAACCAACATAAACTACTTTTTTTTCTCCAAAAACTCATTATTCAGGTTTTTGTCACAGGCAAAGAAGAAAAGCATCAAATCCGCATTCAAGAAGCTCAGAACAGATAACGTTTGACATTTTAACTTAAAAAAATAATCTTTAAATAGCTGCCAATTTGTTTTCTGTTCAACAACTAATCTCACTGACTAATCAGTTCTAAAAACATCATTTTATACTGTAGTATGAATGTTTATTATGACGCAAATTGATTTTGGAAACTGTTCATGGATAAAAAACAAGATGTGAATCTGTTTTCGGCTAATCCTGTGAATTAAATAAAATAATTTAGGTTACATTGACGAAGAAAACAAACTCATCGATTTGCAACATGTCCGACAATCAGAGACAGAAAAAGAAAAGTCTGTTCCGTCTTGTCTGATCTTTATGTGAACATTCCAATCCTTGTTTCTTGTGTCTGAGTCCAGCTGCTAGGTGTGGTACGAGTGAGCCTAAGGAAACAAAGTAGTGGACTGCCAGTGTTACCACTTACTGGAAAATACATAAACAATGTCCTTATGCAATATATTGCTCAATTCTGTCCATCTTATCACGGTGAAGACACGTGAGCCTAGTTTAGATTACAATACCAGTCGATGGAACCCGAGAGGTTCCAACATCCTGGAGCATTTTACATACGTTTTTTTGTTTTTAATCAATCAAATTTTTATTGCCAACTGTTGAGTGAATAATGCGGCTTCAAAAAAATGAGCCTTTCTCGGTTGCCCTCAGCAGCCTGTGTACTGTACTCTTCTGTACTGTACTGTACTGTACTGTAAGGAACCTGGGACAGATGTTCCTTCATGTGCGCTCCTGGGTGCCAACTCTCTCCGCTTCCCTACAGTGTCAACAGTGTGATCCACTAGCAAATGTTAGCTCAGAAACTGAGTCCGCTAATGTCAACAAACGACCAGCTCCAACAGAGACACCACAGAGTCCAAAGTCAAAGCTAACAACATCATGTGTAATATATAGTGATATATAAAATGCTGCATGTGTGTGTTGACGTCTCCTCACCTTGTAGTGGAAGGCATCTGTGCACAGCTTGCACTGATACATCCTGGTCTTGCAGTGGTGGATCATATGGCTCTCCAGGTCCTTACTGTCCGAGGCAATGTGCTCACAGATGGGACACTGATACGGCTGCCTCTGCCTGTGCACCCGTAGGTGCTGTTTAATGTAGCCCTTATTGCCGCTGCTGTAGCGACACAGGCGGCACCGGTACGGCCTTTCGTTGCCGGGGATGTATTCCACCAGACCGCCGTCGGGTGAGGCGACCAAGCTGTCCATTGCTGGGATGCTGCACACGTAGCTCCCAGCTCCATTCCCCGTGACCACACCGGCCACAGCTCCATTTTGGAACTGTGCGTTGTCCTGAAGCTCTTTCAAGATGTCCTCATCTGAGGCGTTCTGATCCGAGCGCTCTCTGAGTCTCTCAATGACGGTGAGCAGTGACAGGCTGATGCCAGCTTTGGTGGCAGGGCCCTCTTCATCTCCCTCCCCAAGACCCAGTGACCCCAAATCTTCCTCTCTGCCCTTGCTATGAAGCTCCAAGTCCAACAGAGCTGCTGTTGCCCCTATGTCAGAAACCTTCTGTCCAGCTGTAGTCACCTCTACCAGTTTCTGGGTCGTTGTTTGGGTTTGTGCCTGGGCTGTGATGGTCTTCAGACTTACCTTGGTGCTGGAGGTGGGGAGCTCGGGTGTCCTCATAGGCATAGCTACCAAGGCCTCAGCAGCCAGAGAGTGCAGGCGTAGGGACTCCGAATGTGTCCTCTTTCGACCAGCTGGGGGAATATTTTCATCCCGTGGAGAGTCGCTACTTATAACAACAGAAGATTTAATATTAGCTCCTACTGGCTCGCTGTCAGTCGTGCTGCAGTCCGAGACCACCTCCTCCTTCACTGCTACCACGTGGTTCTGTTTGTCCTCCTCTGCATCCAATAAGCTCTTGTCCCGGTCTATGTCTGGGCTGAGAAGGAGCGGGTTAGTCGCCATGACTGAATCCTCAGCCGAAGGAAGGCGTTCTACAATCACGTTGATGTGGCCGGCGCTGTTGGGACTGCTGTTGATGATCTTCTGAGCCGATGACAGTAAGCTGTCAGTGACAGAGGCACTATCGTGGTGACCATCAATCTCCATCTCAGACTCTGCCTCTGTCGTCACCTGCACCTCCACCATGGGTTCCTCGGAGGTCAGATCTTTGATAGGGTACACGCTTTCCTCCTCCTCTTCTGTTTTTGGACTTTTATTGAAAGTAGAAACCGGATGAGTCAACACATCCTGTTTGTTCTCAGCTGCCACTGGGGTGGAAAACAGCTGGAGCTTAAAGGCAGTGGGCAGCTTTTGCAGGCTTTTATCTTGAAGAACTGGGGAAAGAACGACTACTTCCTCTCTGGTTCCAGCCGTGTTAGCCGCAGCCTGGGCCTCTTTCCTTGCAGGAGTCTCGCCTTCATCCTCAAAGATGGGGTAGGAGCAGTCGACCAGGCCGGCGTGCTTCCAGGCGTGGGTTTTGAGCATTCGCTGCTGGCTGCACACATAGCTGCAGATCAGGCAGCGGTACAGCCCGTACTCCTCGTAGCTATACCATTTCTTCTTCTGAGCTAGCTCCTTGGAACCGTCCGCTGAGCTTTTGATCACCTCGGCGCCTATACTGCCGCTGCTCCCTCTCCAGTCCCCATCCTGCTTTCTGAAAACCTCGTCTGCGCCTTCACTGAAGGTGTCCGACAGAGCGGAATTCCTCTTCAGGTTGTCACTGTTGTCGAAATGCAGCCTGACATGTGCCTCCAGCTGCCCCTGATCTCTGGAGGTAAAGCGACACTCGGAGCACATGAGGATGAGGTCACTGTGCTGCTCATTGTGTTGCTTCAGGTGCTCTTTCAGCAGGGGCAGCGTTTGGGAGAGATAGGGGCACAGGCTGCACTGATAGCACGTCACTGTCCGCTTGTGGTCGCTGCTGTTGGGGTTGCTGGCGACCTCCGTTACTGCTGATGGTATGTTGTTGTTACTATCACCTGACACGGGTGAAGAAAGAGCGCAGTCAGCCGTGCTGCCATCTAATCTCACCTCCTCTACGCTTTCCTGCTCCTTACAGTTCCTCTTAATTTTCTTACAGGGAGAGCCTCCTCTGCTCCCCCTTGTCCCCTCCGCTCCTCCTCCTCCTGCTCCCCCTGCAGAAGAGGCCTGTTGGATTGCTCTTTTATGTCCTGCCAAGGTACAGCGGCGCTGGGGGCGCTTCTCTACGATTTTGCTGAGCTTCTCGATGACCTGGATGAGAGAATCTGCAGCTTGTTTCTGTTGAAAGCTGTGGGAGGCGTCCTCCTCTACTGCTGGCTGCGTTTGGGATCCCAGCGCCGACGGCGTGGAGGAGGAGGAAGAGGAGGCACTGGACGAGTGTGTGATGAGTACAGCAACATTGCTGATCTCCTCCATGACCTGACAGACAGAAGGCAAAAATGAAATGAGCGTGTAAACATTAGATCTGAACAGATGCCATCTCTTACTACTGAGCCGGGTACAGACATCATTTGTGATAATAATCACAGAGGGCGGTGTGTTTTAGGAAAATTCTTTTGTATTCTAGCTGAATTGCTTCAGACTGACACACTTCCTGTTAGTCATACGAAACAATTCTACCTAACACCCACTTTCCCATGTAATCATCTTTAAAGTACTAAAAAGCGTGTAAAAGGGCAGTCACAATTTCCCTTTGACTCATACAAATCGCTTGTTTTGTCCAATCAAAACTCAAATCATTTACAATTATATATATTAACTGACAAATGCAGTCTTAAATGATTATGGTAATCAAAACAGGTGTCTACTTTCTGTCCACGTATAGACACTTTAGTACTGATACAATTATATACTGTGAGTTTGTGTTGATGCACAGTATTTTACAATTGCACTGGATAAACTTTCACAACAAAAAATTCATTTGTAAAACCTTTTATCGCCAAACGCTGCGCTCTATAAAACATCAAACACATCATCCCTGAATTTGTATCATTGCTGCACTTTAAAATTGAATATGGTACAGTATACAGGTATAAAGAAGAGTCTAACACTGCAATAAATCCTACAATCACATAAGAAAACAGAATGATTGTGACTGACCTCGATTTACACTCTAAGACAAGATCCAAGACTTCTTCTATGCACAGAAGTTTATTTCTTTCAAATTTAGCTCACAGTTTTGTTAAAATGTTGGTGAGCAAGACAATCCATCCACCTGACGTGTGTTACTGCCACACATTTGAAATACATGGCAGCAGAGGCGAAGTAGCACTCGTGTTGCTGTATTGCCTGCCAAGGTAGGCTAAATAATAAAATAAAGACAAACGAGGCCAAAAGCATGTTACATGATCAGTGACCTATATGCTTGGTAATAAATATTCTGAGCATGTCATTTAAAGTTTTGCAATTTGCACAACATTTAACGATGGAAAGTAAGAATTTAGAAAGTCAGTCTGGCTCTTTGCACAGTGAAACAGAGCAAATCACTCCACCATTCTGTCAGTTACATTACCATGAGTATGTGTTGTCCTTATCAACCAAAATGAAAAAAAAGTAGCTGCAACACTCTATACGGGTCTAGTGAGGAGATAAGCTGTTAAGAAGAAGAAGAAAAAAAAAACACATAAGCGTGATAGCATAACTCATGATAAGCCCCGACAGCGCTGCTCAATAGAGAGGCTGTCTAACCATGTGCATCTGTTTACAAACTAAGCCGGAGGGGGGAAATGATCCAACATGAGTGGTTGAATTCCTTTCACCAAATCCAACTCTTTTTCCTCTTTCTCACTTTCTGACCACAAGTTCACCTTCCTCTTTGTCCTACTTCTGCATCTGCATGACGACATCCAAACAGTAGGACGCACATTCAGGGAGGGGTAACCACAAGCAAGACAGAAAAAAACTTAAGAATGGACACATTACTAATGCAAACAACAGTAATGGACTTCTTCTATTGGAAATGTCCAACCTAAACAATGTATGAACAACTCATGGTCACATAACTAAAAGTTGTGTCACTTGCAAACTTGACTTCTGTAGTAGATTTGATGGATTTTACTGATGTTAAAGAGAGTGTGGGCAGTGTAGCCTCTCTGCAGTGAGCACCTGCTATGTCAGGATCTAAAAATATTTCATCCAGCAGAATGAAGTTGAACACAGCCCCCTTAACTCCAAACTAAACATCGAGGAAGCACTTGGTCACACTGACCGGCTGATGTTAGCAGACACACACTGTGGAGCTGCTACGCCACTCAGAGACACTTTGACACGGAGAGAGAGAAAAACGAGATATGAGTGTACACACACGGCTAGCTTCTCAGTTAGCTTCACAGCTTGCTCCCTGGAATTCAAACACACACACACAGAGAGAGACACACACGAGTCTCACAGTGCTAGCAGCCCCACACATGCATGTAAAGGACATTTTAATGATCTTCTCGGTTAATAAGTGACGGAGCAGCGCGTGGCGCTATTTTACTGAGAGCATACTCACTGACACGGAAAGACTCGACGCTCTTTGTCCTCAGCACATAAACCTGCTTTGTTTTATTCGTCAGCCATAAAAAACTGGCCTCCCTCTCTCCCACATTGCAAAATGGCGAGGATGGAATATCGGTCACGTGACATGGAGTTTGGGTCAGGTGACCCAACGCGGGCCGTTGACTGACAGATTGCCCTGATGCTGCCTTCAGGCGCGGCTCGTAAAATACGGCGTCGCAGTTTTGCGAGTGACTCTCGGTGCTTTCAGGTGTTTGAGTAAAGTTTTATAAATAAAGTGACAAATATCATCATTGCGAAGGCAAATAAAGATACTGAAAGATAATATCCACCCCAGCCACTAAAATAGGGCTACAGATATAATATATATAGAAAGTACGGTTTTTCTCCTCAGGCTGTGAGACTCCTGAACATCTCATCCTTCCCTCCACAAAATGGGACTTCTTGTTTTACGTTCATCTTTTAAGCCTCATTTACACAGGGGACGTAACGGCCGCGTAACGGCTGCGCCGCGGTCACCGGAGCTGATCGCTGCCACTCTAGTCAATGAGACCATTCACACCGGGCGCGCCGCGTAACGTCTCAGCAGCGTCCCAGCAGCGGCTCTCCGCTCTGCAGCGCGAGCATTCCGTAGCATTTCTATTTTTGACGGAGCCGTTGCTGATTCGCGTCAAGCTGAACAGAGCAGACTGCACCAGACAGGAAGTCCGACACAGAATCAAAGTAATACACTTCCGCCCCCTTTCAAAATAAAACACAATACGCCGTTCATGTAGCCTATCACAACGTCACATCAACATTACGCCATGACCGGTGGCACCAGGTCAGCAGTCAATCGATCAAAGGGTCTCAACAAGGATGACAACGGAGTAATTGTTGAAGTGGAACAACACACAATAATTTATGACACAACAGATCCTTTTTATAATCTCTTCCACGTCAGAGAAGCAAAGTAAGCTGTTTGTTGTTGTTGTTTCCACAGTTTATCACGGGATCTCGCGGTTTCGCGCACGTTCAGGATTATCGCGTGATCTCGTGATCTCGCGTGAATACGGCTGGCTCGCAAGGCAGCGCTACGCTGCTGTTACGCGCCCGGTGTGAGTTGACGCCGGGCAGAGGACGGAGCCGTTCCGCGGCGCAGCCGTTCCGCGGCGCTTACGTCCCCTGTGTAAATCCGGCGTTACCCTGCTCTCATCTCAGCCCACTATAACAGATCAGGTCCTTCGTTTTGTTTCTATATATACATTGTTGCCAATAAAGTTGGGATAATTTTGTTTTCAGACACATTCCTCTTTTCATTTTTACACATCAGGTTGATTGTGGTTTAATTTTCACTGTGATATGTTTGGAAGAGAGGAGATGGAGCGTTCCATCAGTGATGATTTTATATAGTTTATTCTATTTTATTCTATACTAATTACTATTTTTCTTTATATAGTTTTTACTGTTTACAGTTTGTGTGTCATGGAGACAGTCCCACAACTGTATTTCATTTCCAGTATTGTAAAATGATAAAAACATAAAACCTTGAAAATAAAAAGGAACTCTATTATATAAGGACTTTATTGAGTACAGTTAAACATAGCAGATATTTTCTCCAGACGTTTCTTAAAACATGCTGCTATTAAACATGATTAAACATACATACTTTAGGACGTAGGCCTATATTTAAAATTTATGTCCATGGGCATCAGCTTGGTGTGGCTGTAGCATTAGTACAAACATGTAAGCTTAGAACAAATTTAATTATGTATAATATAATAATAATGTATGTATGATCTTTATGTATCTGTTTTATGCGTACTGTATTTTATTTCACCTTTTAACCTTTTTAACACTCTTTAAACACTTATTGTTTACCCCAAAGAGGTGTTGGTTCAAGTCCTCTGGTCAGCTCAGTGATACTCTGCAGTGTCTAAGGACAAAAATAATTTTTTTTATATTTATTTTTTACTCCTGGCCTTTATAGACTGAGCAAGCTACTGACTGAAAAGGGTTGGTCAGGTCCAGTCAAACCTTGGTTTGACAAATCTCTGTACTTTATCAAAGGGCAAAACCATCATGACTACCCTTTAGAAAACTCTACAGAAAAACATCATTTCTAAATATCACTGAGTGATGGTGCACCTCCCACCTTAAACATAGAAGAAAGGGGATGAAATCAGGTATAGCTTACATTTCTGTCCCAGAACAAAGAGACATTTCTACTAAATGATTCACTTGTTCACAGAACTTCAAGGCCACACCATACAGACTGAGGTCTACATCCTGTGTAACACGTGTTTCAGTGGAAGCAGGCCACCCTTTCTATAGCTGAATACTGCCATCTAGTGCTGTTATTTATGTCTGTGCAGCTCAACTCACATCAACAGTGGAAGGACAGGAAGTTGTACAATACAAAAACAAACAAGTTCTTTTATTTTCATAAGGTCTTTCTGACCAGAATGTTGCATTTATAATTTATAGCAGTTAATTAACAGTCTGTGTTTTGCTGTTAATAAAAATGTGGGTACACTTTTTATTATCACTTATCTCCAGACAGTCACCATATGTTATTCTGAGCTGGAGTAATGGAGTGTAAAAGCATCGTCTCTGTCAGGGATCCTGACAGAAACTGTACACAATTAAAAAGCAGATAAAAATCGCCATTAATTAGGCCTGTAGGCTATTTAAGAACTATCCCATAGTTTGTTAGAAGCTCTGTTTGAAACCTGAGTGGGCACATGGAAAACCTGCCGCTGTTCTATAAAAATATGATTTGTTCTCATCACTTGTCACTTTATTGCAACCTTATGTCCATGTCTGGACCTCCATGGATCTCCAGGTGGCTGGGGCTACCGCAGAACCTAAGCAACATCGCCCTCTATGGGTGTAACAACAAGCTGAAGTTCCCCATCAGTAGTCTCAATTCATGATGACCTGTGACCTAAAGGTGTCTCAGGCTGGTATCGAGGTCAGAACTGAAGAACCAAAGAATTGAGGGCAGCAGAGGCTGTGTAGGCTACTGAGTTTTAGTTAAGCAGAACAAGCAGATGATGCACTCTGGGTGATTCTCAGAGGGCCGGTCTGGGTAGCTGGGTGGCACAGAGAAAAGACACAAAGGGTGCTGAGAAGCAAGTGTGTGGTGCATAATTTGAAGAAAAGTAAACCAGCAAGATGCATCACAAGATGTATTCGACAACATTTAAACTGTGTTTGCTGTGATGGAGCTAAATGACGTCAGTGTTGGTAATATATTTATAGTGCATACTATTTTAAACAGTATAAAGGCAAAGCATATCTACAAATTGAGTCTCCAAATTTGCCCATTATTCACATGTATATTTATAAGAATTGCGTTTTGAAATATGACTTGGCACCCAAAGGAATACTGATTGAATGTCTTAACACTCGCTAAATCTAATTCTACTACATTTTCACAACAATTACCATTACAGTTTAGCAAAACTCTAATTAGTTTCTATCCTTCTAACCCTCCATATTATTATTTTAACACACTGACACTGACAAATGTGAGAAGGTGCACCAGGAAGCAGAATCATTTCTGGAATGAAAACAATATTTCAAAATGAAAATTATATTATTTTATGTGATTAGTGAGAATGATTCAGTTTTCTGTGTATATCACTGTAATGTGTGAAGCCAGTAGCAAGAAGTCAAAAGGAAGCAAAGACATGTCCTCGTTTAACCATGACCATTAATTATGCCACACTTAAGCTATGATATGATCAATGGTCAGGGTAAGTCATTTATTGTAAAATGGAAACAAAATGGTAGATACGAGTGTTCTAAGAAATCTGTGATGGTGTTTTCTGTTTGTTAATATTTGTTATTTTGCACAGGAAACCTCTAAAATGCACTATTTATAGGAAAGAGACGAAACAGTGAAAACATAACACAGTAATTAACCACAGTGCAATCAATTTCTCCTAAAAACAATGTTACAAGAGTACTGATATAAACAACTGCTCTCTTGGAGGTTTCTGATTCAGACCTAATCAGGAACTGCAGCAAAAACACAATCAGCCAGACTGAGCCAGATTCAACGCAACCTGATGTCACGCTGTAGTGTCCAATACGATGATCAGACCAGTCAAACTCCTTCACAATCAGCCTGAAATGTCACTGAAACCAGGCGCTATCCAGGTGGAGTTCATGAACTAAATATAATACTCCGCTAGTTGTGTCCTGGCTTGGTTTATTTCATGTCACCTATCGTCTATGTCTGGCTTGCAGTCTATGCTGCAATATAGTGACACCAAGAAGTTTCCTTTGGTTTGTGTCTGTTTGTTCTGAGAGTGAAAGAGAGACAGCTGTGGTCGACATAGACAGTGAATGAGAGAGAGGGGAAGTACCGATTTCAAGGAAGCCGATGAATCAGCGAAATAAGAAGTTATTTCTTTACAGTTTCATACCGGTTATGTTCATCACAAATAAAGCACCTCTCCCACACTGCCCCGCAGCCCTGCGGCAAATCGCCACAATGCCTGATTTGGTCTGAATACGGCCTAACAAGCATTTGTCAGGTCAGGAATGGCACCTTTTGGAAAACTCCTGGTTGCAAGGCAATTATATTCTGTCATCAGAACATGCTGTTAGCTGGACTTAGGGATTTCGATTCCTGGTAGTTTAATGTTGAAATGAAATGTTTCAGGGAAAAAAATGGGCAAATTTGGCAAAACTTTGAGGACCCCAGCTGTAACATTGAATGCTATCACTTGTTCATTAGATGCACGAGACTGGACCCTACACTCTTCCATAAGTGGGTCAAAAATGACCCCTGTTAGAATCAATGTGTTTTTATATCACTTTTGTCATTTTGTTTAAGAATAATCATTTGTATTTTATTTTGGTCCACACAAGAATGATTTCATGAATGAAATATTTTTATTTTTCACTTTAACATTTTAAAAACATTTTTAAAACATTTTTAAAATTGGAAAAGAAAAGTACACAACAGTATTAGAACAATATCAACATCCATTTTGTGTGTGTGTGTGTGCGTGTGCGTGTGCGTGCGTGCGTGTGTGCGTGTGCATGTGTGTGTGTGTGTGTGTGTGTGTGTGAGAGAGAGAGCATATGCATGTGTGTAATGACAGTTCCTCTCTTTTCTTGCCTTCTCTCCTCACTGGATGCAGCCATGACACTTTGGATGAGGAAACATAAAAGGAAGAGAATGTTTTGAATGACAAGCAAACCTATTGATCAATATGTAGCTATATAAATAAACACACACACGCACAATACATACAGTAATGTTAGCTAGCTTGGTTAGCTAGCTAGTTTCGCAAAGTTTCGCACTATAAAATAGGCAAATTTGATGATAGAGGATAAGAAACACATACTCTGTCACACAGTAGTCATGAATAACACACACACACACACACACACACACACACACACACAATACATACAGTAATGTTAGCTAGCTTAGTTAGCTAGCTACTGTTAGCTAACTTTAAAGTAGGCTAATATGTTATTACATGATAATAACACATACTCTTTCACACAGTAGTGATGAATGACATGCACACACATTTTTGAGGTAAAAAATGAAGGTAATACTTACATGTATCAGATCTTGCTGTGTCAAATGATCTGAATATATAGTTTGTGGACCACACAGACTATATCTTGACAGTCACAGTTGATAAGAATCAAAGGTTCCCATGAAATTCCATAGGAAATAAATGTGGGTCATTTTTGACCCACTTATGGAAACTTGGGGTAGTAATACAAAAACTACAATTTCATAAAAAATATAAAAGGTAAGTTAAAAATGTTAATGGCATGATATCAATAACATGTTTTTTGAGGAATAGCTGGAATATGAAATGATAACAACTTTTCAGTACACAGATATTGCAAGAAAACGACCTCACCGGGTCATTTTTGACCAACTTATGCATCTAAGGGATGCAAATTATTTTGTGCACTCTATAAATACTGTAACTATATAAAAGTTATAAAAAGGGAAGGTACTACAAAAAATATGAGCAGTCTGAGTTGAGAGGTCAGATTAAAAGTCAAAGAAATCATAATACATCTCACCTCAAACATACAAGCAAAGACGTTAAAACAGTGTGTGTGTCAAAGATGGTCTGGAGATTTTGCAGGCGATTTGCATATTTCATACTCATACTCCATATTTCATGACCTCATTTTTACGAGGGTATGAGGATATGTGGTTAGCATCATGTCTCGATCTTGCTAAGTGGTCTGTTGGGATAGAGCTGATGGGATGATGCTTATTCACCTTTTTGGGTTCATATACAGTCAATACAATCATCATGATCTAAATCCCGTAGCATATAGAAGAAATATCCAAAGAATGCCTCGAAGGACTTAAAAAGACAGAGAAGACACAGAGAATTTAGGCTTTTCTAAATGAAAATTATTTATTTTGATAGTTGATTTTGCCTCACGACGATCACCAACCACATTACTGGTAAAGTCATGAATACTTTGAGGCTGAATGTTTCTGAATGTGTAGATTCCTGAACAAAAAATTGAAGGGTAATACAGGAAACAGACCTTTTCATAGTTCAAATGAAAAATAAAGACTTGCATCTGGATCTTAAATTGCTAAGCTAATGTTCGCTGACTGTTTTGCAATCAAACAAAAATTATTTCAGCTGGTGTGTCAAATCTTTGATTCTCAGAACATATACAGAGGCTTGTATATCAAAGCTCATACTGTCTGTATGTTGATTCAGTTGAAGTGTACAGAAAACAGTGCAGCTATGTTAGAGGGAGTCAAACATAAAACCTCTGAACAGCACTGCAGTCATTTCCCTGCTGTACATACATGTTTGATGAATAGATTGGATAAACCTTCCAGATGACATATATTTCAGATGATGTGTAATAATTCAATAATAATCGTAATTGACGCACGCATGCACACACACACCCACACACACCCACACGCACACACAGTGTAATTCAGGTCCAATTGGTGTAAAACAAGCCTGTGCTGAAAATGACATCTTTCATTGTTGGCTCTGTCTCCATTCATATGTGATTTTTATGAACTGTAATCCCTTCCACCCCCTATTACCCCTGTTGCCTCTCCGTCAAAGGCACACTGAGGCTGTTCTCTAATCTGAAGTGACAGCCCATATACTTTCACTCACACATTACAGTGTAGCCTCGGGCAACTGAGCCTGCTCCTTTCAAAATGTTGGAACCAGGTTATTTCTATTGAAGTATTAAAGTAATACTTCAGTTTAAGCTATTATTTCATGGTTTGTTATTATTTCCAACTGCAGGGCTGAGTGGGGATTGATTGAATGTGAATGAGGGAATGAGAGGACACACTGTAGAGATTGAAATGTGCAGAAGGAAAAGCAGAAGTCTAGACGAATGTATGTCCTATTTGAGTTTTGTTTACCCGTGTGTATGTGTGTGTTTTGGACTTGTGGCTGGAAGAGAACTTAAGGTCCACTTACTTGCTTTTTCTGGAGCTTCCAACTGCATTCAACTGTCTTCTTCAGTGACTAAGAGTTTTAATACGGAAACTGTCAAGTTCCTATATCAATAGTACTCCAGAGATTTATGCGCTTCCATAAAGATAGACATCCTTAATATCTGTTCCTTGCATGGATAAAGCTCATAAACATAGGTTCCTATACTTTTCACAATTCAGTTGTTTTCATTAGACTCTCTTTGGCCCTGTCCCTCCCTGCCACGTCTTTCAAACTCCATGCCTCCGTGTTTGTACCAAGAGACATTCTGTTATAAATTTGTAGTTTCCAAGCCCGCACTGTGATCACCCTAAATGACATCATCAGGGCTGTTTCCTCACTTCGCACTGCTGCTCCAACGCCAGAAAAAACATCATTCAAGTGTATTCAAAGGCTGAGTTGTACTCTCATGATACAAACACGGTTATATGAAGATGATACAGGAGAAAAATTGCTTTCATACCTACAGTGCATGGAAATCTTGAGGATTTCAATAAACTATTTATTCGTGACATAATAAACAACAATCACAGTGAAAGGTCACAAAATGAAACATCTTCAGACTGAGAGTTTTTAACCCTAATTTCCTTTGTCAGGACTGTGTAGGTGTGGTTTCATCACATTTGATTGACAATGGCCTATGCAGGCAACAACCCCACAACTGGCATCATATTTTGATTAAAATATTGTCTGCTTGGTGCAAAGATCTATGTGATTACACATAATTCATGTTTTTCTGATGTTTTTTTCTCCCATGGCTCAGATGCAACAACTGTGTTTTTCAGACTGCAAATGCAGTCATGCAGTGTTAACATTGTCAACTGCACTGCACTTAATTTTTTGTTGCAGAAATAAGTTTCTTCGCACAGTTCTAGTAGAGCATGTAAGCATGTATCAAGGCTCAGTCCTCACCACACAGTCCGGCCTGGGCCCTTTGCAGCATGTCATCCCCTCCCTCTCCTCAACCTTTCCAGCCCCTCGATAGTCATTATCCAATAAAAAGCTAAAATGCCAAAAAAGTAATTTAATTCAGCTGAAATGCTCAGTTCATCATGTCAACACAAAACTATAATTTGTCTTGTGTTTATCTTCACGTTTTACAGCATGTACTTCCTTCATGCTCCTCCAAAGAGTGCCACATGGTGGCAGTAGTGACCTTCTGGTAGGTTGGAGATAGACAGAGAGATACAAAGACAGGAGAGAATCTGAATTGAAATTGTTATTGAATGTTTATATATTATTGCTGACAACAGTAATATTAGTGATTTATTTTAATTAATATCAATCATCTGGTTAAAGTATTCATTTTGTTGACATCAGTGTCTTTCCTTTTGAAAATGAAAGGAAATAAAGTGACATCAAATTTAGAGAGGAGAACCATGATATGGAGAACAGATTAATTGATTCATAGAATTTATTATTACTTATTGCTGTGCAGAGATAGAGGGGTGAATGATGGAGAGAATAGGAAAGGAAAAAAAAGGAAAAACAAGCAAAGGCTACAAGGAAAGGATGAGAGAGTGTGCAGAGTCAACAAAGAGGGTAGCTGTGGGAGAAAAGGTGAGAAAGGGGGGATGAAGAGAGAGGTCAGGCTGTGGATTTGGTTCTTCTCTTATATTATGTGATGATGGACTGGAGGTGGAGAGAAGGTATTAGAAAGAGGGAGAAAGAAGGGAGAATGTATGAAGGACGGAGAACGAAAGAGAGGGGGGGGGGGCATATTGTTTTTGTGGCAAATTGATGCGATCCATCTGAACCATGTGACTCCTGCAGCACACTCCCTGAGTGACCAGAGCCACGCCACACCCAAGGGCAACTGGAATTGCATTGTGATCCCCCCCACCACCACCCTCCATCCACCCCCCCCTCTTTTTTTTCTGCTCTTTTTTTTTAGGCAATAAGAGACGATGTATGTCCTCCATTTTGCCACGGGAGTGAGCAAACAAAACGACAGCCTGTAGTTATATGTATCGCAGTCCTTCTTCCCCTAAAAATATATTCCACTAACACACACCACACACACCACACACACACACACACACACCCTCTGAGAGGTGGGCATGTGGCTTGCTTCCCAGGTCATTTTCTTTGGAGTTGCTGCTTTATTGTGTTCGCTGATCCGATTTCCCTTCCTCTCTGGTGTGATTTCTCTTTCTGTTGCCCCGGCCAATCTTACAGCCATGGTTCACCTGGAAAAGAAAAATAGTGTGACCCCCCCCCGTACACCAACACACCAGCACTAACAACAACAACAACAACAACAACAACAACCACATGGCATAATAATGCTTTCACTTGAGGAATGGGAAATAATATGTCTTCATGATCTATCTGGGCCATATCAAATATATGAATCATGTTATTAAGGAGGAACTGGGGGAGACCAGGCTCTGCCGGGCTGCAGTGGAGGTGATTGCTGGGAGAAGTTCCAGTGTGTGAGCCAAGGTGTTTTTGGCTACAAATGGTGGTGTTCTCTGTTCAGTGTAATTACACTTAAAGTCATGAAGATACACAGCGATGAATGAAACAATATTAACAGTTGCTGTATTTTTCTCAGTGTCAACAAATCCTACAAGACCAATAAACTTTTTTTTGGTGTATCCAAAGACAGATCTATCTCCTTCTGAGCTCACTGTTGCACTGGATGTTCATTCATTTCAATAAACACACACTTTATTGATACTTTATTTTGACTCAATCCCCCCCACATCATCCCACTGCTGGAAATACTCAGAGCAGGGAACCAGATGTGTTTTAATCTGCAGATGAAAATGGTCCCCAACAAATCTACTCTTGGAGTAATGTTTGTTAAAAACTACAATGACCAGCTGTTTTAAATGATTGGAACTATAAATTTATGAGACACTTTTAAAGATTTTGAGTTAAACATGTTAAGCTGACTTTGCCGGTGAGGCGACATGCCCGTGAAAGAAAAGAAAAAAGAAGTTGAAAGAGTGTAAAGTGAGTAAAAGAAGTAAAAAGGACCTTAACAGTAACTTAACTGTACAGTAACTCAATTCAAAGTTGCTCTCCCACTCCTCTGTCCTTGGCTCCCCTCCAACAAAATAAATGCAATATTATCATGAGATGTTGTCTGCTATCTGTAAGGAAGAACAGAGCCAAAGAAACACTCATTCTCTTCTCGGAGAAATCGAGGCGAGGGACATCTATTTATCGCCTTTCCTCTCTTGCTTCTAATTTAAATTTGAAGTTTTCAAACAAAAAAAAGAGAGAGAAGTCGGAGGCTGGCGCGACATTAGCAACATTATAGGGCCTGTTATCCCTCCGCCAGGGAAATTAATTACTTATTGATCAAGAGAGCGGGTGAATAAAATGAAGTGAATTAATAAATAAGTGAACAGATAGCAGAGAGCGGGGCCATAGGTGGGCTACTTGTTCACATTTGCAAACATCATGCTTGGCAGATTCCATTTGTTTTCCATTTCATTACTACCAAAACAGGTCCCTACACACAGTGGAACTTAAGAGTTCATTTGTTAAAATATGATACTTAGAAAAAGGAACAAAAAAAAAGCTTTGAGGACTGCTCCTGCATGAAAGCCTCCCTGCTAATATGTTACGTTTTGAGAGGATATCGTAAAATTTTAGACATCTGAAAAACTGCATTAAGAACCATGTTTAAAGGGGCAATTACATTTTTTTGTTCTTTCTGCCTTTTTAATGATTGGTTGTTTTGAATTATACGAATAGTTAAATGGTAATAATTCTATCTTCTTTTTAATAAACGTCCCTGCTGCTGGAAAGTTGTGTGCTGATTGGAACCTCCCTTAAAACTTGCTAAGTACATATCATTAGGCCTCAGTACAGGATGGTCTGGCTAATAAACAATTATTTATAACAAATTATTGCCTAATGTATCAAATTAACAACATGCAGCATGTTAGATTTATACACCATGCTTGCCACATTTATTACATTTACTTAAGGTATTCAGCGACGCACATTTGGTGTAAAACACATCTTTTTTTATAGACGGTGCTTTATGGTGGAATATGTGAGATTAACAGTGTGAAGTGTGTTTTTGTTTGCTTGATTTATGGACACTATAAAGTCATGTTTATTGGGCCGGTGCAAATAATTAAATGGTGGAGTTTTAAGTGCAATATTCACCTAATGTAAAAACAGAACGGGTGGAAATATTACATCGTAAAATCGGAGTTATCTCCAAAGTCAAGGAGTCAAAATATTTACATCGATAAATCTGTCCTTAACATCTCGCAACTAACAGGGGTGGACGGCCCGACCAGTTGGCTTTTGTAGCAGCAGGACTGAGATGAATGTTGTCAGGAGACGCTGCTGTTGTTTTTCACTGCTTCTAATTGCCTATTTACCCTCCAGTACAGAGAGTTTAGGACAAAGAGGAGGAAAAGTTCTCTAACTACACAAACACACGTAGAAACACACAAAGAGTCGCATGCCGAGATGCACAAAAATCCCTCTGATTGAATCTGTTTCATTCAGCGGAGAGCAACAGAAGTACACAAGCACACACAAATATGCATGCACAAGCACAAGCACATGCACACACACAGATAGGTGTGTGTGCATGTGCTCAAACAAACATTCACCCAACTAGGTCAAAAGCTGCAAAGACTGTACAGAGTCAGATTGATTCCTTAAGATATTCATAGTAATCTTAAAATTCCTGCGTGTTGGGTAATAAGACACTTTATCATCACATGTGGTGACAGGGTACATTAGTCTTGACCTGCCACAGGGGGGAGAAAAAATCGGATGCAGTTTGATCACCATAACAACCAGCTTATTGATTATAACAATGTGTGGCTGGGTCATGTATCCACCACTGATACTTCTCTTGGAGAGAGAGGGTGAGGTGAAGAGAAAGACGAACAGGAGAGGACAGCTGCTTGTTTGTGTGTGTGTGTGTTTTGCATGTGTGTGTTTGTCTTTTCCCCTCACAGTCATCACTGTCAGGCTTCTCTCTCTCAGGAAGATAAATGGCCGCTTTGCAGATATCCACACATTCAGATGTATTCAGCAGCCAAACCTGACAAACTTTCCATTGTAACTTTAGAAATCATGAATACAGAGGAAGTGTTTGAAAGACTTATCACTTGATGCTGAAATCACCCAGTGGACTGCTGGTTCCAGTGCTCCACGCCTTGCTTGAATAATGTCACTAATTCCCAACCTGAGGCTCCAGACCCCACTAGGGGTCACTTCAAGCTTCACAGAGGCTCAAAAGGCCACAAAACATTTCATAAAATATACAGTAGGCCTTTATCTCAGAATCGTAAAGTTTAGATTTTAATTTGAAATATAGAGCTTGATCTTACAGAATTAGGTGAAGATCTGAACATAAGCTATGTTCACTGAGCCTTCCCACTCTGCTAAACAGCCACATCCTGCATTAGAAAAGTAAACAGTTAAAACAGCTAAAATAACAATAAAGATGCCTGTCAAGTTTGATTATGATTGATTATGATATGATTGTTCATAATTGTAAAAATACATAAAATACATGATGCAGACAGACAATTGTATTTTTTTTATTTTTATTTTTATTTTTTTTTGGCTTTATTTGACAGAGACAGCTTGAAGAGTGACATGAATGTGGGGAGAGAGAGATGGGGAATGACATGCGGGAAAGAGCCACAGGTCGGATTCGAACCCTGGGCCGCTGCAGCAGGACTGAGCCTTTGTACATGGGGCGGTTGCTCTACCAACTGAGCTGAACGACACCCCAGACAATTATATTTTATACAACATCCTGCAGTTATTGTGTTCACTTTTTTGGCTTACTAGTACAGGCTCTCGGTTGTTCTGTGCTGTGTTGTTATGCATTAAACATAATATGAAATATCCATGAAATGTGTCACTTAGTCAGGGATTGTCAGTTTACTCAATGGTAGAAAAGGGGTCCATTGAGGAAAAAGGTTAGAGACCACAGCTCCATATGAGTAACTGAACAGTGTGATACAAAATGTTATGTCAGTCCACCCCAAGCTGCATCGCTGTATCCAAGACATGCACATCCTTTGATGAGAATTACAGTAGTTATCTTTTCATAGAAGTCATAGTTTGATCTTATTTTCCAGGAAAACCCTCATCAATTGTACAGATGAATCCACTTGCAGAGATTGAGGTTGGTGGTTGCCTAATGCCCATTCATATATCAAGGAACCCAGACATTTCAGTCGCTTCGCTGATCATAACATTTGCTACAGAATGTTGCAAATATGAACTGTGGTGGTTGGCACTCCTCTGGCTTGCTGACCTTTACGGTGGGGAAAAAAAACAATGTCCAGCATGTGAAACAGTCACAGAAATATGATTAATTTCCATAGAAACAGGTATCTTCCATTAAAGTCAAAACACATCCTGTGAAAACAAAGATAGTGCAGGATTTCTTCCTCAACTCACAGACCATTGTGTTCCAGCAGCAGTGTGCTCAGTGCTGCCACCTGTGGCAGAAAAATGTAAAAATTAGACTGTTTCATGTAACTATATATAGAAATATAACTGGGATCACAGCTGGGGTGGTTTTGTGAGACTGTTTAACTTTATAAGATAAGAAACTTGATATTTGATAATTCTGCTTTCTATAATAACCATACATGGTAAGAAGAATATGGTTAGAGTAAGAGAAAGATGATTGTGATTGTGATTGACTATGATTAGGGTTAACAAAGACGAGACAACTGGTTGAAAATCAGATATATCCATCACCACTCCTTTACCTTCTCCTGAGGTTCATAACGAACAAACTACTTCTGACACTGACGCTGAGTGCTGGCACTGGATGATGATCAGTAATGAAATGTGAAATTTTCCACTTATGGACATAATTCCCAGGATACTGGGCCAAGACAGCAGATGATACACTGTAAAAAAAGAAGTTAAGAAAATTTCAAGGAAAGAACTTTAATAAAGACAAATATTCAGATTATGTCACTTCATTGCTCAGTTTTGCCTTTGAGTTTGTTGTTTGACTAACTCAAGTCTGTACACTGCACCTCTTTGAATTTACAGTTCTAACCCTAACATTTTAAAAACGTTCATAAGAATATGTCCAAAACTAAAGTACACAAGGTAACAAAACTCAGTCCTGAGTTTGTCAGAAGAATCACTCACTTTTGTCATTTGCATGTTTTTTTTTAAATATTTATTTATTATTCACATTTCTATGCCTATCTATACTTATGCAAAGGGATATAGGTTGGAGTTTTATAGCATATTTAGTTAATAAATTACCAGTTGTAAAAGTAGTAATATACTTTAGTATTTTAATTATCACAATATAAAACCTTTTGAAAAAAATGTTATACTATGAAACATTTGGAAGTGAGGGCCTATTTCTGTTCTTCTATATCAATTTCAGATCTATTTTATAAATGAGCTGTAATTTTATTGATGACATTTTACTGATTGTTGGGACTATGATATTTCTTTGTCAGACAGAACCTTCAATCTTTGCACATCAAAAAAACACAATGGAAAAAAGTCTTGAATCTTTTCTTTGCCTGTTTGAATCTGTCTCCCTTCTCACAATAAAAAATAAACAATTGAATTAATTTTTAAAAATTAACCATTACTTAAGCAGGAAAGCATTTCTGAGGTGAAGAAATATCATTTTCGAGTTGCCAAGATAGGCAGCAATAACAATGAATTACAGACTAACAACATAAAACCCAAGAAGACAAATATTATTATATCATAAGATTACATTCTTGAAAACCCCCAAAACCGTAAAACAGGAGCAGCTGACGGTACCGCTATTCTCATCATGTGGTGAGGTGAGGAACGGGCACATTTCCTGGAATCTTGTTGTGCACCTCAACACGAAGAAAAAGGATCATGTACAGGAGACTGACAGTAATGTGAAATCAAGAGAAGAACTAGATGTGATTTATATTATTTATAACATATACTGCATTAAAGCTAACTGACCCAACAATAGCAGGCACCTGGCAATATGAGAATTTCTGTGTGTGTGTGTGACTCGCCTCACACGCAGACACATTCTCATGTACGTGCATCTGTTTACACACACATACTAGCCACAGTGCCTGAGCTATGGCCTAATAGGATAATGAATTCAGTGTGTAGACGCAGTGTAAGGACCAATGGTGTGTGTGTTTGTGTGTGTGTGTGTGTGTGTGTGTGTGTGTGTGTGTGTGTGTGTGTGGAGGGCAGCAGTGGGGGTTAATACAACATGATAAATATTTGATTTCTGCTGGGGCCAGTCCCCACCTACAGAATGGGAAATGGCTGTAATGCAATTCAGAACAGATTGTCCTCTGGGAGGGCCTTTGTGTGTTTTGCTTGCTATGTGTGTGTGTGTGTGTGTGTGTGTGTGTGTGTGTGTGTGTGTGTGTGTGTGTGTGTGCGAGTGTGTGTTTGTGAGTATAAAGGCCCTGTGACTGCATGCGTATGGCCAGGGGAAATAAAGGAACAAATCGGCTTACAAATCACCACAGCACCACGGCACCCCAACAAGCAATGGCCCCTGTCTGACTATCACCACCACCAGCAGCAGTGACCCTGAACACAACGATCAAGTTGATACGGGCTCTGACGTGACATTATGTACAGGTTCAGGAAGAAGGAGCTCCACGGCGGCTGGCTGGGACACACTAGTTGCACTAAATGATTACTGTTCATGTGAAGAAAAAAGAATATCTCAAGCATGGTAAGGCTTCAACCATAAAGATGAATCCTAAAAGTAATCAGACATGGAATATACTGCATGTGACTGAAAAAGAAGTTGAAATCTCTAAGACCTAATCTCACATTGTTTTGAAATATAGCATTAGAAATGACCACATTGATAACATGCAGAGAAGACTAGCTTTAGCTCAACAGGCTCAGCTTTGGACCACCTTAAAACTTTTTTCAAATTTTTTTTGGAATCGGTTATTATAAATTGTCCTGTGTGTGTCTTCTGTGAGTCTACCTGGGATTACGCAATTCCGTCTCCGAGGAATCATGATGAACACCATTTTTAGGAGACAGGGTTGTGTAATTTGCAACAGCAAATATGTTTTCAAAGAAATGCAATGTCTTTTGGAGCTTATTTTTTAGCAGCATGATATATGCTTCTGCAAATTCCCCAATTGGAACAAATGTTTGATCCACCAACAATAAATTTCATTTGTATTTCCAACAATGTCCACATGTGGAAACTAAAATATGATCAATTTTTTCATTGCTATGTTTTGGAAAGTCAAAGTGATGATCATGGTCTTGGTAAAGCCCAAACCACAATAATTTATGAATTTTAACCAAACCAAACCTTCAGTAACGATGTTTGGTCACTTGGGGGCAGCATAACTAGCTGTAAACACAATCTTGATGTGTTAGCGCCTCATAAAGTTGATAGTGAATGTGTTAGCTTCCCTATTTGCACATACGGCAGGTACACAGCGCAACATTAGCAGTGATTTGGAGTCATGTGTCAATCCACGTGATAAAAGTCCAATACTCACTGTCCTTTCAGCTCTGTTTTGGCCCTGTAGCTGCCAAACACTTCACTATACTAAACGTTCACCCGCTAGTCACTAATGTTGTCTGCCTACAATGTTTGACATAGTAGTAGTACAGTGAGTTCCTCAAGCTTTTTTCCCTGAAAACACTGATCACTGATGACTCCGATCAGAGCAGAAAGAGTGAATCAGCAGTTAAGTTGCAGCTTGTAAATCCAAAACAACAAGCTGAAAGATGTTAAAACGCTCCACAGAGCTGAGGGGAACTAGAGAGTCTCTGTGGGTTCATCACTACAAGCAATCACTTTGACATGCAAGTAGTCATGTAATCCATTGTCAGTGTTAAAATATTGATTATAACAGCTTTAATCAAACATCACGAACCTAACCACAGGAGGAACACTGGGTGTGAATGGCTCTGGTTTTAAATCCACTCTGAATACCTACTTACGACTTTTTTACTTTAATAAAACAAATCATATCCACGACTGAACAAAACAATTTCCACGAAAAGGTATTTTGACCGTATTTTTTGGCAGACAGGGATGAATTGTATGTGTGTGTGTGTGTGTGTGTGTTTTTTTTAGATGAACTTGTATACTTATTGTATTTTCTTATATAATTTATATTGCAGTCCTCTTATTTGGTCTTCTGAATTACATGTGCAGTTAACCTTGGGATTTAATTGCATTTCTTTTTCAGTCAAAAGATTGTCAGATTGAGTTTAATGTGCTCGAATTCTCTGTCACTCCACAATCATGTATGTGATCACATTGTGACACTGACACACTTTGCTTCTAGAAAATGTTTAAGTGATTATCAAAATGTTTCTGTAAAAACTGTCCTTTTGCTCGACGTGGATAGAAATACCCACTGACATTTATGAAATTCAAGAAAACTGTCAAAACAAATTGATATTGTACAGAACAATGAAATATGATGGCTTCATATTTACATACTTTCTTTATACTTAACCTTTTCTTCATTTAATACTGCAGTTCTGTTTCTTTTCCCCTGTACCTGCAACAGCTACTGCTGCTGTTCCCCCTTTTCCCCATTAAAGGGTTATTTTGTGCAGTTTGTCCTCATTCAAAGTGAGAGTCATGTCAAGTCTTCAATATATTATATAAATATTCTTTGGTGTTTAATATTTGCAGATATTGATCATTGTGCTAAACAATTTCTAAACACTCTGCAGGCCAGCTGATGCCTCGCTGTATTCAGGTCACCGATCTGTCTCTGAAACATGTTTACTCTTTAAAGAACCCTGGACACATACTCCACACAAAGGTAACCCCCCCTCCACCCCAGCACCCCCCACACACACACACATATATACACACCCTCAAACTCAATACTGCAGGGAGCGACTGCTCTGTCTGATATATTTATAGACAAGTGTGCCACACAATCAAGAAACATTTTGTCTTCAAGTGGGGGAAATATGGTTTTGGTGATATTGGGTGGCACGGGAGAGAGGGTAATGATTGATTATAGCCAGACAGAACTCTTGTTGCTAATTTAATCATTGCTGAAAAATGACAAGGGCAGTTCTCCAACAACCACACACATACACACCCTCAAACCCAGGCACACTCCCACTCCCTTGTCTTTTCTTTTCCTGTTGTGCAATTGTCAGAGCAAATTAATGCAATTAACGTGGCCTTGGGCGGAAAGCGAGGGGTTTTGAGTTTGTCACACTGCAATTCTGTTATCTAGAGATGAAAAAAGAAACGCACACACACACACACACACACACACACACACACACAATCTTGTGTGTCTTCTTCAGCGTGGACTATTTTTTCCTGTCTTTCAAAGGAGCTATCCCTCTCTCGTGTGTGTGCACGCTGTCATCGCGTCCCTTCTCATTTGGGATGAGACGGAGACGTTGGCGTCAGCCCCAATGAAATCACTGTTAATGTGTCCTAATGAGTCAGGCACACTGACGCACATGCTGGCCACTTGGATTCATGTCTAGACACACGACACAAGCTGGAGGAAAATATATACGTGCACGCTCTTCGTGGCGAACATGCGCATACAGCACATGCACACACACAGTTGATGACAGCGCAAGAAAGAGGATATTTGTGATCCCTTGCTAAACTTTATTCCTCTAATATGAAATGTGGATAATTCTTACATAGTTTGGATATTTATTACCTTTGAAAGTGAAAATAAATGCATTTATTTTTCTCCCCCCCTTTTTTTTTTTAACCAGCCTACAGTCGGCACAGCTGTGTATCCAATGGCAACCTGAACCTTGACCTTGAATGTTATTGCAGTGCGACACTTGTAAGAAATATCCGTGCCTCTATTCTCATAATTGTCCTTGTAAATGTCAATATTTGACATTTACCAGGTGACATACAGTCAATATTTTCCACTTCACAGTTTATATTATACGTGATATATGATATGTACATAGCTTAAACTGAGGACACTAAGTGCATAAGCTCTGAGGTGGGGAAGATTTTATCACGGCAAGCTGTGATTCTCCTCCTCGCTCGCTCTCTCTGACGTTGGCACTGACCCCAGACATGCAGAGCTGACCCTATTAGCGTTGTTTATGACATGTTTAAGACTAGTAAACATAGTAGCAAACACTCCATTAGGCTTCAGGAAAAAAAATCTCAGCACCTCTGCAGCCACCACATACGGGCTTTTGAACCAGGGCTGTGGATGTGCGTGTGTGCGTGTGTCACTATATTCCCGTGTGTAGCTGCGTGTAGCCAGTTTGTCGAGCGTTGAAAGATTTCTTCCACCCAGATCGGCCCATCCTAGTCGGACCAATTTGTCTGAACAGCCGTCTGTGATTTAGTAAGCAATAACAGCTTCAGATGGAGTGTGTCGCTGTTTTTTTTAGATGGTCATTGTGCAGAAATGTGAAATATGCATTCGATATTTCAAGGTGCTGTGAAATCTGGGGATGGAGCCATAGGTGGGCAGGTCAGGGGCCTGGGCTTTTATGTTGCAGGCCAGATGACAATTTTCGAATGAATGGTCCAATAAGACAGTATGATTATGTGTTGCAAGTTCAAAAGCTGAGGAAATATGGGGCCCATATTCAGACCAGGTTAGGACTGTTTATCAGAGCTTACTGACCATTTCCCAACAACTGTTTTCACCCAGTCCTCTGAGTACAAGAATGTACTAGATGATAAGGACAGATGGTTTTAATGCTAAATAAAAAAGAGAAAAATAGCTATAATCTTCAGACAGTGATGATCATATTTTTAACACATATTTTAGTGGTGCAGCTCTGGGGATGGCAGTGTTGTTTGACTGAATGATCCAACACATTGATTCAATCTGAAATATCTTGACTATCTTATCAGCTATTGCATGGATTGTCATGATATTTGGTACAGATATCTGCAGTGCCCACAGGATGAATCCTCATGACTTTGGTGATCCCCTCATACAACCCTGTTTCCAAAAAAGTTGGCATGCTCCGTAAAATTTGAATAGAAACAAAATGTGATGTGAAAACCATTGAAACCTCGTATTAAATTGAAAATAGCACAAAGGCAACGTATCAAATCTTGAAACTGAGAACATTTTATTGGTTTTGGAAAATGATATGCCCATTTTGAATTTGATGCCAGCAACACATTTGAAAAAAAGTTGGATAGGGTCATGTTTACCACCTCATCATCTCTTCTTTTAACAACTCTTTAAGCGCCATGGGAAATGAGGAGACCTTGCTGTAATCTTGAAAGTAGAATGTTTTTTCCATTCTGATGTAGATTGTTGATTTTGGATTTCAGTTGCTCAACAGTTCTTGCTTTTCCTTCATAATGCTCCATTTTCAATAGGTGTCAAGTCTGGACATCAGGCAGGTCAGTTTAACACCCAGACACGTTTACTCCAGAGCCATGCTGTTGGAATATGTGCAGAATGTGGGTTGGCATTGTCTTGTTAAAATAAGCAAGATGTTGTCTACATGGCAACATAACCTACATTTATCACTTTGCATTAGACCACAGGACAGTTCGCCTTCACCTTAAATGAGCTTTCACCCATAGAATATGGTTCTGGATCTGGTTTATATATGGTTTCCTCTTTGCATGATAGAGTTTCAACTGTCATTTGTGGATACATTTGTGTGGATGGTTTTTGGAACTGTTACTCAGTGATGTCCATGACAGAATCATGTCTGTTTTTGATGCAGTGCTGTTTAAGGGCCTGAAGATCACAGCTATCCAATGCTGGTTCTTGGCCTTGTGCCTTGTACACAGAGATTTCTCTGCTTCTGTGAATCTTTTCATTATTTATTTATCTTTTCATCACGGTTCTTTACAGTTTTATGTTGAGAAGTATTATTCTTAAATTGTTTTGTAACTATTTCCCAGGACAGTCTTTCACAGAATGGTCAACCCCTCTACATTTTTACTTCACATAGTCTCAGCCTGTCTGGAATCATGTTGCTAACCTGTTACCAGTTAACCTCATTCATTGTGAGATGTTCCCCCATGTGTTTTCTTTTAGCATTTCACAACTTTTCCAGTCTTTTGTTGCCACCGTCCAATTTGATTTTGAAATGTCTTGCTGGTATCAAATTCATAATGGGAATATACTTGTCCAAAAACAAAGTTTCTCAGTTTCTCCTGTGCTTCAGTTTATAACAAAATGCTTGCAGGATTAATGACATTTCCATCATCCTCTGCTGTAGTTTGTATTTAGAGCTAATTAGCAAACGTTAACCCGCTAACCACCTAAAATAAGATGTGTTGGCTGCTTTTTGACAGAAAGGCTTAAAGACTCATTAAATTATTGTTTGTTTATTGTATGCACAAAAGGAACATTTAGATAAGCGTTTGGTGATTAGACCCCATCATGAAATTTCAAAGCGTTTTGCCATGAGCTGTACAGGAATATTCAACACAAAGTGAGCAATGACCAGCAACATGATATACTGACTAATAAATGAGTAGTAAATGAAGGTACCTCTATATGAGGTATGGCAATTATTAGAATTTATGGCTTGATATTCTGTGTAATAGGCATGAAAATGAATGATAAATAAGGTCAGCCATGGCCAGAAATCAAATCAAATCAAATCAAATCAAATCAAATCAAAGCATTGGTGAGCAGCAATAGATAGCAAAGAAACACCACAGCCAGTTCTATGCATGACGCACCAGAGAATTAAAGGTTTGTTAGATCTTCAATTGGTGAGGAGGGTGTTGACATCGCAGGCAGAGGTTGACCAGCGGTCTAGCTGTTGGAGGGAGGTGGATGAAATGCCTTGATTGACAGTGAAAGTAGTAGCACCTATCCTAAAGGAATGCCCTAATGCTGAGGGGATAGGTTGCTTTTAATGAGGACTTCCTCTCAGTGACAGCTAAACCAAGATTTTAACATAAAAATGTTTCCCGGGGTTAGAAATGGAGAAGATGAACTGACAATAGGTCTAAATTGCAGGTATTTGATCATAGATCGGAACAGAGAAAAAAGGAGAATCAGTGTGAGCCACAATTACAGGACAAGCACCTGCAATTTTCGAATGCCTGAGACTTAGACTGTGGGAAAAATTAGAAAATGAAATGTCTCTATCTGGGTTAAATGGACTTAAATATGTTGTAAATTTCCCACTTCTGTGGAATGTGTATAAAGCATAAAAAATAAAGCATAAAGCAATGCAGATTCAACCAGAGCATCAATGCAAGGAAAGAAAACACTGTCTTTGTGTACTGTTGGTATTCTATGCAAAAATGGAAAGAATGACATCACTGGTCAAGGAAGAGAGGGGAAACCTTTGAAATACCATTCAAAACTAGGCAGATTCAAAAATAAATGGAAAAAAGGAAAACATCATAACATCGAATGTTAAATGGAATACAAGCAACTAACCCAGGAATGTAGTGAGGTTCAAAAGATCCATATAGTAACAAATAAAGGCACAAACAGAACTGATGGAAATCTGTGGCATACCAAAATAAACTAAGCTAAAGCTAAGTCATAAGATTATGGGGTGGAAGATACTAAATCCTTTTTCCTGTTTTTGCGTTGATCTAAACTTGAACCTGTACCTTGAACTGCATCTGGACCGAAGCTTTGGAGGGTCTTCAAATTTAAATGAGAAAGCCAATCAGCTAATTATGTTGTGATTGGCCATAATGATGGCTATGTGAATCTTCTCATAAAAGGCGTAATGTCTTTTGATGGGAAGGATCCTTTATTGACAATGCGTTGCCAAAATTGACCCCAGACATGGCACGCTACATAGGGAGAGGCTTGAAAACCTTGGCTAAGCCACATCCTTCATCAAGAGAGATGAGATTTAGCAAATCAGGCACTGATGACACAAAGTCCAACCACAGTCCAGAGAAGAAAGAGTGCCCCTGGTAAATGATGTACATAGTGAAGTTAAGATGTCCAAGGAGAGAGAGTAACTGCTGATGTCTTTAGGAAAGGTGAAGGACATTGTTCATCGACTGGCTTTCGTTTTGAGGGAGCTGAAAGATACTCAGGAACTCTCAGCCAACTTTTAGTTTGGACAAAGATCTTTTAATGTGGACTTCAGATTTTATGCCACAAAAGTAGCTTAGTGGTTGGAGATGTGAGGACTACAACACAAAATCTCTGAGTGAAGGTGGTCAACAAACAATGAATCAAGGTAAGAAGATAGTTTGGCATTGATTGGTGTGGAGTTACTCACCAGACCTGGGGTCAGTCTGCTCCTGGCACTTTGCAACTGCTGCAGATGTGAGGAAAACACAGTTGGGGTATGTACATATTGGCATGTAATTAAAAAGATACAGCTGATGGCCGTATTGGTCAGACTGAAGAGGTACAGGCTGTGAATAAGGCAGAGGTGAGGCCCTGCATAGTGGAGGCTAAAACAGCACTGTGGGGTAAAGGGGATTGGTGTGACCTTTATTCCTGCAGTATAGTGCAGGAAATGGCCTGGGAATCTCCAACGAGCTTGACCAGTGATTCAGTGTCTAAAATAGAGCAGTTCAGGAGAGTGTTTGAGTGGGAAATGTAGAGAGAATGATTTGTGGTACTGAAATTATATTCTCCATGTTTAAGATTTCGATTGCCAGTCAATGCCAAATAGG
This sequence comes from Sciaenops ocellatus, assembly GCA_033000465.1. NCBI lineage: Eukaryota > Metazoa > Chordata > Actinopteri > Sciaenidae > Sciaenops > Sciaenops ocellatus. The sequence continues at coordinate 4,708,793 of CP136888.1, read as the reverse complement.
ATCTTGCTTTCTCTCCAGATAGACAGAGCAGATGATCAGAGTATGCTGAAACTTAACCTGGGGTCTGCGGACTTAATGACTCTTGTGATGTCTTCCTTCGTGGTCATCTTTCAGAGGATGGTAAGTGGACAATTTATATAGTGCTTTTCAAGGCACTTTACATTTACAACACATGCCATTCACCCATCCACACAGTGATGGCTGAGAGGCTGCCGATACAGCACTTCCTATACAAAGGCTGATAATACTAAGCTCACCCGTCCGTCCACACACACACACACACACACACACACACACACACACACTCACACAGCGATGGCACAGCCATCGGGAGCAATTTGGGGTTGAGTGTCTTGCCCAACAACACTGGACTGAGGGAGCTGGGGATCTAAGTAGCAACCCTCCAATTACTAGACGATCCACAAGCGCTCCTGCACTGACCGCCTGAGGTCCAGTCAGCAGAATATCTGTGCTGGGTCAGGATCATCCAGGAGAGGATCATTGTCACAATAGGACGTCAAAAAGAGTAATGTAAGCATTAAATCGATCACATTGATTTGACAATAAAATGACAGCTGGAACAGTTTTCAAGCTTGGTAGCAACAAGATGATTGCTTCACAGAGGTTGTGAAAAGGATCAGAAAAAAATAGAGAAAGAGGTTTATTTATACATATATAGAGAGATAATGTAATTGAATTGTGTAAGTATGAATGTAGCCCTCAAACTTTTGCTAAGCTGCTTTAATCTGTAGACACAGTATGAGTTTATTCTACTGTCACACATCTTCATAATTTCATTCAAGGTGATAGAACAGGTTCAGCTGGTACAGATGGTTTTCATAATAAGATACAAGATCAGTTCACGCTGTTGCCGAGCCTAAAATCTGTTTTTAGAGAATAAACCATGCAAATATGTAAAGGCAGCAGAGCTGAATGTCACCCAGGTAATAATACAGACAAATTGGCCTGAACCAAATCAGTCTGGAGATTCAACCCTGCTGCTAATTAGAGAGGTTATTGCTGACTGGAAGAACTGAGAGAGAGAGAGAGAGAGAGAGAGAGAGAGAGAGAGAGAGAAAGAGAGAGAGAGAGGTTCTTTTAATTTAATCTTTAGCTTTAATAGTAATGTTTAATTTGTCATGAGGAAGGTGATGTTTCATAAAGGGCAGCCAGAGCTCATGTTTAATTGGGGTGAACTCGGAAGCTGGTAATCAGTGGGAGGAGCAGCTATGGTGTGACAAAATGTTATTTTTATTTACCATTAAATTGGAAGACATCAGGTATGAATTTAAGGCATCAACGATGTAAGGAGAAGAATCGATTAAACGCTGGTTGGGGTTTAATCGATTGAGTGATTTTATTGTGCAAATTAAGATACCGTGTATTTAGCTGAGCATTGAATGCAAGTAAGTTAAATGATTGCCTCAACATCACCCAAACTTTTTTGCATTTTTGAGGTGAAAAACATTGATTGATACAAAGATATTGATACACAAGAAATCATGTCAAATGTTTGGTGCAATAGCACAAAAGATAAAAGTAAACTTTGTTAAAGAAGCTTGTGCCATGCACTTGAATCGAGTCATTGGACACACATTTACCCTTTGTTACCATTCAAAAGTTTACTTATAATTAGCTTATTAGCTGGATGGAAAGATAAAATAGACGATGGACAGAAAGGTCAGCCAGGACTAGTGTTAACAAAGTTTTGTTCAGTTCTTAAGTGAGGGGGCCGATGCTCAGTGGAAAACAGCCAACACACATGTTAAAGTATCAGACACCAGAGGCCTGTACCACGAAGCGAGCTCAGCCTACTCGGGGTTACTCCCAGCCTATCCTCGCTAACTCAACCCAGGTTTGACTGATCATGAATCTGTGAACGCGCACGTCTAAAGGGGCGGGTTTAAGGCAGCAGACCAATCACAATCATGAGCGCAGATTGTACACCCTACTTCTCCTGTGAGGAGCACAAACTAATTCTAAAGAAATACGAGGATGAAAAACCAAACCTCACGGAAAAATCAAACACGGTGGCAGCATCAAAGAGACGGCAAATGGCGTGGCAAAGGATTGCTGATTGCGTAAATGCGTAAGTTACACATCAGTGTCACTATACATTTAACACAACCATGCACCCCAATCACTGTGCTGCATATGAATCGCGTGTATGACAATTAGTCTCATCCCCCACATGTAACCCCTCGGGAGTGAAAAGGACTTGGGCGCAGATAAAAACAAAACACAAAAACATCATTTCATCTGGTAAATTGGACTTTTTAATTCAATAACGTATGGGCTACAATAAAGCTGGAAGAAAGTTGTTAGTATGAGTGAAATCATCCTGATTTTGAGCTGTGTCAGAACTTAGCGGGGACAAATGGCAAAAATACACTCTTCTTTCAAAAACAAAATGAAAGCCCTCAAACACCATGCAGCCCTAAATGTACAGAAACACATCAATGTCTTTCCTACTTAAACAATTAAACTTCCTGTGATGACTCAACTCGCATTCCTGTTTCACTCTCATACAGACTCTCTGCTCTAAGAAGGGGATGATCAATGTTCCATTTCACAGTAACATTACATCCTTCATCCTAGTTTTTTTTTTTTTTTTTTTAAACCTCTGGCGGTTTGCCGTTAATCCCCCACGGGTGCAGCTTCAGTGTAACATTTCCCCTTCTCAGTTACACTGTTACAACAAACAAGAAGAAGAATCTGCGGAGGGAGACGGGCATTGGAGGTCCTGCCCTGGAGTACACCCCTGCAGCCAATCGGGTCTTCAATGAAAGGGCACGCCATTGTTTCCCGAAAGCTGATTGGCCGGTGGGTGGAGCTTTTTATTGGGTTCAGATCAATCCTGAAAGCTACCCTGACCCGGAGCAGGTTAGCCGTTCAGAGTAAGTTACCATGGTAACTTACCTCGCTAAGAATGAATCCAGCTTCGTGGTACCGGAAAGTCAGGGTTAACCCTGAAGTTACCTCGCTAAGCCAGCAATCCTGCTTCGTGGTACAGGCCTCAGGTTTCTCTATTGTTTATTGTTTATTTGGGATGCCCATTAGTTGTTGCCTTGGCAGCAACTAGGCTTCAGTCAGTGTACTTTAATGTGCAACATTAACACTGTGCCCAACAATAAAATTACATTAAAACCACACATGTATAAAGCATTAAAATCATTTAAACAATTTAAATCAATTCACAGACAGAACTAAATAATAACAGCAATAATAATTAATGAACATGTTGCAAAAAAACCCCAAAGGAATCACTTTAGCAACTTGAAACCTTCTACATCTGTGGAGATATTTCACTGTTTTTCTCATAGCATAGGTCTTCGGTCGGCACTCAAATTATTAGCTTAACATATCTGGAAATGTGTTGCTTTTATTGCGGAGAGTTAAATGAAAAACCGCTCGCTTGTCTGTACAGTAAATGTAAAGCTAGAGCCCTAAGCTAGTTAGCTTAGCTTAGCATAAAGACAGGAAACAGCTTGCCTGGTTTTGTCTAAAGGCCCAAGCCCCATGCAAGCTCACTAATTGACATGGTGAAAGCCATAGAAGTCAATGCAGTTATCTGACATAAATAGTGAGGTATCATCGACATAAGGATAAATTTACATTTCCCCACTAATGCTACTGTTTTTCAATTGACATTTTCATTAACATTAGGCAGAAAGCTGGGTAAAATGCAACTAAACTGATTCAGATTTGTTTAACCACTGATCTTAGAACCATGTGGCTCAGATGGTAAACAACAAACATGCTCATCCATACTGCTTTATATATATATATATATATATATATATATATATATATATATATATATATATATATATATATATATATACTGATGGAATCACAACTCATTTGTGTGATTCAGAGGAAATACGTTGGCCTATATTCCAAACAAACACACAAACATGTCCATACATATCTGTGTAGTGCTCATTAAACTCAGCATGTTAGTGGGATTGGGATCCTGTGTTTGTGCACACTGTGAGCGAGAGTGTGTATGTGTGTGTTCTGAAGCAGGGGGTTGGCTTGTTGGCTGCCTGAGGCTACAGCTCTAAAGTGTGTGAAATGAGGGAGTAGCCAACGGTGGGCCCTTGGCTATGAAGTAGCATTGAGGGGTGTGTGTGTTTGTGTGTGTTCATGTGTGTGTCACATACATATCAGACATATGTCAAATTCACTGACACATCTGCTGATGTGAGTGACACTGAGCCTGCAGGCCCTCTCCATCCATTCCCTCCCCCCCGTATTCACCCTGACATGGAACAGTCCTCCATTTGGTCTGTGGGGTAATGAGGCAAACCGATGAGACAGAAGGGGGGGTCAGGTGTCAAACTTACTGGAGTCCTTAACTACAGTACATGAGGTGATAAGAAATACAGTTCATCATTTATGTATTTACACAAACAATGGTTTTAACTTCATCTTTTTCTTGAACAGAAGTGAAAAGTATTTTTCTGTAATTAAAACTAAATATTTTTTTCCTTCCTTCCTTTCTTCCTTCCTTTATCACTCCTTTCTTTCATGTGTTCTTTCTTAGGGATTTTTAAATATTTCCATTTATCCTTTCTTATTTCATTGTCTTTCTTTCTTACTTCTTTCCTTCCTTCCTCTCTTCTGATTAACTTTGCTCCCTCCCTTCTCCTCTCCTGTCTCTCCAACGCTTTCTTCCTTCCCTCTGCTTTCCCATTTTACTTCCACTTACATTCCTTTCTACTGGTCTTCCTCATTTCCTTCCACAGTCTTCCTTCCTTTGTCCTTTGTCATTCCTTCCTTGCATTTTTAAAAGTGTTTTTAATGTAATTTGTTGCTACCTCCCCACTTTCTTCCTTTCCTCCTCTCATCTTTCACATTCCTCTCCCGTGTTCTTCTTTCACTCTTTTCTATCACTCTCTTCTTTCATTCCCTTTCTTCTTTTTCCCCCTCTGTTCTAGTTTCTCTTGTGTGATCTTTTCACTTTTTCTCTTCCTTTATTTTCCTTCTTTCTCCCATTATCCCACTCTGTCTCTATTTTGTTCTTTCTCCACTACACAATAATATATTTTAATGATCTGGGGAAGGTGTAATTTTAATTCATTTTTTTTTATTTGTTACTCCCTCAAACATCCTATAGATGGTGCTGTTGCCCATGACTGAAAGTCCTCAGTAATTTTCCCAGCCCTCTTTCTCTTTTGTTGAAGGGAAAATCACTATTTTTCATTCTCTACTGCACCTCTGATTGTTAGATGTGCCTCAAACTAGGACTAAACGAATGATCTAACACTCATGATGCTTCCTTCTATCACGCACATACTATAAAAAACACCAATTTGTTTGAATCCAAAGATTTATTCAAGATTTGTTCTGCATCTGCTGTTTCTATGAACTAAAGATTCAAAGAAATACTTTGTCCTCTTAGTGAGATAACAGAAACACAGATCGCATGTTTATGCTTGAAACTAATGTCTTTCTTTCTTTCTTTTTGTTTTATTATGGGAAAGCAGCATTTTAAAGCAATTATCATCAATGAAGTCATAACTGCAGTCATAACTTCAAGCATTCCAAAGGTATTTCTTTTATTTCAGTCTGTCTTTCTTTCAGTATTGATGTGACTTGTCTATATTTTAATCTCAGTTCATTGTGTACAGTTAAAAGACAATACATTTTCAGTTTTCCTTGAAGTCTTGTGTTACTCCATCAAGCAGTTTCATTACATTGGACCACTCACAACCTTTAAACTAGCATCATGTGACCAAAGAAATGCTCACATGAAGAACTGGCAAATAAACTGTACACAAAGCATCTGTGGGAAAAAAAAAAAAAAAAAGTGGAACAATGAGTAAAATGGAACAGATGGTAAACCCTCAGAAACAGTGGTTTACTTTGGTCTTAAAGGAAGTACAAAGTCTTTCAAGTTTCTCTGACTGTTGCAGCTGCATTCAGAGGACACAAAGTGTCTTTATGTTTAGTAAATGTGGATTATAATGAGAGAACAGCTGCTATGTAATCCACTAATTTAGTGATTTTGAATTTTTTCAGATTAACTGAACTGTTCCTTTGTGGGTGGAGAAAATTCTCATATTTCTTCAATTAAATAAATAATTTAAAACTCCATTGGTTTATCTGAAAAATGAACTGTTGCAAAGCTGCTAACACGACTGTTTTATTAGTACGTGAGAAGTTGAAACACAGGGCAGTGACACACTTTGATTTATGAAAATTATGTACTGAGAAAAAGTGGGAAGTAGTATATTTTCTGTCCTGAAAGAGTAATAAAATACAGATTTTCCATAAATCAAGACAAATAATCATGATTACAATATTTTGCAATATAATCACTGTGCAACCAAATAATAAGTCTCTGCCTGTCAAACCACAGTACTAAATTACGAGTGCATCCAGAATATCAGAGACTCAAAGCAAAAATAAACAGAAGCAGATGAACAGATGAAGGGCAAATGTCTCATGCCATTTTTTCAATGCCATAAGAATCAATGGATTTAAAGTATAACTGCATCACTCCATAACACAGATCAACAAAGGTATTTCCTGTTGGAACCACGTCACCATCCAAACCCCAAGCACAAAGTCATTTTCATGCAGTGTGTAGAGCCCCGGTAACCATTTTACCTAACGCTTGGCGAACGGATAAGAGGCGCTTGCATATTCATAAGAGCAGATAAGAGGTACCCATGCAGCTCCCTTTAATTGAGAATGATGGAGAGGGATGGAGGGATGGAGGGACGTTGGAGTGCAGGAGAGGAGGGTGGAGGAGGAAGGGGAACGATAACCCATTGCTTGCCTTGATGCATTAATTGAGGGTATTAGAGGGAGGGATGGATGGACTGGGAGGTGGTGGTGGTGGAGGTGGGTGGGTGGTGGCGGCATACCACGGAAATGCCAGCAGTGCCAATAAATCACTCCCCGCCGGTGATTGACTCTGCAAATGTAGTCTGGAAAAAGGAAGGGGGAAGTTGGAAGAAATCAATCAAGGCACTCCCAAAACTTTTCAGCCCTCTGAGTTCTGAAGCAGTCGGGCGGATTAAAGGTTATCATCATAACTGAGCAGGACAGGGCCGCGACCTGGAGACACTTGGACTTAATATAGCTTTTCATGGGCAATTTATTTTCTCAGCTGAAGCATTGGAGTGACCCATGGGAATGCATTGTGAGGTATATTGAAGAATAAGGAAATATTGTTTGAAGAGTGCAGACACTATTGGTCAGCAGTATTTGGATTAAACCTGATGTGAAAAGTGAGTCATAAGTGGCTGATAGTGAGAAGATACAGCAAATAATCATAGGATCTATACATGAAGAAAAATGAGGGTTATGCATGATGTAATAATTTGAATACATTTTCATAGTTTTGGCCATCATTCCTATGAGTTCAGCAGCCAGTTCACTGAGAGAAATGAGAGAATATTCCTTTAATTTAAAGAGGCACTGCAGTAAACAAGTATTACTCTTCATAAAGTCAATATTTTAAAAAGGAATGGTCAAAATCAAAGTGGCAGAGGCTGCAATATCTTCAAACTTGTAGTCTCAAGTGTAGGTCAAGAGCCCAGCGAACTGGGTCCTCCATTAACCATAATGCAACTCATCTGCATCTTTCATAACAAGCCTGCACTGTAAACATATACCATTACTGAGGCAAAGAAGTCATGGAAGCATGAGGAAACATTTTCTTTGCAGCATTTACAACACCGTAGAATCTGTTCTACAGATGTACACTAGATCCTTTCTGTGTGTCTCTTGCAGAAGGTCGGAGGGCCGCAGCTCTGATGCTATTATGGGATGTTGGGAAAGGAACTCAAGTCTCTTTGACCTGCTTTACCAGAGGTGGCCAACTATGTCTGCACCACCAGCACCACTGCTGCTCTGCCCTGCTTCACCCAGGGAGGCTCTGAATGTGTGTGTGTGTGTGTGTGTGTGTGTGTGTGTGATTGTGTTTCCTGTGCTAGTGTGTGTGCGTGTGTGTGTGTGCCCTAGTGCATCTGTTTTGTCTGTGTGTGTATGTGCAGGTCTGTGAGTGAGTGCATGTGTGCACTTTTTCCGATACTGTCTGTGCCCATTTATTGTTTGCACATTACTTTGTCTGTGTTTGAGTGTGTTAAAGTGAGTATGTGTGGATGTTTGTGTATGTGTGCTTTTTGTGTGTGAGTAAAGCACATGTGTGTGTTTACATTTCCAGTGTATGTGTGTGTGTGTGTGTGTGCTCATGAATGTAGGACGTGTTGATCTCCAGTGTTTGTCTACTAGTGTGCATGTGTGTATACCTACACATAGTGTCTGCTTTTGTGAGTGTGCATGATTGTGTGCGTGTGTGTGTGTGTCGGAGATGCCATTGTTTGGCCTCTGGAGGTTTCATTAAGGCCCAGTGTCCAGAGGTAAAAAGTCATTCATCTCCCCTGTTGTGAAGTGGCAGCTCTGGGCTCCGTCCCTCACTCCCCCCTCCGCCTCCTCCTCCACCTCCATCTCTCCCTCTTCTCTATCCTCCCATCTCTGTTTCTTCTCTTCTCCTTTCCTTTCATTTTTCTTACATCCTCAGCTGTACTCTTCCTCTCTATCTTTTCATCGCCTCCTTTTCCATTTTGTTCCGTCACTTTCTTGCAAAGAAAAAAAAAAAAAAAAATCAAGTCTTATGAATCTAGCAAAAAGACTGAAAAAAAAAGAAATAAAAAAAAAAACTGCACAGAGGAGGGAGTGAGAGGAGTGTTTGATGTCTTTCAGACGGGCCGGCCTGTCTAATGAATCCTTCACCAGTCCGCTATGAGATGAGCTCATCTTCTGTATTTTTTTTCTGCTCTTTTTTGCCTCCGTGCACATTAATTAGAGCTGTCAAAACTTAAGTCTCTCCCTCTTTCTCTCTCTTTCCCTTTTTATTTTGTTCCTTCAAGTGGCTGAATGGGATACCGTTAATTAAAAAGATATCAGATCATAGAGGCCCCCTGAGCGCCGGAACCGTCTGGCCCCTCGCGTCCTGACAAGTCGAGACATCATGTTTTTTTTTTTTTTTGTGTGTGTCCATACACACTCCAAAGAAATTCTGGTCCCTTTTGTCCACAAGTTACAGCAATGGATTGAAGTTCACAGGGTAGGAGACTGGAGGCTGCATATGTGTGTGTGTGTGTGTGTGTGTGTGTGTTGAAGTGCTATGTTGATAAAAGTATCTTTTTCCGTATTTAATTGCGTTTCAGCTCTATGAAAGCGTGGACTTCTCTTCTGATGAGGACTTCAGAAGGTTCACTGCTTTAAGTGGCATATCTTTACTGACAGCGAAAAGAGCTGAACGAAAGACACAGAACACTACCTTCTCCTTTGTGTGTGTATGTGTGTGCGTGTGTGTGTGTACATATTCAAGACAGAGCGAGTGTGAGAATAGTTTGTGTGTACACGTGTAGACATCTGTTTAATAAAAGACAGAAAAGTATGTCAGTGACTCCTCATGCTGGTACATTTAGCCTGTGTGTGTGTGTGTGTGGGTGTTACTGTTGGTAACAAAAGGACGGGGCACTTGCAAAGTACGTAGTGCTTGTAGTTTCACTTGCAGGGCTAGTTGCCAAGCTACTGTGTCTGGCAAGCTAAGGTAGCTGCCTTGCTGAATGACGGTCACCAAGGTACCTAGCTTTTGCAAATAAATAAATAAATAAATAAAACTACTGCAAGTTTTCTTGTAGACAAACACAGACCACAAATGTGTTGCGTGTATCCTTGAAGCCTAGCAAACATAATCAATGAATTTCCTTTCTGCATTCACAAAGCTGATTGTTTGAGCCTTGAACCTTTGTCTTTTTCTTCACTGACACATTGCTCTTTCTTGGCACATTACACAACCAACAACCATCGACTGCAGGAATATTGAACTGTCAGCAGGAGTGTGTCATGTCACCTGGGTGCTCTTGCCAACACCTACCTAAACGAATGAATAGGTCGACTGTCGATGATATCAAAAATGACGTTGGAGAGTACCAGGCATATCGGACTGTCTGTGTACTGGGCCTTTGTCGACACACGGGTAACTCTGTTGAACAATCACAGTCTGGTTAGGTTTAGGCACCAAAAGAGTTTAGGAAAAGTTCACAGTTTGGGTTAAAATAAGTATGTAACATTAATGTTACATGTAAGTTAAAATAAGTTGGTGTTGACTTTTGGTTTTGTACAGGAAACAAACAGTGCTCTCCTGGATGAAAGTCTGTGTTTATTTGACCCATCCATACACCCCAATCTCTTCCATATATGGGGTGCGGTCAAATAGTCAAATTTGCTTAGGAACCTTCCTAACTGAGTGAAATGACCCGGAAGTATTTACGTAGCCGCCGAGATAAGAGCTGTTCGAATTCTCTAACTGTTAAGAAAAGGAGCTTCAGTGCTTCCTTTAGTATCTCCTTTAGCATAGGATACACCGGACCATCCTTTACGAAAGGAAAGGAGGTAATGCCGTCCCACAATTCCTTGCGGCAGCGACAAAAAAATCGGCGCACCGTTCATTCACAACCAGAAAACATTAATGTATTTAAACAGTGTGATGCAGCCTGCAGCAGAGAGAGCGTATGAATATGAACATACGTGTTGACGTGATATAAAAACTTTGATCATGAAGTGTGTTCTGTTGTTGACTGTGGAGCTGCGTTCACACACACAGTAAAAACTGTTTCTAACTGTGATATCCAGCGTCCTGCAGATCATCATGAAGTTACCGTTGCTGATTAATCATATATCTTTATCCTTATATGTTTCTATATGAGTGGACAGGAGGGTGAGCGACCATACCAGCGTAACAAACACTTCATTTGACTTCTGTGACAGGTGGACAATATTCATTTATTATTTGAATTCTGACGTTGATAATGAAGTCACATTTTTCATCGGGTTGTCCACGTTTATATTTCCTGCATGAAACAACACAGTCAGAGTGCACGGGGAGTATCTGGTAAGTATCTCAGATGCGTGTTTTGTAGTCCATCTTCTGAACTTTGTAGTTTTACCACAGATCACGTCAATAACATTCGCCGTCGCATGATGACGTAGTTTAGTGTAAGTGCAGTCGTCTTCTCCTAAGTCTTTATGAATTCTCCTTCACATCTTTCCTTGACCTTGTGACGTTTTCTATCGAGGTCAAGGAAAAGTGGTTAGAAAAGGACTTAGGAGCTAATTTTTTTGACTATTCGACCGTAGCCATGGACTTTGCCACGCTTTGTTCTAGGTCACATGACTTCCTCCTTTGCACCATCGTCTCCTGTCTTACGGTTCAACCCATGACTCTTTCGTGGAGTTTAACCTCCAGCAGAGCGTGATTCTAAAACTTGATGATGTGACGCAGCTAATATGAGCCGCTTCCACTTCTTTTAACTCCCTGCTCTTTGTTCTCCTTAAGGTCAGCACTGAGAGTTTGCAGAAGCGCACATTCGTGTAACTTCACCAAAATTGAATTCTACGTTACAGTTGCAAAGACATGTGTGTTTACATTATCTCTGCGCCTAAACCCAATTATCAGGCCCACTCCGCAGACATGAACTGATTTCAGTCAGAAATGTGCTCGTGCCGTGGCTCTGAGCCTACAAGTTTGTAGCTGTCTGCATCCCTGCATATGACTAATACGTGTGAGTGACTTGTCATTGGTTGCCACAGTTATTGATATTGATGCATGGTTCTCATACACACATTCACTCACAAACACACGTACTGTTGTGTTGTGAGATCAGTAATTTGTAGTTAATCATTTGGGCTGAAGAGGGATGAGATGGGGTGAGAGAGGGGGCCGAACCCCACCCCCCCTCACTCCCTCCCTTCCTGCCTTCTCAACAGCGGAGTGGCAGTGGTGACGCACAGAGACAAATGATGCACACGTACACACACACACACTCTCCATGCAGAAACCTAATTAATTTTGTGCAGTGTTTCAGAATTGATTGTGGCGATTCCTAGTTCTAATTTTTCATCTGGTTTTCAAGGGCTTCCTTCTGTCTGTCATTCTCACTCGTTTGTGTTCCTCTTCAGTGTGAGTGTGTGTGTTACTGTATTTATCAAAATGTGCTTGCAATCGTTACAGAATGCCAGAATGTCAAAAACAAACAAGGTTGATTTTTTTTTACTTTATTACTACATTTAGGAGCACTTCAATGCCAAAACAAAGAGCGTAATCTGCCATAGTATGATGTATGAAAAAAAAAACTGTAACATGATGATAAAAATAGATCTGAAATATCATATGCACTATGGACAAGTCGAACAGCATTTCACATGAGATTAATTCACATGAAATGAGCACATGTGATGCATCCAGAAGTACATGTGGCTCTTCTGATGTTTTGCATGTGATTTTCAAATGTTCACATCCAAAATCAAAATGTCGTCTGCGTGATGTTCGTGAAATTGTAATTTTCACATATCAAAGTTTGCTTACACATAACACTGAAAACATGTTGTCTTTTTGTCACATTTGAAGTCACAGCTCCACATGTGAAACGCCCGTTTAATGTCTTTTTTTACACATCTCAGGATTTGCGAAAGCGCAGATCTGAAAAGGTGTTTTATCACATAAATTTTCTGATACACACATATCTCTGTTATTAGTCTTTTACTGTTAAAACTTTATGATACAACATTTTAACTTTGTATATTGAAAAATGTTTGATTTCACATGTGATTCAGATGTGCTTTTTCTAATATTGAAAGCAATGACTTAAGTGTATCTTTCTCAGTTTTCTAGAAACAAAAACTGAAACTATCAAAAAAAAAGTCATAAAATCATAAAAAGAACATATGAGATCAGTAATTATGACCATATTGCCAAATCACTATTGATATAAATCATATATGATTAAAAGACATTTTCCGGATGCGTCTCTATTTTAAAGCCTGTATCACTTTAAGAAATTCCGTTAGCCCTTTGAAATGAAGGAAATTAATGGATCTGATTACGGCTTTGTCTAATAGTTTATGCATCACAATTTCCTGTTTTTAATCACTACAGTAGGGCTGAGCAGCCCAAGGGCACTGTTTTAATTCTTTTGTGTTACCAACAAAAGCAGGAAAAAAAAATTATAAGATTAATAATTGTTTTGCCAGGATCTAATAACAAGCAATAAAAACCAGCCAACCAGAATGCTGCCACCATACCCAATCTGAGCACTATTATTAGAAACCATCTTTTCATGTGTTTTTTTTCTTCCTTTTTATTTTTTACATGGCCTCTGATGATATTGAATGGTTTTTCAATTCTGATAAATATTTGAGTTTGCTTTTGAAAGAGGCTAATGTTGTCACATGAATAGAGAATGATCTATTCTTCATGCTTCATTATGATTTCTCACTTCTGGCCAATGACAGGCAGGCTGATAGAATATTTACAGCCTCCTGAGGAGACATTTAGCAGAAACACATCACAGCTGACATTCACCTGCTCTTTAAGACCTTATTCATGAGTGTATGAGTGAGTCTCCAGGTGTGTGTGTGTGTCTAAGTGTGATCTGCTTCTTGTAACGGAAAGACAGAGAGTGACAAGAGTGTCTCGCTCACATGGCACCATAGTGGAACTGACATTCTCTCAGTAACACAGTCATAAATACTCTCCTTCTTACTTCCTCTTTCTCCTGTGCTCTCCACTACAGTCTCATCTCCTCTCTCCCTCCCTCCTCTTTTCCTTTGTCTTTGCCTTTCATTTAAAGTAGGACACTTACATCCTTTGTATCTACCAGTTGACTTCACCACTTCAGCTATATTGTTAAAATTATAAGAGATAGAGCACATTTTACATTATACGTCTGCATGTTCACGCCCAGTTCCAAACATAAGGAACATTATCAAATTAAATGATTAGATTTAATGTTGAAATACACAGCAGCTGTGGCCAGCAGTGAGCTAGCTGTGTCTGTCCTAAGTAGCTCACAAAGGAGGGAAGTCTTGAAAGCAACACGAGAGGGGAAAACTGAAGTTAAATGCACAGCAGACAACACCATTCAATAATAAGGTGAACATCAATGCTGCATTTAATGGCTGAAACAAAACCGATAGCTCTCGCCAATCGACAGACCTGTATGATGTTGGTTTGCAAGGTTTTCTACCTAACAAGATGGCAGCACATCAAAGACACATGTTGGCTTGTTCGGCTGGAAAGAGCCAAAGAAGGTTGCAGGACTTAAAAACTATGCCTAGGACTTAAAGTATGCTTCAAGTATGCAGTTTCAGATGCTGTTTGACAAGCACTTCATTTTCAGCACTGCATGCCTTCTGAAATGTCAATATTTCAGAAAAATGACAAAGGATCTTTGACAAGTTAAGAGGTTGTAGCATTGTCTTAATCCAAAGAGGACTCACAGACAAACTTTTTTAGACAAACACCCTATTTTGTCATGAAACACTCAACAGTGACAACAACAAAACAGGACAATTTTTCAGTGCTCTCCAAGAAGACACTTGATGACAAACAAGACTAAAAGTCTACAGAAATTCTAATGGCATAATGTTTGCCGTGTTCATCATGCTGTTTGGTCCCTTAGTTGTCCAGATTTGAAAGTCTGGACCCAAGTGTTGGACTGACTGAATGACAGACATTACCATCCATAGAGCCATGCTGCTAGCATTGGCTATAAGTAAATATTATGTGTTTTCTAATCTGCCACCTCTATAGTTAAAGTTGGGAAAGCTTAGTCATACAAGGGTGTTTTCACACCTGTACTTTGGTCGGTTTGGTCTGGACGAAGATAGAAATGATTGATTGTTGCCTTTTAGTTCTGGTCTGTTTCGTCTTCACACTGGCTTTTTAAAACAACTTGCATCAAATTCATTTTTACCATTTCATGTTTTGGCCACAAAATGTTGCCATGCCAATAGTTCTCATTTCACAGATAGCAAACAAAACGTCTTCCATTAGGATTGAATACCTTAAAAGCCTCCTGTCCTCCTGCTCTCTACAGTGCGGTGGGTGTTCTAGCCTGGTGGTGGTGAGGTCCATCTGGAAATGCTCAGAGCGTCCTGTCTCATAGCTGCTGCCATCACCTCTCATAGTATTTCACTGTTTTATGGACACGACCAGCTCTGGAGCTCCCTGTCTCCCTTTGGAGCTTCTTTGGAAACATCAGCCAGCATTTTATTTACAACCTCAGAGCCAGGCCTGTTCCCTGTACTGTGGGAGGTGTGTGCATAGTGAATATGCTGTGATTCAGGCATATCAACTCACAGATTTGAAGACAAGAAGGAATGCATGTGTGGTTGCTGTAGCCATGGCTCACTTGTGTCAGAGGGCCCACTGTGACCAGTGTAATTTACTTTGTTATCTAAAGCTTTACACTTCAAATCAGAGCTGTCTTATGACCCCAATGTTTCAATGACCACATCTAAAGGGAAACAGCCTGGAAAGCCTGACAAGACATTCCGTTTTGTCTGGTATCTATTTTATAATTAATTCTTAATCTAAATGTATGGGTCCTAATTAAATGTCCTCACTTCCAATTAATAACATTTCTGCTATAGCTCCAAAGTCACTTTCATAAACCAAATCTATTGAATCAACAAACAATGAGTCTACCTGGCTTTCAAACAAACTACTACTCAAACTGTTGCCTTATGTCGCACTCTTCCAGTTTCCTGTCATATCCAGTACTAATGCTAAAATATGAGTTGAAGAAACAAATAGGAATAAATACCAGAGAACATTAAAATGTTATGATAGACTACAAGTTGTTTCAGAGCCTTTTGTGATGAGGTAATGTTTTATTAGGCTGATGCAATATTTACCTTGGAAATCTTGATTTTTTTAATGTTTTCCTTATGGTGATGGACTTTAGTTTTGACATTTCCTTTCATAACAATCCTGATTTAAGATGCTTATTTTATTCCTCTTGTGAGATCCTAAAATTGGATGACATGAGATTATGGTAAAATACCTAGACTGGGTACTGACCAAGCCTTTATTGTATGCTTTGTGTGCCTTTAGCTTATTTATTTTTTATCTCTGTTTTAAATTCTTTTCTGACGTGTTGATTTGCATTTTCATGCCTGTATTTTGACTTATTATAATTTATGCATTTGGAGTAATTCTTTGAGTGTCTAATCATGTTGTTCATGTTGTTCCTGTAATTTGACACCGTTTGTGTCCTTTGTGTTAATGCAGCCTGTAGCAGTTATATAAAGATGCTGCTTATTGTTCTGTTTGTTACGTCTTGTGCTGACAGTGCATGAGTTCACTTTTTTGTTTTTAAAATTTGATTTCATCCTCATTCACACCAGTCTTACCATCTTGCATTAGATTTTGTATACTTGTGCAATCCTTGAAAATCCTTGAATGATAGCACAGTGGAAGGTGTGTGAAGAGAAGGCCATGTAAAAATCACATTCTAGTAAAATCCATCTCTTACCTGAGAAAGTAAAGTTCCAGAAACCCACCAATGACCCGTGATCCACTGGATCCCTACTGTATGACATTGTTTGTGTGTTTAAATCATAGTGTGTGTAGGTTAAAGTGCGTTGTGTGAGTGTATTTGTTTGCATGTTATATGTGTGGTTATATGCGTGCGTCTCTCAGTCAGCGACACTTTATTGTATGTGTGTGTGACATGCTAGCAGCCCCACTTGGCCAGCTGACAGGCAACTGTCTGATTATAAAGGCACTTTACTGGTATTAATATTAATGCCACTCCATTTTATTCAGGATGTCTGCCTGCCACTCCGATGAGACTGCACTTTACTGCTTTAAATGGTGTGTGTGTTTGACAGGAGGTGTGTGTTAGAGGGTGGCTGCATATTTGTGTGTACATGCATACTGATTCATGTGTGTTTGCCGGTGTCTCTTTGGCATAAATGCAGCTGTCAGAAAGAAAGAATCCTTCTAATCCATTAGCACCAAGGTAGTTTTAAACTTGACCCCCTCCCGCTTTTAATAAAATTATCTCCATTTCTCCACAGCATGTTAGTGTGTGTTTTTCTACAAAAATAGATTCAAAATATATTTTTGTGACAAAGGTTTTAGGTGTGTCAGCGATTAGAATTCTGTGGCCTCAGGATTCAAGGTCACAGGAGGGGCATTTGGGTGAAGAGGATTTGGGAGGGGAGGCTCCCCAGTCTTTCATTCACTCACTTCCTTCTGTCTGTGATCACCTGCCCTTTCACACCTCCCTCATTTGGTCCTGACTTTACGACTTTTCAGTTTGATCCTTATCAAAATTACACGTGTGAAACCTCCCTCAGGCCTTGGTTGGAACCAAACAGCCCAACCTTAGTCAGATCAAAGATGTGGTTCAGTCTGGGTCAGATTGAACAATGGTTTGGTTAATTTCTGGTGTAAAAATTATTTGAATTTTGGATGGTTTGAATGGTTTGGACTTCCGGACAAGTTAGAGAAAACTGTGGCAGGCTATCGTCACAATTGGAGAAAGGAAAACCAACACACCAAAACAAAAGAAGCCATGGGGAGACCAGGAGACCAAGTGTTTAATTGACATTTGGTCCAACAACTTTACTCAAGACAGTTATCACGCTCGCCCATCTACAATCCAACCAACTAAGTACAGGGAGACGCAGTTACATACAGTAGGTGATGACAGAATGTATAGTAGGTATGTCTTTAGTGCGCTCACATAATTGCAATGTGAAACTGAAACTAACTGGATTTAATCTATACAATGTCACAAAAACAAACTTTTATTTGTCAATGAAGTTGTTCTCCACAAGGATTTTTTTTTCTCTTTCTTGTCTCCGACATTGAGAAAGTACAAAACAGTGATTTGGTTGCAGTTGATAAAAACCAAGAATAACACAGATTCCTGGGGTGTTGCACTGAGAGATTGATTAAATTACTATTTTATGAACATGAAGTCATCTGCCAACATAAACATGAATACAGGCCAATGACAACACCTGTGTTGTACAAGCAACTACATTTGTAGCCGAAATATACTGTATATCACAGACTGACATGTCCACACCACAACACAGCATTTTCAGGGAGTTTCACTGAAAGGCAAAAATGTTTTGGAGGGGCTAAATGTGTAAAAGGAAAATGAGTTGGCTTCTTGTGGATGGAAGGCCAGCACTCAGAGGCAAAGAGATGTTTTCAAATTTAGCTGCTTACAGTGGACATGCTCTGTATTTGAGGCTGGAGGAGGTTTAAACAGACATGGTGTTCATCCATCAACCCAAAAACTGTTCACTTCTGAAGCTGGTAACCCCCCTCCACACACAGACCTCCCTCATGTGTATCTATCTTGTTTTTCTCTTGTTGTTGGTTGTTGTGTAGGTCGTCCCCTCCTCTGTCTGCCATCTGGGAAGTTTCTCTCTCCATCCATTATGGCCATCCTGGGACAGAAACCCTTCAACACCAGCATGCTCCCGCAATCCCCACACACATTAACATGTAGACGCACACTTGCACACACACACACACACACCCATAAATACCAGCTAACACGTAAACACACATGTACACTCCAATCCAAACAGCACACAAACTAATGGTCACACACTTGAACTCTAACATGCACAGAGCAGAAAGTAATGCATACTCACACAAAGAAAAATACAGCCTGGCACAGTAAAAAACAAAGACAAACACACGTGTCCACACATAAAGTAATTATATCACAGTCGTTATTGCTGCTTTGTTCGGTGTGCATCCTTTACACCTACCTACTCTTATGGTTAGCAGATAATTCACAAAAAACAGAAAAAAATATATAAATATATGCATCTAAATATAGATGTTATTATGCAGCATCCAAGCAGCAACCTCTGCGGAAGTGCCAAGTGCAGTTCCTCAAACAGCCACTTGAGGCTGGATACAAAAGGAGTCAACCTCCATAACCCTCCATGTTAAAATGTCCAACTTCAAAGCAGAAATAAACATGTTTACAGCCTGGTACAAAAAACAGTTTTGGTCTCTAGAGCTAATTCCCTCGTTTATGACAACTGTACAGAGGGTGAATTTCTACTTAACTTACCTGTTTTAAATTATATAAAGGCTTTAAAGTCTGTATAAAGTCAAAATAAATATGTGTTTTGAGTTTGTCAGACTAAAGAAGAAAGTGTTATTAACCACCCAGCCAAATTTAAATGATCAAAAATAACGACAAGTTTATGAAATTAGGTGTCAAAATCAGGTAAAAATGAGCAGTATTCTCAGCTCCGGGACTGTGGGGGTGTGTCCGCTGAATGCGCTGAAGCCACGCCCACTCGGCAGAGCGGTCCTGCCTCCCTTAACAGTCAAATGCTATTTTTATGTTAATGAGCACCGCGTGACGTCACAGGGTCTCGTTTTACGACCGCCCACAAAATCCTGGACTGTAAACTGGTGAAAAACTGTTGGAACCTCTAACTCCACATTTCAGTAATATAGCCTATCGTTCAAAGTCTTTTCACATGTTTCACAGCAACTATTTTCCAACATATTTATTGTGTTTTGAAAGAAAACATGGAATTGCCTTTACACAGACTTTAAGTTAAGTAGAAACAGGTGGCTTGTTTGAGCACCCAGGCATCATTCAGCCCACCTCAGAGCCCAGCCTAGTGTCTGTCTTTCAGCCTTTTATTTCATGAAGTTACCAGCCTGGTCAGCTAACTAAGTGAGAACATTAACTAACATAGCAGAGTGGGAATGACAGATACACCATTCATCTAATTAAATCTGTTATTTTATGTTAGTATACTTACCACACGTACACATTCTACAGTGAAAAGTTACATACTGTTGTTTAAAGCAAAACCAAGTAACCAAGAAGAAAAACATATTCTCTCTCTTACAAATGAAAAGTTCAAGTCATGCACAGTTCAAAGCCCTCATTGATTTTGTTGCTGTCTTTATGTGGTCTGGTTTGACCACATCGACTAGTTTATGGTGACTAAAGTTAGCGAACATTACAAAGACACTTCTGTGTTCTGTCAATTTGTTGAATTGTTGTACAGTGTTTTAGCTTTTACTAATATTGTGTGATCACACACAGAGAATTTGCAGAAGTTCCACAGCTCACTTTGAAAAATTGTTCTCTATATTTAGCATCTGCTGATCTTTCATCTCAGTTTTGTACCTGATTTGTACAGAGTGACTTTAGGTATGACCTAATTTTGTGAATTTTTGCCTCTGCAGTTGTTGCTGAAAGAGATTTTGGGAAATGTAGATATTCATCAACTGAAAAACAAACAGAGAAGACAGCTCAAGGTAAAAAAAAAAAAGAGTACACAAAAACGAGACTCACAAATCACAAAATAACTTTGATAAAGCACAGATCAGGTCAGAACAGAATGATATGTGTAATAATAATTTAAGTACCAACCGAACTTGCAGAAGTAAGGGACCAACCAAATGTCCTCACTTTGAAGGACTTCCCTCATTTGTCCTTGTAAACACATCCACCTACTCATGACCACCTCTCCATTCTGTTCCATATCAGCGGTAGCAAGCTAGAGACAGAAAGAAAGAGAAAGTGAGGCGAGGATGATGACGATGCTGGGCTGGAGCTCAGTGCAAAGCTCCGGGTTATCAAACTCATTAATCTACATGCCATAGTCCCCGGATGAATAATTGTGCGTTGAATTTATCTGCCAGTGTGATAGCTACAGCTCAGCTCTCCCCGCGCCACAACCGACACCGCATTGTGTCTCGGCCTTGTAATTATTACACGCTTTGTCTTTGCTTGGGGTGGAGGCGGGTGGAAGGTGGGTGGTTGGGGTGGAAAACAGAAACACTCCCACCTCTTCTTTTGTGGCTTTTCATGAGGAATCATCTTTCCACCCCTCAGTGTGATGCTTAATATTACAGGGAGACACCCCCCTCCTCCTCATTCACACCCTCACTAATACCGGTGCATATAGAAACAGGACAGGAAACAAACTGAGTTATGGCTTGATAAAACAGCCATTTTACATTGTTTGCATGTATGTATAAGATATTTAACAACCCGAGGAGGATTCTGGTTTCTACATTTACACAAAAAAGGCATTTTTAAGGGTTGGGTCTGCTGTAGGGACCCCCAAAAGTAACTAAGATCAAAAACATTTGGTGAAGGTAAATCATAAGATGATTATTTGCTCATGATGGAATTAGAAAACATACCTTGCTACATAAAATTACATTTGTTTAAACAAAATTTCTTTGAGGTTTATTCTTTAGGCCTTACTAACTGTCCAAATCTAACACAAATCTAAAACAGGGCAAATTACTTGTAGGTTAATGCTTTATAAAATAAATGAAACCTATGAGAAGAGTCACAAGTAAATTAACGCATTTTACGGGAACACAAGTCAGTCATTTTGGGAAACATACAACCAACAAAAATCGACTCAGTGCCTTCTTTTGATCTCTAAAAACCTTTTTATATCTAAAAGAATATCCTGATTTGATCACAGCAGCCTGAATATAAACTATTATTGGTTGGTAATGTCTTATGATTTTTAATTTTTGCCTTTTATCTATGTGATAATTCCACTATTAATAAAGTTTCTTGTTATCATTATTAGAACAGAAAAGCTCACAGGTGATGACCTTTGCACACCAAGCATCCAGACCAGAACTGCTAATTCAGCATTCCAGTGGGTTATTGAACTTATAACAAGAGTCTTCATGTCACGCGGCGTCAACACTTACCACATCTGAGGACCCACTGTGGACAGCTCTGGGGTCACCTCATCGAACATTGAGGACTCTGGACAACAGACCAGACTACATAAACACTGAAGACACTCATCAGATCATCATAAGCGACCCTTTTCACACATCACATCGTCACGTGATCCATTTTTACAATATAGGTATTGATTACAGCTCCTTTCTCAAATTCAATCATATCTTCTGTAAGTTGTATTTCCCCACATGATGTTCTAAATGATATTTTGAAGCCTGCCAGCAATATAGTTCTGGTGGAAAAACAATAAATCCCTTTGAAAAAATACTTACTAGCTTCTTTGTGTGACATTGATCATTTGATAATGCGGGTGAATTGTAAACTGTGTCTGTTCAAGGATGGTCTGCTGTCTCACATATGAATTTTCTTCTTGATCTTTCTCTGTCCATCCACTGACTCCTCAACAATGACCTCTGACCCCTTCCCAAACACACTTAGCGAATAACCGGGGAACATAGTGGAGCATTAACAGCTAAGGAGCCAGATATTTATGAAAAGTTGGTGGAGACCAAAAAAACAGAGCTACATGGGCACAGATGCTTTACAGCTTGTGTTAACCCCCAAGTGACAAAAAATAAATTATTATCTCACACAGGCACATGGTTTGTTTACATGTTCATGCATGTGAGTGATGTACATGTACACTAAATGACAGTGTACAGACATGACTTCACAGTTTCACCATTAATGCACCCCCATCCCCGCGCAGCTACACGTGTAAATATCTCAAAGCTGCTTGTTGGTTCTTTTGTCTTTTTGATCTGAAGTGTAGTTTTCCAGATGAAGTAAGAGCAGGGAACATAAAAGAACAAATAACAGGCTTGTTGGCAACAGCGGGCGAACACGGCAAACAGGTAAACAGACTGTGTGTATTTCCAGCTCTTAATGCTATTTATCTTCAAACAACTGTTTGCTATCCTTTCTGAATGTGTGTGTGTGTGTGCACAGTCCTGCTGTGACGCATAAGATTTTTGTGAATGTGATTTTTTGTGTAATCCAAAGCATAATCAGCGTTGTTTTTTCTAGGTAACAGTCAACAAGTCCAATCCCCCTGAACTTTCTCGTTATATTTATGACAATGAAAATCATTGGTCAGATTTGTACCCATAATGCAATGGTATGTGCTATAGCCTGATGAATTCAGAAGGTGCCTCCAATGGAGATTTTCACCACCAACATAGGCTGCCTTTCCATCCATCTGTCAGATTAATACACGCTCTGTTTATGTCACAAATAAAAACCACAAACAAACAAACAAACAAAAACACAGTTTTTAGTTTCTAACTGCAAAATTAATGAAAATAAATCACTTTCCTTGTTGCTACATCAGAAAAAAATCATCAGAAATTGGAAATGTAGTATAGGGTGTTATTGGGTTTGTTGGATATTCTTCATGACGAACAGTGGTGGTATATAATAATGGAATTACAGCCAAAATAGATTAGTGTGAACTATTCAACGGACTGATCCACAGTGAGACTTTCACAGGTAGCCATTGCTAAGCTAACGTCCACTCTGGGAAAATCCAATCCTGTTTCTGTTTTCTTGATAAATGACCTGTTGTGCTCATGTGAATGTCTGTTCTCTCTCAAAAACCAGAAGAGTGATCTTGTTTTACACACAGATTCAAAGAGACAGGTCGTCTCTTGGTCTCCCAAACCCTCTCTGTGAGCTCAACACTTCATATGTTACTCTGTGTGTTCCCTATGCAAACTTTAGCAGATAAGTCAAAGCTTGCCCTTTTTCCTAGTTATTCAAGTTAAACCTCCAGCAAGTTATTTTTGTGATCTTAGATGTCTCCTTTCTGCCTGGAGTGATAAAATGTTCGTCCAGGCCAATACTAGTGTTAAAAACTAATATTTTTGCTCTGCTCTTCTTACACTCAACAAACATGCAACATGTTTTTTTTTGCCCAAAGTCATAGACCTGCCCTGCTCTGCTTCTGATTGGCTAGTACTAACCAATGTCTTTGTTCAAATATTTTAGGGTAAGCTAATCAGAGGCAGAGTAGCGTGGGTCATGACTTTGCCCTCTTGGGAAAAGAATTGGTATTTGGAGTCCTATGAGAAATAACCACAGGACAGAGGCTAATTAACGTCTTTTTTCAAGATCAAACTGCACTTTTCACAATGCCCTTTTACTGTGACCAGTCCGAGACATACCTGTGTCATACCCATGCTGTTTAACCAGGTTTTAAATGTTAGTTTTGTCCCGTGCAAACACTGTACAAAAGACAGCTGTGCGACCATGAAGATACACCTGCTCCGGGGTAATGGGCAAAAAAAAAAAAAAAAAAAAAAAGTTAGTGAATATTGTACTTTGTTAAAGTCATATTACAGTATTGGATGCCATTGACTACATTTTACAAGTGAATTGAAACAAGCAAGATTGTTTGTCCCCTGGTTGTTGCTCACATGTGTCAAAGGTGTCAAATGATTACTTTTGATTAAAATACTCATGCGTGCTTTGTGACAGATGACCTGTTTTAGTTTAGGTTTGGAAGCTTTCTTTATAATTCGTTACAATTTGTCCACTTGAAGCAGGCTTGATTTATTTACCTTGTTACCTGATGACTTTCTTACTTATTCATAACTCATTACTGATACTGCTGCGATTTCCATCAAAATTTCCTTTTACTAGTCAGAGAAAGAAAATGGATGAAACCCAGCTGTAGAATCTTTGTGGGGCATCACTGCATGGTTTGGAGGCTCTGTCAGAGTGCATGTGTGCGTCACTGTGTGTGCGTGCGTGTCTGTGTGTGTGTGTGTGTATACAGCAGCCTGAAACCAGCTTGTCCTTGAGACAACCTCAGATTGCAGATCGGACTCAAAGACAGCATTGTGTGTTTAATTTGTTTTTACCTGCTGGAAGGTCATCAAGCCTGGAACAAGTTTGGTGGAAGGTTTGGGTGTGTGGAGGTGAGGGTGGGGGTGCGGGTGGGTGAGCATTTTCCTCTGATTATAAAAGCCTAAACAGATTCTCTCCCAGTGTCACATTTATCATTTTCAAACAGCTAATATCTTTGGATGAAACAGAAAAGGATGGTGACCCTACCCCGCTGTTCCAGAGGTGGACAGTGCGGAGGATGGAGGGAGCGAGGGCAGACACGGGTCAACCTTCAGATGCCCCCGGCATTGTACTGGGGGGGAAAGAGAGAGAGAGAGAGAGAGAGAGAGAGAGAGAGAGAGAGAGAGAGAGGGAGAGGTGATGTATTTTAAAAAGCTCTCCTGACCTGTAGGCACCCAGTCCAATGTTTGCTTAAATGGACAAGCCATCGTTTTAGAATGTGCTTTGTGTAGCAGATTTTGAAATGCACTATTACATTTCAAAAGATACACGTTCATCACACACACTCTTTCCCTCACACACATGCACACGCACACACATATGTAGGTCCGCACAAACACACACTTACTGAAGCTGCATAGGGCATTGGTGTCAATCTGAAGGTTTCTGGCAAGGTCCTGTGGGTAATTCTCATTCACCTTGTCCGGGGTCTGTGTGAACACAGAAGTGTGTGTGTATAATATATATGTGTGTGTGTGTGTGTGTGTGTGTTTGGACACTTCTTTTGCTGTATCTGTGTGTGATCTGACTTATTTTTATGAGACAGAAGTAGGGAAAACAGAAGAAGTTTTGGAGGTCACAAACAAATCACAGTCGCTACCTTTTACTGTGTGTGTATGTGTGACTGCATGTGTGTTTGTTTGTGTGTGTGCATGTGTGTGTGTACTCCCAATATAGTGGCAAATTGAGGAGAGCGTGCTGTTGTGACTACAGGTATTTGTGGAGACTGTCTATATGCAAATGATAAAAGGATGTGAACATAATGACCCGGCATTGAGAAAGACCACGGCTCTTAGAATGAGGTGGGAGCAGTGTGAAAAAACCTTGCCTGGCTGCAGTGGAGAATGCTGGGAAGGGAATATCTGGCAACGCTGCCTGTTTTGTGGTTTGGTGAAGACACATATGTACCGTACAGAAAATAGAATGTAAGAGAAACACAGACACAGCAGCTTTTAGTTGCAGTTAATTTTACTGAAGCCTGTAAAAAATTACAAAGCAATGTTTGAAACTTGTTTGTTGGAGTCATTTTGGTGACTTCACTATATCCAGATGTACTGTAAATTTGAACCCAAATTTTGAGTAAATCAGCAAAAGAAAACGTGAATAAAAAAAAATACTCATGCAAATATTCAGAGTTGGTTCATCAAGAGGAGCAGTAGGTGGCACCAATTCTCAAGTCAGAAAACCAAAAGAAGTGGGTACAACAAAGTCACGTAATTAAATAGCACCAAACAAACCTCTAATGGTGAAAAACAAATGCAGAAAAAGGATGCACATTGAGTTTTGCCATCAAACCTTTCAAAATTCGCATCAAATGTCACCCCGACACCAACCATAAGTTGACATGGGTGTAGCAGCCGGGCGAAGTGTCCACATAGGTACCAACATGTATTTGCCATGGTATTTAAAGACATTTTGAAACGGTCCCTTCTTGTAACTCGTGCATTTCAATCAAGAGAGAGAAACTGAAAAAGGTACACTGAAGGATAACCAGTGTTGGGGAGGCTACTTTGTAAGTTACCAAATACTTCGCACTGACGAAGACGAATTACAGCAAAGCTCCCCAAAGGAGAAATCAATAAAAAGCTACTTAGAAAAAGTAGTTCAAACTACTTTGTAAATGTTCATGTGATATGATGTGGTATGTGATACATTTTGTCGGTGGGGTGTCCTGTATTTGCCATAGGTACCAACAAAGACATTTTAAAACATTCCTTGTAGTGACATTTCAGTCAGGACAAAGGAAAAAAAAAATAATGTTGGTGCTCAAAAATGTTACTAAAGACCAAATAGAAGAACCTCAATGTGAAGCTTCAGGTGATGATGCAAATGGGACCATGACTCAGATGGCAAGCTGTCAGTGTAACGTGACAGTTACGGAGATGGTCATGAGAATATTACACAGCAGGTGGTGTTACACAGTTGGGTGCAACAGAGGATGTTCCCCTGGACAGTAATTTGCATAAAGACATTTGCCTGAATGAGAACATTTTCCTACAAACTACTAAAGTTCATGTGCCAAAATATTCCAATAAAGTCATAAAATCTGAAAATTCTAGGCCAGGCGCTGTCACCGTGAGCTGTAGGGAAACTGTCTGTACATGACTCATACAAAAGTCCTGGGAATTCTGTTCTTGCCTAAGAGAAAACTCTATATACACTGAAACGTGGTCATTTGCAGCAAGTTCTCTTAAATCATGTGGACTTGCCACTTAAGAATAAATCTGTTCATACAAGTGGTTCTTGCATGAGGTCTACTAATCCTCCAGCTAAAGATCTAGATGGATGTGACCTGCAGCGGGACTCCTTATGAGCTCATTAGATGGACCCAAAGCTGGACACACTGTGTTGCTGGCTGGTGATGAAAAACTGGAGGTAAAAAAAAGTGGAGGTGAGAGTTAACCAGAAAGGGATGGTGTGAATTCTTACAGCAACAAAATGAAGACAGCTTTACAAAAACAGATTACAAAATCATCTTTTCATACTAGTTTCAAGTCTCTTATTGTCTTGCACTGACATGATCTAAAGCTAATGACTGCCTGGAAGCGAGGAAATCAATCATAAATCTAAATTTATGCCACTGCATGCCTGGGAAAATGATTGGTGGCAGTGCAACATATGAAATTAATAGTTAGCAGTTTAAAGCATGTGTTCACTGAGGTATTATTAACTTAAACAACCATCATCTGGATCAAGTCAAACAGCTGACACTGCAGAACAGTCGTCAGGGCGAACTACTGAATGATGGCTGCCTGTTACAGTACAGACCCACCAGCATGTGTGTTTAATCGCTCGACACAGACACTTTGGGTCTGGTGGAAGGAAACATTAGTCTTTCTCCAAATGTAAACCCATCTGGATGTATAACTCACACTGGTGTTCATGGCGCTCTGGGCTCCAGCTTTTGTGCTCCTCGTGCAGGTTATATGTTTCTGTACATTGGCCTTACATACAGCTGGCTTCCAAATGGCCATAAATAACAGCTTTACTTCATGTGTCTTTTGCTTTAAGTTTGACGCTACTGCTCAGATAGTATGTGGTGGGAATCTTTGTCACAGTTTGATTTGATTCATATTTTTCAATTCAATACATACTTTAGATTAAATAGATAGTAAAGGTGCACTATTTTCAGGTTCTGTGCGCCGAGCTGTTTACTCATGTCTTTACTCAACTGAATTGCAACATGAAACATAACTAACAGTTAAGGTAACTGGTTTTGTTGAAGGTCACTGTCTGATGAACAGATAAAAAGCAGTGAAAAGTGGGAAGAGAGTTCTAAGCATGTTTCTTCTGAGAATAATGAAATAATGAAGATGACCTACAGCAAAGCTCCCTAAGGGAGAAATCACTAAAAGGCTACTAAGACAAAATAGTTCAAACTACTATGTAAAAACTGACAATGCTGATGTGATATGAGGCGATATAATGTGTGTGGTCTTGTCAGTGGAGTTTCATGTATTTGCCATGGTGATTCTCCCTTAGGCTGAGATTCGGAGGTGTATCTATGATGACGCTGTTGCTGTGTGAGTGACCACCCACCATCCCTTTTGCACATGCACTACACAAAGGTCAAGTGTATAGTGGCTGCCTGATGAATGCATTGCCTGGCCATGCCTTTACAGTGGTCAGGATAAAAGAATAAGGGTACCCTGCTCAATTACTATTCATTTACAATAATAATAAAAAAAAAAAACAATAAAGAAAATATATTCCTTTTCTTTTATGGCTCACAATTGTTTGTAGTTCAGTAGTTAAGACAGGGTAGACTTATTTTGTTTGATCAACATGAATCAGCTGAAAGTTTTGTGTAAATTGTTGGTGTTTGCTAGAGTGAGAGTTTGTCTCTGGGTAATGACGTATAAAATATTCACAAAGTACGTCACCTTTGTCTTGCAAAGCTAATTATTATGTTGTTAAATCCAAAATGTGACTCTTGATAACTAGTTGTTGCACACAGAGAACTCTTTTTGGTACTCATTGTCACTGGTCAAATAAATGAAAAGAAAGACATGCTATGTAAATTGCAGCTCTTCGTTTGAAACAAATCTCTGTTGTAGTTATTGTAATCATAAAACACAAAGTGATCATTCCCTGTGAAAAAAATTATCCCGTGGAGGCAATTTTGCCTCTTGAATAGTTACACAGGCTTCATCTGGAATGACTGTCGAAGACTGTCTGTTGTCCAGTTTGTAAACCCTTTAATCCATACTATTAAGACTACTAAGACTATTTTCTTGGTAAAAGCTGGCAAATTAAACATTGAATTTATGAAGTGTCAGGAATGTTTGACAATATAAATAACACAATGGACATACATCTTTCAAAATGCTTATGGTGTTTCTGGTGTTTTGTCCACTTCTTTCACACACTCTATTCTGTAAATGGGATTTTATGATTGCAAAGTGCTTCTGATGCATTTGTGTCCACATCTACTGCATCTACTGTCTCATTTGTCCTGTGTTGTTACGTTTCCACAGTGTGTGCATGTCTTTGTGACTCAGTGCATCAGCGTGGAGCACTGGAAACAGGCTCATCATTGCTGGGTAAGAGGACATGGTAGTGGTGAGAGCAGACAGAAGGTGGGGCAGGGCAGGGGGAACAGGGAATGTGGATCCAATCTTAAGTGTTAGTGATGGACTAGACAATGGAAGGTGATGTTGGATTTAAATCAACTCTTTCCTCTGTGCAGCACAGGAGGCTGATGGGAGAGGAAATGGCTCTGTGATGCCATCCGCTGTAATCCTGCTAGTGGTGAAGCTCCGTCTGTGTGTCTAGTTGTGTCTCTCAGATTTTCCTTTTCTCTCTTGTCTAACTTTGTAGTGTGGTGGTAGACTACAGATTAGAAAGTTTGAACCAGAAGCTTGACGGTTGGATCCTCTAACGAAGACTGAATGAATAATGCTCTTCCCTTCACAACTAATCAAGGTGCTTTTAAGCAAAGCGCTGAACCTCTCACTTCCCAGCGTCAAACAGTGGCTGGCATCTCCCCAGCTGGAACATGTGACACAGTGTGAACGTGAAGCAGGAATGTGACGGCAAGGACCAACCAGTCACCTTTCCCTGGGTGAACAGTCTCCATCCCTGTCAAACTAAGTTCTCAATAAAGTTCAAGAAAGATAATTCTTCCTTTCATCTGTACCCCACTGTTCTCCCTTTCCTCTCCTCTCTCCCTCCCTCCATTGCAGACGCTTACACTGTAAAGTAGAAGCTATCTCCAAATTTCTGCACTATACATCATCCTGCTGGACACTGCACTTTTTAGTAATTTTTTATGAATACGACCCAGTAGAGCGGAGTTGGTATGAGAGGATGTCTTCATATTACTCAATTTAACTTCTGAAAAGAAAGTCTAAACCACATTCTGAGCTCATTTTATGAAACTTATTTGTCATCTTATGGAATAACAAGAACAGCTCTTAGAGAGCACGGACAGTGATCTTTGTAATGCCACAACATTGACATTTAATCACGACAGGTTTGCACATGCACAAGGAAGTAAGTAAATTTTGTCACAGACACCAGTGTTAAGATTAGCACATCTATTCAATGTTCACGAAAGTGAAACGTAATCTGTGTGTTCATCCCGTCATTCAGATACCCCAAACATAATGCTTTCTTCCTTGGCCCGTGCTACATCCTTCCACCAAGTTTTATGATGATCAAGTAATCCTCTGATAGACAAACAAACAAAAGTCGCCAAAAATAATCTCCTTGGTGGAGGTGATGGTTTTACTTTAATGGATCTGGGTTACATAAAACAGCAGTACAGACTGTAAAAGCACTATTGGCCTGGGTTTGTGTGAGTTAGTGGACTCAACCAACATTGTGCTTTCAGGTCAAGAAATGCAATGTGAAATACTCTTGAAGAATTGCTACAACATGCGAGGTGTAGGTGATGTACCACATGAAGACAGAAACATAACTGTAAGATGTTCTGGAGATCAGAGCCTGTGGAGAAGCTTTTTAGCATGAGTGCTAGCTTGGCTATGCCCATCATGACTTCTATGACTGGCACACCATAGCAGGTCTTGAGATTCTTTCAAAGTGATGCTGCTTTATAGGCTAACCTTATATTCCTTCACTGAAAAAACACAGCGTGAGGTTACAGAACTAGATGGAATGGAATCTGATGCCACCCAAATCATTTCCAGATGTGATTGCGATTTCAATGGTTTTTGGCTGCATTTAAATCATATATATCTTGTTTCCTATCGAGATGAATGATGATAGATGTTAACAGCAGATGTACTGTAAATTGGGTCTTTGTTTGAGTGCGACAAAGAGATGTCTACCATGGGAGCTGAATATTGAGTTGTTAGGTAAATACATGTTAGGTCTCTTATATAAAAACGCTCTCTGCTCTGGAAGACACAATTGGATTCTTCAGGACAAACGTAAGATAGAAACAAGCAAGCACACCAATAGAACTTCACTATGATATGTTGGGTCTGTGCTCCTGCTGAGCTCATGCTCCCTGAGCTGAAACAAAACAGTGATATCTGCAATTCTTAGCAATCTGTTCTTACAGTGGAAAAGAACACATTCATAACTCAGTAACTCCAATACATTCTGTCTTATACATGGGAATAGATCTTGAATCTTCTTGCAGTCATAGTTATGGGTTATTTTTAGTTATAAGTGGGTGTCGTAGAATAGAAACATACTTCAAGTAGTGGAAATATTTGCAAGCTCCTTCTGTTGAAGACCTTTCCTTGACGAACATGTGCGTATGTGAATGTGACAGAAAGATGGTTCCATGATATGTTTATAATTAAACGATGCGCTGCAGCAGTGAGTGCTGACCAGTACGATCTGGTCTGGGTCTGAATGTACGTGTGGGGGCAGGGGAGAACAGAGAGAGTATGATAGATGACTTGGCTGGTTGTAATATCTCCATACCAGAGGGAGCTATGTAACATTAAATATGGTCACATATGATTATCAATGTAGGATGTATTAATAATAAAAAGGAACATGCAAGCAATACAGATGAAGGTGCACTCACATCTACCTCCACCAAACAAACACATACAATAAATCACAAATGAAACATATAACTTGCTGGCGGGTGAAAATCCTATTCATCAGACAGCAGAGTCAAATATGCTCCAAAATGCTCCAAATATTTGGCCAACATTATTTAGATTTTCTTTTCTTATAAATTTAAATAACCATTTGTGCAACAAAAAGAACACTTTAGACTCGTATTTCCATTTTTTTTAGCAACATGATTAACTAAGTGGAGCTACCAATGTACAATCAAGGTAAAAAAATAAATAAATAAAAGGCTAAAATAATTGTTCATTAGGGACCAGCGTAGTTTTACAGGCATGTTGGAGAGGCTGGCCAATTTTATGTATATAGCGCCAATTCATAACAGTTATAAGTTATCTCATGACACTTTCTATACAGAGCAGGTCTAGACTGTAGTTTTTACAATATTTTTTTTTACACACGATTTAAATATACAAGGATACAAGGATTTAAATTCTATTCTTGATTTTATAGGTAGCCAATGCAAAGAAGCCAACATGAGTGAAATATGATTTCTGATCCTGGTTTCTGTCAGGACACATGCCACAGCATTCTGCATCAACTAAAGATTTAATAATTCAATACTAAATTATAAAACTGTTCTAAAATTGTATCTGTGGACAGATCTAATTTCCCACATTTATGCTCAAAGCACTATTATTGTTGCCTTAGCAATGATACAGTTTATGTTATTTATCTGGTAGGTTTATTAGGCTTCATTCTAACATCATGTACTGATTTACCAAAATATCCTGGCACAGAATACAGTAAATACATGTAGCAGTGTACAAATGTGG
This sequence comes from Sciaenops ocellatus, assembly GCA_033000465.1. Classification (NCBI taxonomy): domain Eukaryota; kingdom Metazoa; phylum Chordata; class Actinopteri; family Sciaenidae; genus Sciaenops; species Sciaenops ocellatus. The sequence continues at coordinate 4,676,296 of CP136888.1, read as the reverse complement.
TGTGGTGCTGGCGTTAATGCTGAGATACTCTTGAGCAGCACCATTAGGAGACGCGTTTGCTCGGCGGCTTCAGTGGCTCATGAATGCGCGGAGACAAAGAACTTTGTAAGACTCAAGTGAAAATGACTGGCTTTTTGCAGCAGACAGAGACGGCGTGTCTTCATGTCGATGTATGAGAACACACACGCAAGCCAGACAGGGAGACAGAGTCGACACACAGCTGTATATACTGTAAGCACATAGATCTAAGCAATGCTCGCTGTGCCTTGATCCTCTCTGCCTCTAGGAACTTGTCTGGCTTTAGCCTCAGCCTGCCTGAGCTTCTCATGGAAAATGACACACATGGCTCAGAACTTGCTCCCGTTCTCTGACACGCACACACTCATGCAAACGCTTAAGCACCTTACTCTCTGTGTGTACGTGTGGCTGCTCAGAGTCGTGGCAGGGTTGGGTTGTGACAGCTGAGTCTCAGGAGAGGTTGTGCAGATCAGGGCTGAGAGCTGAGAACCAGGGCCTGGCTGTATTAAAGCGGGAATTACACGACAGCAGCCCCACGTGAGAGCCTTATCTGCTGGCTGCTGCCTCTCCCATAGCCCCTTCCCCCTGGAGTCCTCGGGGGGGAGGATACATGTCTGTCTGACTTACCCCGGACTGTCTGTCTGACTTACCCACTGACTCTATGTCTGTCTGACTTTGCCCCTGACTGTCTGTCTGCCTGACTTACTGTCTGTCTGACTTATCCAGTTGCTTGACTGCCTACCTTACACACTGACTGTCTCTCACTTACAGCCTCTGTACACTGTACATTTTGGCTGTCCCAGATGTAATAATTACACTCTTGAGAGAAACCTACTGAAATCTCTGTTCATCAATCTAAAATAGTGGTCCTTAGATCACACTGGGAGGCACGTTGACAAGACAAGTTTCAATGTAGCAGAGAAATGTTCTCGAAGCCTGTTCACACATGTTCAACAATCAAACTTAACGTGCATGAGCTGATTGCAACTTACTCTGTGGTGTTTTACTTGACATGTTATTAATGATGCATCATGTTTCAAACACTGTAGATGTCCGTCCTGTCAGTCTGTAGGTCCACAGCAGCTGTCAGTGCTTTCTCTGTGCAGAGAATCGAATTGTTATCGCCACAAGTTGATAGCGTTATTAGCTTTGCGCCCACAAGAGGAGAAGCTCTATTTTCATGAACTAAGCAGCATGTACTTTTGGTAATTTCGGGGCCAGGCTCGCCTGGGCACTTGGGCACAGGGTGAGTTCAGAAACAATATATTACCATGCATTCCAGGAGGGTGCGTTGGACGTGCAACAATCATGGACAATCACACAACTCTACCCGTCATGTTGCTTGGACAGTTTGGAAACCCTGTGGAGAGTTTTCCTCAGAGGAAATTTATTATTGTGTGGGACATGCAGAGTTTCACATGATGAATACAGCAGCTCTAATATACAACTAAGAGCAGCTGATGACTCCTTTAAAGTTGAATTTAGTTTTGTGGACATGTTGAATATCATACTGTCGCCATGTTTTACTGTGTAATAATGGACGATTTTACACATCTACAGTACTAATGTAATAATTACAAATCAAAAGCTCCAGGAGACATTTTGGTCAGCCATTCCCGTTGTTTTGGATGGAGGAAAAGACAGGGAAAGACGGTCCTGACGTAGATATTAGCAGAGAGAGAAGTGATCACGTTTTTCATGGAACCGTTTTTAACATGCACACCTCCAACATAACTGTTGATTTGAAGTAGAAACTATGAAGAGCAATTAATCCAAACGACAAGTTTGAAGTGCACATAAACACAGATGTTTCTGTTGTCATTTTTGCTACAGCTGGTGCTGGCTTCACAAAATTGTCTGCCATGTCTAAGTGTGGTGTGGCCGTGCAACATCACTCCAATTATTGGCTGCAGATGGATAAGATACCTGCTGTCAACAGAGTAAATGCTGTTAGAATTATGTAGGGAGAATAACTCATTCTTTTGTTTTTTTGTCCCCACATTAATAATTAGCAAGAATCAGAATAAAACAAATGAAAGCAGAAAGACAAACGAAACATGAATAAAGGCACTTAGGTGGGTTTATGTGGGTGTGCCTTCACCAAATGACCATAATGTAAAGGGACACAAGAGAGCTGAGCTGTCATCTTGCTCTAAGCAGCGGACTGTGTGAGGCATCTAACTTTTGGCACCAAGACCGCTAGATTTGCATCCTCAAGCCTCTACTAAAACCTCATCTAAATCCTCTACTGTGTCTCTCCTCCCACTGGGGTACATGGCGAGTTACCAGGATACCAAACTGGGACAGTGGCGATGTTTTCTGCCCTGTGTGCCAACACCAAAATGGAGCCCAGACTGAGACAGTGATATATTTAGTCACTCAGTCAGTCAAAGCAGTTTTCTTTTTTCTCAGTTTGTCTCTATCTAGCTGAAAAAAAAACACTACAAGACCTTAAAATGCTACCCAATTGACTCACACACTAAATGACTGAGTATTCATCGATACACAGTCATAGCAGTGCATTCAGATTGTGATCAATAACCAGCTCCCACTGCAGGCTTATTTTCAGAATTTACAGATTGCAGCTGGAAACCAAACAAGTTTGAAAGAACTGATTTATCTAATGTTCATTCAGGACGGAGAAAACTTGAATGCTGAATCCATACACACTACAAGATGCTGTAACACACTGACTGTTCATGGAGATTGGGCCTAATTTGTACAGATCAGTGCAGACTCTTCACAATCTTGGGAATTAGTCACCATGGATAAATTGTGGTTTTAAATATCGCAGTGTGGTTCAGGACTTTCTGTCTGACTAGCTGGCTAACTTATTGTCTGTCTCTCTTTCTGTCTGCGCCTCCATCTGTCTGTCTGCCGGGAGACTGACATAACAGCGATCATGATAAGACTGAGCTGTTTACACCGAGGTTAACGGTGAGTATGCGTTTGTGTGTCTGTGTGTGGATAACGTGGGGGCGCACACACTCGCTCCTATCACTCATTCATCCCACTAGAGTGCTTAGTGTTTCACCTCGTGCTAGCTGGCAGATGGTGATGCTATGGGCAATCACACTGGTTTATGAGGGAGAGAGAGCACGCTCGCCAGAGAGAGAGATCTGTGTACAACCAACCAATCAGACTAAGCTCTGGAATGACAAAGCATTCATTCTAGAAGCAAGCCAGAAAACAAATTGATATTCAAAATAAAATGCCTAAAACAACCTTTTAGTTCTTCAAACATCCAGCAGTTACAGAGCAACACGAGCATACATTTGGAGTTGTGTTTCTGTCCACCAGACAAATGTAAGTCAAACATTCACTCTCCTTTTAGCTCTGTTTTGGCCTCTATCAGCTCCTGAGGGAAATATGTGGCTCTTTAGCCGCTAAATGCTCCACTACTCACTAACTCTGTGTGTCTGGTTCTGGGTTCGCAGCGGGGGGCTGAGCTTTGTCACTGACAACAGCTGCCTGCTGTGCTTCCAAACAAGGTTGATGAGAGTGATGAGACTGAACCAAAGCACTTAAGTTGCGGGTCGTGAAACCAAAACAATGAGATGAAAGAAATGAAAGGAATGAAAGACGCTAAAGAGAAAAGCTGCAGAGTCAGCTCAATTATTATTACGAGTCAATCTTCTTACAATACATAAGTTATTTGACTTATTATTGATATAAAAAACATCGAATACAATTACATATTAAAAATGAATTCTAAAAAATAATTAGAAAATGATGTGTTTTTAAAATAAAATTAACTTACTTAATAGCTTTCTCACATATGTCAGCTAAATAATAACATGTCTCCCATCACCACTGATCTCCACCTGCTAATGAATGTGTTGAAAGCTTGAAACAAAGCAAGTAATAAACTAAATTTCATTATAATATCAAGAATGGTAAATACTGTTACAATATAAATATATTTGATGGTAAACAATAACATTTAATGTTTAACTAAAGCTAAAGAAGAAAAGTAAAGTGACAACATGCATTGTTTATTACAGCGTATAGTTAGAGTTTGCCATTTAGGTTCCAACCTAATCACTAATCACCACATATATGTACAGATATTTGGGGAGTGATGAGCAAATACACAAAACTGCCTCCAGGTGCAGATGCCAGTGGTGGGGCTGAGTAATATTGATTTAGGGCAGCAGTGGCACTGACAGAGCAGAGGGTGAGATGGGAAATTTTTGCAGTTTAAATAGACCGGGAGGGTGTGTTTGGAAGATGATTATGGAGTGTAAATTGGAAATTATTTATAAATGTTTAACAAATGCTCAACTAATCTGCTTCATCAAGATCAGATTTGACTGAGAGAAGCCAAACGACCCACCAACTGTCATCACATTTATATCAACATGACATCACTGCTTTTTGGAGCCGAGCCCCACACACTACAAACCAGTGAAAGCACAAAGGAAAAGCAGAAATACAAATATCGCAAATGTGAAGTCACCAAAACTGTTTTAACTTTGGCAAAAAAAGTGTGTTCATGTCGAGCCACATCACTCCTACTAAGAAGCTGGTTGAAAAAAATAACTTCTCAGAGCTGTAAACCAACAACACTCTGTCTTCTTTCGTTGTTGGTTTTATAAATGGATCTTATGTGCGTACCTGAAGGGCTGGTCTCTGTGTGAGTGTGTATTTATGTGTGTTTGTGTATATTTTAGTGCAGGTTGTATGTTACTATTTCATGACAGGAGCGACAGATGAACTTCCCTGAGTCCTGTGGGTCCTGTGCTTTGGTAGCTGGCATACTTCCTACTGCAACATGACAATGGAGCCTCCACGGATAGATCAGCATCTCTTCTGCCTGGAAACAAAAGCTCTGGAAAATGGCCCAGATTCTTACACACTGGACCCTGATTGGTCCAGATCAGGTCTACTTTTATATCTTGCAGGTGTAACATCCTTTTTATTCATTTGAAAGGGCATACCTCTCTGGCATGCTGTGTGTTTATGTGCATGTCAGTCTACAGGGATTTAGATAGACATACGCAGGTGTTCTTAAATATTAATGTATGTTGTTGGTATTTCTGTTTGGTGCTCAGGATAACACAAAGTGTAACAAATGTCAGAAAGATGTAGCGGGGAACACTAGGACACATGCAGGGGGCATTAACCAATCAGATGAGAGCCACAAACTAATAATAAGTCGGCTCATGGGTAGTGGTTGTGAAGACTGCAGGCTGTCTCCACACTCGGAGGCTGTGGGGCTTTGTGTGCTCCCTCTGTGTAGCTGAGACTGCTGATCTGTACACTTGTGGCTCTGGGTCAGAAGCTTAAAAGAAATATCCAGGGGTTAAAGTGGGATTTGGCAGGTGGTGGAACCCTGAGATCTGGTGTAGCCCCCTGGGCTGCAGTGTGTTTCCTGGTTGACAAAATGTTAAGATTTACTGCTTTTATTGCCTTTATATAATCTTAAATTAGGCATTTTAGACTTGACAAAACAAGTAAGCCCAGAAGCTAACATTATGTAATAAAAGTAAAAAATATAACTATATACATTAATAAATAATACTGTTAAATATGTTAAATATTTATAATAAAACTGTAAAAGGAAGCTTTTTCTGGACATCTTAGTCTTTTGCATAGTTTATGGTTTTAACTCTGTCTCTTTGTTTCTAGTGGTAGTGGCCTCCCGTTACAGGTGTGGTCTGTGTGCTGGGTGTTCACTCACTGTTGGTGGTGCTATGGTTCGTGGTGGAACCTTTTATAATTGTGGTGTTTTTATTTGAAGTGTGGACTTTGGTCTGTCTTATATTTTTCACAGGTAGAACTCCCAGTGCTCCAACAGTGGGTGGTTGGCTTTCCAGCCATGGTACAACTGTGTGTCCCCCTCCTTTATCTTCTTTTAGTGTTTTAGTAAATGTTCTGAATAAATAACCCCTGCTGACTGCTGTAGCCTCTTTATTTAGCCCCTGTGTCTCATTTCAGCTATTATATCCAGGTATTTACCACCTTTTAGGAGTTATAAAAACTAAATTGCTTAAAAAACAATGATGAAATTCAAATACTGAGACAAGATATCATCACACTAATAAGTAGTACAGCTTAAATTGTAGATATTTCTGGTAACATCCTACATTTTTATTTCCTTTTTTTTAGATCTACATGTAAAATGTCACAGTAAAACATTTATTTGACATTAAAGGCTGAAAACTGACTGATTTAAAAATTTTTACTTATTTGGGGTAGGATATTTTTCCACACAAGGTGATATTCTTGCACATTACAAATGAGCCTTTACTCATTTTCAGTGCAGAAGATAACCTTAACCCCTGCAGTCCCTTAGAGGACCAGAGTGTAGGATTTAATAACATTAAGTGGTGTAGTTGCTGATTACAACCCCTCGCCTCAACCTCTCTTTCCAAGGGTGAAGAAACTACAGTGGCCTCAACACATGCAAAAAACATGAAAGGGCCTGTGTAGAGCCACTATTTAGTTTGTCGTTTCTGGGCTGCTGTAGAAACATGCCGGTTCAACATGGCAGACTTCATGGAAGATATATGCTGATACAAAAGGCTCATTCTAAGGTAACAAAAACATAAAAATTCATATTTGAAGGTGATTATACACTAAATAAAAACATAGTTCTGTCATATTCTGTCAATAGAGTCCTCTAAATCTCACACACTGGACCTTTAACTAGACATCAACCCGAGAAGTGACAAATCAGTGTCACATGTCACTTCTGAAATAATCATGTAGGTTGTTTTGGAGGACACTGACAGCGCCCTGTTTTGTTATTTGAACGGGAGATTCTTCATGGTTTGAATCTAATCCATCAAGGTCTTTGTAAGGCTTCTAAGACAAGCTGACAACTGAATCAAAAATAGAAACACCACCACAATTTCTTTTATATTTGCTGAGCTTGAGCATATTTTAAATAAATGAAGCTTCTGCCAGCTGTCTGGTTGAGAAAACCCCATGCATGCTCAATGAAATACATTCCTTGACCCCTGCCAAGTCTGCATTCAAAGCACACAGGGGAACATCAAATGACCAGTGTCTCTCTAAGATATTAAACACCCCAAACTTCATCAGTATTTTGTCAATATTCAGAGTAAAACCGTGTAAAAAAATCCACTCACAAAGGTGTTGGGAGCCCTCAATCCTACCGATTTACCATACGTCTCTATTTCCTAGGCAGAGGATGGCGTTGAGCATTATTCAATAGGCAGCTTCAATATCAACTGCGTTGTCTGGTGCTCAGGGTCAGGGATGATATGAGCCATCTCTGACATGATAAATGTGTTTTTCTCCCCCTGCTCACACCTTCTCAAAGAGAAACATAATAACAAAAGTTTTCTTCCAAACTGAGAAAAAACTTCTTTCTTTTTCTGCTGTTTCCCTTCTTTCACCCCCCACCAGCAGCTGTCCTCTTTCTCTTAAGACACAGAGAGGGAAGACTGTGTGATTTGGGGGGGTGTCTGATTGCTATGCATTGTTTAGTTTCTTTCATTAATGCTGGGTGCCAGTCGAGGGCTACAGATGAACAATAGCTGGGGCCCCAGGCGTGGATCAATAGCAGATTGCTGATAGTGCCCCGTCCATTCTCCACACCAGATTACATGATAAATGGGTCGGTCCATACACAGTGACAGGCCCAGGGCTAGCAGGACCCAGGTAAGGCCCTGTGTCTGGTGGATACCACATCCTCCACGTGTGTGTGTGTGTGTGTGTGTGCTAGGATGTTTGTGACATGTGCACCTGGGTTGGAATATAAGGGTGTATTTTCAGTTCTTTGGTGTAAGAGTGTATGTGTACGTCCTTACACAAAATGGTTGGTTTCATATTTGTGAGGGTGACCACTGGATGATTTTTGTACATAGTAGCTGTGCTTGTGTCTTTATTGTCTGTATGTGTGTGATGCTGCTGCAGCAGATGATGATGATGATGATGATTTTTTTTTATTATTGTGTCATGCATACGAATATTGTATGCTTAAAGATGAGGAACCCTGTCTCCTAGAAATGACGCTTGCACGGCAAGGTGGATGACGGGTGTACAAAGTGCCGGACTGTGACATCAGAGGTTTCACGTCCAGACCCTGGAGACCAGGGTCTGATAATACTGTGGTCATGGGATGGCAACCGCAGGTTTGAGCTCATTACCATCATCACTGCAGTTGGGTCGTATTGTACGGTCAATCTTATGTTATTCCGTTGCGTATTGTGTTGACACATGAATGTTTTTTCCCCACCGACATCCCATGAAGATTTGCCTTACTATTGACCTCTGATTGGTCGACAGACTCAACCCAAGGCATCATGAGATTGACAGTGGATGGCTAAATTATACTACAAAAAGTACAAAAATAAAATAAAAACACCCCAAACACACAAGTTACATAATCAAATTCTAAACTTCTAAAATAGAAATCAAAAGACTAATTCAGTACTCCATCTTGCCCTGATAAACAATGGAGAAAGAACTAGATGACCTAAAGACATCAGAAACAACCATTCAGTTATTTGATCATCTGTAAATCTAAATATTTTATTTTATTTTTTGAGACATTTCATTAGAGTTGACAGTCTTACACTTGTAGACCTTAGAGCTTGTCATTAATTAAATAATTGCTGTTTAAATATAATGCGACTCAAATTAAATGAGTTTTTATTTATTTGTACTTTTTATTTGATATATTGTAGCCACGTGTATCCCACCCTCTATTTTAATCACCTGGTTCCACGGTCAAATCACTTCACATTTCTGTTGTGTTGACACGCCAACATCACCTGCACAAACATCCACTGCAGGTGTAAATATATGAATGCATGTTGCCTGAGAATGTGAGAGCTCCTGTCTTTGTACAATATGTGTGTATCTTTATGCTTTTGGCAATATGATGCAAGTATGATTGTGTTCTCTTTTGTGTTTGTGTGTGTGTGTGTGTATTTGTGAAAGTGAATGTATGTGTGTGTGTGTGTGTGTGAGAGAGGAGGCACCCGGACCAAGGACTCTCCTGTAATGGACACAGAGAGGAGTGGGGCAGACATAAGGTTCCAAATTGGCAATTTACTGTAGCTACAGTAGGACACGGTGTCAGACGGGCCTCAGTCTAATAGGGGTTAAAAACCTTAAGTGGAGCAAAGAGCAGTGCCTTTCTCTGTGTTCAACTGCAACATGAGTTAAGGCAAACATACAAATTGATTCTGTGTTCGGCCAACTCCGTTTCCAATTATTTCCTCTCTTCCTGGCAATAACACGTCACTGCGCCGCCGTCTGTTTTTTCTTTCTGCATGTTCAAAACAAATGCTGGGGTATTTTTCCCCTTAAGCCACGCATCCGTCATGGCATTTGTGATTTGTGTGATATTTTCCATAAAATTGATGGGAGTGAAACAAAGTGAAAGTTGCTATAATTCAAGGTCCTTTAGTAAAGCCGGGGAACACCGGTGGCTAGTTAATCTACTCATTGACACGTTGTCCTCTGGTGCGGCTGAAGGACGGTCTTTAGACTAATGACCACACATATGGCGTGTCGCCCATTTAAAAGAGAAACAAACACCTCCTGGCCATGGAAGTGTGTGAGGGTGTGGTGCAACCATGTGTGGAGACATGAAACACATGCGTGCATACTAAAGCGAAACACGGACACAAACTCACTTCTGTCTGTCGCTGTCTCGTCTCCCAGACACACAAAGTCACACACAGCAACAGGAAGTGATGGATGGATGAATACTGAGCTAATTACTGACATTTTTAATGTAAATAACTATCAGCTGGGAGTGATACTTAACTTCTTTTTTATTAGCTCGTTACTGCACATGATAAGACATCAAAGATCACCTTTTGACCCTATGCAATGATGACTTTCACTTTGTTGCCATACCAACCCAAGGGAGCATCTGACAGCACCCTAACCACCCACCCACCACCACCCAACTTACACCTCCTCATTTCTCTTTGTCCTATTGTTCTCCGTTTTCTTTCTGTCCTCTTTTTTTTCTTTTTCCTTTACGGGGACAAAGCAAGCAGACAGGACAATACTTTAAAGGTGTGTGATTAGGTGTCTGCTGTACTCGTCCTCTGACGCCGTGGACGATGTAATTGATGGAGGGTGGAAGTTCAAGATGGATGGAGTGCTTGAGGGCTTTGGGATTTTGACAAAAATAAACTACTTTTTTAGGACATCTGATGTGACACAGTAAAGGATTAAAGTGTGTGCTGTGTGTTCATGCTCTTCTCCTGTGAGGGCGTTATGATCTGGACGTTTTTGTTCTGATGTAACAACTTGGATTTAGGGTAAGATCTCTTCTTCACATAATAAACTGGACTGAATTAGATGAAGTCCTCAGAAGTGCGGTGAAGTCTGCAGTAGAATGTCTGTCGCTACTCTATAACATATGAAGTGATTATCTCAGGTGTGTTTAACAGGAGTGTGTGTCCACTCCCTGTGGTGTGTGCGCTGCTGGGATCAGTCACCCAGCTGACAGCCTCTGTATGCAGCTTCTATACACCTTCAACACAATTACACAAACCCTCTGGTACAGCTGCTAAAGCTGCATTTTCTGTCTCAGTTCATGATGTTAGAGCACATGATGCACAAATCCATGTAACACTCAGAATATGACTACTGTTCGCATGAGTAAAAACGCTCTTCCCTGATGTTACACTGTTGTGTTAAACTCATCATCTACATGAAGATGCATCTTCTCTTCATCTTCTATGATCAACAAGTCAACTGATTAACTGGTCAGAAAGCTGTGTAACAAGAAAAGTATTTTACTTCATGGAGTCACAGAGAAGCTTGTTTTCAAGTTAACGAACTAAATTTCTTTTAATAATAACTCTAACCCTGCATCACTGTTTTGATCCGTACTCCACATGGCCTCAAATCTAACTAGGAGCATTTCAGAAGGTGAGCGTTTTTGCCCACCAGAATTCGTTAACTTTTCCCTGGTTTGCTTCTATTATGGGTAAGTAAACTACCTAGCTAGTTAGCTAACTAATTGTTTCCTTTTTGTCTGTTTGTACCAATGACAGTATAAAGAGTGGACAAAGTATGAGTGACGTCACCTGTAGGCTTCCGACGCGCTGTTTTGAAGCTGAAAATATGCAGTGTTGGCCGCCGCCACGTTGGTTGTACTGCTTCTTTCGCCTCCCGGCTAATCTAAATATCGGCAAAGACGTGGATCATCAGCAGACCTAAGGCGAGCCGAATAACGTCTGGGTGCTCAAGCAAGCCATCTGTAACGGCACCTACCTGTCAATGAAGTGGTCACACTGTTAATTATAAGTTAATTAAAGCCTTAATATCATTTGAACAAGTGAGTTAAAAAATAATTCACCCCCCTCTCAGTTCTCATGAACGGGTAATTTGCTATAGAGACCAAAACCGTTGTCTGTACCAGGCTGTAAACATGTTTATTTCTGCTGTGAAGTTGGACATTTTACTATGGCTGCTTATGGAGATTGACTCACTGACGTGGAAGCTTGAAGAATTACAGTTTTTAGCACTTCCGCATTGACTTCATTTCCCAGAACTAGAAGTTGTGACTTGGTTTGGTTTGCTTGGCTTGACTAACTGGTCACAGCATCCATCAGAAATAGACCAGTTGTGTGTTCTCCATGGAGCAGAGCAAAGAGCCGCTTCTGGGACAATGATTCTGGTGGAATCACAAGCATTGTCTAGAATGAGCATGATCAGCTCCAGCTGCCGTGGTGCATCCAGAATGTGTCACAGCCATGTCCGGTTGAATTTAGGGGTTCAAAAAAAGATCTTATATTGAACATGAAGGGGTTAAATTGGGCCGGTACTTTCTGGTTCTATCTAGGGGGAACATAAGCCTATGCTCTCCACATCAGGCGTGAACATGTGTTTGTATGCGCATGCATGAAAATAAACTTCACAGCAGCAGCATCCTCTGTGGGGACCAGTCTAGACAAATGAGGGTGACGGCACTCCTCATTGGCACACTCATATTTTCTTTTTAGATCCTTTCATCAATGTCCTCTTTGGTCTGTTCACCCCAATAGAGGCTGCTGAGCTGGGCTTGAAAACCTCGTCTTTCCGGTGGTCCAAAATACCTGTGGTACAAACACTCCCGGATCTCTGAGCTCACAATGTGGGCAGCTAACAAAGTGAGCTAACATTAGCTAACAGCAGGTATAGTTCATAGCTATGGCGTTATATCTGAGTCATAAGTCGCGCGAGCGTACACACACCTGCAAGCGAGCGTAAACACATCTGCGGAGAAAACGGAGAAACGGAGACGGACTTTTCAGTGTTTACGCTCCTTACTCGCCGGCTTCATCACCATGACAACGACCAAACAGTCACAACTACCACAACACTTACTGAACCAATCACAGGCCGGGGGGAACAGGGTCTGGTAAATATGACACACACGTAATCATAAATATACAAAATATCTAACTACTAATTTACATAGGTCAACAATACACTAAAAGTAAGACCCAAACATAAGTAGCTTTACAGTAGGATCATTTGTATGATGTCCATAGTTAAGCCAGCGTTAGATCCATGGGTTTACTACGTGTATATCTTCAGGTGTTGACATTATTCTGCAGTTAACTCCGTCGTCTCCTTCTTCCTTCCTCCTTCTCTCTTTTTCGCCCCCCCTCAAACGGCTACTGTCCAATCCTACGTTAGCAACAGTTTGTAGAAGGTTGTGGTTGTTGTTGTTGTTGTGGTGGTGGTTTCTCCTCTTCTTCTTCTTCTTCTTCTTCGTCTTCCAGTTTGCCCCTGTCTGTGACGTCAGCGTCATCAGCAGGTGCTGGAAAATGACCAATCATAAGAGGGTCTGTCAAACTGTCAAAAGTCCTTGCTTCAAGCGAGCAGAACTCGACCGCGAGCGAGCACGGGAGAGGAAGATCAAACAAGTGCTCGCGGCATTTGAAATCTGCGCGCGTGAGACGAAATAATTTACTCGTGCAGAGAGAACTGCACGCGTGCAGATGTGTTTACACTCGCGTGCAGGTGTGTGTACGCTCGCGTGCAGGTGTGTGTACGCTCGCGCGACTTATGACTCAAATATAACGCCATACATAGCAGTTTACTTTACTGTCCAGCAGGAAACCCTGTAAATCAGAGTTTAGGCAGAGCAGCCTGAGGACATCAGAGGATAAACCAGAAAACATTTTCTCCATAAAATATGATCCAGTTTTACCAAATAGTGAAATAGTTGGTGTAAATATGGAACTTCCAAAAAAATAAAAATGTTTTTATTTGTGAATAAATTAATAGAAATGACTAAAAGACAAATAATTTAAACCATAGTAAAACTGCTGCCCCCTGCAGTAGAATCTATTATACGCGATATTTGACAGCATGCGTGGTATTTGATCATGAAAAAAAATCATCAAATGAAATATTGAGAAAGACTGTGAGCACTGTGAATGTTTGAACAAAGTCTCTTTAGTACGTCTGAGTTGAGGAATTAACATTTTAACAAACCCTACACTGCATCCACTCTGTGTTTAATATTGATAATAATTCACACGACTCCCCGGCATGTAGGAGACTTAAGACATCTGCTACCGACAGAACGAGAGAGGGAGAGAGAGAGAGAAAGAGATCACTGGCACTGTAGGTGGAAGGCTTTGATCACCACTCTTCAACAAACGCAGCTCCCTGACACACACACACACACACACACACACACCTTCAGATACACACACCCATAACCTGAAGAACCACAGAGCGAGGGGGGAAATGGGAGAGAAGAAGTGGGAATGATGATGAGAGAAGGTGAAAGACTGCAGGCCACTAGAATAATCCTCTAGTCTTTAATTAAAACCTCCTAATGATCACAGGGAGAACGACAGACTGGAGGTGGGAGAGAGAGAGAGAGAGAGACAGAGAGATAAAGAGCAATGGAGAGATGAAAAGTCATTTTTTTAAACTTCTGTTCCTTAACATCAAGACCCTTATCTATCCCCATCAACTGTGTACTCGGATTATTACACATGTGCACTGTTTCAACTAACATTAGTCTGCTATTGAACAGTAAACGAAACACTAACATACAGATGATCAGAGACAGTGGTGCTCAGGGATGTTACAGAGCCTCAAACAGACTCACAGCAGGCTCCACGGACCTCCATCTGAGAAGACTTTGGAACCCATATGAGCAGATACTGAAATGTAGAAATGTCTACACCTTTCAGAGGGACATCATCAGTGATTATGAAGCCCCTATCATCGTTTTCAATTTCTTCACTGCTGTACTCTTTATTCATCAGCTGTGCTTTTGTTATAATGAACGGTAGCAGATCAGTATCCAGAATCCGTTTAAAACAATTCATTGAAAAGGAGATAGTACAAATCAGGAGCAGGGTGACTGGAGGGGTCTTGGAGGGAGAAGATCAAGAATGGTGCAAACTGGTGGTGGCAGAAAACTTCAAGAGCAGCTGCTAGGACGGGACAGAGCTGGATGTGGCAAGGGAATGTTGCCGCATCAAAGTTGACCCTTGCCTAGTTACCACTAGGGACACTTAACGATCTGGTGGTGGTTTGACTGGAAAACAACATGAAACATGAGGCAGGAACTACATCCTCACACCTGAGAAGAGGCTTCAGTCAGAGGAGTATGACACTAGTCGAGGTTGACCTTTCCTTCTGTTGTGTTGTCAGGTGTATGTTACCCGCGCGTCAATGGAAAGACTTAACTGTAGTTTTCCTTAAGGAATGCTATTATGCCAACATTACACTGCGGAATAAAAAGTTTCACACAGGAACACCATGCAACCACCAGCCCACCATAAAATGCTTCATTTGTCCAGTGATTTAAAGGATGAGAGGAAGCTAAACACTTTTCAAGGCCATCTCCTACTGCCCATGCATTTGATTGTTTCTCCTAGTAAATTTGCATGACTCTTAAACTTTATTATGATAAATTGTCATACATGGATCCACAAATATGTTTGACTGATGTCACCCAAGTTGCCAGACTGTGTGAAAATACACTACATACAATTCCCATTCATCTGTCACCCAATGCAAAGGTACACTACTGCCCTCTGCATGTTAGAAACCTTCATTTATTTACAATAATGAACATTTTATTTTTAAATGCTCTTTTTCCAAAGTCCATTTTTCATAATTCACACATTTTGATGTCACTTTTCATGAAAGTAGCATTGACACTGTCCTCTCACCCTTAGCCAATCACTACACCTGCTCTCTCTTAAGACACATATGCACAAACTCACCTCCAGTTTATGAGCGAAAGAGTGGATAAAACATTTGCTTCTGGTGACGCTTTGCTCTGAGGAGTTCAACTTAGGTGAATTTTGAACGGCAAAGTTGCAGCCTCAAACATTAGCAAAGAGCATCAATCAGTCACCCACACTCTTAATTCTGCATAAATTTAAGCCTTGATATTATGTGAACAGGTGAGTTCTATAAAAATTCACCCTCAGTACAGTTGTGATGAATGGTGAAATTAGCTACAGAGACCAAAACAGTTTTTTGTACCAGGCTGTAAACATGTTTATTTCTGTTGTGAATTTGGACATTTTAACATGGAGGCTTATGGAGATTGACTCTTGCTGTAACCAGCCTCAAGTGGACGTTCAAGGAACTGCAGTTTTTGTTTGTTCTAACGCACAGCCAGGTCTGATGTACTACAGCCAAGAACTGAATCCCGATCTATCAAACACTGGACAATAATTTTACTGCAAAGTTATTTGTATGATTGCAAAAAGCAGTGAATAATCAACTTTTTGATTGATTTTCATTTTGTTGTATCCTGGATGCCAATATTATATTTTTCTTTCTTTGCTAGAGCTCTCCCTTCATTGATGCACAAAAGGACCTGTTGCTCATTATTAATTAGCATCTGCTTCAAGAGCAAACTGCATGAAAGACACAGCTCAAATATGTGCTGTGCCTTTCATGTGTGTAAATCATGGCTGCAACTTGTAGAACTTTTGCATTACATTATTCATCATGGTCTAGATTAAGACACATCAGTAAGGGTTAACACGCTTTATCTTAAACCACTCCTCCACAGTACTACTTCATGAAAAGAGCCGGGGTCGCGAATATTTTTCACATTTATTGTGGAAGTCTAGTCCAGAGGTCGCTGTATGAAACCAATGAGGCTAATACACTGAGTGAATGTACACCTACAGCATATCTTAAGGCAACAGCAAGAGTTTAAACTGTGGGAACAATGTATGAGTCAAAGCTGAGAGCATTAAGTAGTTTTAGAGGTGGAGCAGGACCGTCTGGGAAATACAAAGCTCATATCCCACGGGGTAATTTATTAGAAGACCCGGCCTCTTGTTCATTTTGTAAAGGCTTTTCCAGAGGCAAACATTACTTTCATTCTCCTGACACTGGCATAGGCATATAAGTGTGTCTATGTGCGTGTGTGTGTGAGAGAGAGAGAGTGAGCGAGAGAGCAAGAATGTACACACACTCAGTATTCAGCCTGCAGATGAGTTCTGTTTTGCTCTCAGATTAAACATGGGGGAGTCCCAGGTCAGTTACTTATGACACACACTGTTCCATCCCTCAACATGTACACACACACACACACACACACACACACACACACACACACACACACACAAACACACACAGATGCTTGCATGAGAGGGAACAATGTCCAATCCCCCGATGCAACTATTCATAAATATCAAAACAGGGAAGTCGAGCTTCTTGCTATCAAATGCACGATATCATGTAAGGGTAATATGTTTTCAAATGGCAGATGAGAAATGCGCTTATGACAATGATGAAACAAGATAGCAGCAGTGATGGAATAGCCATATCCCTGGTGTGGTTTGTCTTGCTGCATTGTAATCGCACTTTGCCTAAAGTGTGCGCTGATATAAGAACTTGGGTGATGATAATGGGTCAGTACTCGCTTCAAACTTTACGGGCCCAGAGAGAAAATCAGAAATAGAAATCAGAAACAGAAGTAGTTCTCCTGCCTAATGGCCCATGTGCTCAACACATCATTTCTTTCCTCCTCTTGGTTATTATTAGCTTCGTGCTGTTGACACTTTGTTCTCCATAGCCAATTAAACTCGGCCTTTCTCAAGTTACTTGCACCATTTCTATAATCATGAATCTGATTTCTACCATGAAATAATGATGATGATGATGATGATGATGATGATATGGTTGGGGGCCTAAAGGTGAGAAGTAAGTGTGACCGGAAGGTTGTCGGGTAACCTTGTAGGACAAATATGATTGGGCAGAGTGAAAATAGGCATTACCACCACAGAGGTGCTTTTGAGCAAGATCCTTAACTCCAACAGCTCCAGTGGAGCTGCTCAGTGCTCACCGGATCAGACAGGTGAATGTGTAACTGTGTGGGATCAGAGTGCTTCTGAAAAAGAGAGAAATGCCCTCAGTGAACCCCACCCTACCCCTCGAAGATGCAGAGGAGGAACTGCACCTTTCTGTCCTGTTCTTTGTGGAGAGAGTGGACAGCCTCATGTACCTTGGTGTCCACATCACTGAGGGCCTGACCTGGGCAGATGCATACTGACTGTGGTGAGAAAGGCAAGGTGTAGACTGTTTCACTTTAGGAACGCTTGAGGAAATTCCAAGTTTCCCTCAAGTAATTTCTAATCCTGTGCCATCGAGAGTGTCCTGGAAGGGAACATCAGTGTCTGGTACAGAAACATCGCTGAACAAGACCTGAAGGCCCTGCAAAGAGTGCTTCATTCAGACATCTATATCCAATGCTAAAAAACAAGGCTAAGGAAATCATCAAGGATCCCACTATCTTCTCGCTGCTGCGATCAGGAAGAAGGTTGGGGGTATTATGCCAGCACAGGAAGAGCTTCTACACTCAGATCACTGAGGAAACTGCATAGGACTATTTATTGCTTCTACTATTGTTGTTGTTTTTGTAAATATTGCTATTTTTGTTGTTAATAAATTATTATTAAGTTCAATTAGGAATGTTTCGTAGCAGCTCACATAAATAAATTGTTCTTTTATATGTGACAAATAAATTCAATTGAATTAAATCAAATAAACAAAGGTTGAAAACAAATATGTTTGTAAATTAATTATCTGGCCCTGTTATTTAAATATAGTGATAGGTATTTAATTAATCATAATCCATCAACTCACCTTATATTTCTTTTTATTTTGTTGACTTCATCTACACTGTTTGGTAACATCTTTACTTTCTGTGCTATATTGTGATGTCTTGGCTTTATTCATTGACAGTTTTACCAAACACATGAATGTTGTTCTCTTGGTTCATTAGAATATGTGATGCTAACGATGTAATGATCATGTAGGCTTCCATTGCTGTTTCTTGTAAACCAATTAAGTAAATTAAGCTCTGCTCAATCAGCATAATAAATGAGGCTTTAATTTGAAGTGTGATAGCACGCACACTCATGGTCAGGTTTTTCAACAGATATCAATGAAACAGTTATTTGTAGGTAAGTATAGACAAATATTAAAATATCTTACCTCAACAAGAATAATGCTTAGATGAGGTCAGCAGACTTATTTAAGGGGTAATCATGGGGAAAATTCTAACCATGTCTTTGAGTTGGACAGATTCTGAACAAGAGATGAAGGACAGGCAAGGACAGCAGAAATAAGTAATGAAGTATTTCAAAGATGAATTAATTATATTAACATAACTATTACACTTATTTCAGTGTTTCAAATGACTAAGTGTAATGTGAAAGAGGTCACTTGGAGTGATGAACCCACAGAGAATTATCAAGTGACTCTGCAGTTCCCCTCATCTTTATGAAGTGTTTTAACCTCTTTCAGCTTTTTGTTTTGGTTTTACAGTCTGCAGCTTTATTTCCAAAAGCAGCAGGTATCTGTTTTCAGGTATAAAAAACTGATTTACCCAGTACCTACTACCGGCCCAGCACCAAACCTTGTTGTTTCAGAGATGTTAGAGCTCCTGCAAGTTGCTTTTCATTTCCATCAGTGGTTGTTTACATCATGATGATCAATTTAAACCAAACATCAAACATGGCCGCCCTGTGATTGCTGAATCTGTTTCAGCGTTTATCCCTCCATGTGATGAGCAGCGCCATTGTTGGCTCTATTTTCGCATTGTGTATCAGCAGCAGAGTGTGCATTCTGCAGTCGTGTCGGCTGTTGTATTGTTTACTGAAGCCTCTTTCCTGTCTCCACCAGTCTTGGTTGACAGGTGACATTTAGTGTCAGGAGAAGACCTATGTGGCTGACCGCCTTATTCTCTGTATTGGTATATGTGTGTATGTGTGTGTGTCTGTGACAAATTTGGTGTATTCCCAGCCAGTCGGGTCACTCAGAGTATTACATGTGGCCTGCAGGGGCAATGGGCAGACGAAATGAAGGGCTATTAGAGGGAGAGAGGGAGAGAAAGAAAGGACTGGCAGAACAGATAGACAGAGAGAAAGACAGGGACATTTAAGCTAGAGGCTATGTGACAGTGGAGACTGTCCAATAATGATGATGTGTTCCTATCAATCTAACCATGGCTGCATGGTGGCACTGCAGCCCACAGCTAGGCCTTGCAATGCTCAATATCATATTAAACATAGTGTTATACCCAAAACAAATAATAATAACAGTCATGGCAATAGTAAAGGGCGAGTTTACATTCACCAATAAAGAGTTGAATCACTCGGTTACGGGTAATCTTTCTTTGTAATGCTGCAAAAATAGTTCTCCCCAGAGAAGAGGGAGAGGGAGAGAGGTTTTTTTGCGCAGCCACATTTGCATGATGAGAAAGCGCTGCTCATATTCATCTTAGTAAAGTCACAGTAAATGACTCCAACAGCATTATCATCTGTTTTACGCAGGTGTGCGGCTGGGGAAAATCACTCACTTCAATCAAAAAAGCTGCAGCTTGCTGTGTAAGGAGCCTCATTTTTTACCATCACACTGGAGGACATAGGAATTAGAAGAGAGAGACATAGAGGCTGGGAGAGAGAGGGACGTAATAACTTTATTTTCTCTGCGGTTTACAGAGGCCGATTTTACCCACCCGGCTGTGGGATGATTTGTATTAGTGTGTGTGTGGATTTTACGGACATTTGTGGCATAGTAAACCACCTGACAGTCTTCATCAACCTGAAACTGCTGGATGCTCAACATGGTGAAAAGCTTTTCATAAGCGTGATCCTAAATGTTATTGTCACAACCAAGGGGAGCGCGACAACCGTACCCACTGACTGGCGGCATGTAGTGTGGCATGTTGAGCAGGCTTTTGAAGATGCCTGTTGAGGGATCAGACACACTGTGATAGATCCACAATCAAAGGCAAAAGCAAGAAAAATTAATGAATACAACATTAGTGGAGAGAGTGGTGGTGTCTAAGTGTGCATGATTGCGTCTAGAGTTTCCTCCACTGGCTTCATGAAAGTTATGAGTAATGGTCGTTTTAGACGGGGAACGATTAACATACCTCATAATTCATTTTCAATAAGACGCAAGCAAGCATACAGGTAGGGATGTATAATCCAGTAAGAACTCCAGTGAAACTGTTGCAGTCGTGCACTTCTCATGCACAAACCCACCTAAACTAAACTAAGCTTAATATAAGCTAGGCTATAAAGTTATGACTATGCTAATTTAGCTAACTAGCTATTAACAGTAACAGTCTGTGGTTGGTGTTGCTATGTGTCGTCAACTAACATTTAGTTATTTTATTAATTCTCCTCACTTAACACTAGTCAATATTCAATATTCTGTGTTGTTTCCGTGGTTACCACATGTATCACTTGTATTCACATGAGAAGTGCGATGAGAGCTTGCAGATCCAAGCAGGTACACAAGCAGAGAGTCTCTCATTGTCTTTAGTTTCTCAACTTATGAGTGAATGCAGTTCAAGCAAACACATCAAGATGCAGTTCCATAAGGAACTGTGTTATACAACATGCCTGAGCCAAAATTTGAAACCATGTCCCATCTACTAATGTAGATGTTTATAGTACAGATCATTCTATAATTGGTGTTTTTACATTATGTCATGAGCATTTGTGTTCTGATTTCATGCTGCCCATGTAGTTTTTCACATATCAGCAGGGCACAGTAAAGTTGGTTACCTTGGAGATGTGCCACCTGTTACCTGCAGAGCAGCTCAATAAAAGGTGCTCCTGATTGATAAATAAGATGTATTGATTCGCGACTAAATCTGTGTGTACGCATTAAGACAGGAATGTGTATATGCATTCTGTTCATCAGATTTATAAGACTGTACGTACTCATGGTTCCGTTTTATTAATTACATTTGTTGTGTAAACGGGCGCACACACATGACCTTCATTTCCACTCACACACTTATCTATGAATGGAAATAGAAACACACTTAATATCATATCAAAACAGTCAATAAGAAGAATAACAAAGAAGAAAAAGTTCAGTTAAACTGATCACGTCAAGGCTTGATTACTACAATGCTCTTCTGTCTGGTCTTTCAAAAAAACATTTGCAACTTTGCAGCCCAAGTATTGACGAAGACCAGACGGAGGGCATATATAACTCCCATTTTAAAATCCATGCATTGGTTGCTCATTAGTTTTACAATTGATTTTAAGATTCTCCTATTAGTTTTTAAATCGCTGAATGTCAGGGACCTATTTTTTAGACATAAGACGAAGCAGGTCCCTCAGATCCTCAGCAGCTGGACTCCTGGTCATGCAGAGGACCTTCACAAAAACATACGGGGAGTCCGCCTTTAGTTACTGTGGCCCCATCTCTGCACCAGTCTGCCTGTGGATGTGGGGGACCGCACCTCTATGGACATTTTCTTTTTAAAAACTTAAAGGTGCAGTGTGTAAGATTTGGAGACTTTATTTTCAGAACAAGGCAAACATGGAATATAATATTCACATGATTTCGTGCATGTATAATCACCTTTAAATAAGAATCTTTTTCTTTTTGTTACTTAAAAATTCTCCATTTATATCTACAGTGGGAGCGGGTCCTCTTTCATGGAGGCCATATTGAAACACTGTGTTTCTACAGTAGCCCAGAACAGAAAAAACAAATTGTGACTCTAAACAGGGTCCTTAAAGTGTTGTTTCTCCTTTACACTAGGAAGGTGAGGGTGATGTGAGGAGATTGCAATGCAGTGATTAGTCCACTAGATGCAACTAAATTATGCACACTGGACCTTTAAGACATATCTTGTTTGTTTGGGTTTTGAGTCTGACATATGTACATTGCATTTCCTGTGACTGCTTTACAATAAAAAGTCACCTTGTGTTTCGCCAGTTGAATACTTTTGATGGTAAAAAATTGCTGCAGTTCAAGAATAGTTACAGGTCTGTTTAACTAATCTAAAACATGTACTATGTGTTTTTAAAGGTTCTTCAGCAAAACTGCTTTTAGAAGTTAAGATTTAGTTTTTGCACTTGTATGCTTTTTTTGCATCAATTATTTATAGCTATAGTTTTTTTAAATCCATCATCATCCATATATTTCAGACACCACTGATACATTTTTCGACAAAGCTTGAAATTATCCATATCTCATCACCCTTTTGTCCTTTATATACTCGTGGAGCATTTTCTCCCAGAAAAATTCATTAAATCCTTGTTTTTATCACCAGTGTGTGGATGTGTACACTGTGTGTTGCTATGTACTTAGGTGTGTGTATTTATCTGTGTGTGTGTGTGTGTGTGTGTGTGTGTGGCTGAGTGCTTGAAACTGTTTGAATTGGCAGGTCTCCCAGGAAGCTACTTTACAGGCGGACGTAACAGATGCACCTTTATACCCAAACAGATACAGTGTTTCAGTTAAGCTCTTGGTTATGTATTCCTTCACTGCTGCTGCTCTGTGTGTGTGTGTGTATATGTGAGTGTGCGTGGTTTACAGCTGCGGTTTGCCCGTGTCTCTGTATCGCCCCGCTTTTGTGAAGAGGGTGCAAAACAGAGAGAGACAGGGCCAAATCATGCTCACCTCTGCTTTAGCAAAAAAAGCCAAAGAATAATGCATTTCATAAATATTTATACCTGTTTCTGATTCCATATTCATCTACGGTACAGGAGGGAGGCATGGCTTGTGTGTGCATATATGTGTGTGTGTGTAGGGATGTTGGCTTGCAGATTGGGGTGAGCACAGACAGTCATCCTCGAGTCATACTTTTCAATCTCAGCAGGACATTACTCCCATCTGCGGTATTTGAAACTTTTTTTGAGGAACATGGTGCTTGGATTCAAACACACACACACACAGACACCCACACACAGATGCACATAATCTAACTCAAAATGTATTTTACAGATGGTTTCTGCGGCTAAAAATTCCATCACTTTTGTCAAACTGTGGTGTAATATTTGAACAGATAGATTTGAATAACATCGCTTGAATTGCAGTGCATCCAACATAAGTGCATTAAAAACATATAACGCACTTTTTAATCTCATCAGACATGTGACACATAACAAATATGGAATGTCTGTGATTTGTTATTAGCTCTAAAGTCTCCCCAAAAAGCTGATTTCATTGTTCTCCTGATGTCTGTTGCATTGACATATTACGAAGCGCTGTTTTCTTCATAATGCCGATCATCACCTTCCAACCCAAATCCAATGATTGTCATCTCGTGTCAGATTCTGAGAGCGGTAACCGAATATAAGGAATATCAACCCGGGAATATCTTCTCTAATCGTGCTCTCTGTTTTGGCTTCACTTTGCTCGACAGTTTTTCTTCGTGTTCCTTTTTTTTGGGGGTGGGGGTGTGTGAGAGCAAATACACAGAAAATGTTGCACCCAAGCAAAGTACAAAGAGCAGTCTATTGCCAGTGTGCAGAGCAATCGCCCTGATGAAACATAATTGTGTTTTAACGTGATAGAACAATATCCCTGCCCATAACTCCCTTTAACTCTTACTTTTGACGTGCCACTGAAAACATATTACAGCATGAGCTGCGAGCCGGTATCAGTTCTGTCTTTACTCTTTTTTTCTTCTTTTTGCAATAAAACAGTTGAAGCTCTTACCCTCCTTCGATCTTTCTTTATGCTCTCCTCGTCCCTCCCCAGTTCTTTATTCTCTTCATTGCACCTCCTCCTCCTCCTCCTCCTCCTCCTCTTTGTAGCAGAGGGGAAGGAAGGAAGAAGTGGTAACACGTAGCATGTCTTCATTAAAGTGTCACTCCCCATTATTTTCGTGCTATCTCAATTAGCAGCAGGTTTAATAAAGGGCCTCTTCTCTCTCTCTCGCTCTCTTTCTGTAACTCTCTCGATCTCCAACTCCTTCTCTTTAACTCTGCAATCAGACTGAATGATGGACTCGCCGCTCAGAAAATGATGGGCAGCACGGGAGGACGTGAAACATGGGGGGACGAGAGAGAAAAGGAAAAAAAAACAAAGAGCGCTGAATACACCAGACTGAAAAAAAAAGAAGAAGAAGAAGAGAGGAGGTAGATCTGCACCAGTTTTCTTGCGAGCATCTCTTTCTCCTCTGAGAGCAATTAGACACTGCCGGCAGTGGCTAGTTCCCAGACTTATCTGCAGCTTCTGCTCCTGTGTGTGTGTGTGTGTGTGTGTGTGTGTGTTTCCACTATAATCACCACAGCATCTCAAAGAGCTCTTTGTGAGTTCAGCAGAAATAAGGTAATGTGCCTACAGGTCAGATCAAGAGGACAGCACACACACACACACACACACACACACTCATAAAGGCACTGACAGAAATATCAATATCATTGACACAGTGACGTGTCGATGACTGATGTTAAGCTAAAAAGTCTCTCCTCTCAGCACGCGAGCATGTGATATAAACCTGCAAACCATCCACTTGAACTTCCTGCTTGAGGATGAGCCAGACAATATGATCTAAACCTATTTTAAATATTGTCATATTTATTGTAATAACAGCATGATTTTTCCCTCTTGTGCTAGCTTTGCATTTTTGTCTGGACTATATTTCGGGGCTCGTGTCTTGGATAAATGTTTGGTTGCTGTAGCTATTCTCTGTCGTTCCTATTAAGGATCCCCACAATTTATTAAAAAAAACTGCAATGAGAGTAAATTTTAAATTTAGGTCAGTGGGAGATTCACAATGGATTCATTTGTTTTATCCATCCAGCCCCTGTGTAACACTATCACAATCTGAACTGTGCAAAATGTTGCTACTGAATTACAAGCAGTAAATATGTTTCATCCAAAACATCTGGCAAAAATAGATTAAAAGTATGCAAACATGTTTTGTGGCAGACGACGTCGACAGAAGAGAAAAGAGAATTTAGCTCAATCAGGCGCAGTCTCTTTTTTTTTGCCCATTTTATTTTATTTTATTACCCCCGTCACTGTGGAACATGTACAGTTACCGCCATACTAGTGCATTTGATGCATACAATATACAATACAGTATACAGCACATACAATAATTTAGTTTATTCACACAAAAACATGCACACGCTTACAGACCCACAGATACAGATATAGGCATTCATACACACACGCAAACACACTCATGCTAAGCTTCAGATGCTGCCTCAGATCCACACGTAAACACACACACACACACACACACCTTTTTCTTGTAATGGACTGATTACTATGGAGAGCTCTATCAGTGCTGCCATCTTACATTTAGGTTTCCATGGTTTGGTTTTAACACGCTAACTGAGAGTGCATACATTTACACCTTCTATCCCCAAACTCCTCTCTCTGACACACACACACACACACACACGGTATGTGATGACCAGTGACAGGAGTGGGTGGTTGGTCAGAGGCTGATCTGTGTGTAATTGGGGGATATTACAGCAGCCATCTCACTTAGCCTCTGGGAGACTGATCTATATTCACTCTGCAACTCATATTCACATGGTTTCCTGCACAGACACTCAAGCATTCACAAACACACACTTTTCACCACACACACACACAGGCACTAAACTCCACTCTTCCACACAGAATCTACAGACCAAGGACAGGCAATATCTCAGCCAGGAAACACAGCAACGCCGAGGTCCTCGATGCTGCTGGCACCATGAAAACAAACAGCACACGCAGAGACAATATTAGTGCCTCAGTGTTTTATCTTACAGTAACACTTGAATCTCCAATAATTCAGGCTTGATTGGCAAAATGTCCATCATGTTTAATCTTTAATCTTGCATGCTGAATCAAACATGCTTCTTTTGTCTAATTATAATACAAATAAAGTCACATAATATGTAATATAAGATAAAATGTTTGGACATATACAGTATATCAATGCTTATCAATCTAACAAAGAAATAAAACTTTTTTTTTTTTTTTAAATTTGAGTGTAAATTGAACGATTAAAGACTTTTTGGACGTTTTGCTGCACCGCTGCTGCACTGCAGCCCGCGTCAACCCTTCTGACTAATATGTAAAATATTGCAGTAATAATAGATTCATAGTCAGGTCGGGAGTCATGGCAATAACTAATAACAATGACTACTGCCAACAACTATTTGAACTATTTTATCTACAGTTGCGTCATTTATTTATAACAATTAATCATATTAATTAGATTATATTTTTTTGTATGCTCTTAGTTTCTAAAGTGACGGGTTACAAATGTGTGTCAGATGAATATTTTAGCATAAAATAGAAGTAAAGTAGAATACTTGAATAGTTACTTTAAACATTAGTACATAAGAGGGATGCACATTCACTTATGTGATGGCACTCCAAATAAATCTGTTAAAACATTTCCATAAGCTGCAATTTGGCGTCAACCCTCGCAATCACTCCGTAAACGAAGGTGTCACAGGTTTAAAAATGGCGATGAGCACCACTCTTTATATTTAATGAGAACAACAGTGGAGAGCCAGAGAGCAAGGTGATCTCCTCTGTGCCCCAGAGAGCTCCATGCTAATTTTTCCAGGGCATGGGCCCATTAACATAGGGAAGCTGACACCATTGCTTTAGGCTACATATAATACCCTAATGACCACTCTGCTGTTACTTTGAATCAAGGGTATTAGTTTTGTCTCTGATAAAAGACAGCCGTGATGGCTTAGCCTACTTCCACTGTTGGACGGTGAGTTTCTGTTTTTTTTTTTTCAGTACAGTATTTTGTGGAAAAAAGAAAACCGTTATTTATCTTTGACTACTACAAAGAGTCAACATCTCATCATCTCTCCTCCCATCTCGCCTGCTTTCTCATCTCATCTCTCCTCTTATGTCTTTTTGTTGCTCTCCTTTCTCCCCTCTCCTCTTGCACTTTTATTAAAAACGCATTTACTACATAAATCAAAGGAATCCAGTGGTGGTTATGGAATAATTACAATGAGCATGCAGCATTTTTCCAGACAGAGCTTCGGAGCTTATTAAAAGCAGCAACTTGAGATGTGTTTGTCAGTATATAATATAACACTCTGTACAGCGACTCTCGATGTTATCACATACAGCCGCGTCTCTTTGTGGTTTTCAAGAACATACAACATGCTTAACAAACTTGAAAACATACACATACATATGCACAAATATGTATATCATTTTCATAAGACATAGAGTCTCCTCTGAGCTGATAGATTTGCTACCAATGTAGCTTCTATTTGCGTCAAAAATGCCCTATAAATGCATAATAAGGAAGCTCAACTCAGTAGTATCATCACATTTTACTGCATTTAAAAAAAAAAAAAAAAGTCTTCATCAGATTTGATTGTGCCATGCTTGCATCCTACTTACAGAATATTCACTTATTTTGAAAAATATGTGAATTAAACAGTTAATATGTCATCATCTGACTCCACAACGTGATATTTTAAGAGGTTAAAGAGTCTTGTCAAGCATTCTGATATTAACTTGAGTGCAACAGTTCACAGCCTGCTTTAACATCAAGATATTTTGCCTGTGATAAAGACTTTGCTGTCACTCAAGCAACACATCATTTAGAAATTTCTTTTGATTTCATGCAAATAATGGACAGGGATGGAGAGGATCAAAAATTAATGGGGGACTTTGGGAAGCACGATAAATTATTGAGCACGAGCCTGATTAATTCTTAATAGCCATTGTCAAAAAATCACCGTCTTCTAGTGCCGTTAATTCTCATCAAACCTACTTTAGAGGAGCGTTCCTGCCTCTGCTTCTACGTGCTGTACAGTGGCACCTCCTCCCCCTCCTCCTCTCCCTCCTCTCTGCAGCCGCCTGCAGTGGGGAGATGCAACTTGTTTCTTACGGCTAGTGTGACCTACTACAGTAAGACATTTATGAAACACTGATGGTGTAAAAAAAGAGGATAATTTCTCGAGTGTTTCCCCAATAAAAACATGATTTTACTTCTCAACTGGCAGTCTATAATTTGTTACATTTTCAGAAAAGATATGACAGCTTTGTCAGCTTTTCAAATGCTTTACTGTCTTTATTTCCACTTGACTCAAATTGGAACATTTCTTTTTTTTGCAACAGACTTCAAAGAGATTTTAATTTGGAGAAGCATGAAGCAAGGACACACTCTTGTATCCCCCTCGCAGTCTCACTTTCTTTCAGAAGGACTCATTCTAAGCAGGAACAGACACACAGTGCAGGAGACAAAGGCATTGTGCTGTGAA
The DNA here is from genome assembly GCA_033000465.1 of Sciaenops ocellatus. Lineage (NCBI taxonomy): Eukaryota > Metazoa > Chordata > Actinopteri > Sciaenidae > Sciaenops > Sciaenops ocellatus. The sequence continues at coordinate 4,647,830 of CP136888.1, read as the reverse complement.
GTGCATTTCTGTGGGAGCATGTGTCTAAGTTTGCTTAAATTGTCAAAAATCTCTGTGAAGGTATCCTTTTTATCCATCTGTCCCTCACTCACTCTGAACTAAAATGTATAATGAATACCACCTAAAAAGGCTCACTGACTTTAGCTGACCCTTTCTGTGTGCATGTTATTTAAATACAATACCAGACAGCAGCACAAATCCTGAATGTGGAAAGTGTGAAACAGTCATTCAAACATACAAGTACTGAAAAAATAATGTTGCTCTTACTGTGCACGCAGCTAAATAGCTGAAATATGTGCTCCCTGCACACCCTGGCAGAATCAAAACACAGCATGTTATTTTGAATATCAATTTCAAAACATGTTTCCATGAATTATAGATAACAGATATCAATATGTTAATGAATACACAACATATGGTTGACTCCAATGATTATGGATTTACACCAGTAGGGGGAAGAGTGTGCAAGGAAACAGATCTTGGTGTTATGAAAGCAACAATCTAGCTGAGGATCGAGCCTCTCACTTCATGTATTACAAGGAAAAGTTACATGTTCTCGCTCACATTTACTGACATTTACCACTAAAGGCTACATTAGGACTGCAAAGAGGACTCCCAAAGAACAGAGAATCAAACTTTTCTTTGCCAAAGGAATCTCTTTCTCTTCAATTAAGAACACAATCTGTTTTTGTGTCCACAGTGGTTGATATTGATTTGAAATATAATGGGCAAAACAGAGGAAGATGAGATAAAACAGTAGGTTGTAGGTGAGCTTTAAGGCACAAATGTTCCAGCTACAGTACACTGTCCTACTCCTCAGATGGACTACTCGGATCCTACTTAATATCTCCTTTACATGTAAATAAGCAGATTCATTTGATGGAGGAGAGAACTTTCTTTCCAACCAGAGTTTTAGATACAATGAGGACATGAGTCATGTCAAAGCAGAGCCAAAAAAATAAGATCTGTTTATTTTCAAACTGTTTGGATTTTCATAGTTTATTAATTATGTTTGGTTTTACTTTCTGTAAATCTTTTTCAGGTATCAGTGCTGTATCTACGCCTTCTCTACGCTGCCAGGGTTTAGATTCTAGCGTAAATAACCTGAAGCCTTGATTTATTTAATACTTTGTTGGCTGAAAAGTGTGTTCATTTTGAAAAATTGAAATTCCCTACATGTTGTAAAGAACTCATTACAAGTTTACCTGTTTTTGAATCAGCTTCACTGAAACACACTCCATAACTCTGTGTTGTATATACTCTCTATATATTGTGATGTTTTCATTTGTCTAATGTGTTGGTGCACTAGCTGTTTTTATGTTTTAATGTTTTGTATCGACTTGCCTCCTGTCGCTGCTACTTTGCCATGTCATTGCTTGTCAACTGATTTATCTGGTTAAATAAAGGCAAAACAAATAAATTAAGTACATTAAAACACCAACATTGAGAGGACATGACATCAGTGTCCTCAGCTGTGTCTCCAACCTTATAACTTGTTTTCTGTATTTTAGAATACATAAAATAAAGTGTAACAGGGCAATGTCTCTGCAGGCTTGCTTAACATATTTACAGTCCACTCCATAAATTATGGCAAAATGTATTTCACCAATCATATGTCAGTTGATAAATATGATCGCTGAAAGATTAATGTTGCTGTCCACAGCATTTTCATCAGGACAATCAAATGTAAATCCTGACCATTAGCCTACACGGTTTGCAGATGGCACTATGTGTTGGTGTACATTTAAGCATAGGGGTTTAGCCTCCAATCTAGCTCAAAAATCATAAATGCTATTTATGCATGGACAGCTTTGGCCTATTTCCAGAACCAAAACTGCAAGAACTGTCACATTTAGCAAATAAAGCTGCTGAGAGCTGGTGATTCCATTCTGGCCAGCAGCTGTAAAGCACAAGCAGATCTATTATGTGCTCGCCTTTGCTCTCCGCTCCACAGATTCGTACTCTGTGTGAGTGCGTGTGGGCCTGCCACTGACTGTTGACTGGCATGGCCTATCTTCTTCTGCATATTCAACAGCTCTTATGAATATCACAGCTACTTGATTGGATTGTGATTATTCACAAACCTCAGTCACTCTCTCTCCTCTCTCTCTCCCTCTGTCTGCCCTCTGTACTCCATTACTAGTCAGAACACAGCCCCAGTGTTGTAGCATCGCCAGCCCAATCTGACACCATTCCTTTTACGGGTTCAACAGCTTGCTTGTCGTACAGCAAAGTAATTAGTACTGCACGCTCATATTAATTAACAAAGAGCGTTATCACTTTATTAATCCATATTAGAGAGGTGGAGGAGAAAGGGAGGGCGCAGTCAGTGTTAGTGTAAGGAATTCTCTCTGTGGGAGTCTTCCCCACCACTGCTTTGTAGCCCCATTGTCCATGACCCTTGGTGCCTTCAAAACATCCCTACGCCAGTGTCGCATGGCTTAGACTGTTCATTAAACCTTTGAATTTAAATAATGTCTACGGAATAAACAAACAGGGGTGGCAGGATTGAGGAAAACAGGTGCCATGGTGTGAAAGCGCACTAAACGATGTGATAGTGGGGGAATTAATTACTACCACAGCGCTAATTGGAAGCAATAATTTGTGTGATTAGCGGCCCGCTTAAGAAGTGAGACACATCTACCGCCTGTATACACAAGCAGAGAGGCGCGGGCCTATTCAGTGTCTCACACACACACACACACACACGCACATATCCACCAAATAAGACGCCAGTCATACATGGATCTGTAGACCTGAACTCTCATGTACAGATGCACACAGGTACAGGTATCCCGACTGAAGCACACACACGCTATTAGGACATAAATCCAAGTGAGGACATGAGTTTTTCGCAGTTACATTTTTCCATGTCCTCCTTTATAAGCAGACAAGATCTTCCCTGTGATGAGGCATATCCAAAAGGTTTCATTTAAAAACGCTGATGTGGCATGGGCTAATTAACAAAGCAGGCTCTGAAGGTGGTGGGGGAGGAGGTGGTGCCCCCCCCCCCATCTTCTTTATCTCCCCTCTCTCTTTTAATATTAGAGGCTATACAAACCTCAAAGCTTTACACACGCAGCACTTCTAAATGTAGACTACAATCAAAACAAGTCCCTGTATTAAATTCCCCCTCATTATTTTCCTTTAATTCCTATTGGCCATAATGATCAAAGTGCATAATTAATTTCTGCCAGTTCAGGATATACTTTCTTGTTTTGGTGGAGTATAGTTCTGTAGTATCGTGTTCCCATTCTTTACTGTTCTTTCAGACACAAGTGGAAGCCAGTCATTGCTCGTTTCACGGCAGCTTTGGATCAGCGATCCGGTGATAGTGGTGAAACATTGTAATCTACCAGCCTCAACACATTTTCTTGAATTTCCTGTTATTTAAATCTTCCTCTCTTTGATGATGGTGCCGTTGATATTATGTTCCCATAAAGCACCTAAACTGTAGATGCAACATGAAATTGTGTTGCATTTTCCCCTGTAGCTATATAATTGTCCTGACTTTATTACTGCCCCGACGGACTTTGCTGTAACAATAACAATACATATTGTCATGTTTCCCAGTGCTGCAGTCACACTGAGGTCCTTTTCTCATACACTTTACCTGGCTTTCATTACACTTTTCACTGGTACTGTCCAGCTTCACCATACTCATCACATTAGGCTGTAATGATGCTATATAAAGTCACATGCCCACCATTAGTATTGTACAGTCTCACAGTACTAAAGGGTTTCCAATCGCCCATGCACGTGGGGGGTAGAAAACAAACTACTCTGACTGCTATGGGGAGATCAACACATTGTGCCATAAACACAAAAGTAAAAGGTGGAAAATGTTCAACGCTGTAAAAAGGGAAACCTCTGAGTGCAGAATTACCTATTAGAAATGAGTGGTCTGATCAGAGCCCCGAAATTTAATAAGATGGTGCATTGTTTTGCTGAGAAATGGGTGAAAAAGAAACAGCTGTTTTAAGGGAAGGCAGCTTCTGTGCTCTCAACATGTGCAGCAGGCAAACAGCAGCATTTTTTATAGTATTTTTTCATGTTAACGTTACTTGTGAGAGGGGAGTGGCTATACCTTTAACCCATGCTGCCTCTTTATTATCTGGGACACGGCTCATTTTTTACTTCACCCAGGAGTTAACCTGATGTATATTGCTGGTGTCACTGCTACTGGCTGCCAGTTCTCACTGGAACTCCATGTGTCATGTTAGCCGCTGTAGCAGGAGCCAACAGATGTTTATCAAAGTGTGGTGTGTGGTAAAGATCTATTAGAGATGCAAGGTTAAATGTCCAGGTAGAATGATATCACCGTGGCGACATGTTTTCTACCCTGTGTATACCAGCTGTTGGCGAGTGATGCACTCTTCTATTTGTCTTGGTAAATGTGACATTGACGTGATCTGTGAAACACTTTAGAATTGATATGTCACATTATCTACAAACAACTGTCTGCATAGACATGTGAGAAATGGCCGCGCTGCTATCCTCAGTACCATGGAATGTGTTGACGCCTATTTGTTTGCAGCGGTCTGATTGATTTCCTGGTCATATTTTTTTATTTTTTTGAAAAACATGTTCCCTGATGAAACATGGAGCAAGCGGCAGATGTTTTAAAACACGGATATCACAGAGCTGTTATCTGATTCCTTCTGATGAATTAGAACCGGGTCCCTCCAGTGCTCGAAGGGAGTCCACTCCGCATGAATTATTACCAAATATAATTTCAGCTATTAGTCCTCTTTCCTGAACATCTGAACATGGAAAATGTGGAATTAGAAATTAATACCTCTGAATATCATGGCAGGGTTTTTGAGACGGGGGATTCATTTTCATGTTCTCCTCCTCTCTTTTTTTGTATTCCGACTGAGTTTCTGACACATTTATGTGTTAAGTTGGGCTCAAGCAGTTCTATTACCATACAGATTATCCATTGTGAGCTTTGGCGTGCTGCAGAAAAGAATTAGCATTCAGTAGAGAGAAAGGAAATACAGAGGCAAAGAAAAATGGAATGAAAAAGGGATTATGTGTATCCTGCTTCCCTCCTGTTTATGTCTCTAATCTTTACTGGGGTCAATGTTTTATCCAAATTGATTTCTTCAAGCTAAATGCTCATGTTCTCGTTATGCAGGATGGTTTTGTCCGCCTATCTGTGTACAGTTAAACAGTTTCCTCCTTATCTACATAATGGCGTACAGTACAAGGTGATGACTTCATATGCTACAACAACAGGAAAGAATCAACAAAGACTTCCCTGACTTCCCTCCTTTGGCCTATAATTCATATACACTGTAAGTGCTTGTAACTCATGTAACCATCTAGGTTTATGTAACTTTAATACAATCAAATGTTGTCTGAAGGCAGAACTAGGTTGTATGACGTGTCTAAAGGTGAAATGTTTGTACCAATGGCCCCACTTGCTGGTGGCGTGAAAGGTCTTCCATCCTACTGTCTCCCCAATCTCTATCCAATAATTTGTTGCCTCTTTGTTCACCTGAATTATACAAATGGGGAAAATGATACACACTTTAGGACTTTTCATATAGTGCATGCATTAGTCTTGGCTTGTACTAATGAAACTACAATATTCAACAGCAAAGCAATACATTCTTAGAGTTCTGTGCCTTTACAAGAAAATTGACATTATATGTTAATAAATATGTCCGAGCCACTCCCATGTGAACACACCTGAGCGGTGTTGCCAGGTCCAGCAAAACTGCTGAGCCCAAAGCCAGCTGAAAACCTGCCCACCAGAAGTGTTCACATCGTTTCACCTTGTCTCTTCTTTCGCGTCTTTTTAAGTTTGAGATAACATCTAAATTTATTCCACTTCCAGCAATACAAAAGGAGCGTTTTTGTATTGCTCGTGGCAGTGATACTTTTCACTCAGATAGAGTAAGCTCGCTCTTCTTGCCAGATATTTAAGTCAATAAGCATTCCAAAGACCTTTGCAAAGTTGCTTTTCTTTTCCAACAAAACCTTTTTGGCAAAAACTTCATTCTCCAGTTTCTACCTGCAGACTGCTTTGACAGAAAAATCGAAAACCTGCCAATTCTTTTCCTGACCTAAATTCCCTTACCTACCACCACACCAAACATCCCTTACAGTTCATAATACCATACTGGGCTCACCCCTGTCCTTCCCCTCTTCTCTTGTTTTGAATGATACCTTTCTTGGCCACCTCCTTCACTATACTTTGTTGTTCCAGTATTCTCTCTCTCTCTGTGTCTGACCTTACAGAGGAGAAGTCATGAGGGAGGATCCCATCTGAAAGTTCAGCCAAATGTTAGCAACGGAGGGAGGGATGTTCCTGAAGAGAAGCACTCGCTCTCTCACTCAAACACCTCTTTCTCCACCTGGCCTCCTCTTTCCTCCTCCTCCTTCTCCTCCATCTCTTCCTTCTCCTCCTCCTCCGCCCCCTCAGTTTATAATTTCTCCACTCCCAGCCAAAGCCTGCTGTCTGGCTTCTTGAGACTGGCGGCCAATAACGCTGGAGTAGTCAGATACCATCGGCTGCCGGAGGGACTGGAGGCAGCTGAGAGGTTGTCTAGCAAACCCAAACACCTGTATTCTGTCATTCATTTGATTGTTATCCCTCACCCCTCCATCCCTCTTCCCTCTCCCTCCCTCTCCATCATTCACCTCGCTCTGATCTTCCTGCCTGTCTGTCAGAGGGGGATCTGCCAAAATTTCTGCAGCCTGGAGAGGTGTGTGCAAACTGTGTGTATGTCTAGGTACAGAACATGTGTGTACGAGTGTGTGATAGAGTGAATAGGGAGGCGATTTATAAGCTGAGAAAAAGGGTGCCTCTTCAAAAGTTTGGCAGGGTTTGAAAGAAATAGAGCCGCGGGTCTGGAGACAGTATGTCACTGAGGCCTCTGTCGCGTCTTTCTCTTACTTCCCTTCTTCTTCCTCCTTTCCTTTCTCTCCTTTGTTTTTCTCATAATGTCATAGGGGTGTAGAATTAAAGGGAGTCACAGTTTATGTGATTGAGAAGGAGAAAATGATGAAAATGTATTGCTGGTGGAAAAAGGTGGGGGTTCTTGGAATGATTACTGTTGTAATGTAGCCAAAAAGTCTGTCTTGCCTGTTACCTACACCTCCAAAGTTCACATTACTGTGGGTGTTAGATGAAACACTAGCGTCTGTAACTCAATGCCATGTCTCATTAAGGGTGTCATTCAGTGGTCATTCTGAAAATGTGAAATGCATTTCTGGGATTATCCGTATCCTAAGATAAATGAGCACTTGCTATTGCAATTATAACCTTAGTGATTTCAACAGTTAATCAAACATTTGTGATTTATGATTGCATTAAATGCACTTTTTAATCCAAAGCCAAAAAGACCCACAGCTCTCACAACCACAGCAGCTTGTATGCATTTTACATCATCATAACCGCTTCTTCCTTAAGTTCAGTATAAACCCAATGCTCTCTTGTAATGCCCTCTCCCTGTCCTGTCTCATAACCTGCTACTCAATTGGTCTGTCAAGGTGGTGACGTTAAAAGTGGGAATCTAGGGGGTCTCAATTAGCTCAGTTGGTAGAGCATCCGCCCCATGTACAAAGGCTCAGTCCTTGCCGTAGCGGCCCAGGGTTCGAATCCAACCTGCGGCCCTTTGCTACATGTCATTCCCCATCTCTCTCCCCACGTTCCTGTCACTCTTCAGCTGTCTCTATCCAATAAAACTTGAAAAAAAAATGGGAATCTAGTTATTAGTATTTCACTAAAGTTGGGGGACTCACAAGAGACAGAGTAGTCAAAATCAATGTGCAAAGGCTGACATATCCTGACTTTTAGTTGCTGGGATGGGTCAAGCTCCAGAAGCATTTGATTCCCACAATAGACAAGGCAAGGCAGCTTTATTTATATAGGGCATTTCAAACACAGAGGCAGTTCAACGTTCCTTACATAGGCAAAAAATGACATTTAAAGACTGGAATAAAAACTTAACTGGAGTGATGTGGTTAGCTCTCTTGATTGTCGGTAGCTCTGGCAGAAACATTCAGAATGAGCTGAAGGGTTCTGGTGGTCTTTTTCGGAAGGCCAGATGCATAAAATGCTGATTTAGTTATTACCTTCATGTGGCTTCACAGCAATCAAGCTGAGCAATAGCGTTCATTCGCAGCTCCATCCATCCATCCACTATCTGTAAACGCTTATCCTCATCAGGGTCACGGTGGGGCTGGAGCCTATCCCAACTGACTTTGGGTGAGAGACGGGGTACACCCTGGACAAGTTGCCAGCCTATTCTCAGCTCCTTGTTGCCAAATACAATGACTGTCTGTCTTTCACCAAGTGACAATGCTCAGTTAGAATCGTCCTATCAGTATATCAGAGTGTCATCTGCATAGCTGTGATCAGCAACATTATCGTCATGTATGTTTTGACCTAGAGGAAGGATGCACAGGTTCAATAGCAGTGGCCCAAGAATCGAACCCTGGGAGACTATCGCATTTCATGGTGATGTGGTCAGATTTATAGTCACAAGTGGAAAAAGTATCGCCTCTGCCTTTGAGATATGATCTGAACCAACTGAGGAGTGTGCCAGATAATCCCATCCACCTTTTCAGGTCTGTCAAGAAGTACTTTATGGTCCACAGTATCAAAGACTGCACTAAGATCAAGCAGCACCCAATTGATGTTTTACCTGAATCAGTATTCAGACGAATATCATTTAACACCTTTATCAGTGCAGTCTTAGTGCTGTGATGTTGCCTGAAGCTAATATTTCAATACTGAAGGATCCAGGTTGTCTTTTTTTAAGAAGAGGCTTAACAACTGCAGTTTTCAGTGATTTTGGAAAAATGCCTGATAGGAGAAGCCATTGACAATTTTCAGTGCATCCATTTCCAAGCAACTGAAAACATTTTTGAAAAAGGTGGTTGGCAGGGTGTCAAAACAGCAGGTGGATGGATTTAGATGCCTCACTATATCCACCAGAGTTTTAGTACTGATACCACTGAATGTTGATTGCTTCGGTGCAATGCAGCAGTAGTTTGGTTTGTTCCACAAAAAAAGATGCAAACTCACTATACTTACTGAGAGATAGGAAGTCAGGGGCTAATCACATTGGGGGATTAGTTTGCTTTTAAATGGTGGCGAACAAGTCACGAGAAGTGTTATGTCTGTTGATGATGTTAGAAAAAGGGATTGTCATGCCTTATTAATTTCCAAATTGTAATTGTGCCTCTCTTTAAAGATATTGTAGTAAGATGACTTTTTCTCATTTTGCACTCAGCTTTCCTGCATTTTCGCCTCTGATTTGTGACAGCTTGGCTGTTTTTATCTTTTCAGGTGCAATGGCATCAATTACTTTTAGAGTTTTTCAAAGATCTAATCAACACAGTCTAATATTAAGCTATTTGACAGAACGATCTGGTTTGGGTATCACGAAAAAACTGGTGTATCTAAGAAAACACAGAAATGGTCAGAAAGGCTGATGTTCCTCGCAACAGTGCTAGAAATATCAACACCTTTACCAAATCCAATGAGAGTCCTTGATTGTATGTTGGCCCTTTTACATTGCAACAGATCAGAGATTTCAAATTGACCACAGACATCATTTGCAGTTTTGTTAAATGTCCCAGTTATGACAAGATGGTCAAAAAATAAATCTGTTGAGATAACAAAGAATTTCAATGAAGTTGTCGACAAAATTTGTACAGGACCTTAGAAGTCTCAGACAGCAGGATTTGGTGTGCCTTTCAGCACAGTGCAAAGATATTCAAAGAAGGCAAAATCACCACATGATAACTGCTTGCATTGAAATGAGTTTTTTAAATATAGCCTCCCTGCATGATGAATGGCCACATCTTTTTAAGCTCCATGTCTCCAGTTTATAACACAGGCTTTCGTTGACAAATTTGTTTGTAGATAACCCCAATGAGAGAAATAGTAAAGTCTACATTGTTACATTTTGGACATGCAGTTTTATATCTTTGTTCCCATTTTCCAATTAATTTGATCATATTACTCAAGTTGACAAAAGACATGACCAATGGAATTGGTATGAAAATAGCTAGACAACTATAACTGCACCATGAAGTCATTTCTCAATCTATTCCATATTTTTTAGTAAATTCCTGAATGATTGAGCTGGAAAATGGAAAAATATGACAACTAAATCCAAGTTGTTGTTTTTTTTATTCTTTTTTTTTTTTTTTTTTATCAGAGGCTATTTCATTCTTCAGTTTAAGCGAGGTTCACTGATAGGCATATTCATTTTTAGCAGAGTTTTTCAACCTCAAGAGACCTGCAACATTTCAGTGTTATCCTTCAGATTCACTTTGAACATACAACATTCCAATTCAAGAAAATCATCATCAACATATCCACAACAGGCATTTTCTGCATTTTCCTTTATGCTTCATGGTCAAGACCACCTGCAGCCCCAGGCAACTTCTTCCTTATCCATCATCCAAACTATGACAAACCCTGGTTAGACACTACAAAGCATCACTCTGGCTTTGACGGCAAAGATCGAAACAAACAGCCTAAAACAAGAGGCGTTGTTGGCGTTTGACAGCGAGCATAATAGTGCTGCTTGGGGATTTGGGCTCAGTGTCAGGGTGGAAAAATCTTTGGGACATGTGCTGGGGGTGTTGGATGGTGTTCGACATCAGTCAGTGCTGTTTGGGGAGTGAGAGTGGGCGGCTGCAGTCATAGATATTAGACAGACACGAGTGTTATATCTCTGGAGGGATTGGGATCTGACGGGTGGAGCAGGGTTTTTACCAGTTTCCTTCAGCACATATGAATACGGCTGGTGATCTAAAGCTTGTTTAACTTTGGCAGTGAAGAATGGAAAGCTATAGTCTCGTGGAACCACCTTCTGCCAGCGTCCCTTCATCATCTTTTATGAGCCTCATCATCTTTGCACAAAAAGTGGAATCCTGGCATATGAGATAAATACATCACTTAGACAAAATTTAGGATGTGGTGTGACACATTTAGAGATTTAGGAGGACAGTCATAGAGATAGATGTCTTGTCAGAGGGGCTGTGGTTAATTGAACTCAATCAACCCTCTGATTTATTAAGAACGTGCCACCCTCTCACTGTGGAGTGATAAGTGTAGTTCATGCAACTAGTAACTGCTGTTCATATTCATTGCTACCTCTTATTTAGTCCAAAGATCATACATGATATTGCATGTTTTATCCTAACTGCCACTTTATACTTTATTTGGAGTGCAGTGTGTGGCAGATTGCTGACACCTGTTGTGTTGTGTTGTGTTGCATTCATATGTTGTGGGACACTTCAACTTCAACTCGCTGTGAAACAACAAGCATTCCGATAGAAAATGCAACTGAACTCACACTTCTTCTTTCCCAAATTATTTTGCCTCATATGTTTATGATACTTACGTGTACAGGCATTGTTCGTTAATAAAACATTGATCATAAAAGATTACTTAAATTAAATTCTAGCTGAATCTGAACAAAATGGCTACTGGGGCTTCATCCGAGGGTACAGTCAGACCCCTTAATACCTGTTGGTGTATTGTTTTCTATGCACTCCTGTTACATACAGTTCATTACAAATCCATACATGGTGTGTAGAGCGTGTCTCTTAATGTGTTTGTTGTTTTAGTGTCTTGTGAAACTTATGAATCAAATTCATGCACTAAACAACTGAACTACGGCCACCTAAAAAAGTAGGTCTGGTGAGGAGTGGATCTGGGTTTGTGGTATAAAAGCAAAACACACCAATCACAGGGTGTTGTGGTAGTATAAATATAATTTTAGCACGATATCAACATAACATATGTATTTATGCAGTACAATCATGCCATGTATACATGCCAAAACTGTGCAGGCAATATACTGTGACTTCATACTTACAATGCTTATATTATTTGTAAAAAGCCACTCTAGTTCATTCAGTTCAGACCAAGAAAGAAAAAGTGATACATTTTGTTTTCTTTTGGTCCAGTTTGTGCTCAAACCACAGGTGTGAAAGCACTCAGAGACTGTACAGTTTGCTTTGGTAATGAGCAGGCTATTAATATTATTAATACAGAAACAGAAGCCAAATCAAACCTAACATTTGGCTTTTTCACACCAATCCAAGTATGCTGCATTTGAAAATGGATGTACAGCATGTGGAGTGCTCAAGAGGAGGAAAGACAGGAATTTAAATAGCATTTAGAAAAACAAGGCTAGCAGGCTGCACATTTTATTTCCTGTCCTGCTTAGAACTTATTCTCAGGTGATGCATCGTCCTCTGTCTCGCTTTCCTTTCCCACGGAGCTGATTTCAGTTTCTATAAAACATCTCAGGGTAAATTTAGAATACCCCTGCAGTGTGTAAAGACGGCATGTGGCTAGCTTTGGGATGACGTTTGAGTATAGTAACTGAGCTATACTATAGACTATATAAATAATCATCCATGGGCTCTCAAATGTAAAAATGCAGATGGTGCACTTCTGGTGAGTTTCTCTTGTCTAATTTCCCCACTGACCGCTATGGTAAAATTAGACACTTTCAGATATAGTAGCAAGATGGTGATGAGTCATATTTCAGTTGAAAGCTCAGGAGCTGGAATCAAATGACAAATATGCCCCCGCTGAGCAGCACATACTTTGTAGCACAGGGTAAATTGAAAATTCACAGTTTTCTTGTAGTGATCTTGTCGGTTTCCATAGACAATCTAGTTAAATTTATATTTAAATGAACACTACAGCTGTCTTGTACATTTCAAAGCCAGAGAAGAGCCAAAACAAGTAGGCCAGAGAGGGAGAGGATGTGTTAAGTGTAACTGTGTACAGTGGGTGTGTGTCTTCCAGGTTCTGCAGCTATCCATAGCTCGTTGAGCAGATTTACGCGTCAGGCATGTTAACACGGAGGAAGCATGCTGCTCTCTTCCGGCAAGTATCCCCTCACAGGCAAACACACACACACACACCTACACACACACAAAACCCCAAAATTGGCCTCTGTGCTTCCCATCTCAGCAACTCGTGACTCAACTCATGACATGAGGTACTCACTCAGTCACTCTCTCTCTCCTACACATACACACTCACATGCAGAAAGACAGATGGAGAGGGAAATGATGGCTAAAACTCTGAAAATTAACCTTTTTTTAAAAAAATAAAGCAACGTTGACTTCAAAACCGGCACGCTGAATACAGCCACTGCAGAGAACATCGAAATCCTGGAGCGTAAATTAAGAATATGAATGGCATACAGGGCTGTCACTGTCACGGTAGCCTTCCTACAAACCCCCCTTCCTTCCCCCTCTCCACCCCCCACCTCCACACAGTGTGTTTTATTACAATCAGTACCCATGTCTGCTTGCACTGGGGAAAATGTGCAAGAAATAATGATCTGGATGGTCTTGGGGTCTGGATTGAAGTGTTCCTGTAAGAATTCTAGTGGTGTAAGCAATTTATTTCTTAACACATAGTTCATATTGTTTAAGACACCCCATATATCTGCCAAGTGTGATGCGAAATATGGCTTTAATACAGCATCGCGCACACCAGGGGACAGGGAAATATTTCTAACCCCACCCGCACCCACCCACCATCCAAAACTCACAGGAGAAACTGAGCTTTAACAGGAAAAACCACACTAAATGACCACACGTGTTGGTTTAGTCTCCAGAGAAACAGGAAAAAAAAAGATATTAATATGAATTGAATTACTATATAAAACGTAATATGTATCATATATCATAAAATATACAAAAACGTATTAGAACTAGTAAAAAGAGTAGATTTTTTAAAAGAAACAAATGTTCAAATGTGTGTATTTTTCATTAAACGTGACATTACAGACATTATATTCTGAAACTGGAAAAAAAAAAAAAGAGTTTTCTTGCGTGAGTTGTGTTTGTGAATCAATACCAACAAACAAATCAGACTCATCAGGACACTCCCTTGGCCACATTCCCACCACTTCCCAGCATGTGACATGAACGTGTGAGCCGGCAGCAGAAACAATACTCAGTGTCGCCATCAATCAAATGTTGCATGTGAAAAATCATTTACTGTTTCCTGCTGAGCAGGAGGTGGATGTCTAATCAGGTCAAACTAAAGATGATTGCAAAACTGAAGTCAGACACAAACTGAAAGGACATTAGAGATGTAGGCAAGCAATCACAGGCATACATTGTGTTTTTTTTTATGTTATTCCATGTTATATTCTGGATATTTTTCTCACATTCTTACATAGAATTTTTGTAGATTTTTCTAGATATTTCTTATGTTTCTGTATCCTGGTTCAGGTTGTGGATGTTCATGTATATAATATATACTTAAATTAAATGAATAAATAGTATATATATTATATGTATAATATAGAATATTGACGTCTTCTCTTTAACCCCTAAATGTCAGGATGCTTTATCAACAATCCTACATAGCCTGTATCTTCAGACACCTGTAGACAGACATCAGACATTAGCTGGGCCCACTTACTTTAACTTTTTAGTTTACTTTAACTTTTCATATATATTTCTCAATGACTGTAATCATAGACACTGTCTTGTGGTCATTGCAACAGTTAACAACCACTTCTGTTTCTAAACTGCGTGACTGTTCAAACTTATAATCATCATTTTCTGTCGCTGTTGCATAGAAAGCGCTGCTCTACAATAAAGTTCACAGTCCAGTGAACAAATGGAAAGAAACATCTTCATGTGTCTGCAGTCATTTAGCACCTGACCCCAAATGATCCCAAACAGGAAGCACATGACATGATACTGCCTAACAAAAATAGACATGCATATCTCAGGTCTCTAAAGACCTTATCAACTTATAAATGTTAGAACAAGAATGCATTTTGCCAAGATATTGGAATTCAGTTCATCCAGTGTGAATCAAATCGTATTTTCAGATGTTAAGTTTTCTTCTTTGCACATATTTTAATATTAGTCTTCATATTTCTTCAAAGTCTTTCTGCTGCTGTAAAAGTCTCAGGCAGTAAACAAAAAGTATTTTTGGTGCAAACTCTGAAACTGTTTCACAAAACTTGGAGACTGGAGATTAATTGCTTGAGGTCACAATACTATCCCTGTGCAAATCAACTGTTTAACTGTTATTTCTCACATTTAATTAATAATAGATGGTCACAGATCACAGGTCAGAGGGACCTGATCATGTGAAATAAGCAGCTACATGTAAAAAAAATAATAAAAATAAAATAAAATAATAATAAAAAAAATACAGTAAGAGTACAAATGTGCATCTGTGTTTTCTTGATCAAGACAATCTCATTGGACATTATTATAGTTTGTACATGCATACTTTATTATTATATAATATATATTATTATTATTATTAAATTATTTTTTCTTTCTTAAAACCTTTTGTTTTTCATTATTATAAATACTTTTTTGTAATTTGGACACAATTGCTAACTGATCCACTCGCTCATTAGTTATCTCAGCACACTAACATGCAATAAAAATATATGCGCTCCATTTAGCAGTGCCAGTTGTTACGCATATAGAACGTATATAGAAAGTAAAAATGATGTCACCTAAGGTTTCTGAAGAGCCCTTGTGAAGCATAGTGTGTGTGTGTGTGTGTGTGTGTGTGTGTGTGTGTGTGTGTGTGTGTGTGTGTGTGTGTGTGTGTCTCTGGCTGTCTTGGCAGTTCTAATCCAAAAATGGGTAAAGACGTGGAGTGTGGGTGGACCTGAGGTGGGCTGAATGAATCTTGAGTGCTCAAATAAGCCACCTGTGACGGCACCCACCTGTCAATCAAAGCAGCCACACTCTTAATTGTGCATAACTTTAAGACTTAATATAAATTTAAACTTGTTTAAATGGAGTGCAGGTGGCCAGTGACTGGGCAGACGTGATGAACACTTCTTGATGAGGATGAGTTGCAAAATTATTCACACAGTTTGTGTGCAACTATCATTGCAGCTTTTAAATGTTGGCACAGAAT
The DNA here is from genome assembly GCA_033000465.1 of Sciaenops ocellatus. Lineage (NCBI taxonomy): Eukaryota > Metazoa > Chordata > Actinopteri > Sciaenidae > Sciaenops > Sciaenops ocellatus. The sequence goes on along the minus strand of CP136888.1, from coordinate 4,631,917 downwards.
TTTGGGTGTGACCTGCTGCCATCACGATGGGCAGGGTCTGTGGCTGCAGTCATATGTCAGTAATGTCATCTCAGTTTAGTCAAGTGGAGCTCCAACTGACATTCAAACACAGGTCCCTCAGTCCCCGAGCAGTGAGCTTAAGCAGTACTCTATCCAGGCTAACAAACACACTACTTATCAGACCATTGAAACTCCTTTTGAAACTCCTCCATGCACATCTACACAGTGTGAGTGTGTGTGTGTGTGTAAGAGAGGGAGAGGGACTCATACTCTCAGTCCATGGACTGGGTCAATAGTGAACCTGTGAACCCTGCTGTGGCTTCCAAGATGAGCCTCTCTCCAGAGAGCAGCAATAGGGAGCCACCAGATTGATTTGTGCAAGTGTGTGTGAGTGTGTGTGTGTGTGTGTGTGTGTGTGTGCTGTCTTGAGGGAGCAGAGGGATTGAGGTGATGGTGGCTAGTGCAAATTGCCAATCACAAACAAGGCAATTATTCTTTGCAAAAGTCCATTTTAAAGAATTGAGATTTAGATATTCAGCTCCCTCCCAGAGCTGATTATTGGGGATGAGATGTAAAATATTAATGACTGTATTGTTAATGGACTCACATCAAAGAGAAAACCAGTTAGCTGCACACCCTCTATAATCTGCTACCTGCACCTCCACCCACTCACTCTGCCCCTCTTTTGTGTTTTGGGGAAACGTTCAACCGTCAAAGCTTTTTTTGTTTTATCCCTTTTGTAAGAGTTGCAGGTTCCGCTGCAGATGTGTGTGTGTGCATCGCAGGAAGAGTGGGAGGTGAGGGGTGAGAAAGTAAAAAAAAAAAAAAAAAAAAAAAAAAAAAAAAGGGGGTGAGGATATGGGGTGGTTGCTGGTGGGGGTGGTTAAAGGCTGGGGGGAGGGCAGAGTAAACAGGCAGTAATTAAGAGCAGAATATTCGCTATCATTGCAGTTTTCATCCCGCAAAGGACTGCTTCAGAGGCTTTTTTTCCTGCTTTCTCTACACCCAAGGCGAATTTTCCCACACGTCAGCCACTCTCCTCTGCCACTGTAAAACAGCGGAGAGTCACTGTATGTGTGTGTGTGTGTGTTTGCCTGGTTTTATGTGTGTGTGTGTGTGTGTGTGTGTTGCTGAGGCCCTGGGCATCTTTAACGCCAATTAAGAAAAGGGGCAGCGAAACTAACTCTGGCTGAACTCTGAAGCGCTGACAGGGAAGAACCGAAGAAGAAGTGAGAAAAAGGATATGTTATTATTATGATTATGATTATTAGATATAAATATTACTAGAGACATCATTTCATTGTGGTGTTGTAAAGTGTCCGTCTGTCCAGTGCCGTTTTATTTGTTAGAATATTTTATTGATTTGTTTAGTTTGCTAGTTTGGCAAAGTGAGGTTTGATTTTAAAGAAATAATGTTTCCATAACTGTTTTCCCTGATGTTGTATGGTAATTCTGCCTAAACAAGGAAGGACTTATTCGTTTAAAAAGAATGTTGTTGACCTGTTGTTTATTTGAGTCCCGTTTTAGCACTGTGACATGACTCCTATCCTGCAGAAACTGTTTTTTTTTACATGCCATTTTTTGCCCTAAAACTGAAATTTGGCATAAAAATGTGAATGAAACTCTTGCAGGACAAAAAACATGAGTAGTCAGATGATCATATAGGTTAAACAAACAAACAAACAAACAAATAAGATGTATTACCGACAGTTCAGGTGCACTTGAAGTGTTTAGGGTCAGTTGTTCACAACCTTAGTGCCGCTGGCTCTGATGCTGCTGCCCCAACAGATGGCTGCAAAGAAGACTGCACTTGCAACAGCGTGTGAAACATCTGCAACATCCTGCTGCACATATTGAAGGACCTCAAGAAGTACAGTCTGCTCTGTCCCCTCCTGTAGACAGCCTCAGTGTTGCACCTCAAGTCCAGTCGCTTGTCCAGTTATTTTAGGCTTTTCAGGACTCAAACAAAACAATAAATCCATAAATAAATTAAAATTATAAAAATAAATTAATTCCTCAATTGACAGATGCAACCCATGACGCGGGGGTTGCAAGGAGGGACTATTTTGTTTTAAGAGGTGACAAGCCAGAGAGTTTAGAAACCACTGCTTTATATAATCTGGTTTACTTTGTTTACAACCAGTCTCATCGTCTGTTGGCTGGCTCTGAAACGGTTGTGAGCAGAAGTCTTAAAGTGGCATCCTCTGCACGTAGAATAAACATCCAGACAGACACTACCTCATATTTATGTATTCTTCATTCTTTATTTAGGCTGCAAAAGTTGTATCTGCTGAGAGACTGAAATGCAGTAGGCAGAAACAGAGAAGAAATAGAGTTAACGTTGAGTCTGGAGTGTGTTCTGTTCTGTATTGCTGTGATTTACAGCCTCTGCAGAGGTCAAACAGTGTTTGTCAGCGGCTGTTTGACATCCTGGAGTTAGCTGACTGCGGTGTCAGTTTTTAAATTGTTATATTATCTATAAGCAGCTGTATTTATGTATGATGATGATCGTAATTTTCTGTTTTGTTTATCATGATAAAATATTGTTGACATCACACAACAACTCAGTGTTTGCTGGGTAAGGTTAGGGAAGCATCAACAACTAAAACACACTGGTGATGTTGAAGTAAATAAAAAAGCAAACAGGTACACAAGCTCTGCTGCACACCCATCCACCACCTCACCTCAGCACACAGACACATTAGTTGTACATACACTGGACTTTGGCATTGGATTGAAACCGTGAGGTGGAGAATCATCTTTGCTGCCACTAATTTTGATCCAAATATTTCACTGCCAGCTCAAGTGTTAGTGAAGCTGTGATCATCTTATTATCACACAGTCACAGTCGCTATCCTTTTTTTTTTTCCTGTCAGTGTCTTTTTCTAGTCACGAAGGACATGACTGAGATGTCTTTCTGAAAATTGTGACTGATGATTGATCTGCTCTTGGCTTGAACAATAATCACGCAGATGCTGCCATAATTCAAACAAGCGTTTATCTCTCATACGCGACCGTGTATTGTTTGTTTGTTTGTTCATTTATCAAATCAAACTTGCAGAAAGATTACTTCTTACAACAGGGTTAATTGAAGTCGGATGAATTATTAATCGTCTCTCTTTGTGTTGTAACATGATTTTAGCGTAGCAGCAAGAGGTGTGGGATTATCAGATTTTGCATATTCATGAAAACAGACAACAAAACATCCATTTTATGAATCTGGATGCAAAGTGATACAAATGTGCTATTGATTTCTGAACCCTGGGTGCAAGGTTAAAGGTCTATAAGTCAATTGCTCCTACATGCATGCATGCACACACACACACACACACACACACACACACACACACACACACACACTATCTGATGTATCTTTGTTGCAGTAGAGAGGGCTGGTACTGTAACAACAGTGGTGGGCGTAGAACAGCGTTGCCCCAGCTTTAAGAACAGAGGCCAGGGCTGTAATTAGCTTACTGCAGGTTCCCAGGCCCCACTCATTTGTGTCAGCCACCCAGTAATTCTGGCTGTAATATATCTGCTCTGCCTCATGAGTGATGGCAACGTGAAAGAAAGAGGGGGACACAGGACTGAGAGAGAGAAAGAGAGAGAGAGAGAGAGAGAGAGAGAGAGAGAGAGAGAGAGAGAGAGAGAGAGAGAGAGAGGAGAATGGCAGGCTGATTTGTGATGCTCTGGCCTGCTGCTTGCATTTCTAATACAATCCTGCTACAGTTATTTGTCCATCTGATATAAACATCAGAGTAGAGAGGGGAGGAGGAGGAGGAGGAGGAGGAGGACTCTGCAAGAAGGGGAGCAAGGAGACAAGAGGCAAGGAAAGGAGAGATGGGAAGTAGAGTTGATTAAATCTGCTGGATCTCTTCCAAAAAAAAAAAAATGTGACTCATTTTGTTCATTTTTGCATTATTAAAAAACTGGCACATTGTGCTTGTTTATACTTGCGGGATTTTTTGAGCTTTTGGGTCCACGAAGAAGGAGAACAAGCTTTAAACACAACTTTTGCATGATATCACCAGAGGGACACCTTTGAAATCATTTTGTGACCACACTGACTTATAAGCAGGTGGACGGTGTGTCTGTTCACCTGTTCTTGCACTGCATGTAACACAGTATGATCTCCCACAAGAAGTACACAACATTTTATGGCACTAAGTCACACACCATCAACTATTTCACTTATTTTATTAATATTTTTCTTATTTTATGGAGAAAATGTTTTCTGGTTTTCCTCTTCATGTCCTCTGGATGCTCTGCAGCAACTGATTTACAGTTTGTTAGCTGGGCTGCAAAGACTGTGAGCTCAGAGCACCGGGGGAGTGTTAGTGCTTGTACCATGTTTTGGACCAGCAGGAAGAGGAGGTTTTCAGGCCTGGTAATGCTCATAACGGGGCTCAGCAGCCTCTATGGACATAATCACAGAGGTGAAAAGACTGAAGAGGATGTTGGCAGAGAAAGCTAAGAAGAGAAAATGAGAGCGTGACCAAGGAAAAATCTGCCAACCAAGAGTAAATCTGGGACTGACTTTTAGTTGTTGGTGAGAGCTTTGTGAAATAAAAGGCTGAAAGACAGAAGCCGAGCTGGGCTGACTGCTGTAAGACTAGTAAGTAATATTAGCTGGCTGCTACGTCTTTCAACGTGATAAGCATTAGTTAATAAGTAATAAAGGCCTTCAAAGATGCTTATAAACATTAATATGTTATCATGACTTTATACTAGAGTATAAAGTATTTATGAATACCAATCTAGATAACATGACATGCTCTTTCTAAATGTGGAGCTGCAAAAAGCATAGCTAACTATAAATAAGTGCATAACAAAGTATTTATGGGGCATTGTTCCTCACATAGATCTGGTAGCTGCATGGAGGCCCTGGGAGCTCACCTGTGTGTGTACTATGTACTAAAAGTCCTTACTGCAGAGCCCTGGATTCAAATCCAACCTGCTGCATGTCATCCCCTCTTGTGTGAAAGTGTACAATTAAAGATATATTAGTCTCATTCTCGCAGTATTATTAGTAGCATTGTTCCCTTATAGCTGTTATAAACAGTTTCTATAAATGATATTATTAACACATATAGTTTTCTTAACATATGAATTGCTTATTGTTAATAAGCATCTTATTACCTGTTAACTTACATTATTAAAATAACCTTAAGTGTTAAGTGTCACCTTTTAGGGAATAAAAAAATGAAACCCTCCTGGATCTTCCTGCTGACACTGAATAATGTACCCTTACCACAACATCTCAAAATAAACAAATCTTTATGGAAAACATAAAGAGGTGAAAATACAGCCACTTTCTGAATTCTGAATAAACAGTTTTATAGTCAGTAGTGAACAGGCTCCAGCTCTGTGGCTCCTGAAGGGCTTGGACACCCTGAATTACAACGAATAGCCTAAAAATAAATATGGATTAGTCTTTTATGCACTGCGACATGAATAGTAGTTACAACTGGCATCCTGCAATTTTTGTTGCCCCACTCCAGATCAGCAAATATTGGTAAGTGACCCATAGCATCCTGTCAGCACAGAGATGACCAAGACAGACAGAAAAATGGCACAATACCCAAGGAGTCTATTGCAAAGCCTAAAATAGCACTGATGTTTGAAACAACAAATGTGTCCCCTGCCAGTCATGGGAATCCTGCCAATTGTGACCAACAATTGTGGGGGGGTCTCAGGATCAGCATCTTGGACATTGATCATGATGCACATTGTGCAAAATGTTACAAAAGCTCCACCTGTAAAGTAGGAGGCTGCTGGGTTTAACCATGTGCTGAATTACTGATAGGCTGTACTGGCTTATTCAAAATTGGACTTTATTTGACATCAGCAAAGTTTTCAGTTTGTCATAACTTGGTGATCCAGAAGCCTAGAGGCAGACAGTCAGATTGCAGATATGTGGGCCTGTATCATTCTGATAATCTCCAGCTATTTTAAATTTGCTCTTTATTTGATTTCCACAAGTCGGTTGAATTTCATTGTGTCTTTGAAAAGGTGTGTGTGGCTTGAAGGTGACAGGCATGTGATATGTGCAGGTCTGACTAACAACAAGGCCAACAGCTTAATTTCATGATCTATGAAAGTTATACAGTCAGGTCTGCTCTCTGCTGTTGATGGAGAAGATGTTTGATTGAGCAGACATATTAATTCTTAGCTGCAAATCTTTGGATAAATTGAATTTGAAAAAGGATTTGAGTTAGTACGGACCAGGGGCATTCACCAATTTTTGCAAAATCCTGGTAATCTGTACCCCCTGCACATTCCACATTCATTGCTTTAATCCAGGCTGGTGGACAGGCACCAGCTGTAGCTTCCGAGGGGCAAGAGAACCATCTTACCAAATGGTAAAACATTAAATGCACTAGATCTGATGGTGTTCCCTGCGATTAGACGTCTGACTATCCATCATAATTAAACCAATTACGCTACATGAATGTGAGTTGCATTAGCCAGGAGAGGTAACTCAAAGATAACTTTTTCCTGCTGAGCCAAAAAGAGCACTGGGTAGAGAGGGAGGCAAAGTGATACATGGAAATTAAGCGTATGTATGTGTCTTGGTGACTGTGAAAAAAACAAATGATAAAGGGTGTGCTCAGATTTGTGGATTCAAGATGTGCACAACTGATGCAAGGAACGTTCCAAACTGTGAACCGCCAAAGTCCACATGTTTAATTTCACTGATCGGAAGAACAATTGGCAATGTGTATCTTAATATATTCTGACTTTGTGTGACACATTTTACTTTACCTTGATTTTACTTTGGCTCTCTCATATAAAGCCTTTACACAGAGACAGGATTTATCCTTTGCTTGTAAAACGTACCTTCATGACGGACATGAAAGCTGTCCTTTTAATGAAACTGTGATCTTTATTAATAAATCTTGCAAGATATATAATCCAGCAGCCACAGAGCAACTTCTGAGATCCATGTCTCTTGCCACCTGAAGAAGGCAACTGCCATATTCGTAGGCATAGTTTGCATGTTCTCTGTGAATGCGTGGGTTTTATCCGGCAAAGACATGCAGGTTAATTTGTGAGTCTAAAATTAACCCTAAGTGTGAACGTTTGTCTCTATGTGTCAGGCCTGTGATGAACTGTCAACCCGTCCAGTTCATACCCCACCTCTCGTTGTCAGCCAGGATCGACTACAGAACCCCCCTCCCCCCTTGCAACCCTGCAAAGAATAAGCAATTGTACATGTTGGATGGACCTTCCTTTTACCTCTGTTTTGGTCCACACCATTTTGGTGGGAGTCAGATGCTCAGATGCTATTTTCTAACTTTGCCTGTCTGCTGTTTGGTGCTGGGTGGGTTGTACAGTTTTTTATTTTTTAACTAAAAAGTAGTTAAACTAAAGTAAAGTAAGAATTTCCAGTGAGAGAAAAAAAGTTTGGATAGCACTTCTGTAACTCTTTTGACCTGTAGTGAGTCCAGGTACCCTCAGTACTTTATTCCATGCTCATAAAGAATTGGTTAGTTCTGGTTAGGAGTTTCGAAAAATTACAACAGTAGTAGCATTTGAGGGAGACTAAATGATCTTGCAGAGTTTTGTCGAAGTTGAGCCAGTCTTTTGTATCCCATGGACTGACTGAATGATGAGGAGCAGGTGATGAGATGATCATGCAGGTGAAAGGCGAAACTAGAGGCTTTCAGAAAAAAACAACAAAAAAAAAAAACGTCTTCAGCACAATCACAAAGGGTTTTTTTTTGGTCTGACTTCAACTGAATAATGTGGTTCTGAATTTAATGATCCTTATGATCAAATCCTGGTCACATTGTTGAGCATTCTTCCAGTTGCTGCAAAAATTCTGATGAAAACTGGCTTCATCTCGGTAATTTTGTGGGCAGTGTTTAAATTTGCTTTCTTTTATTGCATTTAGGAAGAAGAGAGACGAGGAAGAAGAACCTCCTCGACCCCTTCGATTCACATTACATCCTTTTCCCTCACGAATTTGCCCTACAGTCTTTGAAAAGCAGCGGCCTTGTAAGACAGAGAAGACTGTTGCAGTATCTTGGCATTCCATGCCAGGTTGTCTCTTTGTAATTGTTTGCAACGTCATGCATGATTTTTGAAAAGGTTAGTGGGCTCCCACACTGTGTATGTGTGTGTGTGTGTGTGCCTGTGTGTGTGTGTGTTTTGATAGCTTGGCTGCAGGGTACAGTCTTAGTGTGTCTTGCTCTTGTCGGTGTAAGAACAGATGCTGGAGGCGAGCCCCTGGGCTACCCTCAGGGCTTCATATACTCTGGAGATACACACACCTGACATGCAGCCATGAATGCACACAGACACACACACACATACACGCACACACACACACACACAGGCAAGCAAACACAAATCTTGTTAACGCTTGTATTTACATAGGACCTTCTGATCAATGTCATGTGGAGTATTGCCAATTCTTTGAGACAGACTCACACACCTGTGTGCCTATTGTGCAGACACACACACACACTAACACATACACACGCCAGTTTGTGCACTCTTTCTTCGCTCTTTTCCCTCTTAAGAAAGCTGCACTTAACCTGCTAGAGGATGAATGCAGCTGAGGTGTAGAAAGGTAGCTGTTAGCTCTGCCTAAACACTTATTACCTGGCATTGTAGGTTCAATCTAATTAGATGATTGAGTTGCCTACATGGATTTCTCCTCCGTCTGTCAGTGCACTAAGAGCAAGCCACTCATTATCACAGCGAGACAGGCTTTAGCTGGAGGTTGTGTTTTACTTTCAACACCCCAAGGTGTCATTATGGCTGTCAGAGACAGTCAAGTGGGTGACACACATGCATAAGGTCTATGCACACACATTCGGAAAAGAACCAGGCCTATACGCAGGTATGCAAATTCAACCCAGATCAGATCTATTTCTGTAGCATGTGGTGAACTTTTCAAGGCATGAAACAGTCATTTATTGATAGACAACATCCATTTCTGTGTCTACGACCACTGCAAAGAGTGCCTGTCATGACTTTATATTTAAAATGTAGGTTGAAATGATTTTGATAGAGAAAACAAAGAGCAGCAAAGAACATCACAGAAGAAACAAAAATAATATCAGCGCTGTAGTTATCTTTTCCAACATAATTGTTAAAGGCAGAGAAAAAAGCAATTGTCTGGCCACACACATCTGCTTTAAGTAAAACAGCTGGCTGCTGTTCAATGTATGATCTACACTGTATGACTGTTGGATTGTTTAGAAGCCCACCGACGCACTGGGGATCAGTTACTATTAAATCCTGTGTCATATCGGAGGATTTAAATACTTAATGATGGTAGATATGCATTCAGTTTGTTCATACATGGTTCAAACATGGAGGGTATGTTGCCTCTGCGATCTGCACGTATCACTGCATCTCTGCACCAGAATGCTGTCACCTTGAGTTGCTGTGGGCCAGCAGTCAGCTCTGAGCCTGTTTGATCACAGGCACAGTTTGGGTTTGTGGGTCTTCCATAAATGAATCTGATTGGTTTCAATATTGTTTAAAGGGTTAATTGCGGGACACTGGTGGGCTTTCAACACTGGGACCATGCAGGGCAGCTGTAATGTGATTTGCAATAAAGCAAGCAGATGAAGTCACATGAAGGCACAGTGAAAATCTCAACAAGGGGTTTTTGCCAGTTCTTTTGCTTTTACCATGGGAGGTGACCCTTGAAAATCCAGTTTACGTTCACATCATGGTTTTCTGAGGTCAAAATCAGAATTTTCATTTTTAAAGCTGTCATAACTCAGCAAAAGAAGTAAGGCACTTAAACACAGCCCTGTCTGTGTTCTGTTAAAAACATTTGCACTTCAATATGTGATGTGTTTGAAATCATTCCATCATATCCATAATGTCCACGGATTGTTTTATCTTTGTCCTCGAAAAACATGACACACTATCACACAGCTGACGCTCTGTGATTGAAGTAAATCACGTGAACTATCAGCACCGGTGCTTGTGGATTAACAAGTGTAGGCCTTAATGATATTTTTGTCATCACATTCTCTCGCTTTCACCACCATTTATCACCCCTCCACACACACGCCAGTGCCCCTTGGCATAAACTCACCCCTAAGTCGAAACATACGCACTTTGTCTTGTGAATCGGATCCCTTTCAAGTGGTGGATCAGATGTGATGGTGTCTGCTGCAGCTTTCTGGCTGTCACTGAGGGCTGGAAATAAGAAGTGAAGCGGCAGTGACCATCGCACCACAGCAAAGGATCGTCCATGTGACATCTTTATCGTGTGTTGAGAGTGGCTGATGGCAAGAAATGTTTTTTATTTCCTTATTAACAATGCAACTTTGTCAGGGGGGCTTCCTCTGTCTCTTTCTCGACCTCATGACGTGTTCTCTTCCTCCATCATCATTCCTCACTATACACAACACCACATAAGCGGAGCATTCTTTGCTCAGACTGGTTGTTATTAGCCCTGTGACGATCACCCATTCCACTGTAGCGCTGCACATAAAAACACATTGTATTTTGAGGAAAACCTCTTTTTTTACACTGTGTAAAGAATAAGAAAAGAGAAGGAATGAGCAGAGGAGAACAAATGAAAGGAGAAAGGAGGAGATAGGGGGTGGAGAGATGAGGCGATGGGAGGAATGACGGCAGTGTGCGGCGGAGGCATATGTCACATCCTATCAGGCGACAGGACGAGTGAAAGATACAGTATTGCCTCTGCCGTGTTAGGAAACACACCAGCACACACACACACACACACACACACACATACAGGAGCAGGCCCAGCCAAGCTTATCTGGCTCTCCACGGCTGCGCGGCCTCCATGCAGAGCAGCCGTAGCTGTCGGCAGAGGCCCGGATCATTTTGGACAGTATCATTAAATGCCATGTCATTACCCGTTATGGAGTAGTGCTCTCACTCCCTGCTTCTCCCCCGGGATGGTGAAGCCCATCTGATAGGTATGGAGAAGTGTGTGTTTGCATGCGTGTCAGCGCGCGCCCGCATTGCCCTATGTGTTTGTGTCTGACGAAAAGGGTTTGATGAAGGCAGGCAGAGACAGAGGTGGAGGGTACGGCGTTGGCTGTGGAAATGGGATGGACGGGGCTGAGAGATGGAATTGGCATTAAATTTCCGACGTGGCGCGAGGATTGACTTTGACTGGAGCGCAAGGGGGCTATTAGCTTATCTTTAAGGCTGTGTTTGTCACAGCGCTGAGGGCAGCTCCGCTAGACAGGCCAGGAGAGAAGGGAGGGAGAGCCGAGCCGAGCCGAGCGTGGGCTGAACGATATGGATAGGTGAAGGCTCCCGGTGGGACTCGCTGCCTGAGCCGACCGAGCTACACTGGGGAAGGAGAGGAGGAGAGCGGCTAAATTGAAGGTTTATTTATCCAATTCGCTGTCAAGGTCGGCTTGTCGGTGAGCTGTCCTGTGTGTGTTCACAAAATGCCAAAATCTCGATGCATTGTTTAAAAAAAGAGAGAGGGAGAGAGAGCACACGTTGAGGAAGGGGGGGAATCAATGACCTTTGGTTGCGTCAAGCTTCAAGCTGCCAGCACCTCTTAAGGCTGTCCTTACCGGCCATTATGGTTGCCTTTTAAAAACAAGGCAGGGAAGAGAGGAGCTGTCGAGAGAGAGTAGTCCAACATTGACACAAACATACACACACAAATACAGAAAGACAGTCCAAGATTCACACACACACATTACCTGCATCAACTACCTGAGAGGCAGTTCCTACACTCAACAAAAAGTGATTTATTTGCTGTGTTAACTCACAGCAATCGCCTGAAACAACTTGTGTGTTGTTTGCTGCACTCAGTAGACTGTTACTGTGCACTGTACATGATATAGTCTCAATCAAAAGGCCACCTACTTAGCTTTTATCCCATTTTACATGATTGGATGGTGTAGCAGCTCCAGAAGTGAACCCAAGTGCTGCTCATCAGTGATAATCAGTTTATCCTTTTACATCTCAATGAATAAGACTGGGAAGCACAGAGCGTCGGGGCTGATGGGCCATCCTGGTTCAGCATGACTAACCCTGGAAATGCAGGTTGAATAGGAAAAAGGGCTTTTGATGTAGAGCATTAATCAGTTTGGAGTTGCTACTGCTGCCGCCGCCGCTGCAGCTGCTGCAGTGTAACAGCGCTATCCTTTAGAGGGACCCCCTCGTCAGAGTTTTGGAAGGCCTCTGTCAACGTGAAAAGAACATGACCTTTAAGATCGTATCAGCATGTTTGCTGGTGCATACACAGCCAAGGAAAGGGTTCAGTGGCCCATCAGAAAAAAAGGAGAGCAAAAAAAAAAAAAAAAAAACAAGAGAAAAGACAGGAAAAGAAAAGAAAATTGTAATTCACTCAGAGGGCTTTTTGAAAGAGCAGTTTGCTGACAGTCAAGACTGAGCAGCTTTAATGCCACGAAGGGAAGTAGAAAATGAAGATGAAAACGACCTCTGCGCACAGAATGATTTGTTTCCTTGATTTTGTTTTGTTTTTTCATCACAGATTTTGATTCATGCAAATAAAACATCTCAAGAACAATGGAAAAATAGTTCATGGTTACCTGAAATGTAAATTAAGACTAAATCTGCCTAAAACAAACTAATGTATCGGTTGAACTTATGTAAATATTGACTTTGATGAAGCTGTTTGAAGCATATTTGATGTTAAAATTTGAATGCAGCTACATTTTACAGGTCAGATTCATGCCATGGTGGGACATTCTCTAGAGCTCCATCTTTTCTGTTTTCTGTGTGTTTGTGTGTGTGTGTGTGTGTGTGTGTGTGTGTGTGTGTGTGTGTGTGTGTGTGTGTTATTGAGTCTTATGAAGAGCTGATAGTGATGTGATGGTGGTCATCAGTCACCTCCTACACCCTGTCCTCAAGTCTGTGGACTGGCTACTTGCCGTCTGCTCTGTCACACACAAACACACACAGAGACACACTGACACAGTTACCAAATCTGCCCACAGACACTGATGTCTGCAACCGCTGCATTTAAATCACATGTTTCATTGTCTGTTATTTGGAGCCATGTTTCTGTCCTCCTGATGATGGTAAGAGTTACTCATCTTTTTAGCTCTGTTTTGGTGTTAACCTACAACTGAGGGAAGTATTTGATTCTTCAGTGGCTTTTTTGGACACTCGGAGAAGGTGGAACAAGCTGAGCAGTATTAATTTGCTGTCTATATGAATGTAAAAGTCAAAATATTCATTGCATTTTTTGATCTTCTGTAACTTCTAAGTGAGCACCACTTAGTTGGTAACTTTGTCTGTCTGACATTCAGTGTGAAAGGTAGAGTTCAGTGGCTTGATCAGAGCTTTTTCACTGCAAATGAAACAGGACCAATGAAAGTGGAATATGTGGGCTGGAAAACAAAATAATGAGCTAAAATAGGCTTAAAATTAAGATATTGAGGCAATAGAAGCCGAGGGAAGTTGTGTGACAATTTTCTGTTACTGTTCTTCTGTTCCCACATTTCATCATTAGGCCATTTTATCCAATACTAATATAACAAATATTAATTACCTAGTGCAGCTTTAACGCAGCCAGCTTGATTCCACAGGCTGGAGTTTATCGCTGCCATTCTAGACAATGCTTCTGTTTAACTCAGAAGTGCTGCAGTGTGTTTCAGACATGGATGTCTGCTTTGTGGTCTGTTTTTGACTACAGAGCAGGTTAAGCAAGGCAGGAAGTGCATAGAGAAGCCAGTCAATTTTCAAAATAAAACACCCTACGCAAATTTCTGATCATAACAGACACAAAAGAAATCATTTAACTTACTAATGGAGCTGTACAGAGAGATGTCTGGTGGAATCAAGGTGTAAAAACAGTGGTGGAAATTTCTAATTTATCATATCTGAACATACCACAAATCAGTGTCGTGCTCTCATGCTACACTATTCTGCAGACAAACACCATTCATTCTGTATCAAAGTGCATATTGACAAGCAGCATTAATCACAGAGGAGGTTTACTGTCAGAACCAAAATTCTGGTTGAATCTGAATCAGTTTGTGACTCAGAACTATCTAAAGTTTACAGTTTTAAGTACCGTCAGTCATTTTTTTGAGCACATTTCAATATTACACAGCATCAAGTCACCCTCAGCTCAGAATCAAACCTCTGCATGTCCTCTTAGAAGTTCTTAAAAACCTGTATTACATAGAGACGTAGGATCAATTGATAACTATCACTCATGTGATTGGTTGCTCTGATGGAAGATAATTCCCGTAATATTGGAAATTATATATTGATATTGAGTGAGCAGTTGCCTACACAGAATGTTTCCTTTCCTACACACCATGAACATGAGACACACAACTTAGAGGATGAACAGAGACCCTCTCCGGACCCCACCCAAGTGTGGTTCCCATTTAAAAGTGGCTATTTTAACCACTGTGAACCTCTGTGTATGAATTACACTCAAAATATGAAAAAGACTGCTTAATTCTCTGATCTTGACTCGATGGAGCTTTTTTTAATCTGTGGATTGTGACAAAGTTTTTCTTAAGAAGATCTGATTCTTTTATATATACACTTTTTATACTGATGACACAACTGTGTATTGCTTTGTTGTAAATCATGGTGCATTTCATGTACATGGAATGAGCTTAATTCCAAATCCCTGTTTCCATAATGTACAGAGTGTACCAGCTATACAGAGCCTGGAAAAGACACATCTAGTCAAATGGTGTGCAGTGTGTATCCCCTTGGCATTATAGATTAAGCTGCATTAACACATTGTTCCTATGGTCTCAGTGGTACATGGTCTGATTACTTAAAGTGCAATGCTAGTTTCTTTTCAGTTTTTCACAAAGAAAAGTCTCTGGTCGTAATGGGACTTTTTTTCCCCCTTGAACTGCTTGCATTTCCCTCAAGCATTCTGTGATTACAATTTCTGTTTTTCCCCTCAGCATTCTCTCTTTCTCTCTGTCAGAGTTAAGGAGAGATCACACAAGTCACAGTGAAAATTTTCCAGGGATAAATATCCCAGGGCAGCAACAACCACCGCCTTTTCCCAAACTCCCCCTATCTGCAATTTGCACTAGCCAACGCAGAATGTTGAAAAGAGAAGGGAGAATAAAATAAATTAATGCCGCCTGCTTCCACGAGCCACACGTCCCCAAAGTGATTCTGTGATCAAGATCCGTGTCACGTTCTTGCTGTTTGCAACACTGGAATCTAACGCGGCACACAGGTCCCAGGCCTCGTTGTGATAAAAACGTGTAAACTGAGGGTAAAAAGAGTTCCGTGTGGACAACACGAATAAACAGAGGAATGCAAAAAAAGGAGCTGAGTGGAACCGAGTTTTCCTCTTCTCTGTTAATGCACACCTTCAGCACAAAGGACTTGATGAGGAAGAAAATGGCATCTCTTCAACTGAATGAGTTTGGTAGCACAGTAATAGGTTAATGTCACATTGGTCTTTAAGCGATAATTCCAATTACTACAACTTAGGTCTTATTATCGTAGTTTTGGCCATCCTTGCTGACAGCAATAATAACATTAAACTCAACAAGTTAATTGCTGTGATCTGGGAATGTTGCAACATTGCAAAAAAACAGTCCAAGGAATACAATCGTCCAGATAATCCAAGAGGTTTTAAACACGTCAACATGTTGTAGCAATGTCACTGTGTTCCCTGATCTCACCAATTAACTCTGTGAGTACAGTGTTATCATAACCAAAATAATTGATGGCCACAGCTTTGGGAATAAAACAAAAGTTTTCTTAAACCAAAGTCATCCTTTAATTTAAAATCACATTCCATCCTATAAGTGTCACCTTCTTCTGATCTGAATGACATAAGTTGGTTTGATTGTCGAATTGATAAAGATTCTATAGCTGTCTACAAGCTGATTGCGAAGAGGATGATCAAATTCTGCAAGTATGCATGAAAATTTGACACATACTTTGGGATCGGTATGGATTGGGACCAGCAGCAGATGTGTACGTGATCTTTAGCGCACAAGCGTCTTATTTTTGCTGTTTGGATCCACTTGCTGGACCTAAACATGCTACATATATACAACATGGGTGTGCTCACATGCATGCATGTGGTTTGGCTGTGGTAATATGTTTTATGATTGTATGACTCTGATGATATGATTGTTGTGTAGGAGTTCATGCAGTATGCACGTGTAACACCATGTGTGTATAAGCCTGAGGGTGTGTAAGCCTATACAAATACCATGTGTTCACTTGTGTGCATGTACAGTATTAAACATTGTGTGTGTGTGTGTGTGTGTGTGTGTGTGTGTGTGTGTGTGTGTGTGTGTATGTGTGTGTGTGTATACGTGCATGTGGAATCAGATGAAGTTTGATGTGGAGCCAAGGTTGATTTGGTGCAAGGAGATTTTGGCTCAGTATTAAAGGAAAATGCAAAGAGATGGATGGAGTGACAACAGAGAGAACCTAGAAAAACAAAGTAAGGGGGAAGAAGAGAGGAAAACAGCAAGGATTAGTCAGATAAACGATCAAAGAAAAATAATTAATGGTGTAAATTTAGCAAGTCTGAAGACGAATGGAGATAGTTTTGAATGCTCTGTAGCTCAACTGTAGCTGACACTCATATGTCACTCAGATATCCCAATGAGTGTCGACCAAAAGCTGATCTTTTTCAACGTGGCTACCATGGATAAAGAAAGCTTCATCCAGAAGCATGAATCCTGCAGTACATGTATATAACTTAAGGTTTTTAGGTTTAAGTTTTTTTAATATATATTTTTTCAGCTCTGGAGAGGAATCACTGTTTTACCTTCTTTAGGTACATTTTGTCAGATCTTAATGTGTTTCTAATGCAGCCATTCTAAGTAAATAATGCATGGTGGTGGCCCAAATGAGGCTCTGGATGGCACACAACAATAACCTGACCAACTTAGCTTGGATTCAGAATCAGACATCTAACTCACATCTCAGATTTCTTTCAGCAATTGAAATAGGCTGTGAATTGCTGCAGGTTGTGTGGCGGTGTGTGGGGGGTGGGGGGTGCTGGGGGTGTGTTTATTTGTGATAAACATAACCACTATGAAACAATTAGAAAATAACTTTTTAGTTCTCTCTCTCGCTCACTCACTCTCATTCACTGTCTGTATCGCTCGACCGCTGCTCACTCTCTCTCCCTCTCCCTTTCAAACCATCCAACACAAACCAAAGGAAACTTCTTTATGTCCCTATTTTGCAGCATGGACTGCAAGCCAGACATGGACGTAGAAGCTGTGTACATGAAATAAACCAGGTGAGGACACAACGAGGATCGTATCATAGTTTAGTCCATGGACATCACCTGGATAGTGCCCAGTTTCAGTGACATTGCCGGCTGATCGTGGAGCAGTTTGACCAGTCCACCTCAGCGTGATGTGAGGTTGTGTTTCTCCAAAAGCTGAATCTGGCTTAACTTCTACCCCCTGCAGCTGCACCACCGCAGCCAAAATGCAGTACAAATACGTTCAAATGAATGGAAAAACCTGCTTAGTCTGCCTTTTACTAAGTGCCTGCTGGGATAGGCCACAGGCCATTGTAAAAGTGATTAAGTAGGTGAAGAAAATGAATGAATTAAAAATAAAACTGTTGTATTTGAGCTGACTGTGTGTGCTGAACAGTAGAGGCAGTCATTGTAATGTGCGTAAGTGTGTTTGTATTTCATCACGTCATTTCATTGGTTTTAGAACATCTCACCAAAGGACTGCAGTTGAAAGTAGTCAGCTGGCTAACACTTTAATTAATGTGATTAATGTGTGTTGTCCTTATAAAGAAAATGAGTATCCAGATATCCAGCCTGGTGTAGATGTATTTATTTTTAGCTAATGATTTTTATTTGGAAATTGCTCTAAAAATAGCTTCACTTCTCTTGGCAGAGACTTGCACTTTCACTGCATCTTAATGGGATTTAAAGGATGTTAGGGATTTCTGTGCAAAATAGGCCACTGTGTCATTTACAGGTGATGACTTGTTCCTGCTCTCATAGCTCAATTAGTGATTTCTCCCCTTAATCTAATTTTACTATTTAAGTCAGAGAGGAAATTAAACCAAAGACTACAGAGAAGTCTATCTGTCTGTGATCTGTAAGAAACAAAGGCAGAAAGAAGGCAAACAAAATAAAAGTGTGACTCTGCCCCCCCACCACCACTTGTTCTGCAACATATCTTCCCCTGCAACCAAACTGCTCATCACACAGAGGGGAGACTTCCATAAATGTTTAATGACATCGGGCGCGACCGACGCTTTGAAAATGTGCTGCTCTTTTAATTTCCTCTCCCTTCGTCTTTTTTCTTCGTTAGCTCACCCTATGCCCGTGTCTCCGAATGTCTCACAGCGTGTCCTGAGGGGAGCCGAGCCAAATCGCGCTGCCGCGATATTGTGCTTTTACTAATGTGCCAATGCTAATTGAGTAAATGATAGTTCTCCTCTCTTCCTCTGCTCTATTCGAGCACTTTTCATGGATTTTATGTGTTTCCGTCTTCATCACACATTCAGGTCACAGCTATCTGTCCAACTGAGTTTAGTGGTATTTGTGCAGCCAGTTAATCGAGCCTAGAAAAAGATGGATAATAAACAGTTTTCTGCTCTTGGACAGTTTTTTTTACTTCAGACAGAGAAAGGGATAGAGGATGGAGAGGCTAAAAGAGGAAGAGAGACATAATTAATCCTCACAAGAGAGAATAAAGATGGAAAGAGAGAGCAAGGAAACAAGAGTCAACAAAAGAATAAAAGGAAATAACTCTCCGCTAAACTGAGTTGACTGATGACTATTCGTGAAACCTGCGCCAGTATGTGTGAAATGCATGTGTGTGCTAACAGGGCGAGTTTCGCCGGCAGTGGGCAGTGCTATTGTGTTTGCTTAGACGCCTGCGGACTCCTGCGCTGTGAATCGGTGACCTCCATCCCCAAAGATCAAGAGGTTGACCCCCCCCCAGGTGCACCCTAACACATTTGACCTCACCTCCCCTTTGGTCTCTCAACATAGGGCAGGTCATATTGTGCATGTTTACTCATGTACCTGTGTGTAGGTGTGTTTAGGTTCAGTGCTAGAATGATGGTGAAACCAGAAGGAGGAGGGGTGACTTTAAGCCTCAACTTTCCACCCCCAAGGTAAGACTGAGAGGATGAAAGGAGAATTTAGCCAGGCCCCTGTGTGTGTTGTCTGTGTGTGTGTGTGTGTGTGTGTGTGTGTGTGTGTGTGTGTGTGTGTGTAGGGCGCTCACATCTGCGCAAGTCTTGGGCTCGGCCATAGAGAATGAATGGGTTTAGTGCCGCGGCCGGACAGAAAAATCAATGCTTCATATGAGGAGGCTGCGGGGGTTAGGCCTCCGTGTTCATGTCAACAAGGCTATTGGTTTTCTTAATACTCCAAAGTTGGCGTTTCCCCGCTTCGGGAGGGCCGGTGAGGTGACTTGTGTGGTCAGAGCTTAACAAAGGGATCCTGCCTTCTAGCCTTTGCTGTACTCCTTGGCCGAGGGAAGCCGAGCCAGGATTAATTACCAACTGTGCCGGCTGGATATTAGTTGTTGTTTTCTCCCATTGTCACATGGCACTACTGGACTGAGGCTATTGGAAGCAGCTTGTGTGCTGCAGAGCAGTGGGCTAATACTGTTAGATGGAGTAACACAGTTAGATATAATGGTGGTGGGATGGTGGTGTGGCAATCATGCCGCCCCTCAGTATGGCTTTCACAGAATAAGCAATGACCATGATAGTGCCAGAATATGGTTATTTAACGAGACAGACAAGCAATCATTTCACTGAACAGAGATCAGATGTCAAATAAAATATAAAAATAAATCTTAATTTATGCAAATCAGGGCTGGAACTGAATGGCTCTTTTCATTATCAATTAATCTGCAAATTATTTTCTTGATTGATTGATGAATTGTTTGGTCTATGAAACATCACAAAATTGTGAAATGATCTTCTCATTTTCCAACGATGTCTTTAATTGTGTTGTCTCGTCCGACCATCAAAACTTATTGAATTATGTAACAAGGAAACAAAGACAAGGATAAGAAGCAAATGTTCGCATTAAGAAACCGAAACCATCTAATGTGTTAAAAAAATACTTAAACCAGAGGATACTACATTATTAAAATAGTTGTTGATACATTTTTTTTTAAATCAAACTGGTTAATCAACTAATTATTGCAATTTATCAATGTCCAGTGGTGTAAAGTAACAAAGTACATTAATTGTAAGTATTTCCATTTTGAATTTACTTCTATTTGACATCTTTACTTAACTCACGTCTTCAGAATGAGCTTCTAAACTACACTAGGCAAATCATGTGAAGTTAGCTAAAATAATGTATACACAATAGGCTTGGCTAGCTCTACCTCAGCTAGATATAACATTAAAATGTAACTTCTTTCTCATTGCAGCAGCAATGATAAACCAGTAATTTATTATACAACTAGAAGACCTCCCCCAAGGATAATAATTCAGTCTTGACATGCAACGACAACAATTTTAACGCAAGTGAAAAAAAATACTGGTGTATCTGCTCTGTGATTCGGATCTGCGACAACATGTAATGAGTTCTTCCTAGGCCCATGCCTACACACATTCCCACCTTGGTTGAGGTACTAATGTAACACTGACAGAGACCATTTTCCTTTTGATACTTTAAGTACATTTAGCTGATATTACTTCTGTACTTTTACTTGAAGGTGTATAGAGGATTTAGTGATACATTAAGTTGCCTCACCCTCACCCTCTACTTCCTAGTGTGAAGGAGAAACTGCGATGGCTGTAAAACCTGCGAAAAACATTCAAGACCATTGCCAATGTTTAGGTTGTCCTTTCTGGGCTACCGTAGAAACTTTCAAGCAGTTCAACATGGTAGACTCCATGGAAGAGGACCCACAGCGTCTGTTGACATAAAAGGTTCGTTCCAAGGATACAAAAATAGAATGATGCTTATTTTCAGGTGATTATACACTAGTAAAAACATAGTTATGCATATAATAATCGATTCCTGCCATATAAATCTGACACACTGGACCTTTAAATGACAAATAATAAAGGTATTTTACTTGTAACAGTGTTTAGTTATAGTACAGCAGACTGTTAATAACTGTGATGGTATTTTATCAAATAGGTTTAAAGAACAGAAACACACATATTGCCTTATTTTTGGATTCTCCCATTTAAATCTATCCTTAACTACTTCTCTCTAAGTTCTATTTTACCAAGACCCCTTACCATATTACTGCACACACACACACACACACAGAAACCAGTCGTTAGCGACACCATGCTATAGACAGCAAACCTATAGGGAGGGGTCTGAGGGTCGACGAAGGCAGGGCCGACCCAGCCGTTGAGCATTGCTCACCCAGAGCAATCGGATGAAAACGCAGTGCAGATGTAATTTGTTTTCAATGGCTGTTTCAAAAGAATAATTGTGGTGACACTGGACGGTCGATAATATGGATTTTTGTTTTTGAGTGCAGTGTGTGTGTGTGGCGCTAAGAGAGGGCAGGAAATACAACGCTGCAGACCCAAATACAATAAAAATGGATTGTGTGTGAGTGTGTGTGTCTTTGTGTGTGTTTGTAGGGGTATTTGCAGGTCTGGTAACCATCACTGGGCCCTGGACATCATTGGAAGGATTACTAAATGTGTCCTATGGGCTAGCGATTCTCTCTCTCTCTCTCTCTCTCTCTCTCTCTCTCTCTCTCTGTTTGCCTCTTTCCCTCTTCTCTTTCAGGGAAAAACACTGACTTGCCTTCAATAAACTCACTTAAGATGAAACACAGTGCAGGGAGAGAGGAGGCCTGGGTAAAACTGTGAATATAAACCTGGCAGGACAGAGTGTGTGTGTGTGTATGTGAGAGAAGGGAGAAATACCACACACAGAATGTGCCAAACATCTCCATCAATTAAAATTTCACGACTATTTCCAAACTTGTCTCACCACCAGGACTTACACTGGTTCAAAGCTGGCCCTACTGTCTGAGTAAATAAGAAAAAAACACCGTTGGGCATTTAGACTAGATTAAAGTACATATTATTTTTATTTTCACAACAAATACTATATATACACATCTCTTTCTTTGCAATCCCCTTCTATCCATTTCTACTTTATACTGTAACCCCACATCGTGGATTGCATCACTACATTGAGGTTGTTTGAGAAAGCACTGCAGTAATAATATGCATGTATATGAGTGTATTCAAATGCACATAAATGTACAATTACATATATTATTTTGAAGCATGTTTTTGTTGACTAGAACCGTATTTATGCTGCAATAATGAAGTCTGTCTGTGTCTTTGAGTGTATGATGTGCACTGGCAACCGTTACTATAGTTCCTGAACACATTCTAAAATGTTTCCTTCCTCCATGACATTGGCCTTATGATTGTTTCTCATAATAATACTCTCTTTCCTCTGGTTAGTTAGTGCACTTTCTAACTTCTGAATGGGCTAATTTGTCGCTCGTCCCCTACTTTCCCTTTTGTCCTTCTCTTCCTTCCCTGATCTCCTCCTCGGGCTCATCTCGATATGGCCTCTCTCTGTTGCCAGATAATGGGCACTTTGACCATTTGCCAAATCAGACACTGTTTTGCTGGGCGAGGGAGTCGAGGCAATTCTAATTCGTCACAGGAGGTGGAGGTGTGTGTGTGTGTGTGTGTGTGTGTGTGTGTGTGCGGACATGACTGGGTTCATTGAAGGGGTGGGATTGTGTGACTTTAAATGAGTGAAGGTAGAGTTAGACAGCACACTGGGGCCAGGTGGAGAGGGACATACAGTAAAAGGACATTATTCCTCTGTAGTCCAAGCCCCCGCTGACACTCTCTACCCCCCCCCAATCCCCTCTCTCTCTCTCTCTCTCTCTCTCTCTCTGTCTTTCTACACTATTCCCTTGCCGCGGGTGGTCACCAGAGACCAGACTGGGGCTGATTTATTCTCCCTCTCTCCTGTCTCCTGCCTGACTGCCTCTGCAATGGAGAAATTTCCTTTCTCCCTCTGTCGCTCGCTCCACAGCAGTGGAGGTGGTACTAAGGCAGGGGAAGTAGGGGGGATGAGAATAGGAGGGCTAACATTAGAACGTCTCCCTAATACACTGTCCCACTCTGTCTACTCCCACTTTCCCACCCCTCAGGTTGCCTCTCGCCAACTATGTCTTCCTCTACGGGCATCTGTATGCAGTGGATATGTGAGCACATCTAAGGCTGGAGAAAGTCATATTTTTATGTTAACTATATCTGTAGTGCTATTGACACTACAATAACTTTAACTAGAACACTTCCTCTGATGAGATTGTGGAATATATTTCATATTTCACTACTTCCAGTCGGTGGTTGGATCATTTCCCTATCACTTGGATACTAAAGTATTTACTGCATTTATGCTGAGCACACATTTTATTCCATACTGTTTAATTTCTACGTTAATATTTCAGCTGATGAATGAGGTCATGAGTTATGAATGACCTGAGTCCACAGAAACTGGCTGTCACTCACCTTTTATTGAAGTGCTGCCTTCATGTTTTAAGCCAATATCTATTCTGTTACCAGCTTTGAACCACTTATGAAAATATATTAAACATTTCTCTATAAATGCCAATTCATTGAGAAAAAATGGATTTCCAGAAGAAGCATGATCATATCATAACCAAGATGTTTTTTCCCTAAACCTAACCAAACCTTTATTTGAATTATTATTTGAAAAGTAATACACTTCTGAAATACTGGTACACTTTCTGTAGACTCTGTACTTTCTCTTCTGTATTGACCCATGTTCTGATTTGATTGTTTTAAGATACAAGTAAAGTAATTGGGATTTATATAGCCCCATATGACAAGACAATCTCTTCACTTACTTACACCCTACAAAATAATAAGTAACATATTATTTCCATATTATTTCTTACTAAAACATTTACAGTGTGTGATGCTTTAAGTTAGAACTCATGGCAAACATGGACTCGATAAATAGTTTCATCTATTGAAACTTCATAGGTGGAACTGGTTGATTTTGGTCCCCTAGGACACCAATAAATTGGTATTTATTAAAAAGTAAGTATAATACAAAATCATTAGGAACACATTGGTTGACAAAGAAAAAAAATGGAATGATAGAATAAAGCACAGAAAATATACCTCTAGGGTCAGTGGGTACCCACTTGGAACTAGGCAGGGTGGAGTAGTTTTCATGAGGTCAGGCTGTCTAATACTTTTTCTGTGTTGTTTCAGACAAAAGTGTGTCTATGGCAGATTATAAATTATTTTCCTTAAACTACAGAATCTGTAGATTTCCTGAGGCTCATTCACTGAGCAAAAAGCGCAGTGAGCAGTGGGCTTTGGTGGTGGTGACACTCGTTACACTAGCCAGCGTTGGGCTAATTGCCAGTGGGATGAAATAATTCTACAGATGCTGACAGGTGGGAGGGTGCTCAACCATGACCGGCAAAATATTTCTCCAGTGGCCAGTGTGTGAGAAGGATTGAAGTGAGCTTCTGTTCAGATATGCAAACACAAATATGCAAATTCATGCACACAAACACATGCACATACCAACTTCCTTAAGGGCACCCAGCATTCATATGCATTTCAGTATGTTATGATGTAATAGAACAGGGCAGTTCCCACACTACATAGTTGATGATTAAGGCCTGCCTTGGATATTTTGAATTATGCCCTTAACACACACAAACACACTCATGCACCTCCTTGCCCACCTCTTCGCTCTGCTGGCCGTTGTCCTCGGACACTTCTCACTAGTAAGACACTGGCACACACACATTATTGATTTTCATTTAGATAACTTAACGTTCACAGACAATTCACAGCCCCTCCATCACGGACACCCCAGCCCCAGCTTAGATGTACGAGCTCGCCTCACCGTAATCTGCCACCATATCTCTTTCCTCATGCTCCCTTTCTCACTCTGTTTTTTTCAGATTCATTTTTCCTAAACTTAACCAATTCCGAATAAGCGGGATATAAATGGAGAGCAGACGCTGCATCGATCAATCAGACTTCACACAAATGCACACACACAAGCAGGGAGAATACATTTCCCACCAGCAGTTTTCCTTTTCCGCCGCCCAACATCCCATTACCTCCGGGTAGTTGGCCAGTCAAACAGGAATAAAAATTGCACCCCAAACATCATACGTTAGGGCCGATTTGTCGAGCGGGAAGCCTGACAATTCCCAGAGACTTACACAGCCCACGCTGGTGCTGGAAATCAGGCCTGTTATGGCGTCCACACGTCTATAAAGATTGTTCATTTGGTGGAAAACAGCTACCTGGGCAGGGACAAGGAGAGTGATGCAGAAAGCGTTGTAAATACACAGTAAGATATATGAGCCTGGCTGACCTAGACTGGGACTGTATGGCTGTGGGTATGAATCCAATGAAACAGTCTCAGTGAATGGTCTTTATGGGGTATGGAGTGTTTTTTCTTGTTAAATAGAAGTGCAACTTGCCATGAACAAACATTATTTCAGTCAGCAAATAAAAGCAGTCAGGACTGTAGAAAGTGAAACCAAATGAATCTTAATTTCCAAACACAGCTGAAATTAAAGCAATAGGAAGTGAAAATAATTATTTGCTTTCTTTCTGAGAGTTCCATGAAAAAAATGATACTGCTTTTATTTCAGGGTGGAGGCAATAATGATAATAATAATACATTTATTTTATATAGCTCTTTAAAAGGTACTCAAAGGCACTTTACATGGCAAGAGACAATTAGCCGAGCTAGTGAGTAAGATTAAAAAATATGCCTACCTGCACCTCTAAAGTTCATTAATTAATATGCTGTATATTATTTGTTTAGTCTGTGCTCTAACAGAGATGTAAAAACAATTCTACTTCAGTAGAAACTTGCTTGATATGTGTAACCATGGCCCAACATGCGTTTTTACTCTTCAACTGCATTTTCTTCCACTTTGCACATGGGCAATCAGTTCTGCATAATGTGAGTGATCTGCACACTCAGTACTATGCCTGAACCATTGACAGTACATAGTTAGCAGAAAAACCTTCTGGGTCTCTGAAGTGAAGAAGTGTCCTAAACCTGCTTTCTTTCTAATGGTCAATAGGGGCAGCTCCATTGGCTGCAACAGTAAAGTCAGATTGTATAGAGTCTTATGAGGAAATGACCCCACTTCAATTGATTTATTGCCTCAGTAAACAGGTTCCTCGTAAGTTTATGGTCTCAACCACTAGTTTCATACAGCATGATGCTCATTTTGGAAATTTTGGTCCCATTTAGAGTGAAATAGACGGTAAAGTAGGATATGCTTTCAGGCTTGGCTACCTAATAGTGACAAGTCATTCTTAGTAGGTCTGTCCAGGTCAACTGGGCCTGTTTTGTCAAACTGTTTTTAGAATCATATTTTAGTGTACTGTTCAGCTGCAATACAATAACATTTATGATCAGGCACCATTTCATTTTCCTGCCTGAAAACTAAGGTCATCCCGACTCACAGTACTTTACCCACCAACTCCACACTTTCAGCCAAGTATGGTCACTTCTGGCTCCAAAAAAAACAAGATGGCCATTGTGCCAAAATTTAGCTGCTATTGTTGCTGTCATTGTGTCAGAAGTAGTATAGTTAGTGGTTGTTGTCCAGTCTAAAGCCTAAAGTTTCTCTTTTTTAACAATACCTTGACTTACACACACTTTAATCATAATCAGTATGCCATGCACAATGTCAAGGAACCATTCTTGTTTATTACAGCTTGGGTCATATTCACTAAGTCAGGAGTTTGGTGACACTGCTGTAAAGAATTCAAAAAGGAGAGAAAAAAACACGAGCCGTCTGGAGATTAGACAGGTTTTTAAATAAATCTGTTTGGCAAAACCTATTTGGACGAGAAAATGAAGGAGAGTGGTAAAACATATTATTCAAACTGTCCATCCATCACAAATCAACTTCATGATTCAGCTTTTCTCGTACAATGAGGGACTTTTACAAACATTTCTGGTGTCCCCACTTTCGATGTTACCTCCAGAGAAAGTTGTTTAAATAATCTGTCTTACATTTTGGCTTGTTTAAAGCCTGACTGATCATTTTTTGCACTGTTGGACATCATTGTAGCAATGTCACCGTGTTCCCAGATATCTGAGTAATTACTGTGGTGAGTGCTATGTAATAATAACTGATGGTAAAAAAACGTCCTGTATCCTGTTAGTTCACTTACTTGACTCTGTAAAGTCCCCTGTCCCTACCATACCCCCACCCCACCTCAGCCCCCGTCAGCCTTTTTCCAGCCTGTCTCTTTCATCTTTCTCCCAGCTGTCCCCTGAGGTGAAGGACGCTCCCAGATGAAAGAATGAAAGAAGACGAGTCATACTGAGGACAGCTCCTGCTGAGCTCAGGCCACCGCACCGCACACTGCCTGACTGGCCACAGCTTAGTAAGTTAACACTGTACCCACACACACACAGCTTCATCCTGTCGCCTTATGTTCTATCACCCCTCATTGCCATCATCTCCAGGGGACGTTAACTGAGTCAAACTGGCAGCGGAGGAAGACGGGGGTGACAGAGGCGAACATCAAGGAAGTTGAGACGCCGACTGAGACCAAGAGACATCGCGGGCACAGGAAGTATTTGCGAGCTTGACATGTATTAAAAGGTCGAGACTGGATACATCAAAACAGAGGAAACTCTGGAGGCAGAGGTGTAATAGAGATGACAGGAATAGGGGAGCCCTTCCAGATGACAGTGTTTGACAGACAGATGAGTTAAATGAACACTCTTAGTGCTGACCGCTTAACTCGACCCACCCTGCTGAGAGCTGTCCCTACGATTGGAGGAGAGATGAGCTGAGTGATTTGATTCGCTGAGAAACTAATTGTAACATGATAGGGCATTTAAGGATTATAGAATGATGAGGTCTTGCCCGGTTTTTAAGCAGGCCTCTCCTGATCTCCGTCCAGATAAATGAGCATCTGCAGCTGTACTGGCAGTGAAATTTTGAACGCACACAATCAGTGATCGCATCGAGTGGCAGAAAGACAAGTCATCCCTCACTCAGGCCACAAAATGCGTCAAGAAGACGCTGCTGGAAAAGGAACAGGAAGCAAACAAGACTATGGAACGATCCCAAACTTCCCATCCGGCCATACTGGAGGAAGACAGAGCAGAGAGTAGGGGCATTACATCAACCCTGAAAAAAAATGAGCGCCTCTGCTGTTTACAGCAAAAAACCTCCCTCCTGGAAGAGACTGAAAAACCTGAAGCTTTCTATGTGGCTCAACTTGAGGACAGAAACAGGAGAACACCATCGTGGCTGCTCTGCAGAAGGTTGAGCAGCAGTTGGAGAGTTATCGCATCAAGTGGCAGAAAGACAAGTCATCCGTCATTCAGGCCACAGAAGGTCTCAAGAAGACTCAAAAGGAGCAGGAGTGGGAGAAGAAATAGAGCATCATGAAGCCCCAGCTGGAAGATCTCCAGACCCAGATCACTAAAAAAAAAGAAGAATGGGAAGAAAACTCTTCTAGTGCCCAGATTCATAATTCCACATCCAGGAACAGAGTCTTACACAGTAACAAACACACACACTAATCAGCTGAAACAGTCTTGTGTGCTCATACCCGGCCATCTGAGGTGAGGGGAATTGTTTTTACCGAGGTTTCTTCCCATGTCCCTTAAACTAAAACTTACTTAGAAATACTAATGTCATGTTTTTCGGTGGCACTATAGTGTATATTTTGCCTGACGTGTAATTCCCAATTTCCATCTGGTGCTGATGAGCCGCGTTTGGTGAGAGCTGCGGCCACTGAAGCTATACGCGGCCACTCTCGTCGATGTTTCAAATCCCACCGGCTCCGCCACGGTCCAGTTTAAAAGCGTCCAAGAAGCGGCTCTTCTATTTTTGACTGACACCACAAGCAGCCAGCGTCAATCTGCATAGAGCAGCTCGAGCCGGAAGTCAGACACAGAAACAGCATAGAGAATCGATGGATTTTCAAAATAAAACACCCTGTGCAAACTGCTGGTCGTAAAACTAGCCAAAAAGGATACAATTTAACAACATAGCATGTAGAAGTCATATCTAGACACATGTAGAAGCATATTTGGAAGCACATTAACCGAAGCAAATGACCAAATCTTTGCAAGTAAACAGAGTCTGGCAGGCAAACTACTCCGCTTCTTCCCATTGGGGTTTCAGGGTAAATCAGGGGACAAGCACTGATCAGTAAGTTCTCAGTTGATCCCAGATACTAATGATATAACTGCCTCCTGTTGAATAATGGTCAGTGTACAGTGTATTGATGTAAAATGGATTAATGGATAGTAACTGACACCATGAAGCTGGTTATCACCTGTCTCTGTTGGTCTACAGCTTGTTAGGTGGAGACACAGAGTGAGAATCATAAATGAAGTATTGAGATGAGATAAAATGTTCAGGCGATAGCACACATGGTAGAAATCAGTCGCAGAGTTATTAAAAGTGATATTATGTGATGTAAAATAATATTAGCTGGCTGCTATATCTTGTTTTGTTGCAGTTGCTTGATGTTTGGCTGTTTGCAAAGTTGTCGACTCGCAAAAAAATTGCTTTTAACTTTATCTTTATTTTATTTTCCAATATTATATTGTAATATATTGCTTATATTGCAGCGTGTGTGTGAGAGTGTTCATTGTTAGTCCCCCCTTCAAACACTGACTTCATACACATACTCTGATGGACTTTCACACCCTGGTAGAGTTGCTGGTGTTAACATGCTTTACCCGACAGTGTGTACTGATCTGTGTGTGAGGGAAAGGCAGAGAGTGAGACAGAAAACATGTTGTGGTCGCCAAGTACGTGCTGGGAGCGGGAGTTACCGTATGTTGAAAGTGCTATTTCTTGTGAGAAAGTGGCATTAGATTGGGTAGGTTGTCACACCTAATCATTGTTCACAATTGTTTTCTGTTGTACATACAGGATAAATCACAGCGCACTGTTACTTTGATGAGGACTCCACGTGCTTTTAGGCCACGGAGAGCTGTATTCATGACGCCAAGTCCAGGCTAGTCTCAGTCTCACTGCAGTCTTTCAGTCAGTGTTTGTTTCTTCATCATCATCTTTCTGAAAAATAAACTTTCCGAAAGAAATTAACCAAAGCTCTCTTTCAAAGTCCTTTTCTCATGTCATGTTTTTCTAGGTGTAAAAACCTTTACAGCATTCAGTCTCTTTCTTGCTATAGTGAGTTCATGGCCTCCAAACCCTTGATTTTACTCATTTTCAAGGGTCAGACGTTGGAAGATATTACTCTGACTTGTACAAAAACTGATCAGCCAATATCATAGCTTCACTTCCAGTTTGCTTAATATCCCTGTGAACTATGATCAGCGATGGAAAACTTTACAGTTAAAGTAGAAATACAACAGTGTAAAATTACTGTTTTTAAAGAAACATCCTGCATTAGACAGCTCCACTAATGAATATGTTTATATTAGCTGTGGATAATTGACTGTACACAGTGTGAATTTGTAGTAACACACCCACAGAGGATGATCATCCAACTCTGCTGTTCCCTTCACCTCTACGGAGCATTTAAGTGTCTGTCAGCCCTGCAACCTTTACTGTTTTTGTTCGGTCCCACAGCTCCCATGAACCTCATTTCCAGAGGCAGCTGTTTTCTTAGTGAAAAAGCTCAGATAAACCCGCTGTACGTTACCTCCTGAGAGCAGACAGACAAAGTTTGAAAGTAGCTGGCGAAAACAGTGGAGCATAAGCAGCCTGAGAGCTAGATATTTTTCTCAGGAGCTGGTGGAGACCAAAACAGAGCTAAAAGAAAAGTGATTATTGTTTCGGCACTTTCTGACAGTTTAACAGTTACACATTTTGATAAGTAAAAATAAATGATTACAGATTCCAGAGAGATGAACAATACAAATCTAGCTGTAATCTCATATAAAAAAATAAAAGTTACTGTGTGCTACATTAGTGCAATAAAACGGTTTTAAGTTTGGATTGTTTACCAATTTATGTATTTACCTGAGGTATGTTAGCTTAACTCATTATCAGGACAGTCCCTTACAGTAATTTTATGTTAGCTTAAAAGACGGATTACTTTGATGATGTATCAAATTTAACATGTTCACAACACTAAAATATTGTAAACTTACAACCTGTGAAATGTTATTCTTGGTTATCATTGCTTGGTTTTGTCACAAAAGTCTGGCATTTTTTTGCTATTTGAACAAGTTAGAACACAGGAGCAAGATGGCCGCAGCTGAGACAAGCCTGAATGCAGCATCTCCTGTAAAATCTGAAGTTGCAACGTATTTGGTAACTGTCGTGATCAAGGAAATGTAGTGATGAGAAAGTACACTGTTTTCTATTAGTGATGTAAAAGTAAAAAGTACAAGAAGTACAAGCTGTTCTTAAGAGTATAACTACCTCAGAAATGTTGTAAAGTACAGTAACTGAGCCTTTGTGCTATCTATGGACTCTTTTTTTTCTTCTTATGTGTCTTATATTTTAATTTGCCTCATCCAACTTTTAAAATGTATTCATCAACGGAGGTCCAATCTACAGTAAATTCCCTCTGTGTCTGAATGGGACATGTAGCACTACATTGTGATTTTAGCACTAAAATCTTTCCCACTGAAACTTTCTTGTTTCATTAAAACTATCATTTTTACAGCTGGCAAAGAACTCCAGTTGTTTGCACACAAAGTTGGGATAATATATTTCTCCCCTCTCTGCGCAGAGACCGCTGACACACACACACACACACACAGACAAAGACTGGGGAGGGAGGGGAGCAGGCAGGCTAAGCCGTTAGCATTCCCAGCACGGCACAATTAAGAATGAGCACTAACAGACAATCCCAGTTTAACCACATTACTCTTAAAAAATGTTACACAAACCAGAGACATCTCTGACAGCGCAACATTATCCCCCCAGTTACAATTAATTACCCACACGTCCTCCCCATGCATCCCATTTACATATCTTAACAAAGGCAGGGGGATCTGCCAGGAGGGGAAATACAGGTTAGTTAGGCATGCCAGGGAGCATGCTGATGTGTCTGTACATATTGTGTGTGTGAGTCTGTGTGTGTGTGGATGTCTCATGCTGAGATGTGATTAAAAAACAAGAAATAAATTAATAAAGATCAGCTGCTTATACCTGGCTAAGGCAGATTGCTATAGAAAATAAAAACAAAACTTCAAATTTCTTTCCACTTCTGTTTCCATTCTCACCATTTGTACACGCAGCTTCTTTTTTTTCTTCTTTGCTGATGTGATATCTTGTTTTGCATCATGTTTGTATATGCGCACGTGCATTTTTTTGCAAATATGTGTAGACATTTGAGTGCTGCCGCAGACAGACTTTGTGTGTGTTTTCCTTTTTCCTTCTCCTCTTTCTTCTCCATTATTATTTTTTTTTTTACCTCTTGTTCCCTTCTGTCTCTCATTTATAATGGGGAGAGGGAGGCTGGAGATAAAAGAGGCGAGTAGGGAGACAGAGTGAGCGGTCACACTCTGTGATGCTATCTGCTACCCACAACGCATTGCAAGTGGACGCCTGACATGTTCTATACATCTTTCCACTCTGGCGCTCATTAAACAAATGCCCGTTGATATATAGCTCTCAAGAAATGAATTTTTACCTCTGTGGGCTGGGGACCTGCTCTCTCTCAGTCCTTGCCTTCTCTGTGATCTCTTGGGCCCATGGAAAAATACACACACACACACACACACACACACTCACACACACTGCATGCACAGACACACATAAAATCCAAAAACAGAGATAACAAATGTGGCCATGAACACACTCACCATGTACACACTTGTTATGTTCTCCCATAGGGCAACTGGGGCTGTGTTTGCTGATATGACCGGTTACTTATAGGAGAGCTGGTTGCATGCACTGTAAAACAATGAAGCACATATGATTACTCTGATATACAGTATATATATAATGACACACACACACACACACACACACACTACAGCCCATTTGCTACAACCAAAGCCCTTCCCTCTTGGAAGTCTGAATGTACCGCACTTTCCCGTAATGTTGATAAGGAACAGATAGATTTCAAACAGATTCATTTATTATCCGCGTTATCTCGTGTACTTTTATTCCTGCTAGAAATGTGTTGCAGGCTAAACTCGGTGAAACTCAGTTTTCCTACCTTTTTATATGCAGGAGTGGGGTTTACAGGCCTTTTTGGGCTGGCATAAATCATCATGACCTGGATCTATGGCATGCATCATAGAAAGTAATGGTAGCTCTATGAAGATAAGCTCTTCTCAGGGAAACAAAATATAATTGAGTGTTTTTTTGTGAAAGCTTTAGCTTGTGAAAGCTAATTTTTGGTATGCTTGGGAACTTACTCCATATTTGGAGCATGCCTTTTCATTTTAGACCCATAAGTGGGTCAATATTGATCTGCATTAAAATCAATAGTTTTAATACATTTATATATAGATAAATGTATAAAATATATAAAATATACAAACTATCTGTCTTGCTGTGATCATTGCATTCTGGTATTTGTTTACTTTATGATCTACTTTCCATTCTGTTGATATATTTACTCTTACTCAGATTAAATTATACTTGTTCACCTTTTTACATTTACCTGACATTTGATATTATAAAACATTACCAGCTTTCCAAAATATGACGCATTGTATAGGGAAATAAATCTTATTTTCTTAAAAAATAAATAAATAAAAAGTTGATTTAAGTTGAAAATATTTCTAAATATTCTTATTTAGTGAAACTTTTTTCTACATTTTTTAAGACTCCATTGCAGACAGAAATATCTTTAATCTTTAGAAGAAGATTTGCAGGTTGAACTGCCTAACAGTAAGTTAAGTCATTATAGTTAACTTCATCCTGCTAACACCTAAATGTATCAGTAATAATAATCTAATAATATATGTAACATTTTGGTAAACGCTGCATTGTAATATAATGAGTACTTTTACTTACTTTTGTAAGTCCATTTTACTGTTGATACTCTTTACTAAATGCTATTTAGGTACGTTTACCTAAATAGTATTTTTGAATGCATAAATTATATATGTAGCTGTTTTTATTTATTTATTTATTATTTTACTAAAGTCAAGGAACTGAATACATCTCCCAGCACTAGTGATATATCAGATATATCAGCAATTCAGTCAAGTCAAGTCCATTACACACACATATATATATATATATATATATATATATATATATATATATATATATATATATATATATATATATATATATATACACATACACACACACACACACACACAC
Source organism: Sciaenops ocellatus (assembly GCA_033000465.1). NCBI lineage: Eukaryota > Metazoa > Chordata > Actinopteri > Sciaenidae > Sciaenops > Sciaenops ocellatus. The sequence goes on along the minus strand of CP136888.1, from coordinate 4,597,736 downwards.
ACACATATACATATATACATACATACATACATACATATATATATATATATATATATATATATATATATAGCCCAAAATAAGAAATCACAATTCCCTTCAGGGGGACGTACAACCTGTACAGCATGGTGATTAAAGAGGCAGAGAACACCTTTACATTCCACCTAACTCACTCAATCTGCTTTGAAGAATCTCCGTGGTGGAGCTGTCAATAAGTGACGACAGTTTCTTGTTAGCAGCAATAATAAGAAATGAGTTTTATATTCACACTCCTCTCTCATTTGTCTGAAGGGGGGTCATTACTCTCTGGATCTTATATGGACAGGGTTTAATTAAAGTACTAATGTCATTTTCATCCAGTCAATGGGTATTCTAACCAGAATGTGTGGATGGGCTGAGAAATGGAGCCCAGCGTTTGATCTGCCATTTCCACGTGTGTGACAGAAAAGACACTTGGAAAAGTGGATGGGGGAAAAATCTATTTTGGTGCCATGCAGCCTTATATATTTTTAAACTGTATGGATTTTACAGGTAAGAAAGATATTCATTTTCCATTGGCCCAAATTAGGACAGCTGATTACAAGCTTCACATGTTTACCCCACAGATCTATTGACAGCATTACAATACATTTGAAAGATTACAGAAAGAAGTCAAGCATTTGCTCCAGTTGTACGATGTTGTCTAAGGAAATAAGATAACGTCCTCAAAAATGGTCAAACTATCCAATGCCATGGCACGTACACTCTAACTTTGTCACATACCAAAGTGCAAATGAAAAACTAAATGCAAATTTAAGTAGCCTTTTTTCTTTTTTTTTAAAGCAAAAGTGAAACCATCAGTGGACAATAAAGTTAAAAAAACTTTAAGCTTTTTCAACAAATGAAAAGTATTTTCCTCTTACCTGTGCTCTTTAACCATCTAGAATGTTTTGGTGTGAGTTGTTGAGTTTTGGAGACCTCAGCTGTAGAGATGTCTGCCTTCTCTCCAGTATACTGTAACTTGGCTCTCGGCTTGTGGTGCGTAAAGCCCCCGAAAAATACAAACTCAACAGTCTCCTTCCACAAATCATGACCCGGTTACTAAAGATAATCCACACTGCTTGTTGAGAGCAGTTTCATGCTGAACTACACCCGCCAACCCTATCACAGTGCAGAAGGAAGCATGTATCTATGGAGAGGCTTGTGCACGAGAATGTTTATTATTATTATTATTATTATTATTATTATTATTATTATTATTATTATTATTATATTGGTCACATTTTTCTCCTCATGTGAACCTGTGCTTTCAAATGTCACGTCACATGTCACTGTGCAGAGACAATTCAAAGCACCAGTATATGCATGTTTTGGGCTAATTGGCAAAATAACATTTTTCAGTTCCACTTCAGACATCATCTTTTAAATTTTAATGGCATTACTGGAAAAACCCACCGTCAAACGTCAACAAAAATAAAATAACATCATATAATAATATATAATGTGGCTTTGAAGGAAAACTGCAGTCTATGCATATTTGCCATAAATGTGGCTATTGTGTCTTTATGGATTTGGTAACTTTACACTCGCCAACTTTGTTGTTATGTTGAATGGTCGCAGACTCCAAATGCAAACACAAACCAGAGACCAAAATCAGTAGCAGTTTAGCTGAAGACCAGCAGTGAAGTTCAGCACAAAACTCCAGATACAGAGAGCTCAAAGTTATACAGGAATCACAAAGCAGGTTTCACAAAAACACTTAGTTGGCAGTATACTGTAGCATCATTGCTACTATGAAGGCAGAACAATCTGTGGCGTCTGGGAGGTTGTGACGGTCCTTTATCCTCTGCATGTCGATTGGACGATGGGAAGCAGGTGTTGTAGTGATTAGGCAAGTGAGAGGGAAAACTGGAGGTCACGCCCAGCAGCGCACAAAAACAGAGAGAGACAGACAACACATATAAACACAGACAAGGAGGGGGGACACTGGAAAACACAGGAATAGTTGGAGAGATTCAGAAACTTGCAAGCTCTCCTACAACTTTCCAAATAAAATAAATGATTTCTACATGAATAATTTTAAACAGCTTTACTTAAAGATAGAGGTGGTATGATAAGTTAGCATGACTTCTGTATCACGGTTAGCCACATGTGTATTAGATGTGTTGAAATTTACAATCATTTTTATAAGCTGCCCTTACATGAGCTCCAACACCCCACTCCACATGTTGTTCTCTTTACTGCTGTCTGTCTACTTTCAACTGTAAATATTAATACTAATAATAATAATAATAGTAAAACAAACAAATCTTATGACATTGTCACTAACTTAAAGAATGAGCTGGTGTTTTAAAATATCTTTCTAAAAGGTCCACAGAATATGTAATTGAATCGTTGTTTTTCGTAACCTTTTTGTCCTGACATACTTCAAAATGTAAACACACGTCTGATAAAGTAACATGTATCTGTAATAAACATTAAAAAAAAAAAAAAAAAGTTACATGGTAACCAAAAGATTAGTCAGTGGGCATGCGTGGCCTTGTTTGCCCTTGCATGCATTTGCTCAGTGACTGGCCGCTCTCATTACAGCTTGCTAATGCACTTGTAAAACAGTCAGCAGAAACGATAGATCACCGCATGTGGCAGAGACAAGGTGTGTGTGTGTGGGGGGGGGGAGGGGGTAAAAAAAAAAAAAAAAGTATGAGGCTTTTCTGGGAGAGGGAGAGCAAAAGTGTGAGGGGAGAAAGAGGGATGGGGTGAGAGAGACAGGCTGAAGAAAGAAAGAGGGCATGTGAAAGAAAGGGAGAGAGAGAGAGAGAGGGAGAGAGAGAGAGAGAGAGAGAGGTGGTATTGGGTGGAGGTGGATGCTGGTCAGTGGAGATGTCGGTGGCCCATTAATCTTGGCCTCTTCCTGCCTAGTTATTGTGTATTTCTTTTGGCCAGAGATTGATTGTAGCAGGGGAAGATGAATTTGCCCGTGGACCTTCTTTTCTCTCTCCCACTCTTTTGTTTTTTTTTTTTTTTGTTTTTTTTTTCCTAACTCCTGATGCTCGGCCAAGGTGATAATGCTCTCTGTCTCTCTCCCTTCTGGTCCCCCACCCCCCCCGACACACCCCCTCTTTCTGTGCCCCCCCCCCACAATCCCCTCTCCTGTGTTTTTCCCTTTAATTTATTTTAGATTACAATCATCATCTATTGCAGGTTGCAGAAAATGTGTTTGTGTGGCAGAAAGAAATGGAGATCAAGGGTCTGGATGTCACTGCCTGGGGGCTCGAGCGCAAGGATGGACATTGACCCAGCTGGCCCAAAACGCTAAGCCAGGGCCAACTCCACACACACACACACACACACACACACACACACACACACACCCTTAGTATGCCTTTCCTTAACCCTTTATTTTACAATCTAGCAGGCAGGCAGATGCACCCATCTACCAGTGTGCATGACAGGCTGTTTTGGACAATCATATTTGCTCTTATACACAGCATTAGCATCATACTGTCATACACAAACTCTTGTTCTCAGGCAAGTTTTTGCTAATGCGTTAGCCATGACAGCTACACATAGCTACAAACTGTTAGCTTGTTTTGTCCCCAAGTGGTTAAAAAAAATCAATGAATGAAATATTCAGTTTCCTGACTGGTTTACAGCTTCATGGAGAAGTGGAAGTTTAAACTGGCTTCCTGTTCACTCAAACTGCCTTCCTTTTTAATTAAATTCTCTCGTATACTACAGTTCTGTGACGTGTACTGTGTTTCCTTCTCAAACACACACACACACACACACACTCGTTTTTTCATAGGCTGCACATACTGTAGGTTGCTTGCACAGCCTCTCTTGCACACTACTCTTTCACATAGCCTGCACATCATTCTATCTCTTAACATCATCATTCTATTCTAACTCTTACACAACACACTGTTTTGTGTACAGAGATGTATATGTGTAAATCACCACAGTGTGTTTGAGTGTAAGTATGGACTTAATGTGGCCATTTATGGCTTAAACAGCCTCTGATACCTCGGTGCTACTGTGCACTCATGCATGTGTTAGTGGTGGTGCACTGCTGTATTAGTGCCAGATCTGCAGCAGTGTATTCCCTGGTCTGAATCCTACTTAACCCTGTGACTTTAGCACGGCCAGACATATGCTCCAGACCACAGGGACTTCCCCTGGCACACACACACACACACACACACACACACACATACACACATGCTCGCACACACAAATCATGAGGATCAATCTTCCCTCAACCACTTTGATATTCCCAAACTGCATGTTTTTGTATAATCTTTTTGTTTAATATGAATGAGTGCATGGTAGGAACAGTGCAGTGTCGTCGTGTCGGGATTCTCAGATATGTATCACTCTCCAAAGAGGAAGAAAGACGTGCAGGGAGTTTTAGTTTGTACATGGCACACATATGAATTAATAAAAATGGTTGCGTCAGAGCTAAATAAACAATAAACAGAAGAAAAAATAAAACTAAGGTAACTTTTCATTTGCATCCATTCACGTTGCTCACTTAGTTTAATTTTAAATGTCACAGACTTGTCAGACATCCAGCTTTGAATTCTATTGCTGTGAATGTTTTTTTTTTTTTTTTTTTTGAAACCCATTACTGGGTTTCTCTCTGCTGAAAAGTGAAAGAAACTATTGAGCAGAAAACAACATGGAGTGAAAAATTGCATTACAACTTACCATTACCAACATCCTACACCAGCGGTGAACCCCCAAAACGCAAGTACACATTACAAATAGGACTGAAGCTTGACGGTAGTAGTTTCTAGTACTACAATAGAGGTATTGGGGTATTTTGCTTTATTTGACAGTGACAGAAGAGAGGGACAGGAACAGTAGGGAAGAGTGAAGGGAATGGACTTGAACCTGGGCTACTAAAGATTTGTGGTACACGCTCTACCAGGTGAGCTACCCCCAAAGTTAAAAAAAAAAAAAGTGGTACTGACCAAGTCTTTGCACCTGTGCTATATTTTTAATTTTTCTTGCTTTCAAAATCCCTGCTAAAACCTTAAATGGATAATAAAATGACTTATTACCACAGTTTAGAGCAAAGATACCAAAATGTTATGTTAAGTAGGTTATTGTTGTATGTCAGACAGTAACTTGTATATATATATATATATATATATATATATATATATATATATATATATATATATATATATATATATATATATATATATATATATATATTTGTGTGAATGGCATAGTTAGAGGTTAAAATAGCCATTAGACTTGCATAGGTTAGTTACATGTCGGAATTCTCTTACTATTTCTCAAGTTCAGTCAAGACATATACCAGATTTGTCAGGAAAGCTGGAACTTTCTAAGTGTCAGAGGGCTGATCCCCCCCTTAATAAACATAGATGAACATAACTCTCAGTTAAATCAACAACATAAAATACAAGGTAAGGAGGACTTTGGGGCGATGGAGATAGCTGCAGCAGCAAATGGGGCTGGCATGATCATAAACTGCAGAGTAATGTTGTAATATCCGCCACGTGCGCCTGCGTTGGACATTACCACACAGCTTGGAATGGGCCAATCATTGTGAGGGATGTTGCCAGGAGGTGATGCCAATCAGCCGAAACAAGACTTCAGCGCTGTGTTTGAACTGTAAAGCCATGCTTCACTGGTGTTTGGACGATGGTGGTGGAGTGTGTTATCTAACACGTTGTCAAAGGTGCTCAGTTGGGTGGAGATCTGGTGACTGTGAAGGCCAAAGCATATGATTCACATCATTTTCACATCCATCAAACCGCTCAATGACCTCTGGTGCCCTATATGGAAGCTTCTCAATTTCTTATTCTCCACTCATTAATTCAGGGTTTTCCTTTAAATTCTGACCAATCAGTGTGTACGTTTCTAACTAACATGCATGCATTTGTTTGGAGTCACTGCACTGAAAATCATTCAAGCTCCTCATTAGTTTAATTGCCCGGGTTAAAGCATGAAGGTCTGAATGCTGAAACTTTGCTCCATCCTCAAATATGCGGCGAACACATTCATACTTAAACACACACTGACACACACCAACAAAACTTTGAAAGTCACATAAGCAGGGAGGAGGCACACACACTTTTTACACCTCCCCTATTTTTCCTCTCCTGACATTATTTTGTGTGTGTGAGTGTGTGTGTGTGTGTGTGTGAGAGTGTGTGTGTGTGAGGCGTTGACCTTTCTGCAACGTTGCCCCGTATTCACTGGTTGTCAGCACAGTCTCTGTCCCAGGCCATCCGTCTCTGCCACCAGTCAGTCCTCCAACCAATCCTCCACCGTCCCATTAACACACACACACACACACACATATGCACGCACGCACACACACGCATACAGGTTTTTATACGTGCAGCATGTGTGTTCGTGTGTACGCACGCAGAAAAACTCCATGCATACACACATATACTCACGCTAACACATGCACTCGTGCAAGCACACACATGCTGGATACACACACACACAAAAGAAATCCTCCATTGTCCCATTAGCCCGGGATGAGGTGCTCTGCTCTGCTTTGAGCCACGGCTCAGCCTGGCTAGCCTGGGGGATCATTAAGGCCTTGCCGCGTGCACGCACACACACACACACACACACACACACACACACACACATACACCAGGGCTGTGGTAACGGGCTGGAGGAGTCCAGGTGGCCTGTTGTTATTTATAACAAAAGGAAACAACACAGCAGAACTGGCTGACATCAGGCCCGTACGGACCTGGGACGAGGGGATGTGTGTGTGTGTGTGTGTGTGTTTGTGTGTGTGTGTGCCTTTTTTCTACTTATTCAGAGAGAGAGAGAGAGAGAGAGAGAGAGAGAGAGAGATCACTGAAGGACAGCTCAAAGTGTATGTCCACTCCAAACCCCCACACCCTACCCCTAGACAGTGGTCTACCAGGACCACTGGACCAGATGTTGGCTCCAAAGCAACAACAAGATTGATTGGTTTAATTGCCGGCACTTTGCTCTCTGGCGTCTGAATACCTAATGTCAACTTTTAAAGAATGTTTGCTCTCTCCCTGTCTCTCCTTTTTCTTTTTTTTTCTTCCTGTGGCTGAAAAATGTGTCACGTTTTCTGATCGGTGGGGTGTGTGTGGAGGTGTGTATGTACAGTTCACCATAACATCTGTTCAACATCTCCCTGCGAAAACGTGGAGTCAAGTCTTTCATGGCTAACAGTTTATATTGTGTCCTGTCAGCTTCGTCATTGCTACACCCCTCCCCTCCCTTTTTTTTCTCTCTACCTCTTAGTCCCGTCTCTCCATCAAACCACTTGACGTAAAATATGGCCACTACAGACAGAGGTATGCTAAGTGTGTGGGATTAACAGATGAAGACACATATCACAGATATGCTATCCTTAACATCTACATCAGAGGACTGTGTGAACCTTCTCAGACAGGGACGGGATGTACAAATAGAACGCCTGTTTACGTGATTTATGAAGAAATAATGTACGTTAACATCACCTTGGTTACTCATAAGAAATGCAGCCATGGACATGGGTAGGGTAAATACTTTCACTTCAGCTATTTTCAACACAGTCAGTTGATCTGATCCACCTTTTGCGCAATAATTCACCTACAAAAATATCAAGTTACTTTTTTAAAAGTACATACTTTGGATTGCATGCTTTATTTTATAGTATTAAAGTCTCTAGGATTTAGTGGCAGCTAGTGGTGTAGTTGCTGATTTCAACCCCTCACCTTATCCTCAATCTCCTAGCAAGCAAAAATTAATGAATAAATAAAATAAGGTGGTCACAATACATGCCAGTTTGTCTTTTTTGGGCTACTTGGCTGTTGAAGAGGACTTGCATCTGTAGATATAGAAGGCTCACTCTAAGGTCATCCCTATTAACAGATATCTGCGTATGAATGCACAATCTGTAGGCAAAAATCCCATTTTAGCCGGATTTAGTTGGAACGACCCATGCAGAGAGCAAATAGGTCTTACATCTTAGCAATCACGAAACTTATCGACTATCATCCAACGACAGTTTAGCTTTTTCTTATCTTTTATTAAAGTTATACATTACCCAGATGCTGATTTATAAAACTGTTTATTTACTATTTAAGTTGCTATTTGGACTGCGGCAGAAGGCCCGGATATTCGTTTTCCAATTATTACACCAGAAACATTGATCAAGGCCGAATTGTTGGTTCCAATATTAATTCTAACAAACCATGCCGTGACGTAACGTAATGTAACGCAATGCAACACAACTTTCCAAAAAGATATACTGTGTAAATAAAGCCGCCTAAATCTTACTCACTGGACCTTTATATAAGTAATAAACAGTAGTATAATATTTTTATCCTTAAAAGTCATCACATCGAAGTGAAAAATAGGGAATTCATCAACACCTCACAAAATGACAAACGTTAGTGTTTCTTAATGAAATGGTGCCCAGCAGGAATGCCAGAAGGCAATCAGAGTTGGGGCGAAACAAAATGCAATGCAAAATTCATGATTCTGCATTCATTTCAATGGCCAGGATAATTTATATCTAAGAGTTATTAACACTAATTTAACACCATTTTAGTATGTATTACACAGCAGTACGACAAACACCAACACACTATATGTCAAAGCAGCCACGCAAGAAGCAACCACACAGGAAAGAACATGACACTGTGTGTGTGCACGAGAGAGATGAAACCTGTGTCCAGCTAATCATAGTTCATAAAAATGCAGCACACAGAAGATACACCCTTTCACACAGGAGATATGAAGCAGATCTACTGAACTTCAGTCTGCAGTAGTTAGTTCCATACATAAAGAATCTCTGTGTTTGGAGAGTCAGTGAGATGATGTGTCAACATAAATATCATTAAAAGAACAATATACTAATACACACTAAAACTTAAAGGTCCAGTGTAACATTTAAGGTGGATTTACTGTCAGAAATTAAACACAATATTCATAAGTATGTTTTTATTAGTGTATAATCATCTAAAGAATCATGTTTTCCGTACCTAAGAATGAAGGGAGTCTGTAGGTAAATCCAGGGACTCCACCATGTTACACTCCCATGTTTCTACAGTAGCACAGAGCGGACAAACCAAACACTGCAGCTAGAAAGGGCCTTTAATGTTTTCCATGAGGTTTGCATCCACCATAATTTCTCTGCAATCTGCAATCAGGCTCACCATAAAATAATTTAAAATCAAGAGCTATACCACTCAATAATGCCATATGGTTAGTTGTACAAGTGACATTTAGCTGATTACTGCACAGCAGCAGAAGTTTATGACAATTCATCCATTAGTTTGTACAGTTTGTAGATGTGATAAACATATAAGTCACCACATCAGACCACATCCAAAGAGTCAAAAAGGAGCTGATGATGGAAGTAACTAACGAGTGAGCCATCTTGCTTTTTTCTCATCTCTGTTGACAGTTGCACATGTGCAGCACTGAGGTATGAATCGGATGTGGTGTGTGGTTTCAGCAGTGGACAAACTCTTGATTCAAGTATAGAAATAACTTGAAAGAACTGTTTTTCTTCCCCTCCACCAATGACTCACCTCACCACTACCACACTACCGCACACTTACCTGACTATCCATGCTTCCACTACACATATTTATACTCTACTCTTACTGTATATATCTATGTCATATTCATATGCTTCTGTCTATACTGTACAGATCTGACTTGTAGTGCCGATTATATTCCGCTGTTTATTCTGTGTATGTCTACCAACTGCATTACTTGTACTAACACCCACTGTACAATTAGACTTATACTTGCAATTCCCTATATATATTTGACATACTGTATATATGTTAATGTATTCATTTCACTCTTGCTTGATGTATTTACATATATATCTCCGCTGTTATTTATATATCCATATACATATGAACGTTACTCTGCACCTCACTGCTTTTTGTGCTTCTGGTTAGATGCTAAATTGCATTGCTTTCTCTCAGTACTTGTACTTCTAATTTAATTGAAGAAGCCATGAATATTTACACAAAAACACTTGTTGAAGTTTGGATTTCACCTGATGTCAGTCTGTACTCAGCTGTCCTCACTCACTTTATTTTATCAAGTCGTGCTTTTATCAGAGACCTCTCGAAGACAACATCATGAAGGTTTTCTAGTTAAAGTAAAGCAAATGTTCTGTGAGATAGTGAAAATAGAAAATCACGTAAGAATTCACATAAGCCACCTAAATTAAAAACACTACATCAATTCAGTAAGTCATAAGATTGATACAGTATCTCCCCCTGAAACTAGCCTGGGCTTTGGCCTGTAGGGACATCCTTGGTAAGTGTGTGTGTGTCACTGTGTGTGTTAGTATGTGTGTGTTTGTTGGCAGGAAAGGGTAGGCCAAGGATGGGAGGTGCTTGTCAAGGCCAAAAGCACGGGTTCCTGCACCGCTCCACCCACCTACACAGACACACACTTAAACACACACCCGCTCACCATCTCTCCCCTCCATATCATGTACCTCTCCACATCTGTCACTCTGGCAAGAGAAAAGGGGAGGGAGGGAGGGAGGGATAAAGCAATGGAAGGAGAGGAGGGAGGCATGCAGCAGACAATTAATTGTGTGGCCGGTTGGAGAGGCAGAAAGACTGAGAGAGAGACTGAGAAACAGAGGAAGGGAGAGAGAGAATAATAAAGTGTCCCTAGTAGGCATTAATCTCCCTCACACTGCAGGCGTGTCAGTGGAGGCTAGCTGGTGACTAATGCCATGTTTTGCATACAGTGGTCACAGACAAGAGCTTCCTCACCAGGCTGCAACACATGGAGGATTTAACTGCCGCTGTGGCAGGAAGACAGGCAGACATGTTGGAAGAAGAGGAGGCATGGAGGGAGGCGGGAAGTAAAAGTCACATTTTCACTATGCTAATTTGAAAGTCAGTGATATTCATTTAGATGCCATTTACACTTAATGCATTCTCATGCAATAACTGTCTGATATCAAAAATGCTAAATGAAAACACAGCCAAGAAGGATTAGAGACAGATGGTTGGAATGAATTGTACTGATATTCTCACCAGATGTTTAAGTATTACACTAAAAAAAGAATAGTCAAAAAATCCAAGCAGCAGAGGCCAAGATATCCTGATTCACCATAATGAAACTTGATAGTGTCTTTTTGTTTGACCCTCCCCGTTTGGTAAATGCGCACATCTTTCAACCTCCATGCCCCAAGTTTGCAGCACGGGGCTTTCCGCTATAAATCAAATCAAATTTATTGTATCCTGATAAACCCCCTTTGAGATGTATCATCTCGTTTTCAACGCTCACAAGGAAAAATAGAAAACAAAACAATACAAAGCACAAGGCACAACACAAGAAACAAAACAATAAGGAAAAAAATCTGCTCAGTAACAAAAATAGAAAAGAGTTACAACCTTGGAGAATTTATCAAACTATAGAGTCAGTGATAGCATTTTCAAATAAGAGAATAAAACATGTTTAAATTAGCCAAATGAAGACAGAGGACGAACATGTGCAGGCAAATTATTCCAATTGGAACGAGCCCTAAACATAAAAGCTTTTTTAGCAATTTCCTAAGAGACAAAGGGGACCATAAATTTATGGTGCCAAGCCCAAGCTGACATGACATGACATCATCGGGGGTTTTTTCTCAGACTTGACAAACCTTCTCCAGAATCACTCAAGACGTTAGTAGTACTCCTCATGATGAGTAAACTGGTGCAAATGTCAGTGTAACAATCAGTGTAGTTTCCTTTTAAAAGCTATAAATGCATCTGGGTCTCCGATCCACATTTGGATTTTTTACTTCTTCCCGTCTGAACTAGTAATCTTTAGTAACACGCTGCATGGAGGGTTACATATTAGAACATGTAGGGAGCTCATGTTTTGCCCATATGAAAAACTTTCTACCAACTCATCCTCCTGTTTTATTTTGATAGTTTCACTCTTCCTGTGTGTCTTTTTTTGCTAACTTTCTGTCTTTGTGATGTTTCTTGCCTTGTTGTCTAGCCGCTTTATTAGTTTCACTGGTTCGCCATTCCCTTCTATTGTATTTAAGACTGTTCTTGCCTTAGTCTTTGTCAGTTCATCTTTGTCTCCAGGTCAAGTGTTCCAGCCTGTTTTCGGACTTCTACATTGTTTTTTGACTTTCCACCTGGTTCTAAAGGATTTAACATTGTGCTTGTTTTTGTTTGCTTCCACTGGACCGATTAACTGGTTTTGATCTGTGTCAACCTGACCATCCGTAAGCCTTTTTGTGTTTTGTGGTTGAACATTTAATCATTTGAATGCACCTGCTCGGCTTCTTAGTCTGTGTTTGGGTCCAATCCTTCATCTTCCCTGTTTCTCTGCTTTCTCTGCTTGCTATTGGGACAGCATGAGCTGACCAAATCCTGTGCCCAGAAGATGGACATTCCTCAGAGGACAGAGGATCTGGGACTTCCTATTGGTGTTGGCTGTCTGGCGCAGTGGCTGTCTCTACTTCCAGTGACACAGCAGTCTCTCTGCTCTGATGTTGTGGTAGTCACTACTTCCTTTGCTGCAGCAGTCTCCTGTGGTTGAACTTCAGCAACCTCCTGTTTCCTGGGCTTCCAGCCCAGCGGCCTTGTTGCCAGCCATCTGCTCTGCACTCCAGCCAGCTTCTAAACCTGACCTACAGCTTCGTCACCAGCCTCCACAAGAATTCTGCCGTCACTACCGGCCTCCTGAGTCCCACATATGTGGCTTCTTTCCAGGTCTCCTTCCTTCCTGTCCTCCAGAGCTTTTCCCCCACATCGCCATGTTCCATGGATTGGTACATCCTGGCTACCACACTTTGACAGCTTGATGGTGTAACCACATTTTGAGCACACTTTACTCCTGTTACTCATGTCTGGCTGCTGTGCCGTGTTCACACCTTGTCAGAGTCTAGTTTGAATTTGTTTTGCAAATATTCAGAATCTTCTGAAGTGGCTATATTTTTCAATGTACCAGATGACAATAGGAAAACGATGTAACAATGTGAAAGTGGTTGCTCATAGTGATGAACCAACACAGAATTGCCAGACTCTGCAGTTTCCTCAGGCTTTATGGAGCTTTATAGTGAGTTACAACTCATTGTATAGCTGTCTTCCCTGCAACTGTTTTGGTTCACTCTCATTGTAAATAGCACATGAAAAAGCTCTAAAAAACCCACCGTACCAAACAGAACCAGAACCAAACAGCAGACAGACATAGTTAGTGACTAGCTTGTGAACGTAGTGCAGCATTAAGCAGCTCAAGACCCACATATTTCACTCAGTTGGCAGTTAGTAGAGACCAAAAACAGAGCTACAAGAGGAAATATCAGACTTACGAATGATGTCGCTCATCTAGCAGTGTTTACCACAAGTCCATCATGTCATCTTTAAAGTTGATAGCTCAATGCTTGTTTCCAACTTGTTTTTGTGCCCACTTGTCTAAAAAATCAGTTATTAAAGGTTCAATTTGAATGTCTGGCAAGTCAGAGGATCATACCAGGGACTTTCATATGGACCACCAAATGGTTGTGAACTTTATAACTTTTCTACTGCTAAAACAGACGGAGAGACTTCCTCTGCTGCACTTAGAGTGACTTTATGAAGCGTTGTTTTCTTTGGCAGAGCAAACGGATGAGAGGAAATGAAACTAAAGACACTTGATCCCCTCGTATGCCCTCTAACAAACACACACACACGCACGAGCCCCACAGCTCCCAGTGCAGCTCAACTGATGGTAAGTTACTCTAGCATTAAACATTCTCTCCATGCAAACACACATCTACGAGTTGTCTATTAGAAAAGAGTGCGTTGTGAGTGCTGTGAGTAAGTGTGCACTCAGATGCTCGTCTGTGGTTTTGTGCGTATGCGCTGTCAATTGATTTCCCTGGCTGATCAATAGCATTTAAGCCCCTTAACTACCTTCCATACCATCTGTTATAACAGACAGCATACAGGTGTGTGTGTACATGTGCGCGTGTGTGTGTGTGTTTGTATGTAGCTCCGTTAAGATATCTTTGCCATCTTCCCTCACAAACGAAAAGTATAAATCAGCATACACAGGGGGACAGAAAGCTGCAGGAAAAATCGAAAGAGAAATCGTACAAGGAGAGAGATTCACAAACAGATGATAACTCTACATCTCTTTAATGATCGAGAGCCGTGCCCGCCAGGCCAAAGTTATCCTCCACGTCGAAACAGCAACTACAGATGTGTCTCCAGGTAGAGGGAGCCAATTAGCAATGTGCGGTAGTATTTACATTTTTTGGGCTATCTATCATGCTAATCGGCGGGTCGATTTATCAGCCGGGTTGTGATTAATGCAAGGTTAGGGCGGCGGGTGTCTTGTGGCTGAAGGTAGATGGAAAACAACAATAACAAGGAGAAGAGAGGGATTCTTCTCCCTTTGCTCAGTAGGAGAGGACAAGAGTAGGAGGAAGGTGAAATCTATCTCATATTACTTAGCCTCCTCTCTCTTTCTAATCAATCCAAATTTGCATGCAGAGAGAAAAAGAAGAGGAACAAAGACGGAGGGAGGGGAGAAGTAGTAGGGGACATGCTTTTGTCTTAGTTTTATGAAGTTTTTTTTCTTTTTTTTTTCTTTTTGGTAGGGTGAATGGTGGGAAAGCAATATCCTCTAGGCCTTTTAATCATGTGATGACGGGCTTAGGACCTGTCTGTATGTGTGTGTATGTGTCTGAACTGTGGCCCCATTGATCAAAGCCAGTGCTGGTCTGATGGGATAGAGGGACAGGGCTGGCCGTGGACACAGCAGCTCCCCGGCTCCCTGCCGTCCTTCCCAACACCGCTCAGGCCGGCGCGGGGCCATTTGTCAAAGTTTTATCTGATTCCAGAGGTATTGGATCTATCAGTCATCGCGTATGAGAGAGGAGATTGACCTCCTCTATGGGTATTTTTCTAAATTAGACCCAGCTGATATTGGAATGACATAGCCTGCCATTATAGGTGACAAAAGCATTGTAAAGCAGGCTCATTAACACCAAGTGTAATGCTGTAATTTGATTGCGAGCAGGGGTTTGGGAGAGGCGGGGGGGCAGGTGGGATTTTGAGTTGTGTAAGAGACGTTGGAGGTGTCCCTGGAGTCTAAGTGGTTTCTCCCCTCTCCCTGGGTTTTAGATTGCCTTCCAGACTGACAAAGCACCTGCCAGACATTCATCAACGATCCCATCCATCTGTCCATCAGGTCGGCGGTCCACTCGGTCATCAACAGGTAATGCCTGGCGGCCGGGCTGGCTGCCTGATAATGAAAGATAGGAAAACATCACACACTCTGTCACCCAGTGTTAAGGCCCGTATGAATCCCACTTAAGACAAAACATGCATCTCATGCATTGCTTTCTGTGCGTCCAAGCCTTTTCTTTCTCACTTTCTCTTTCTCTATTTCCTTGTTTTACATGGTTCTTAATCATTTATCATTGTAGAGGAGTAAAGTCAGAGATCAATGTTGTTTTGTAATTTTCTAATCTCATTTCAAGAAAAATAAAAAAATCTCTTTTTTTTTTTTCTTTTAGCTGTTGCTGAGGTGGCTGGACTAACAAGCAGCCATTTGGGCACGTTCCAACTAAATTGCCCTGACTATGTTTAGTTTTCTGGCAGACAGCACTGGTTAATTGCCGCTTAATTAGCTGTTTTACCCAGAATGCTTTGACCCACTTGGGACAGGTCTCTCATTAGAGGCAAAGCATTTGAACTCATCGTGGATTCTAAAAACATACTGCACCAAAAACACAATTATCATCATTTAGACGCATACTTTTAGAATAGGTGTTGTTTAGCTTTTTTTTATTGCAGAACTTCACTGCTAATACTCCAAGGACTCACTAGTGGTGACAGTGGCTTTTAACTTTTGGAGTTTACTTTCTGCTTCACAGATGTGGGCAGAAGATTGTTATTTATGATGTTTCCAAGCTGGGTGCTGTTTTTATTAGAGGAATTATTAGTAAGATGCCTTCATGTTTTAAATCAGGTGAATCTGGTTTTGATTTTTTATGACACTTACTAATGAGAAATGTCAATAAACATGACAATGAAAGGGTTCAGAGCAAGCTGAAGAGAATACAGTGTTGCTGTTTATTCTTGAATTTAGAAGACTTTGAGCTGATGTCATGGTGGTTGTGTTATTGGTGATGTTATTGGTGATGCTCCAAGGCCCCAAAGGGCCCCCTCTGGTAACCGTTCAAGGCCAGTGAGCAACCCTTGCACTGGCTCAGCACCCTCCTGGCTACATCAATATGCCCCCAAGTTTCTGCAACAAGCATAAACACACAAGCATGCTATTACACTTCAATAAGACCTGCATCTGCAGACATTAAAGATTGAGCTTTGCAGGCAGGAAGACAAGCTGTTTCCTCAGTAAACTTTCCTCCTGTGTTATCAGTCACACTTCAAACTGGCAAGTCAGACACCCCGGATCTGAAGACTTACAGTCAAAGCTTTTAATTCTGCTCGGTTCGATGCCCATCTCTCTCCCTCCCTGTCTGCCTGTGAATCTGTTTCCACTGACTAAGAGCAAAAAGGCAGAGACGTGCGGCTTCCACCATACAGATATTGGCAGAGTGTCATCGGAATGAATGAACCGCTCTTGCATCGCAACTGCCAACTTGTCAGCCGCGAGCTGGGATGCATGACTGACACCCCCTGATTGGTCGATTTAATATAGAGAGAGACAGAGGGAAGTAGACTGGTGCCTGCCTTCCCTGAGCTCTGCTTGAGCGGGAGATGGAGGGAGAGGTGTAAGTCCATTTGTCGAAGACGTGAAGCGCTAACTCTCTAGGTATGGGCCTGTACGCCTTGTTAGAGAGAGGGAGATTTTTTTTTCATGCAAGGGGGAAGCATGGGAGTTAGCATGCAGTTTGTTATCGCTTCACCCTGGATGTTTCTGACAAATCGACTCAGACAGCCATCAGACGGTCTGGCAGAACAAGACATTTCAAAAACTGGTGTCAGACAAAACTACATGCAGGATAAAGTTCTGAGCAAAGAGGTGCTAGCAAGATCTAACTATTAGCGTTATCGATCATAACCTAGCATATTATCATTGCATAACTGGTGCAAAGATGTTTAATAAACACAGTAAAACTCTTAATTATCATTATAACAATGCAACACAGTTGTAAACTCACTGAGTTTTGGGCAGATAATTATTGTCTTTAACCTAATTTTCTGTAGCTCTCTTCAAAAATACTTGATGTAATGTTTATTTATGATTTTATCAGCTTGATACTTCATGATTTCTAATTTTAGAATTTAATGAAAATTGCTTTTAAATATGTTTAACATGATTAAAAGACCTCCCCAAACATCAATAACACTGTGTGGGATAACTTTTATTGTCGGTCAATGACTTTTTGGCAAACAAAATGGAAACATATTTGTTTGCGCAGAGCTCATTTCCTTATTTGGAGTAATAAAATTGGTTCATGGTCATGTCTGTGTTTTATCATCTTCATCAAATGTGCAAGCCCAGTTTAACATTGCACTCATATAACTTTGTTAAACTCATAACAGACAGAAAAAACATTGCATTCCATGCATTCTTCTTCTTTGTCCAAACTTGGTGCCTACATTAGCTTCAATGCAATTCAGTTGAAGATTCAGGTGTATTGTGCTAGTAGTGGCTAATGACTTGATATATGTCATTATTATCATACCTGTATGTTTATGTGACACTTTCACTTGAACTAAAACTTGAACTCGAGCAGAGATGAGTGGCAGGCCACAGAGGTCTGGTATACTAGTTTCTTTGTAATTCCAACAGAATGAAGAACAGAGTTTCTCAAAATGCTTAAAATCCAACATATATAGTGAGAATGTCTTAAAAAAAAGGATATGTTGTTCTCAAGACTTAAAGTGTTGCTGTTGATACATCAACACTGCTTCCCTTGTCTTCTCACCTGCAAATAGGTGAGGTGCGAATATTCCTTCTGTATTCCCATATCAGCCATCAGCAAACACCATTATCATCATTGATTAGAAATGATAATTTGATGAACTGGTTGATTCAACAAGAGCATCTGTCTCATTTCATCAGCAGTATCACTCCATCATGCTGGATTTGTTCTGCAGAAAACTAGTGTTTGTGCTCCAGTGTAAGTCATTCTGCAGCTTCCTTTTGGCTGTGCGGGACTCTGGTTTACTCCATTTGAGAAACTGCTGTGCAGCTGGATGGTGACAGGCCAAAGCAGAACGCACTCTGTTTCAGCATGTAATTTCATGTTACTGGGAATCTAACATTATTGTTTTTCCCCCCCGCGCTCCAATTTAGAGACAAATCAATATTCAGCTTTGTTTATCAAAGTGACAGCTCCTGGATATTGCATTTTGCATTTTTATGTTTTCTTTTATAAGCGGGTATTAAAACATAATATATCTGAAGTCTTGGTTTTATGGGCTGACAAAGGGTGGGGAGGCGCTGTTAATGGTGTAAAACAGTTGAGGAATGGCAGCTGCTCCTGTTCATACACTCATAGTTACAAATATCCATCACATACATCAGTATCAGTGTTTGCCTAATGAAGATGCTCTCTCTCTGCGAGTGTCGTCGATAATAGACAAAAAACGCAGAGGAATTCCAGTAGGTGTGTGCACATGTAAGTGTACGTACATGGATGTGAGCTTGTGTGTGCGGCATGCCTTGTGTGTGTGTGTGTGTGTGTTTGTGTGTGTGCTTGCGGCTACTCGTACATACAGTGAAAGTCTCCTCTTGACGCTCAAGTCCCAAATCATGCATTATTTGCAAACCAACCATAAAGAAATGACAATGGCAGCCCTATGCATACAAATCAGGGCCCATTATCCACCTCAGTCTGTCAGTTAGCGTTCCGTATGTGAAGGGAGACTTGGCCAAGGGGAGTTGTACCCGAGGTCCTGATAAATGCTTTGGCTGATTCCCCTTGTGAGTGATGGAGCACTAACCCTGTTTAGCTTCTTTAATATACTTGTATTAGCATGAATAAATAACGAGTGTGTCCGGATGCTACAAATATTTGATTGTGCCTCCGTAATAGGCTGGTGTCTTCCGTCACATGATGCCACTGCGACTCTTTTGGTGTCGCAGCTGAGGCAGACTGACATCGATCTTTATCGCCTGCCCCCTAAATCAATTATAAACCCTCAGAGAGAGTGCCAGAGAGGGGCGAGCGGGTGATGATGGCTGTGCGGGGGTGTGTGCCATTCCAGCTGTGCCAAGCTGTCTTGTCTTTTGTACCCCTGTTTTTACAACAACAAAAAAATTTTAAAAAATGGGTGTTGTAGCTCTGCATGCATGGGGTGGGAAGAATAACACATGCCTCCAGTTCACAAATTCAGTTAAAGCTCTGCTTTAATGTAGATGTTTTCCTTTTATCACGTGCAAGTAACTGCAGTACAGCCAAGGTGTACATATAGAGATCTACACAGAGAGGTGTAAAATGAACAGACATACATCTGAAAACGGAGGATGAGTTCTCACATTTCATGTCTTATTTAGGAAAATCAAAGTGCACAGTGAGTTTTAGCTATTATAGCTAATATTAGATCATGCAGAAGCTTGTGTGCCTTTGGAAAAAATGACACCCATCCCTTCATCCATTTCCCATCACTTAGCTGGGTCAGACTAAGTAAGGTATGCAAGAACTAAAATGTTGGAATAATCCCATATAAAATAAAATGCAATACTGTGGCATACAGATGAGCGAAAATAAAATATGTAAACTCTGGTTTAAACTGGTTGTACAGTATTGTAAATGTATATACAGTACATAATAAGTTGACAGCTATGCATATACATTCTTACACTGTGATGGATAAACAGCTTACAAACAGGCAGTGAAATAAATGTGTGTAACAGCTAGTAAATAAATGTGAACAGGCCGTAGCAGGTGCAGGTATATACTGTAAGCAGGTGGAGCTAGTGCAGTAGAATATGCATGTACAGTACACAAGTTCAACAGTCTTAAAGCCTGTGGGATGAAGCTGTCCCTGAGCCTGATGACTCTGTTGCCCTTCTTCCTTCATAGCTGGCTGTAGAGTTCCTCCATGGTCTTAGCTTCATCCTAGTGATGTGCCGAGAAGTTTTCATCACCCTCTGTAATGTCTGGGTGGTGATGCAGCCAGTCAGGATTCTCTCAATTGTGCACCTGTAAAGGTTGCAGTATCCTGAAGTCAGTGTTGAGCCTGTGGAGGAAGAAGAGCCATTGTCTTACTGTCTTGATGATGGTGCTGGTGTGGTGGGTCCAGGTCAGATCTTTGCTGATGTGAACCCAGAGGAACCTGAAGCTTCTGACTTTATTCACTGTAGTCCCATTGATGGCGATGGGGCTGTGCCCTATTCCCTGATGTTAGTAGTCCACAATTGGCTCCTTTGTTTTTCTGAAGTTGGAGATAGAGATACCGTCTCATTGTCATCTATGATCAGGTCGAAACAGTTGTATGATCAGCAAACTGTATAATGGTGTTGGTTCAGCTTTAAGGGGTGCTGGTGTTGAGAGACAGGGTGTAGGATGTGGTAGTGCCTATCCACACAGCCTGGGGCCTGCCTGTAAGGACGTTCAGGATCCAGTCACATAGGCTGGTGTTAAACCTTAGATCTCTGGAGAGCACAATGGCACAATGACTGAACCATAGTCAATGAAAGTAAGGTAAGTGGAGGAAGGCAGTGTGAAGGTTTAGGGCAATGGTGTCATCCATTGACCTGTTTGGCTTTCATGCAAACTGTAATGGATCCAGTTAATCAGAAAGAGAGACATGAAGGGTTTGACTAACCACTCAAAGCATTTCATGATGGTGAAGTTGAATGCTAGTGGGTGGCATTCGTCCAGGACGGGCAACAGCGGGCAGTTTGAAGACATTTGTCAGAAGAATACCTGGCAGTGCAGATCGGTTTGCATGTTTCCACAGCCTGACCAGGACCTTGGTCTCTGACTCTCTGTCGTTCTTCATTGCTTCCATTGTCCAGGTGCAATAACAGGCAACCGAAGCCATGAATATTCCTTATTGGCTCTCTTATGGTAGAGAACATCTATTGAATTGATCTGTTGTCTAAAACTTCTCTTTTGCACACGATTGCATGATATGAAAAAGACAAAATAAATAACCAAAAGGTAACAAAACCAAAAGAATAAAAATGTAGACTTGAAGAGGACCTTGAGACATGGCAGCCATACTTGGTGCCATTTTCTTTTCAGTCCTCATCAGCGGTCCAGAGATTTCAAAGCTAAACTAGCTGCTGGAAGCTAAATCTCACCTTCTCCTCTTTGTCTCTGTGCACTGTTCCCTCCCCGACCGGCTGACAGATGCCTTGTACACACCTCCCACACATGCAGCATTAAGCCATTTGACCTCTGATCCCTCTCTGACAGGGTTGGTAAAGAAATGGACAGATACACCAAGCGCTATGTTCATTAGCCAAGGCAGCCACACTGGAGCCTGCTACAGATTAATAGCAGAGTTTTACTACCTATTCCTAATGTTGTTTCGCTTTTAAAAGACAGCTGTCCTAACAGACTCTTGAAAGCCAAAGGCCCCCCACACACTCGCTGTTGCTGTAAGAGACCATTAGTGTCAACTTGTGAAGAAAAATAGAGAGAAAAAAAAGACAACGTTAAAGAGAAAGTTCATTTTAAAAGCTCTCTGATAACACATATTTGTAACTTTTTTTCTGTTTTCATAAACAAATGTCATAAAGCTGTCATTAAATATATCTCATATACTCCCATCCACCTAAATATACAACACATATGAATATATTTGATGGTGTGAAAAACAATATAGTTTTAACATTAACACGATAAACTTTTTTCAGTTTAACTTTTGTATATGAAGCAGGGTTTGGCAGATTCCCAGTTTTATATGGCAGGTCAGTGACAGTTTGCTATGAGCTCACACATTCAGTATAGCAGACAAAAAGCTATACTAATATGCACGAAGCGCAGATGTTACAGCTGCATACCAACACTTTTGATATGAAAAAGCCAATTAAAGGTGTGAATGTATGCATCCACATACCAAATAATTACACATAATAATGAATGCAAAGGCTTGGGTCAGTGTTAGTGTGTGTATGTTTTTGTGCACAGCATGTTTGGAGCATAGTAGTTCCTAATCTTTGTCTAGCATTTTCAAAAACTGTGAAACTATAAATAAATCAATAACTCCTGAGTGAAAAACTTCTCCACAGTGATGCTTCAATTAATCCCTGAGATACAAAAGTGACATCTCAAAGCTCAAAGCACAGCAGAGGTTAATTCTGATATACTGAGGAGAAGTGGATACAGATATAGAGACGGAGCCCTGTGTGAGCCTCCTAATACCTCCTGCTGTATAGACATTACCTGGACGAATGAATGCTGAGCATGAGAGACTTCTGCCAGTCGAACCAGCTATCTTATGGTTTAGCCATATGCTAACTTGAATGGAGATACAATGATTGAAGCATGTTGTTCTAGACTTTCTAAATGATATCGGACCGAATTGATCAAATTCTGATAGTGAAATGAGTCATTTGGTGGGGGTTGTCATGTTAAAAAAAAGTATGCCGTACTTTATAGTTTTACGTCACCATTATTGTCATTATATTTGGTTTGGTCACCGTGTCAATCACCTCAAAGCCTCACACTGTTCCTGGAGTTTAAGGGGAATGCCATTGTGTCAAGTACATATCGAGTGAGGTGTCATCTTCGCCTCATTGAGGCAAAGAAGCCAAAATGTCCAGCTGCTCCACTTCAACTCTCTGTGATTTACACATTCACTAGCATGGACCACACCATCAACAAGATACGTTTAAATGATTTACTGACAAAATGAAGGATTGTGAGTGAAGCGCGATCTCTTGTACTTCTTCGGTCTGACGCTGCGGTGTAGGGAAGCTTCGGTAGGGAATCCGCCGTAGCACCTGGGCACGACGGACCCCCTTCAGAACCATATGGGGGGGGGGGCAAAGGCGACCCGAGGGTTAGGAGGGTATTTATAGGACTGTCGGAAGTGGCACGGCTGAGGTGTGATCCGGCTCCCGAAACTCCACTTTAAGCTCCAAGTGATGGACAGTAACCTAAACTCCTGCAAACTGTAGCTGCTGTTAGTCACTGGTGAGAGCTTTGTGAAATAAAAGGTTGGGAGAACTGTAATAGGTGCTTTTCCCCCCAGCAGTCTGGTTATAATGGATTTTTGTTGAAGTTGTCTTAGAGAAGTTTTGATCAAAATGTATTGTCATTGTCATCAGCTGACAGGCGTTTCTACTATTTTGTCCACGCCTTTTATATCAATGAGGGTATTCTAAATAACAGAAGCACCTCACAGTAGAAAGTATAGAGCAATGCTAAAACAAGCTAGAGTCCTAATAAAATGGGAACTCACATATACTGTATATACAGTAGCACATAGGGTGGATCAGGGTGGTGGAGGCAGCTGTGGCATCAAACAGCATTTACATATCAGCAGAGTAATAATGAGAAGTGTCAGGTTATAAAGTCTATACAAGTGCATGAATATGATTGCATGTCAGATGCTGATAGACACAGCTTTGAATGAGTCACTGATTGTGAGACATGAATAATAAAAGCTGATGACAATCACATAATACAAGTGGAAGTTGTGCTCTGCCTGAACTAACACTTTTTTTCATTCTTACCTAATCATGTTTACACAGAATAACATTCATTTCCATGTAGTAATCATATACTTTGATTGTCTAATTTTAGACACTTCAGTGCTGGCCTTTCCCAAACATTCTAACTACTGCTTGTAGTTTTGCTTTAGATATTTCCAATAGCAACTAAAGGCAGCATGAAACCTGGATGGTTGGGTCACAAAACATGTCACCTTTACCACGTGTTTATTAGTGTCACAATGATGGTGACGCTTCTGAAAAGTCATCATAAAGGTTTTTTATTTTTTTATTTTAGGGGACTTGTTGATTCATTATTATGATTTGGGTTTTGAACCCACACGGATTCAGTTTTACATAGTTGTCTTGACATGTATGAACATTTTTGTTATCATCAGAAGTAAATGTGGACATAATTGAAAAAGAAACTGTTTCCTGGTAGCTGGTTGATTTTAAACTGTCTACATTTTCTCTTTATAGAAAGCTCAGGAAAAACGGACAGCAAAAGAAAAGAGAGATGCCTCAGCGCAGCCTGAGCTCTGTGTGCAAGCCAACAGAGTGTTGAGAATCCCTCTCTTCTCAAAGTGCAGAATTGAGACTGACATTTTATATTTTCCATTGAATTACACCTCATCTGAAATTCACTTTGAACAGTTTGAAATCTTAACTTCCTCCTTGGCATGGCATTGCATCTCAGAAAAAAAAAAAAATAAATAAGGGAGTAGCAATAATTTTACCCCAACAGTCTTGATCTGTCAATCATCTCCAGTGATCTGAAGACACGCAAGTGAAGAAAATCAAAATGAAGTAAATAGGTTAAAATGTACATCAGTTATTCATCACAAACTAGTTCAACCAAAGTCATAGATTTTCTCCCCTTTCTTCCTCATAGCTGAGTGCAAATACTGACACATGTACTTCAAGGCTCCCCACTGCATTTTCAAAGAAGGGATCTGGCTTTATTAAAAATTCATAAGGTCATATTAATTAGAGACAGAATATTTTCTTGCATGAGAGCGATGAAGAAATCAAAAAAAAAAAAAAAAAAAAGGAGGCCCGGAGGATCATTTTGATTCGTCTGGCCTCAAAATGAATGAAGAAGGTGAAAGGCACAAGGCTAAAACACGTGCTTTGTTCTGAGGCCAGTCTCTTTGTTCATCAAACCCACGACTAATTTGTTCACCCGCCCCCACCTCACACACACACACACACACACACACACAAACACTCCACGGCCATATTTCTCCTTTATTGTATATTCTTTCTTAGTTGAGTGCCGCTGATTTGAAATGCTAATTAAACATATTTTTAATGTATTCACTCGGCTCATCAAGGCAGGCTCATATATCAAAGTGTCCAAAGTTGTATTGATGTAGGATATCAAAGAGGTGATTACTTCGTAACATTCAGAATTTTTAGCTGTTAATTGTCCTCGTCCTGGTCCAGAAGCATTTCTGCAGTGATGTTTTTATTGTTTTTTTCTCAAAGAACGCAGAATCAACAGCTGCTGATAAACAGATAATCCATTTGCCTCCGTTTCCTCGCTTGTTCTATCAGTTTTTATTCCAGTTTAGTCTTTTCATGTTAAAATGTAAGCTTACGCATTAGCAAGAGCAACTCGTAAGCCCTTGTTAACGCACGAGAGACTCAAACAAACAATCAAACAAACATGTGCTTCCTCTCGTATCTTGTCACTGCATTGTACGATACATGCGTGTGCGGACACACACACATTTACACAGCGCGTGCGCACTCACACACACACACACACACGTGGCCTGTCAGGTAAAGAGATTGTGTGTACGTGCATGTGTGTGCATGTCAAATCTACAAACAATAAAAGATGCACTATAAAATACATGAAAGGAAATAATTCATTAACAGCCTACTTTACATTTTTCCCCCCATTTCCCACTAATTAGACTCAAAAAAACAATAAGAATAGCTGCACTTCCATTTCAAACAGCAATGATAATAATAATGCTGATGGTAAAATACTCATAACTGTGCTGTGTTCTTGATATCAAAAGGCGCTGTGATGAGGGGGAAAAAGAACAATGAGCCATCAGAGGATCCTTTCTTTTATTTTCATTTTAATTTTTATGCGTCCTTCCTTTGCAATGGTGGCAATGATTCTTTCTCTCTTTTTTTTCACCCACTTCTCTCTCTCTCTCTGTCTGATGTAGCTAATGTCATTAACTCTCCCTGCCACTTTCCAGGTCACTAATTCTTCAGCTCTGAGTTCATTGTGCCCAGACCGCGGTGCTGTCTCCATAACGAGGTTATTTCTGGGTTATTACCTTCCTCTATGATATGGCACCTGATGGGAGGCATGAAATTGATATAAATCAAAAACGGTCCGCAAAGAACAAATTGAAATATTTGCTCATTTTTGCTCCCCATCCTTCCCCTAAATCTGCATATTCAGATCAGAAAACAAACAAGTTGGACTGCTTTACTCAATTTACACCTGGTATTAGCATGTAGACTGCGTGGGTACTTCATCTGAATGAAGACATCTGATCATGCATTTACTCCTGATAGTATTAGCATTTTCGAATATCTCGATTCTGCCTGCATAATGATCAGACCTTAATATGCAAATGAGGTAGGTGGAGCTGGAGAGAGCAAGAAGAGGAGAAATTAGGTGACCTTTCAACATGTCGGACAGATTGTCTTCTTCACGAGAGAAATTTTGGGCACTTGAGGACAGCATAAAAATCCATAAATGCTGCGCTAATGTATTCACTTTTAAATTAGTATGGCAAGCCAGTTAGCAAATACTTGTTTATTTACGCATCCACCTAATTTAGAGCCACCTGATGAATGTAAGTCCAATATTCACTCTCCTCTGATCTCTACCAACTCCTGAGGGAAATATGTGACTCTTGAGCTGCTAAATGCTCCACTATGTTCACCAGGTAGCTGCTAACTGTGTCTGTGTGCTGTTTGGCACTGGGCATGCAGTGTAACATGGGTTTTTAGAATTTTTTCACTGAAAACAGCTTCCTGCTGTGACCGGAAATGGCACTGATGAGAGCGTGAATGAAAACAGTGAAATTGTAACTTGGAAAATCAAAACAATAAGCTGAAAGAGATAATAAGATAATTCTCTGTAGGTTCATCATCAGAAGCGAACCCTTTTACATATAAGTACTGTAATCAGTAGTTAATATATATGTTAATATAATAGTATTGATTGTGTCAGATTTTTTTTTTAGCTCACAATGCAGGGAAGCCTGTGAGCTAATCCAGACAATCAACTCGAGTTGGCTTGCACTCTCGCTGCAGCCTACGTTACATCTAAGTCACCCTCCAGATTATGTTGGTGTAGTGAAGCTGTAAAGGCTAAATTCCACCAGGCACAGATGCAACACATTCCATGTATGCTAACTGTAGCCATTCTAGTCAATGTTTCAAACCGGACTGAAACTGCCCCGGTCTGTTTCAGAAGCGTCCCAGAAGCAGGTCTCTGCACAGCTCAGCTGAGAAAATGCAGTTATTCTATTTGCTGGACGCACATGAGTCTGTACAGACCAGCTCAAGCTGGCCAGAAGACAGACAGGCATAAAGAATCCGGTCCATTTTCAAAATAAAACACCCTGTGTCATAAAAACAGCCAAAAGGGAAACAATTAAACTAGCTAGCATATTTACATTTTTAGATGCATATTTATTAGCACATAAACCATGACAAATCTAAGCAAGTTAACAAAGTCTGGCAGGCAAAACACTTCTGAAATGCTCCTGGTGGGATATGAAGTCACATGTAGGACGGACCAAAACAGCCTTGTGGCCACAACCCTACAGAGACGTGCCCAGTGGGGTTTTGGCTTTGTTCACTTGTCTTGCAGCTATACCTGAAAGCTATGCTAACACTTTAACACTTTTTGTGAGCCCCACCGCCATCGCAGCATCCACGCGTAGGCCCTAAATTTACAGCATACACCCTGCTGTGCTGAGCTTGGCATTTCCTCTTTGGTGAGTGACGAGGTCAGGGCCCGTCACATGATAATCCATTTGACATGAGTTCGCTGACTGAAGGAAAGATGAAACAAAACAGTTAAATTAATTAAACACAGCACTGTGATTGCAATGTGTTCTTGCATGTATACTATACTACACAGACATGCTTTTTGCTTATTCAGAATAGATATCCAAATACAGACTGCTCGTGTACACCAGGAGTAAATGTGGTTCTCAGGACAAACACCTCTGGTTGGGTCTCATTCATCTATCAAAAGACATGGTGTGAGTAAGGAGGGGATACAGAAGAACATGTGGCATTTCTCTTTCTCTCCCTCTCTCTCTCTCTTTTTTTTTTTTTTTATTTGCCCTTGCAGTCCCATTTTCAATTATCCCGTTGGGGAAAGGCAGAGTCGGAATCCCAGACAATCCCATTTCCAAGAGGCAGGCGAGGTGTGAATGTGAGCGCATGGGAGCAGAAGAGTGGCTGCCGAAGAGAAAGAGGCTGGCATTTGACTCTGCTGAATAAGCCCAAGGTGTGCAGTCTGCCAGGTTAGAGAGGTTACGGTTGGGAGGGGAAGAAGGAGGAGAGGGCTGTGTATGGTGTGTGGGTGTTAATGAGGGAAGTGAGGTGTATGGTGAAAAAGCAGCAGGTATAGCAGGACAGAGAGAGAGAACGGGAGGGAGGGGAGTGAGTGATCTGGGTTTCAGCCTTGCTCATTATGGTCTGTCGCATTGAGAGGTGAAATGAGGCTTGCTGATGGCTCGGCGTTGGAAGGTATCATCCTTGTCGAAGTGAGTCATGACAGAAAAGGCAAAAAACCTTCATCAACTCCATTAACAATACTCAAGCACTCTTCGGTGTTCCTTTGAGTGGCATCCAAATGTCACTGCAAAGGATAATGTAACATTAAACAGAAAATGTCTTTTGCAACCCTTCATCCGGCACCAAGCATGACCTACTGTAGTGAGGAGGGAGAAATCAGCAGCAACTTCAATTTAACAAGAAAAGGTGGGTGAACATGGAAAAGAGATCAAAATCCACAACCTCTTTTTTATGCTTTCAAGCAGATCCCAGCTCACAAACACAGATTTAATGTTTCCAATGAAATGTTTAAAGTAAATTCTCATTTAAAAAAGAAAGAAGAAACATGAATCCGTTTTGCAAATAAATTCACAAGAGTGTGACAAAATAGATTATTCAAGAGATCATTTGGACACATCTTGTGATACATCATGATACATGTTTTTATCAGGTGGTGAAAGCAAAGACGGTGACATGGAACAAGAAACCCTGTTTAGACTTGAAACCAAGAAGATCCCCGACACCTCTGCTCTTTTTAATTTTGTCTCATACCGACGTTCTGGTACAATAGAGATATGTGACAGATCTGTCTGTTTTTTAAGGTCTTATGTGTTTTTTAATGCACAAATTCAAAATGCACAGGTTGGCTGAAATGCACCTACAGTAAACAAATGTAGCTTGAGACATGATGCACATTGTTTGCGCTGCCCTGCATGTAGCAGGAGATGAGATTTGAATGGCAGTGTTCATTTACTTGTACTGTTTTGATGTAACTGCTCTGCTCACTAACCCTGAAAAGAAATTCCTCATACAGAAGGGGGAGACACACAAACACGGACATACAGTACATCCTGTTCACTTAGTGTTATAAAGATGCATGACACTTCAGGTGTCTGCCACCTCTTGAAGTCATTCTGCAGTGAAGTGTCATATCATACTTCAACTAACAGCCATTGCGTGAGTTAGAGACCCTTGAGACGTGCTTTTTTCCTCCTTTTGTGAGTGAGATCAGTGTGCTGCGTTCAGAAATATATATATAATGCAATGTGTGTTGTTACTGTTGTGTGCATACCTGCTGTGGATGTTTGTCTTTCCCCCTCACACCTTGTCCAAACTGAATGCAAGCGTCATTTTCTGTCCACATTGAATCTGTTAATTTCTGAATTTCTGTTCTGTAAACAAACCACGCAGCTATCAGCTGTTTGCACTAGATCAGTCTGGAGATGTAACTAGTGCCACTCAGGTAAAAGATGCTATGTTATTTAGAGGTTTCTTAGCTGGAAATAGCATAAAACATAGCCAACAGCAAGTTTGTTGTGTTCTATTAACAGAAACTTCAGCTCCCTGGATAACTCCAGCCATCTGCTACCTTATTTATATTTTTTTTGTTTTGTAGTTAAATGAGGAAGTATCATATAGACTTCATCAATCAATCATTCCTCGTTTATATGCAGCACTGCCAACACGATTGACAGGAACAAATAGAAGATTCAGGTACAACATAACGTAGGTCACTCGGTTAGTTAAATATAAAACAACACAATTAAACTGATTCAGTCGCTGATGCTTGCATCACATTCAGTTAGGGCATGGTGACAGCGTATTTGTGCATGTTTTTGTTGCTGAGTGTGTGTTGCTTGTGCGTTTATGTGCACACCAAGCATCGCTAGCATGTATGCATGTACTCAAGCTGTACTTGCACATGTTTTAAAATGAGTGACGCTTTAAAGTGCAAATATTGTGCACAAAAAGTGTGCAGTAGCAGGAAAGGAGAGTGTGGAGAAGACTGAAGTAGTTTTGGGGCGGTGACAGATGCACCAATCCAGTACATTTGCAATTTGTGCCATGATTTCACTGTGTGTGTGTGTGTTTGTGTGTGTGTGTGTGTGTGTGTGTGTGTGTGTGTGTGCACAGACGGTTTGCACATTTTCTGGCGCTCGCATGGGTGCAAATACAGACCATGTGTTCTCTGCATGTAACATGTATGTACCTGTGCGTGTCCATACAGGAAAGCATGTCTACCACCTTGTGCTGCTGTACTCTAGTATGTGGTATGCCCCTCACCTCATGTGTTGCCTTATGTGCGAGCGTGTGTGTGTTTGCCACTTAGTGTGATTGAGAGCAGAGTGGCGCTGAGATGGCAGCTGGCGAGGCTAATCCCCGTACGTGAGGGACGCGGCCCAGCCCCCGGTGTCACCCAGACCTGCCAGGCCTGAAGGAGGTGCATTCAGCCCGGCCGCTTAGTGTCAGTCGTCCGCTGTCACTCAGTCCCATAATCACCCGCATGACTGACAGACAGGCCTTTCCCTTTGATGGTGCAGGGGATTTTAGAGGAGAGCCACAGAGCTGCAGTGATGATCCGCCACTATATGTGTGTGTGTGTGTGTGTGTGAGCGATGATGTTTGTGTGTGTGGGGTGCCACCAGGAGGGCTGCTGTTTCATAACGGTGCAAGATGATGATTTTGATCCAGCTTAATGATGAAGATGAAGATGATGGCGCTGAAGAAGATGGTGCTGATGATGATGATGATTACCTTTAGTACCAGAGTGCGCCAAAGATGTGTGATGCAAAGGGATCAGTGGGGCAGCCACTCTGCTTAGGCAAAGCCAGAGGGACCAAAGAAGACAGCGACACAAAGCCACGGATTTACCCTGTGTGTATGCGTGTGTGTGTGTGTGAGGAGAAAGGAGAGAGGAGTGTGGGAGAGTTTAACAGTGTCACACACTCACACACGCTTCACATTTGAAGCAGGGAAATCTGAAATACACATGTAATCGCACGATTATGATAATACACATCAAGTGTCATCTTAGTTGATATTCTGCTCGTGACAGTGAGTCGCGTTTGAGTGCGGCGCCATCGGCGGCGAGGTTGTTGGTAAAAATCCTGTCATGCCTCTGACAGTCCAGATTCTTATTGACTCCCAGGATACAGTGACGTTTGCATGTACGTGTGAGGGAGTGAGGCATGGCTGTGCAGTACAGACTCGTACGCATGCTAATGGGTTATTTCATCGTGTGTGCAGACAGATTGAGCAGCAGTTATGAACTTTGCCATAACAAAAAGCTGCATGAACTGTGGTTGTGAATTGTGGCTCTGCACTAACTAACTTTGATTTAGATTGCTGTGTCATAACTCAGTCAAACTGAAAGACAGAGACATAAAACACAATCTGTAGGAAAGAGTGTGGTCCATTCTTTCCAGCAGCTCTGATTGTCACTAAAGACAAATGTCCATTAATCTGCTTAGAAATCACGTACAAAAGGCAGCCCTTAAAATCTTTACTAATTCATCATTAAAATGAGAAAGTGGTGATTAGTGTCCGTACACCCATGTTCGAGTAAAGAAATGAGTAACAGAGTATTTTCTGAAGGTATGGTCATTTCTTCTTGGTTTATGTGCTTCTGCCATGAGTAAGTAGGTTATGTAGTTAAATTGTTTCCCTTTTGTCTGTTTTATGCTCTGAAGTCTGCACAGGATGTTTTATTTTGAAAACTGACTGGATTATATCCTGTTACTGTGTCTGACTTCCAGCCAGATTGATCTGCTCTGTGCTGCTTGATGTGGCCAGTCACGGCATCTGTCAAAAATAGACCGGCTGCTTCTGAAACATGCTGCAGTGCTTCTCATGGAATTAGCTTACCAATCAACCTGGTTTTAAATCTCTGAATATCTGTTCTTGTGGTAATAAGAACATATAAACAATCACAATTCACATTAACATTTTAAAAACTTGTATAATACAACCTACCTCTGAAAAGATGGCATTTCTGAGTGGCCTAGTTCTGAAAATACCAACATACAGGAGGCCTAGCTAAGACCAACATTGAGTAAAAAACATCAAAAATCAATTACTCATAACTTTCTTTTACTTTGCTTAGCTCCATCAGGATCCTTTCAACCAGAAGCAAAGTGGGTCTCATGGTTGACCTGTTAAACAATATAGATTCACAAGGAGAGTCAACAAAAACTCACTCATTTGAAAAATCAACCAAAACCATGAAAAAAACATTTTCATATCATCTGTAACCAAGAATATCATTCTTCTCTCATCGTCACTGAGCTGACTGCCCTGTGTCTGTCATTAAAAAACATGAAAACAGAAATCAGATAAGTTTAAGCTAACCTGACCACCACGAAATCTCAACAGGTCAGGTGAAGGTACTACTTTGGGGAACACCACTGTCCTCCACACCCATATGTTACATCTTCTATGCAAACACATGCAATAGAAAATTAGATATTGTATTCAAAAATGCAGAAAGCCTACAGTGTGAGTTACAGTGTTTACTGACCATCAACAGTTTAGTCTCAGTTTCAGCATGCAGCATTCCAGAAATTGTCCTAACAGTAAAGCTGTGTGATTCACACACCTGTATACCTTACTGCCTTTCTCCACCTCCAGCTCCTGCACCAAGCTAACACAATTTAAAGCTAACACAAGTTAAAGGTCCCATATTGTAGAAAGTCTTCTTGGAATATAAAACAAGCAAAGTGGAGGTGCTATATAAATACCATGAACGTATCGAACACTCAATCCATGGAGAAATGCAAACAACCAGTTTTAATAAACTGTGTTTTAATAAGCTATGAGGAATTCCAAAAGGTTGCGATGTCACAACTATGCAGCGTTGCCTTAGCCATGCCCCCAGCATAGCTATAATCCATTATCTGGCTGTGCGTCACTCAGAAAACCAACCAGAAGAGAGCCGCATTAATATTAACCAGACAAAGATCAAGCACAAAACACCTATTGTTGCTAGAGCTCCAGAAAGAAGCACAAGAATGAAGACATATTTGTAGTTTTAAGTAACAAAACACACCCAGCATAGTTTTATGTCTTCTATTGGATGTCAAAACTTCTAATTAAACAGAAAAAGTTTAAAATATGGGAACTTCGCTGAACCCCCTACCTGAACCCCCTAGACAGAAACCCCCCCAAAATGTTAAAGAAACAGAGTGGCTGTGGTTCCTCCAGTCTGCATATCGAAGTGTCCTTGGGCAAGATGCTGAACCCTGAAGTGCTCCTGAAGGCTGTGCCATCGGGGTGTGAATGAGTATGAATGGTTAGCTCCCAAAACTGATGAGCAGTTGGCACCTTGCATTGTAGCCAATGCCATCAGCGTATGAATTTCTGTGAATGAGTGGTTGAAAGACTAGAAAACTGTATAAGTACAGTCTATTTACCACTTATCAGTTTATTGTTGGTTGGTAACTGTAATGTAATTACTAAGTTTAACCTCTGTACTCTGCTTGAAACCTGAGAAATCCTGTAAAAAAAGAAGTGATAAAAACAGCCAACGGTTCAAAGGGTTGAAATGGAGTTTGATTGCAAGTGTGTTTACTGTCGGCCTTCCACAGCCACATCAGCATCTCTTTGTCTGCCTCTGTGTAACATTGTCCCGAGCAGTAATTGCTTAAAACAAGATGCATTCTGTCGAGTGGACACCTAAATGAAAATATGTTTTCACCCTGTTTTCAATCACAGTCTGAAACAGACAATTAATGGTCTCTTAATCCCTGGACACACATTCACGTCTGAAGCTCCCTGCTCTGATGATGAGGCCAATAAAACCCCAGAAAAATAAATTCTTTGTTGTTTTCCTTTTTACCAATTTCGCCTCTCTGTGTGTGTGTGTGTGTGTGTGTGTGTGTGTGTTTTTCTCGTCTTTACTATTTCCAATCTTGAACTCATGAGTTTTCTCTGATAGTGATCCTGTTAAATTAAGTGCCTGAGCTTTATCCAGTGCCCTCTCACCGTCACTCCTTTAATTTAGTCATTATAATTAACCATTAACTGGTGTCAGTTTCTGGGCCACTAACAGGCCCACTCAGTTCTGCTTGTCTGCATTATCACAGTTTGGGGGAGAAAGTAAATTATAATGAAGGGCTATATAGTCCAATTACTGATAAAAGCAGCCAAGTGCGCTCCTTGTAATTAGGTGCCAGTATCCCTCCCTCCTTCTCTCTCTCTTTCTCTCTCCTTTTCTCGGAGTGACAC
The DNA here is from genome assembly GCA_033000465.1 of Sciaenops ocellatus. Lineage (NCBI taxonomy): Eukaryota > Metazoa > Chordata > Actinopteri > Sciaenidae > Sciaenops > Sciaenops ocellatus. Next base: position 4,563,404 of record CP136888.1, on the reverse strand, counting down.
ATCGGAAGGGAATATATGCTTAATAGCTATTTTTATTACCGTTAACCTCTTACTCATGTTCTTAACCCAGTGACTTTCAATCACAGCGACAAGGGGATGCCACAGAGAGGCCTTATCTCGCAAGCAATTATTTTATGTACTCCACATGCCTGTTAAACAAAGTTAACTGATAGAAGTGGGAGTGTGTAGGAGAAGGAGGCAAGTATTTAAAAAAAAAAAGCAAAGAAAAAGAGAAATAAAAAAGGAGGCCAGAGAGGAGTGAAGGATTGTAGGACAGCGAGAGGAAACAGGCAGCAGCGCATCCTTCTGTTCCCACTCTAATGGGATGGAGCGGAGCTGTCTCCTGTAGCTGGGTCGTGTAGTTCCCCACCAGAGCACTTACAAGTCAGGGCTGGTAATTAAACTGTACGATCAGCCCCCTTCCTTTTCCTTTTTCCTCCCTCTCTTTTCTTTTCTCTTTCAGTCCGCCCGCCCGTTTGTTCTCCCCTTTCTCTCTCTTGTCAGGTGAGACAACATGCTTTGGAAAAGCGTGAATTAAGAGGAGCGATGGGTAGAGACGAAGAAAGGAAGACCAAATTAAGGCTGCTGGAATGAGGATGGTTTTTCGAGGTGGAGCGGAGCGATGGGGTTTGAGCGCAGCCTTTAATTCAAAAGACTGGACATGAGGGGTTTTTTATACATGAGTGAACTGTGTGGGGAAGTAACTTTAACTGAAGCTTAATTCTTGTTAACTCAATGCCATTCATTTAGCGCTACAGCAACACACTGGACCAGATTCACTCGACTTTTGCATCTTTTTCTTTTCCAGGCACAGATGTGACATGTGCAACAGGCTGGAGTCACAGTTTGCGTGTTATTTTAGTGAGTGTTTACATGGTGCGTCTTTCTCCTTATTGAGACATTTTAACACTGGCTGATTATTTATTCTGCCTGATTTACTAAACTCAAGCAGTATGAGACAATTTTGTGTGGAATATCTTGGCGCAGGATTTATATGAGGCACAAGGAAGGTTGTGGTGACTGAATGGTAACTGATATAAAGTGGGTGGACCTAAATCTCCACTGAATCAGTTATCTAAAAATAAATTAGCTTAAACATATCGGAAGAAATAGAAATTTAAAACATAGTTATAAATGAACAAACTCAGCAAAGGAGCAGGTTGCATTTGTGGTGTGTTCATTAACCCTCGAGACCCCAGAAGAGTTTTACACTGTTGCTGTAGTTAACAGAGAACTGTCACTCAAACAAGCTTTTTTTTCCCCTACTCTATGCTGAAAACAGAAAGAAACTCTCAATCACAAGTTCTTTTTATTTAAAAAAAAAAAAAAAAAAGCTTTGTCTTTAATTTGCTGCCAAATATGCAGCGTTTCCGTTTAACGCAAAACTTGGAATAGACACAAGAAAGAAAAGATCAAGTAGCATTAAACTGATATAAATAGATATTTATATTAGTTGAACAAACAACAGTTCAGCTAATTTATATGTATAAAAGTCACTGTGACCTGGTCAGTCCTCCCTTCCGACTCTTCCGTGAACTGCCTCTCTGTCTGGGCAGTGAGAACCGGATCCCACTGTTTACTCATGGTGGTTATGTCTCTTTCCTCTCTTTACACTATGCACGGTGGGTCAGGATCTCACTCACAACACAGCCTTACAGCTTCTAGAAGATTGTAAATCCAGGGGGTCTTTGATGGGGGAGATATTTTTAGAATTACTGTGGTAACTGGGTGGAACAAAAGAAGATCATAACTATCAATGTAGTGGTTTATATTTGAGGTTTTGGTTATTGATGACAACTTAAACTATCCACAATACAAAGCTCAGGACTATTTGCTGTTGATACAATGGGAATGACGGGCACTCCCTGGCGCTATAGTGAAATTTAAAGTGGGTGCTCTGGGTCTCGAGCAGACTTTTTTGTGCCATGGTGCGGTTTCATGTAAGACAATTTTCACGGACAGGCCTTCAAGGTGTGGGGGATAAATATAACGAGATAAAATGATACGCACAAAAATAAATAAGCAATTATAGATTAAGTGTAAGTTTGGGGTATTATGTGACCGACATGAGCATCTGGTCTTGACCAGTAACAGTATAAAGAAGGTCTTGACATGTCTTGACATGTGTCAGGAGGCACACATGTATCTGGTCATTTTTCAAAATAAAACAAATTTCAGACTGATAATTAATAAAACATTTTGTATTAATTCTTTCTGTGTGGCCCGGTAGCAAATGAAGGACTGGCACTGGTCCGCAGCCCAGTGGTTGGGGACTGCCAATCTAGAGGGTCTGAAGTTGACATGAACTATAAAAAAAACTTCAGGCTGCAACTTCACTTTTCTTTTTCTTTGACAATCAATCAGTCAAACAAACAAACTTCATTTATATAGCAGCTTTCAAACAAATCAAACAACACGAAAACAACCAAAGGTTAATTGAAGAGACAAGAACAATGATGAATAGTTAAGATAATAAGATAAGATGAATCATAAAAGATAATAAGCAATAAACATGATTAAATTCTACATAAAATCAACAATTGATTGTTGTAATAAAGTGAAATGATTCAAAAGAACTAGAACCAGAAGATCACGTCCTGGTCCATAAACTTTTCTGAGAAGTCTAGTCATGACTGATAAACTAATAAAATAATTTTAAAATCAATATGAAGACAGATAACCAGTGTAAAGACATGAATGAATGAATTTGTCTTACCTTGCATTTCTGACACATATCTATCAAACCACCTTCACACTTCAGCTGCTGCACTGGTTCAGTCCAGCTGTGTAGTGAGCTGCTGTCTTCGCTGCTGCACACGTTTCCCTTGTAAATCTGACTCATCGTGTTCTTCATTAGCACAGATTTTTTTTTGGTTTTGGTTTGTCTGTCTTTCAAGTAAATTTCAAGAAAAAAGCATCTGTTTGCAATTATCTGTAACATCCCAGAGAGCATTAAACAAATGGCAATCCTCCACCTCAACACAAACAAGCATTTAGCTTCAAAATACACAACCCAGATTGATGGTTTATTAAAGACTAATTTAATTAACATTTATTTTGATTATTATCAGGTTTAAAAAACAACAACAACAACAAAAAAAAAAAACAGTAAAAGTACCAAGGCGATAGTCATATAAAAAAAGTCAGCATTAAAGAAGCCGCTTTCTCAACAGCTCCACATGCTCTTTTTTCCTGATGGTGTATGCAGGCCCAAAGCTGTGGTGCACCTGTCCATATGGATGTGGGGTTTGCTCTGCTGTGTTTTGTGAAGGCATTGTTTTCTGGGAGTTTGGCGGCGACAGACGATGGATTAAACGATGAATAAGTGATTTATTAGCTGCCGCTGTCACGCTGGTTAGATGGATTACTACAAGCCACCTCTGACCCCACTTACCAGCCCTGTGTCTCACCACAGAGGTGTGTGTGGAGTGTGTGTTTGTGTGTGTGTAGGTGGGTGCGCTGGCCAGCTGTATTCTTGTGACAGGATGAGACTAGTTGATCAATGGCCTAATGAACACTGTATTTCATTGGGCCAATGAAGTGAGAGGTGGTAGCCAGCCACAGCGGCACGGCCATGGGTTTTGAGCTCAGGGCCGAGGAAACACGTGATTCTTCCTCAAAAAGAAACAATTTCACGTTTTGTTAAAATACTGAGGTGTTGGCACAAATATAGAAGAAAGAAACCTGTGGTTGAAGCTTCATGCCATGTGATTCACTGTTTTATTTTTAGCACATTCTCATTTTAAGTTATCTTGGATGATGAGTTTGGACAAAGGAAAGTTAAAAGCTAAAATGAATGGCAACATGGCTGCTAATTTCTGCAGTTATGTTACCATTCATTTTAGCTTTTGGATTTTTTTTTCCACGCACAAAAATATACCATAAGGGCACAATCTTTCAACATGTCCCATGTCACGGACACATATTTTATCTTTTTCAATCACTGAACGCCTGAAAATTGTTTGTCGTCTCCATATTTAGTGCTTCGGCTTAATGTAGTGGAGTATTTACTTCATATTTTTTTCAAGGGTAATAATCTAATAACCAGTTGAAGTATCCTGGTTTGGATACTTGAGCTGGTTATTGTCTGATCTGCCGCCCCATCCTCTTTATTGATATTTCTTGTTGATAAAATGTACTTATTTTTGCCCATCTAATCATTTAGGCCTATTTTTATTTGAATTCTACAATTTTATTCATGCTGTGTTAAGAGTTTTTCTTCATCACTTACTGATGTGACAATTGTCTTGGGTAAGATTTGGTTCCACTTTTTTATGGGCTGCTCCATCTTGTGACTTCTTCCATGAACAAGTGTTGTTTCACATTGTGAATCTGACGCCTGGTGATTGTGTCTTATAGTCTGCACCTCAGTGCAGGAATGTAACACTTTAATTAATTTCCTGTGGAAAAAAAAAAAAAAAAAAGTTTTGTGCTTTACAGAAACGACAGGATGCACACACAATGTTCCAATCTGGACTTTGGAAACGGATCAGGACACAGAACTGAAAATGAAAGGTGAGGGTATCTGTTTTCTGTTTTAACAGGCTGGAGTAATGATGTGACAGTGATCTGTTGTCCTGAATAATTTTTCATAAACCCGTGTCCTGTGAGTCTGTGTCCTTCACACTGAGTAGTGTTTATGTTCTACCACAGGCCAACGTGCAGGAAGCTCAATGCAGGTGACTACATAGTGTGTGCGGAGCGTACAAACCTGGACTTCCTATATTATTATTGTCCTCTGCCACTTCAACAAAGGTAATCTCAGCCATGTATTTCCCAAATGCAGGCAGTTCATTAAATGCCAGACCAGAGAGGAGGATGCACTGTATCATTCCTATGCTACAGTAAGCAGCCCCCCATGCTGTGCTGGGACGCCCTGACCACGTCATGGTCCACCTGAATCCTTCAAACAGGCAGAAATGAAAGCTCTGTACAGCTGTTGTAAGGACAAAGCAGTGGATCTCTCTATGTGCTTGGACTATACTGACTGGGACGTTTTCTGCTGCTACGAACTGGATGACTCCCAGCCTGCTTTAAAACCTCCACCATCATCCCTGACCCCAGAAAACCAAGTATAACAGGACCTGGCAACTACAAACCTATCCCCCAACCCTAAAGCGATGGCCTACTGCTGGGCCCCCTGCAGTTTGCCTCAACATGGCTCTCCACTTCATTCTCCAGCACCTGGACTCTTCAGGAACCTACACCAGGTTCATGTTTGTGGGTTTTAGACCCAAAACGTCATGCCACAAGAGCAGCACCAAGATACCAAAGCAAGTTCCTTGTATATAAAAACCTACGTCTTGTAAGAGGGGAGGACAAAATAACAGGAACATGTACAGTAGAGCTGAATCAACACTGACACAGCAAAAACATTAAAAAGCAGCATGATAACCTACACAAAAAAGGAATGTTTTTCTCGTCCTCCAGGAATCTTAGGCAGCATTTCCTGTTTTCATATCATGCGTTGTATGCAAGCAACTTCATTCTTTCTTGTCTGGTTAGCATCCTTGCATTTTGCTTTTGATCTCTTCTATGTTGCTCTTCCTGAAGTTTACATCATTTATACCCTAATGATGAAATAACAAATTGAGACAAATGCTAGATAAAAAAATACAGACTTCCTAACTAAAAAAATGAAATGATACCCTGTAACTGCTGCTTGCCCCCTCTCCCTCACAGACACACACACACACACACACACACACACACACACACACACACACACACACACACACACACACATTTCCTCACATTCCTCCCATTGTCTCCCGCTTTGATGAGCTTTTGCAATAAAATGCAAAACAAAAGGATAAGGAGGGCTTTTTGCACCTTGATGGCTGCTGACTTTGTTATGAGATCTGTAATAAAGGAAAGTAATATGCTTTAAACATTAAATAAGACTTTAATTGTCGCCACCATGAAAAACGTGCCTTTCTGAGGATGTAATTGAATGTCCCCATCGCATTGGGGGAATTAAAATAGGTTATTTTATGTGTTGCTTTATTTTTGATTGAATCTGCTCTTAAGTGGTTGAGACAGTGGAGTTATCCATTTTTTAGATGCCTCGTGGAGTGCTCAGTGACTGAGAATTGAAAAGAGAAACAGGGAGAGAGAGAGAGAGAGAGAGAGAGAGAGAGATGGACAGAGGCAAGAGAGAGACAGGGATGGAGGAGGGGAGGGAATGACAGAGACAAATGCCTCTGCATTGACAGCTGTCCTCCATTTTCTCACAGACAGACATACAAATGAGGACCACAAATCAAACGAATCCCTCTAAGATTAATCCTGGGCCCCGGCAGGCACGCAGGCAGGAATTGGCAGGCCCGTGGACTGATGAAAGCGGATGGATCTTTCGACTTTGATAAACGGTATCAATACCAAACACTTTAGGATCAGATATTAAAGGCATTAAAGGCATTGGCATTCATTCATATGGGAAGAATGAGCGTGCATTTGCTGATCAGCAAACAGACATCACAGCGTCACACTGAGGATTGAAATAATAGTCATTCAACCTCACAGGTCAGGATGCCTTTTACACTTAGTGCTTCATTATGGACGTGTGCGTGTACATCAGTGTATTATATCAGAGTTTTTGTTAAATTGCTGATTTCACCAGCTTTCCAGCAAGTGTTCAATTGGATTTAATTATGGTGATTATTATTGGAGCCCATGGAAATAGCTTTCTCCTAAACATTGTAAATATAATACTAACGAACTGAGGAAATGTATTGGAAACAAAATTAACGCATTAATTAAAACAAAATTTGATTGCATTACGATCCTTCCAAAATGTATCTACTCTTACAGATTGGTGTTATATAGACTTTTTTTTTTTTTTTTGTTCACTGATTGTTCAACATTTATGTGTCTGTTTTATTATAGCTATAGTAGTATTGCCTAAGCAATTCCAGTGACAAGATGCTCTTTGGGTATACAACAGAATAACTCTAAAACCTGCTTCTGATTAAAAATGGTTGCCTGCATGCATTTTAGATGTTTAGATGTTAACTAATTGTTGTGAAATGAATTCTTACAGTAAGATTGTAATTAGTAAGCAGTAGTAATTATAATGAGATCAAAAATTGGGTGATGTAGTTTTGACATAGAGGGTAAAAGTCCTCATATGGAGGAGGTTTGGGTGTATGGATGGTTCAAACACACCTGGACTTTCACCCAAGAAACAACTGTTCAAGTCCTGTGTAAAACCAAAGGTAAGCATTGACTCGTTTTAACGTAACTCAAGTTGGGCTACGTAACATACTTATTTTAACCCAAACTATCATTTCCTAAAGCTAATTAATTAGTTTTGTTGCCTAAATCCAACCAGCCAAATTGCGACCATTTCAGAATGTTAACCATCTGATGACGAAGGTCTAGTACACGTTTCAATGGTACTCTGTAATAGTCATTTATGTCATGTTTAGGAGTCATTGGGTCATTGAAACAAAGGTGATGCCAAAATTGTTGTCAACCCTGGTTCTAGAAATGACATGGGATTTACATTAGTAATTTGTTTCTCTATTTATGTTATAAACAATTAAGCTGACAAACATCATTTCTTTCTCCTCTGTTCTTAATTTGTGAGCTTTATTCACATATGCAGCTGATGAAATTTATATACCACACTGACCTTTCAGACCCTACTAGCTACTTCATTGTAGAAAGTTCACCATAAACCTTCAGAGAACTAAAAGTCAACTGGACTATTGAACATTTCTGGTAAGATGTTAATGAAAAGTGCCTAATGATCAGAAGTTGAAGAAATGTCTCATTCATTCCTCTTCTCATTTTCAAACTTTGACTCGCTACCAAATCAAATGAGGTCTGTTTTGTGTGCCAGGGTTACAAATGAGTGGTGTAAAAGTGAGAAGTTAAATGAAGGAATGTGGAATAGTCTTTAGATACTAAAGAACCCTGATGGGCATCAGATGCAAGACTTAGGTCAGGTCAGGTCAATGAAAGATGAAGAGCATCAACACTTCCTCTTGTAAATTCACCCTTGCCATCCTCCATCCATCTCCCAGATGTCCTCAGACTTCCCCACCTGTCCATGTCCCCTCTCATTTCAGGTCCAGCCACTCCCTCCTGCCTTGTACTACCACATTTACTGCCTTTCCATCATCTGATCATCCCTGCCCACACATTCACCTGCTTCTCATTTCCCTAATCAGCCTGGGATTATATTTACCAGCCCATTCCCACCCACATGTTACTGGATTGTCAAGCATGGTTATGCCTTTGCTTTCCAGCCATCCGAACCTAAACACTAACCTGGATCTGTTACTTCTGTTCCTGTGTTTCCTTGTTACCTGTTCTTGAACTGCTCATCGTGACCACTACCTCAAGTAAATTTCCTTTCACTCTGCCTCTCTTCATGTGCATTTCTGTGTCAGTGTGGTCTCCTTACGTTGTTGTCAGAATTAACCAGATATGGACCCAGCAATCATTTTCTGTGGATGAACTTGGATAAATGAGGTGACTTTTATTACTGAGTGTGTTCTAAACAACTGCAAATGAACTGAAATGCCTCCAGTATTGAGCACAAGAAGGCTGACTTGTCACTGGAATGCCAGGCAGTGTCTTGTAAGCGTGGTTGGTAAATTTGTTATCTGGATTGGCAGAGGATTTTATTGACACTCCATCCTCTCTGTCTGCTAATACTGGGCCCCATCCTGCTTGCCTCCAGCCTGTCCCTCAGCCTGCAAGCCTTCTGCATGCAACCTCCTGCTAGTCTTGGGCCTACCTCGGAGACAGCTGGACTCACATTCATTAGCCTCCTCTGGTCTGCACTGGGCCAGCTAGTCTACCACCTGCCTGCCCTGGGCCTGCTAGCCCATTGTCTACCTGCCATGAGTAGGCAAGCCCATTGCCTGCCTGTCCTGAACCCTCTGAGCCTTCAGTGGACCAGTTGAGGAGCTATGCCGATGTCCAGAGGCCGTCTTTCAAAGGGACTTGCTTTGCCTGTTTGAGGGTGTATTCCAGTGGAGCCCCCAAAGGAATGGATATATTCCATGGCTCCAATGCCATTGGCTTTCTCAGCCGCCAAGCACTTCAGCTTCTCAGGTGCCCAGCAAGCACCACAGAGCCTCAAATGACATTCAGCCAGATCTCCAGATCGAGGAAATTTTCTTTCACCACACCTGCCTTGTCTTATGTTTGTGTATCTCCTTTTGGGTCCTCCTCCCTTTCCCATAATTCACCGGATGTGAGAATAGTCCTCTTACATCAACTAGAGTCTTGAGATCATTTTAGACCCCTGTGTCAGAATGTCTCACTGTTTGAATGTTTACAGTAGCACTTGAAGCGGTGACCTACATTCGTAAGAGAATAACATCAGACAGGTTTGAAAAGCCCCATAGTTTTATCCACTTTGGTTGCAGAAACTCAAGCTTTTCAGTAGTGAAGGTAATGATGATGATGTAATGTTTCTTATTATATAATTCTGTTTTTTTTACAGATAGATTTGGACATTGACAACATTTTTTTAGAAATAGGTATATATAGTGTCATTGGTGTGACATTCATTCAAGGCAAACCACAACAACCTCTGGGTAGAGTTCCACAAACGTATTGTTGTTGTTGTTATGAAGGCATGTGGTTATATAATTACATACAATTCTATTCTACTAAATAGAAGTTTTTAAATAACATCAAATGTTCATATCGAACATAGCTGCAAAATATTTCCAAACTACATATTTAAATTGAACATCTATGAAAAAGATGTTCAGTTGAGTTGATGATTTTTCATCAAACCATTCAGTGGTTTCTCCACTTTTCCACACTCCACATTTTTCAGGTTTTTTTTCTTTAAAGGGCCAGTCATCACTAAAGGACCATTTAGTGCCATCTGTTAGTGTAGTTGTTGATTGCAACCCCATCACCTCACCCTTTCCTTCCTAGCATTAATGTGGCCACAAAACTCATGAAAAAATGCTAAAGGCCCCTCCTTAAACCTAAAAAGTGATTAGTTTGTTTGTTCTGGCCTACTGTAGAAACATGGAGATTCAGCATGGTGGGCTCCATGGAAGAGGACATGCTCTATCACAAGGTAACATTCTAAGATAAGGAAAACAGGTTTCAGGTTATTATACACCATAATAACATTCTGTAAATAGAACCTTTAATTTGTCATTTGACAATAATGTATAAACAATATGGATCATATAAAATGTTTTCTTAATATTAGTTAAAAATAGTGAGTTATAGTTGTTTTAAATATCAAACTGTAAACCTGATCATTTATGTTAATTGCAGTTTGAGCTTGGATTCCTGAAAATGCATCATTGCTTTGTTGATACACATTGTTCCTTTTAATAGCAGCGTATTACCACTGATATTCATGTTTTGTCTTATCCAAGTTCCCTATTCACCCCCCCGCACCTCAAAAAAAAAAAAAAAAAAAAAAAAAAAAAAATGACAAAGCACTCCAGATTAGGCTTCCTCTCTGTAATGCTTGATGAATGCCGGTGTTGAACTGTAGAAAAAGCCTCATTATGAGACACTTATAGATTACCCAGGGTGTCACACTGGGGGATAGGTGGTGGGTGTGAGGGTTTGTCTGTGAAGAGGAGGAGAAACAATGAGACTAGATCCTGCTCTGTCTCCCTCTCTCTCTCTCCACCCTCCTCAGGCTCTTCTCTCTCTCAAATGGATAATTCTGGTGATGCTTGTGACAGGCCGTGGTTTAGATTTTGATTTATGTTCTTCCAAAGCTAAAATCAAAGAATCCATCTAGTGCTATTTTATGGCAGTTGGGATGATGAATGGGCCAGTCTCTGGGCCAAAGCAAGCTGCTGTGTCTTTGCCCCGGATTTTAATTGCTAAAGTAGCCAGTCATTGCTCAGGATTCAAGACGCAATGAGAGGGAGAGGGGCAATACACTCTCTGTCTTTCTCTCCTCTCTGTCTCTCTAACTCTTTCCGTGTCATTCCTTCCCTCTTTTATCCTTTTAACAGTCTGTCCATCTTTCATGCGATCCTCCGTCTTTCCAAAATGCCGAGGAGATAGCTGCTTTGAAAGAAAATTTAATCTAGTTTACACTAACGTACTGTTAAATCATTCATAACCTGGCCATAGGGATCTGCTGTTACAAGTATAACTAATGGCTCACGTAATGGGCCTAACTTTGAAGTGTAAATTCCGCATGTATATTTAATGCATGGAAATGCCATATTTAAGCAAAATGGCAGATAAAAGTTTGATCCTTTATTTTAGGGTTCAAAAAATGTTCATAACTTTGATTTTTTTTAAATCTTTTTTGGGGGGGAATAATGAGGCATGTGTTTATTTTACCCTACTTTCTGGACTTCTATATATAACCACTAAATTAATAAACAAATGAATAGATAAAAAATACCCAACAACACATTCCCACGACTCATAAAGCTGATAAACACATGCAAATAAAATCAGACGCTTGCACATCTATCGATGGAGGAAAACGCCATTCGTCCTGCTCCCTCGTCTACCCCTCCTCATGCACTAATACATCCCATCCTTATCAAAGAGACGGGGGGGCGGGGGGGTAGTTATAGGGAGCATCATTGCTTTTCAAACACCACCAGAATCAATGATGCAAATTAGAAAAACAAGCAGGCAATAAATTCTTTCACAACTGCGGAGCCTGGCGAGAATTTTTAATAATTTTTAATAAAGCATAATTGTAGTTTGTACCACTGAATAATTTAATCACATGGAAATATGGAGCACGGATGGGGGAGAAAGTATACACATCTGAAAAAAAGTCCTCCCCTCCTACAAATCTGTGAAATGACTGCGCGCCATATCTCTGTTTCATTTGTGTCTGTATCTGTGTGTGTCCGTGTGTGTGCGTGTCACTGCATCAGATTTGCTCACACATATAGAAAAGTGTGATTGCGAAAAAGACATAAACACTGACATTCTCTGCCAGAAAATTAGTTTTAGTAGCCTTTGTAATATTTTTGATCGGCAGTCTGCACTCCAAACATTTCTACCTCTTCTTGATTAGAGTTAATACTTACTTATGATTATACAGCATTTTACTTTTTACTTTGTTTTCTCCATTTGGGTTTCTTTTCTTTTTATTTATCCCAAACACAGGTCTAAAGATAGAAAGTATTGTGCAGTTTGTAAAGGCCTTTAACCCTAAATTTGTGTTTTGTTTTTCTATACATTTAGGTGTATAGAGACCTGTTATGTATTTAATATAGAGCTACTTGTACAAAATACAGTGTTATATGTAAACATTTCAGAACAGAGTATAATAAGCAATAACGACCTAAACACTTTTTTTCTATTATTTATAGTTTTTATTTATATTAGTTTTCAATCAATTAGGTAAAAAATGATCTGTCTTTCAATGTAGCCTGTTATCCTTGATGTTCGTATACATCTTGTACTCAAGGGTTAAATTGGAATTTGAGAGGAGGGGGAGCAGTTTCCAATGAAGTTGATAAGGTCTTGGGCATCAGGCATGGTTGGGGTGGTCCACAAACCACAATGTCAACCGTCTTCATAAGACCCATTTCTTTAGTCTCAGTGAAAAATCTAGACATTGTGTTCTGTGGAGGTGGACTGTCCAGAGAAACAATGGCACTGTTGGAAAGAGGACAGATTATTTGGAGTTCTGCCAGTGCCGGACACTTAGATTTTATGTGCAACAGCTTACCTGTCTGCCATGAAGAAAAGTATTTCCGTTAGATTACAATGCCACATTATAAGATTTAAATAATTAATGAAGTTGCAGCTGCAGAGTCACGTGCATAAATTGTGCACAGCCCTTCTCTCAATTTGGAGACGCGTATAGATCCTGCCGCCATGAGATGACCGCAGCTATTTAATAAAGTCAAAGAAAAAAAGGGTTCATTCTACATCTGTTTGGTCAGCATGAGACGGTGTCTGAAAGCGGATGTTTTCGAGCCAAATGTGTGAGAGTTGGCAACGCTTAGCTGAGCTCCGACAGGGTGCAGTTTGGATATGAGGAGGCGGAGCTCAGCCTCCCTGAGCCATCCCCTGATTGGACTGCTACTACAACTGCTCAGTGACTGGCTCCAGTTGTGGTTCTGAAACATCTGATTGATCGCTTGGCAGCTGGCACAAAAATATATGTCTTTTCATTCAAACACTTCAAACACTTTTCATGGTATCTTTTTAAAGAGAAAGAAAATGCAAGTTTCAACATTCTGACACCCGGAAATACTTTGAGTTGAGAAAAATAGCTGGAAGTTAAGGGATGAGACCTGTTTTGGTTCCTTGATGGTCAGAGTTTATGATGTAATGAGCTGTCTTGGTCGTACTTTTTACTTTTGTAGTGAGGCTTGAAACTAATTAATTAGATGGTGTGGATTATGGACTGGAGGTCAGAAGAGAGCATTTTAGGGTGAAGACAAGTGTGTGATTCATGGCTGGAGAAGTAGGTAAACCATCAGGGTTGAAAATATATCATACGTACACTGTTTGTAACACTTCACAGCGGCTCCATATGATTCCTCATATGCCGTGGAACACTTTCAGTGGGTGCGAACACGGTGTGTATATACCACTGTCCCTTGAACTGATGTCAACTGCATTAGGATGACACCATCGTTGTCCAAACACACTAACAGCCGATGTGTGTGTGTGTACATGCAGGAGAGAGGTGCAGAAGAGAGGGATGAGAGAGAGAGCCTCAGGTGAAACACAGGCCTGCCTGTAATTCATAACCATGACATGGAAGCCAAGTTTCTCTAAATGAGGCATTCAGATAGCCAAACCAGTCATTTATCCTGGTGATTAATACAAATGATATTCGTAATAATAAATATCGCCGCCTTGCAGTGCGTAAAGCAGCAGGAGCAGCAAAAGAGAGACAGAGAGGGAGAGAGAGACAGTTTTAGTGTTTATTGTGTGACGAGAGGAACCTGTCGTCAGGTTGCATTTCACATAAAATATCAGGATGAAACAGGATAAATAAGAGAGTCGTTTAATGTCATCTGGTGACATTTTTTATGTAAAATGTTACATGTTTCATGCAAATTGTTGAAAAGTTGAAGGTACATGTCATAGCGCAAAAAATTATGAACAATGAATATGAGTTCATATCAAAAAAACCTTCACGCTAATTACATTTATTAGAACATTTTTATTTCATTTGAATCAATCAATCAATGTTTTTTTCAAATGTGTTAACCTATTAACGTATTATTATTATGAGAGGAGGATACATTTCTTTAGGCACACATGAGTAATTCTCACTCTCACATTGATGATTAATTTAACATAAAACATTTTACATCCATCATTTTAATATTTAAGTGATGTCAAAGAGAGTCTATCATTCTTGTCCAAAAACACAGTACATTAACTCCATTTTAGATTATATTGTCTATGATCTGACAACGGTCACTGTGTATTTTATTTTACATTGTATGTATACAGTTTCATATTTGCACATTTGCCTCAGATTGTGGCCCTTATGTATTATGTATTACTGAATCTACTGTGCACAAATGTGATAGCAACCTAAGCTTTAAACTAAAAAAAATAAAAATAAAAAAAAAGAAGCAGTGTAGAAGGGACAAAAACAAATGTAATGAATGCTTAACCTAAAAATATTAATATTAAAGAATGTCAGGGATGTCAGAACAAAAACATTGATGCTTTCTATGGTCAATCCCAAGTGAACCATAGAAAGCACAGCAACATGTAACTTCTTGTACCGGTCCTTGCTGTTACAGTAACTTGACATTGACTCAAATATGAATAATGGGAGAAATTTGTGTTTATATTTCTTTTCTTTTTTCCCTTGACAATGTTAGATTTTCTGTAACATATCTCTGAATCAGTCAGTAACAGTCAGTAACATGACATATGAAGACACTTACCAACTACAAAGACCTGCTTCACTATCTTCTCTCTAATTCAGACATTAAGCTGTGGTTAACTCATATATTGACACACACGACCCCCCCCCACCCCCCTCAAACTAGGTTTCACATTGGTGAATGCAGGGGAGTCTATGAGGAAAGAAAATAGAATCATACTTCTAGGAATCAACATAAAGATGGAGACGAAGAGAAGAAGTGGAGAGATAGAGAGAGAGAGAGAGAGAGAGAGAGAGAGCAGTATGGGCTGATGTCAGTGGCTGATAAAGTTTATGCCTTCCTGTCATTTTGCTGAAAGTAAACAGGCGCTGCAGCCTAACATGACATCACTAAGTAGGTTAAGTGTAGTCCCGCGTGGCCATCGATCATAACGGAATCTAGCATATTCTTGCCCCCACTAGGAGGAGAGGTAAAAGTTTTCCACTGTAGCTGAGATGACATTTAATTTTTCATATCTGCTCCATAGTCCTGGAATGAATTTTGGCAGACCTGATGCAATTTAACAGCTTGGCAGTTTAAAATTGGGCAATGAATCACTGGGATTCAATGGAAGCCCGGCTGCTGCATAATATTTTTCTGTGCCGGGGGTGGAGGGGCAGTAGGGGTGGTTGTGGTGGTGGTGGTGGGGGGGCGGAGTAGTCGTAGGACAGTGGACCCCCACCCGCTGCCCACTCCTCCAGTTTACCTCCGGCTCGAAATGATTTTACCCCTTTTTTAATTTCTTCCTTACGCACCTTTTAATCGTCTGCATCCAGAGACACAAAGACTGACCGCTGCTAGTTGGCAGACTACCACTGATAGTTACAGCAGTTGTCACACTTTCAAAATGTCCGCCCATGATCTTGTTTTTGTACAAATCATGCAAAAAAGAAAAAAAAAGAAAATCAGTAGATACTTACTTTTTACACTCTTTAACCTTCACTTAGATTCACTAAAACTATTGACCGAAACAACTTTAAAAAGACGTTTTGAATTGTATCTCTAATCATTGGTCTCAAATGAGCCCAACCCAAGTGAAACAATTACAGCGTTCTGCTATGAAAGAGCATCAAAACATATTTGTCTCGATAAGAAAGTGCTCACAGTGCAATAACAGGTTCAGTAGGCGAGGCTCCTCTCATCTCTCTCCTCTTGGTCCATCACGGAGCCCTCTGACCCCCAGACAAAGAGCACAACACACAATCGCACACCATTACATGCGCACAAACGCCTCGGTTCAGCACATAAAAGGCTCTCTGTGTGCTTTTAAAAGGTGAGGAGGTCCAGAGGGCTCGCACTGTATCTGATTTTTGACAAAGAGCACGCTGGGTAGAAATCAATAAAGCGCCAGTGATGGGCCGATGGGTCCCGCTGGTCCTCCTGGAGAGGCGGGCCGGTGAGCTGAGCTGAGCTGAGCTGAGCTGCACCCATAATCCTCCTCCTCCCTTCTCCTCATCTTCTACCTCCATTACCCTATCGGTTTCTTCCCCCCCCCAAAGTAGTCCTCTCTCCTCCTCCCTTCACCCCCCTCCATCCCCTCTTACCACCCCACTAGTCCAGATGAACCCAAACAAGCAAAGAATGGACTGACAACGCTTTTGACACCGGCCGTTTATTAGCCTCACAGAGCGATGTTTAGAGGGAGAGAGAGAGAGAGGGAGGGGGGAGGAATAAAAGAGAGAGAGAGAGAGACAGATGTGGAGGTAAGGAGGAGGAGGAGGAGAGGGGGTTGTTCTCACCAGTCGGCTGGTTGGCTGAGCAATGTGGCGTCGCTGGGATGACCACACTGCGGTGTGAATGCACATATATGTAGTAACTTCGCTCTCCATGCAGCAGCCAGACGCAGCCATTTGTCAGGGTCAGCATCAGGAAAATTAGTGTTTATTCTTGTAGAAAAAGCTTTTGATGAATTGGTTTATTTATATGCTAAAGTCTTTTACACCCACCTACAACCATCTTTCCTTCTTTCTTTCTTTCTTTCTTTCTTTCTTGACTCACTCATAACTCTCATAAATCTTTACATCCTTTTTTGTTGTTTTTCTTTAACCTAAAAAGGTAATGGAGATAATTTGAAGTTCCAAGAGTTGCAGTGTGTAAACAGCAATGTGTGTGTGTGTGTGTGTGTGTGTGTGTGTGTGTGTGTTGGCTATCAGTGCTTCACTAGAACGAGAAGAGCATGTGTATCATATTAACCGTGGTGAGGTGGTGGGGTAGGCCTTTAAATGGGAGGCTGCAAGTCCATTGCTTCCACAGTCATTCAAAAGCAAAACATGTTTGTTCAAGTAGCTATTGTTAAAATATGATTAATTTATACTCTACTCCTGTGCTGATTTGAAATTGTAGAAGTTGTTGGATACATCAAATATTTTCCCACCCTTGCGCCAAAAAAAAAAAAAAAAAACAAACAATCAAAAAAAAAAAAAAAAAATGCAAGCACAGCAAGTGTTCTCAAATATGGCCATTATACTGTCAGTCAATATTTGCTGATTACAATGGTACATCCCAACCTTTTGTCTCATGACCCATTAATATAAAGCAATCTCTTGTCCCAGGGTGTGTGAGTTGTAATCATTTGATCATTTTAGATGCCTGAAGAACAGTGTACATCATTTCACTAGAGAAAAGTGAGAGAAAGTGATCATATTGCATCATGTTGTGTGTGACTTTTTAAAAATGTGTTTTGGGTCCCAGTATCAGGTACCATAGCAACAAAAGTGTAACCTGTGTGAAGCAGGTTAAACAGGAGCAGTGAGGACATGGTGCACTACATATCATAACCAACATTCAATTCATTACCTTTAATCAACCAACCATTGACCATGAGTAAAGTGCATGTTACTTAAAAAACACCTCAGTAAACAATGATCTTAAACATTGACAGTGTGGAGTCAGCTGGCTTACTTTCTTACAGTCTTGATGCACGTCATCATTACAAACACACAGCATTAATAAAGCACGGCCTTATGAGGTCGATACTTATGGTTTATTTACAGATTACTGACCTGTATGAAGCAGGTGAAACAGGAGGAACGAGGACACGGCGTGCTTCGTTTCCTTCTAGGTTGCTTCCGAGGAAACAACAGAAAACGGTCCTTCTCTAAATGATACCCCAAGAGCAACTAGAGCGAACACAAACGTTCCACCTCACTGCTAACCAAAACACGTTTTCTTCACTCGATTAGTGACAATGACAATTAGCTTGGACCTCAGTGTTATTGAATTCAGGCTTTGTTTATGTTGTTATCAATGTAAATGTATACAATAACAAAAATATTAGCATATTAATTATATAGATGACATACATGTGGCTACACTATTTTATGTGTCACAAATGCCATACCATGAAATCCTGACCATTAGATCTCTTTTGCAGCTTTTGGTGTCCCAGGTTGAGTAATTACTGTCAAACTTTGTCAAGCCTGTAGTCAGGTGTCAACAGTAAAAAGACAAAGTGCTTGAGGTTCCATTTTATCAAACTAATTAGCATTTGGGTGTTTTTGTTGCAGAGTACTTGGACAGTGACGATGTGATGTGAAATCTTATGTGAGGTTTGTAGGATTTAAAATAAAGTAGGCCACTGCGACGATGACCCCAAACTAAAAATATCACGTCACTACAGTCTCTTATCATTTTATAAGATGTATTTAGTAAGCAAGCCAAACTACAAAATGAAAAGTTGGCTGTTACCTTGTACATGCATTGCAAATTGTAACGGTCTGTAAGATCAGACAAATATACCTTGTTAAGTAGAGAACACTGTACTGTGCCAACTGCACCAGTTCTGCTTTCAGTTTGTTGGGGAAAAGAACTATGATCTACCCGTATGGCCAGTTTGTCATGTGAGTGAGTTGCAGGAGAAGAGCAAACTGTTGCTTTGACCTTTGGACATTGAGGTCTGAGCAGCAGGCCGTCCTGGCTGTAGAGCCCTGCACAGGCCCTAAACTCCAGCCCTAGCCTGATAAAATCTGAAATGATTTAGGTCGACCCAGACACCAATATTACCTCACGCTCTCTGTGTGCTGATGATTGTGCACGATGATTCACGCACTCGCATTCACTTCACTTAGAGGCAAATTTACTATATGGCTCAAATATAACTACTAGTGACACTGACAACCATGCCCACCAATATTAATACAGACTGTCCATTACAGAGAAGCTACATGCTGCAGTGACAAATAAATAAATAAAGATTTACAACCTTCCCTTCTTTGGTGTTCATTAACTCTTTCAGAATCCTCCCTGCTGTGCTGAAACATGTATTTGACTGACCTGAGACCCTTTTTCTCTTTTTTTATTTATTATGTGCAGCTTTGACAAGTCATTCTCCGGGACTCTGTCCTTGCATCTGTGTGTATGTGGTCAGAATGAAAGGAGAGGAGTTAAATGGGCCCAACCTGAGCCTGGTCCATTAAAAGGCCCAAACCTGGCCCGGTTCGGCTTGTAGACCTCTACCTGTCAGTCTGTGACATTGTAACTTTATCTAATGTAACATTAGCTCAGTGGCCAAAGTGGAGACTGAGAGCAGTGAACAGCATTATTAGATGATATCTGATATCATGTGTCAGTCATTTGTCATTAATACCATGAGTAGACAGCAGTCATCTAACCACCAACATTCCACATTTCAATGTAATATTTAGAATAAAGAAGAAAGTTACAGTAATATGATTTTAGTATATGATTTTATAATATTGACTAGCTTTTTGTACAATACAATAAGTCTGATAACAATTTATTATGCTGTAACACTGAATGTTCATGAGCATAAGAATCGAAACAACAATCTTGTGATCAGTGGACCGCCTGCTCCACCTCCTGAGCCACAGCAAGTGTTTTATAATAACTTCACAAGACAATTAAGCTGATCTTTAAAAGCTTTCTAATCTAGAAGATAAACTTGAATTCAGAAGGTGTACGGTCATATTTTTATGGTAATATTTTCTTAACAGTTTATGACTTTATTTGTTAAAGTAAACGTAGAAAAGTCAGGTTCTTTCAGCTCCAGCTGGCTTTAGAAGAAGTAACCAATGTCCGAGCATAACACCCAACTCAAACTGACATGAGGAAAGTTTACGAAAACTTAAATGACAATAGACAATAATAGTTTTTAGATGTTTAATATTATGTGCATAAGACCCTAAATGACATAGTTAGAAGGCTGTTGTGTGGATTTACATTTGATGAAACACAGAGCTCATTTCTAACATTCATCAGTCCATTTGGCTCAGTCTGAAACGCCTGCCTGCCTCAACAACCACCAACCCCCCCCCCCTCCACTCACAATCCCTGCTTTAGACATGTATTAGTCATTATTAAACATAATAATGGCTTTTATAAGTCACCGTTTGCCGCTTTGGTTACGTGAATTATTCAGCCAAAGAGGGAAAGAGAGAGAGGGAGAGGAGCGCTTGCTCTAGTCAGGTGGGCCTTACACCTGAGATGGCAGGCGACAGATGAGGCATTTTGTCTGAATTATTTATTTGATTCTCTTCAACTTTTTACAACTGCCACATTGTTTTTTTTTTCTTTTTTTTTTCAACCCCCTTTCCACATCCCCCATCACACACACACACACACACACACACACACTCTGCAAACCGTCACGTTTATTTCAAGCGGCGTTAATTACGGTTGCACAAGCTGTTAAGCTGTCGTCTGACGATTAACAAAGTCAAGCTCCAGCCCCGGCACCACCACTTACTTTCCTGTTTGGCAAATGGAGGGGTGGAGTTGGAGTATGTGTGTGTGTGTAAGTGTGTGTAAAAAAAAAAAAGAAAATCTGCTTTGTGACAGCCATTGTTAGCACTAACAGTAGGGCTATAAAAGTACAGGGGTCTTTTTTTTATTATTTTATTCTGTCGCAGCAAGCGAACAGACAATATGAATAAACTTAATTTGTGAAACGTCTCCCCTAATTAATTTGAAGGAGTCGGTGGGAGGGTGGGGTGGCATTGGGATAGGGGCGGGGAGTGGGTGCTCGCTCAACGGGCAAAGCTTTAAAAGGTAAATCAACAACGTGCTTGTCTTTGAGATGCGATCCACACAAAGCGATGTAGAAAACGCTCGCAGCGATTTGAACATCGGCTGTCAACCCCGGTGGGAGACAACATATTTTGATGTTTGTCCACGTGTTTGTCTCTGTGTGTGTCTGTTTATTGCGCGGCTGCAGCGCTGACAGGATGCATCTATATGTCAGCGCGCAGCACATACACAGCCCAGCACAGAATGGTGGACATACAGTATACAAACTGTATCAGTAGGCTATATCCTTTCTTTAATGCCTTTGTCAATTAGTGGACGCTGCTGTCAGGCCGCGTGTGCTCAGTCCCGTCTGTCATAATTAAAAGTATGTGAAGCTGCTTTTGGGTTACGGGGGAAGAAAAACACTTCATATAGTTGCAGCCGACACTTTCTGGACTGTCATGTTTTTGCTGAGTGGATTCAGACAGTTAGTCTGTGATTTCAAAGTATTTACTGAAACAAAAATATTTGTAACTAAAATATTTTTTGTTCTTTTTCTTTATGTTGGTTAAGATTTAAATTATGTGAAGAAGCACTTGATGAAATGAAAAAATCTAAAGGCAATTAAGTGGACTGAACCTGCGTATATCATTGAGCATTAATGGTGCCTTCACAAATGTACACGTCACTCATCAAATGCTGGCTTTTCACAAAGACTCAGCCTCTCTGGATGCTTCTTTTTTTTTTATACCCAATCATGTTACTAACATGTTGCCAGTTAACTTAATTAACTGTGAGATGTTCCACCAGGTGTTTTCTTTCAGCGTTTCACAACTTTTCCAGTTTTTTTGCTGGCCCTGTCCCAACTTTTTTTGTGTTGCTGGCATCAAATTCAAATTAAATTTTCCAAAAACAATAAATATTTCTCAGTTTCAACATTTGACAAGTTGTCTTTGTGCTTTTTCCAATTAAATATGTGCTTTAGTGTTTTGCACATCATCACATTTGGTTTCTTTTTACATTTTACACAACGTGCCAAAATCTTTTTGGAAACAGGCTCGTACATTTGTAATTCTAATTGATTAGTGTGTTATTTGCTAAACACTTTATTACAATGAGAATACTATACTGTGGGTTTTAATGTGAAAAGTGTCCAATGTGAGCAGTAGTTATTCACACCATATGTGTGATGTGGCTTTGTCATAAATAAACTCAAACACATGGAATCAGTAAATAGTTTGTTAAAGAGTTCAAAATGGATTGTGTTTATTAGCTTCAGTTTGTAATATGAAAGCCAAGTTCAAAGCTGTGCGTACCAAAACAAATTGTTGATTGTAGATCAGGAGTGCTCAAACTTCCTCCCTTGAAGGGCCAAAACTGAAACGTGCCAAAAGCAACTTATTGAATTGTGAAGAAGTAAAATGGTATTTATTCATTATTTATTTTGGCCAGAGACATTAGGACAAAATTTAAAGTTATGGTCAATCAACTTGGGCCTGATGCCATGTGCACTAATGGGCCTGCGGGCTAGAGAGTCTTAGCTGCAGAAAGCTAACAAGCACAACCACCATACTTTAGGCTTTTTGAAGCGTACTAACTTGCTAATCTGCTGCTGTAATTAGCACTAACCACATGGAATGCTGCTGTTGTGCAGCTGCCTGTCCGTAAAAGCAAAGGGGGGATGAATGCACAAATATTTTTGAAACATTTCCCACAAAAACACAAATCAACGACATGGCAGTGGTAGAGGAGGAGAGGTCAACCAATCGCCTAAGTGATTTAGAAAGAGTTGTTCATGCACTAAAATCATCCAGACTTGACTACTGTAACACACTCTGTCTCGACATCTCTCAGGCTAACATTTCTTGCTGCAGCCTGATTACTAACCAAAAAACAAGAGCACGAGATCACCTCTATTCTTACACTGACTCTTCATTCACTTCAGGATCAATTCCAAAATCCTATAAATCCCTCCATGGTCTCACACCAACATATATCTCAGAGCTTCTTATTCCTTACCATCCGACCAAACCCTTCAGATCCTCCCACCTTGGCATGTTGGCATGCTGTGCCCTGTTCGAGGAAAAAAATCATTAAGGGTTAGTATATTTTCTATAATTGGTCTTCAGCTCCAGAAAAGCCTTCTGGCTTTTGACTCACGCTGAGTCTGTTAATGATAAAAATGGCTGTTGTGCTGTGGGTCAGACAAAGGTCAGGGGTGTTGTTCAAAATGAACTTAACATATTTCTGAAGAATGTGCCCATTTAATTATGAGATACATTGAGTGCAACATAGACAGCAAGCTTCAGGAGAGCTTGAGTAAAGATCATGTAAGGCAAAAAGTGAGGAAGCCACCCAAATCAGGAGGAATCATCCTGGAGACCCTGAATACTAATACAAAAAATGAATGGCAGTCTGGCCAAATACCTTGATCTGTTCCAAAGAGATGGACAACTGCATGCGTCACAATGATCCCAGAAGACTATGTAGTGGAGATAGATGGTGACATTTAGTTTATATACAGTCCAATGCAGTAAGCAAGCTTTGAAGTTTTTCTTGGCAAATGATACTGGATGCAGTGACAGCCCTGCAGGTCAGCAGACAGCAAGGGAGCGATGACTTGGCTGTGCTACAAGTCCTACATGCATTCATGTACTCTACTCTAGAGGGATAACAAAGGGCAAAGGTTAAACAAGCCCTTTTGAGTGCGTTAGTCTTTGCTTTCTGTTATGACTCCACTTCTATTTCTAATTTTAGATGCATTTCAATGCAGCTGTTGCTCACTCCTATCTTCTGCTTGTCTCTGGGTGTGTGTGTGTGCGTGTGTGTGTGTGTGTGTGCATTTGTATGACAGAGTCACCATCATCGCTAAAGATGATGTTCGAAATGACACGTTTCCTTACGACTCAGTAGCATTCAGCGGGACCGCCAATCAGGAATCTGGCGCCGGGATGAGTTGTCGCGATGCAGCGAGACGTCAAGCAGCCACTCCGGTTTGTCGCCTCATCTCCCCTTCTTACTGCCACTTTGTAAAATCACATTACCCTAATGAGAATGGGAGTGGAAAGGCAGCGACAGCGCAGGGATATGGATGGGTTATGTGTCAAAGGCACTCGGATTTCATCCCTTCCGCTCTCTTTTTGAACTCAAGGATCTGGGCCTGGGTTTGGGGGTGAGGAGGAGTAGCCAGAGAGGTTGTGGACTCATTTCATTGCGTGATGTGTCATTATGGTTGTTCTATTTGTTTTCAGTCTTGTTATGTACATAGTCAAAACTAGAAAAGACAAAAATAACATTCTGAGAAAAGGTAGACTCCTGAAACACCCTCATAACGTACATGAACAGCCTCAAACTGTGTCGCAGCGTCTATGAGGAAAAGTAGCTCTACTGGATGTAAAGGGAAGGTCAGCGTGGGTACTGAAGTTAGTTAGTAAGTTAAGTGGACATCAAGGTCATGATCAAGCTTCAGTAGTAGGGCCATGGGCTTTCTATCTGCTCACACACACATACACAAACACATATAGACCAAGGCCTGATTCTGACTGACAGGACAATTTCTCCCACCTCTTTCATTTGGTGATCGACTTTGTAGTAAAATACACTCCTCTCTCCCTCATTCTCCTTTACTCTGCTGGTTAGACTCCTATCACAAACACAGCACAAAACACGCACACACATATCAACTGACACAGAAATACCAATAACACCAACAGCACACATGCTGATGCAAATAGATCATATGCAGACACACGCACAAGGAACAAGTAGACAAGCAGACAACACGCAGCAAGAAGACCAGCACACACATTCACATTCACCTGCACCCCCACGTACAGAAGGTGTCCCAGTAAAACGGATGGAGGTCTTGGAAGGTGAATGTTTATGTGACTCACTAGGCTGATTAGAGGGACGGAGATCTAAAAATAATTGGCTCCTTTTACTTCCTTCTTCCTGTGGATTTACGAGCTTCTCTGCAAATGACTGGCAGCTTCTTTACTACGGTCAAACACTGAAGGATAAACTCACCCTGCCAGTGTGTGTGTGTGTATTAGCAAGCGTTGTGTGAGTGTATGGGTGGATGCTCTGGATGTTTATGTGTAGACAGAGGCAGGCATGCTCACAGTGACTCATTGGGACCGAAATCAACCTTACAAATGTGACGTGAAGCTTGAGTACATTTGAGGCTGATTCAAAGTGCCAGTCAGCACTGTGTGTGGAGTGGCTTCCTCTACACACTCCCTGTCACCCAGAAGGCTCGGGGTGTGAGAATGTGTGTGTGTTGGCCTCCTCCATCCATTTTTCTGCCTGGAAAACACTGCTTAGCCTATTAGCACTCCCCGTAATGCCCCCTCTCTCGCCCTTAATCTGCACAACACGGCTGTCAGAGACAAAGCGGGATGGCTTAGTGGACATTTCACTTCCAGTGAGGAAGACATGAACGTTCCCATCCTAAAGTCAATTATTCATTGATAACCTATTTATTTTTACCTTTAGTGTCAGTCAGAATGGTAGAAATGTGCATATATTCATCTTTAATTAATCTGCGGTGCCACATAAACACACACATCTGATTCTTTTAACTAATGTATTATGTTTATAAGGCGGCAAATATATATTATTCATCACTGATGTGGATGGAGGAGGGTGGGGGGCCCATCATGGGATATTACTGTGTCACATTACTGTCAAATGCAGAGAGACTTAAAGGGGCCAGCAAGCTTCATTAAAGGTGGTGGAAGGTGGCAAAAGGGAAACAGGCGACGAGATCGGAATAGACTGACCGCAGAAGGAGAAACATCTAGCACAGCCCCTACGGCAGCAAAGCAACCATCAGATGGGCGATGTATGAGCGACTGTAAGGCCACCGATTCTGCTTTATTTGACATGTCATTGAGGCTAAGTGGAGACATGAGCACTGAAAGTGGAAAGGGAGAAAGCATAACCACAAACTCAGCAGTGACTAAAGGGTCACTCATGAAATATACAACATGGTCACAAATGAATGAAATGAGCCGCAGATGAAAACTGTAGATTGAAGTGTATAGGGCATAAATAATTGGAATATGAATCTTCCATCATCTTCACCATGAGTTTATCAACAGGATATGAATTATTAAGGGGAAATGATCAGCTAATCATCAGGTTTAATTAATTGTGGTCACATCAGTTTTATTTGTATAGCCCAAACCACAAATGACCCTCCATCCTGAGACAAGACAATCCTGAATTGTGAATGCTGGAGTTAACATTCCTGCTTCACGCTTTGCAAAAAAGGTGTGATGCCTTCAGACAATGGAACTAATACTGAGCATGTACATTGACATGTAAACTGTCAGCATATTGAATTGAACATGTGTTCAGTATGTACACCTGTATACAGGAGTGTTTTGCTCAAACTTGTGGAGTACACTTAGAAGTGTATGGATCATGTTCTCACCACAAATAAATTGCTCCCACCACCTCTCAAGGATCTTGGTGTGGTTGTTTTGCTCCGCACCAAAATGCAATTACAACCAGAGAAAACAAACCAAAGTCTGATGTAACATGCCTAAAAAGCAAAGAATCTACAGCCATGCTACAGTCTGTGAGGCATATTTACACTGTATTCCAAACGTGTACTTAATATGACAGCTTCCTTCCTTTCCTACCAACTTTATTAAAAAAATAAACTCTCTACACCTCAACAGCTCTTTTGGAGCTGGTGAAGATCATTACAAGTGAGGAGGGTCGCACATGTCAAAGTCATGGAAGCCACTCACTTATGGACAAATTAAGGACTAATTATTGTAGAACCTGAGTTTGAACTGACAAACAATAAATTCAACATCCATCAGGTATAGCAGCAAAGAAAATGTTCATTTCAAGCAGTTTCCACAATGATTTTTCAAAAAGGTATTTCAACAAAAAGCGTATGAAGACTTTGTGATATTTAGATATTTTATAATGTCTTTATATATTTGTAATTTAGCAGCCATTAATTGACCTGTGGTTGAATTATTTAATGCAATTACATATGTAGCCATTTTATAAAACAAATATCGTATCCACGTATCCTACAGTGAATTCTGCCGTGCAGTGTTTTCAAGTCTGATATCAGTTATTCATACCGGGGCAGAGGGGTACTCATGGTGGCCTTTTGCTAAAATGCCACAATGACGTTAACCTATATATCTACACAATGATGAGAGGAGCCTTGGCTTCCCAATAAAATAATGGAAAAGGCAGAAATCCATTATAAAGGCAAATGTTACCTTTGCATGAGAATGGCGATCTGATGATTCCAGCCAGAAATGTGAATTATGGTTGTACTAAAGGCTGCTGCTCTCATGTGCATGTAGAGAGCAATATATACATCCTTGCGTGTGTGTAACATCTTGCCTGTGTCAAAAAGGGGGTGTTTGTGAACAAGTAGCACATCTGAAGTGTGTTGTAGAGACTCTTCTTCTAACCTTTATTTATTCAGACTCAGCTCCCTTGCTCTTTTCCACCAGCATGCTACCTCACATCTGTGCTAAAGTTACACATGTTTATGTCTATGGAAGCTGTCAGCGCGTATACAGTCTACTGTTGTGGATTCTTGAGCTTAATTGAAGGTTTAGTGCTGTGCTAAGGAGCAGCAGAGCCGCACAAACAGTGTTATTCAGTGTCATGTCAGAGGTCATGTTTACAGTCTGGTACAAAAAACTGTTTTGGTCTCTATAGCTAATTTCCTCGTTCATGGAAACTGAAAAATGTCAATGTAACTCGCTCATTTATATTATATTAGAGTTCATAATTGTTCTGCATAATTAACAGCATGGCCACTTTGATTGACAGCTGCCATTACAGATGGCTTGTTTGAGCACCCAGGCGTCATTCAGGCGGCCTCAGGTCCACCAACGATCCACGTCTTTGCTCATTTATAGATTAGCCAAGAGGCTAAGAAGATGTTGGGGCCAGAGACACCACATTCTGAACCTTACAACAGCTCTTCACATCTACGACGTCCATGTTTATACTGTCTATGGTTACACCCCCCGACCGCTGTGCATTACAGGTGGCGCTATGAGCTTGTGTTTAGCGTCTACCTTCCAATGAACACAATCAAACCTGGGACTGAAAACACCAGTGGTGGCCATTTTAGCAGGGAATACAGTAGCCTACCAAGGTGGTTTACTTGCCAGGTTTGGTTCCTAGCATCCCAGGCTCACAGTTCACTACTTAGCAATCTTTCCATCAGGGATGTCATCTTAGTAGAGTAATGTTATTCCCTATTGGTCTCAGAGACTGTTCCCAAACCCAGTCCAGTCCCGCTGCTGAGTTCTGTTGGATACCAATGGCAGATAGAATTACATGCAGTTAGCTTGTCAGGCTAAAACTATCTGTCCACCAGGAAAATGTAAATCACAGAGAGCTGAGCAGCTGGAGGGAAAACCAGCACATATATTCTGTATGAAATATGATCCAGTTTCACCAGAATCACAGAATAGTTATCAAGTTGTGCTTTTGTACAGTAATCAGTGAGGCCAGGCCATAGATTCACGTAGCAGCCCTCACAATCACTCAAAGACTATGTCAACCAGGAAGCATGCTGTCTGGCAGCATGATAATGATAGGGGCAGCCTTCCAAGGCTACTGCTAGTGGGCTCAGGACTTTAACTGTTAGAGGCCTTTTTCTATATGGGTGCCACCTTATTTACCTTGTGTATATGGTGAGCTGAGACAAGACGATAACTTCCCAAAAGCAGCTTTTTCTTCAGCTAGTTTAGGGCGCAGAGCTTAGACTTTGCCCTCGAAGGCTATAGTGGGATAATGGATGTGCAGGATGTGGTTGATGCCCCACTGGGTCAGTCTGGTAACCACAAGCTTAAACACACCACTTCACAAGAAATCAATATCCAATTGCACATTGCAGTGCATCATATGCACATGTCATGGGTAGAGCTCCCCCTCCCTCCTCTGCCTGTTTGGCCACGCCCCCCTAATCAGTGATTCCCAACAGGTGAGGCTAGATCACTTCCTGGTTCTCTTTAAATGTAGCTGCAGGCAGCCAGCGGTAGGTTTTGCCTCGTGCTGTAGTTGACCTCTAACCACTGCTGTTTTTGCCCCTTTGTAAATATATTTTGTGTACTAATGGTTACCTTGCTTTATTTAGCGTTTTGATTATAAATTGTGTTAGTTGATTTTTGTTTTGTCTTTATTATTTTGTTTTTCTATATTCAGTGTGGTATTCTCTAGGTGAAAGTCCTAGAGTGGCGTTGTCGCATTGTCAGGGGTGTACAGCTGCCCCGGTCACGCACACAAATGGCAAAAAGACAATACCTGATATTTACCATGAAGGTATATAACTTGCAAACAACATAAATCCTGCAGTGAGAAGCAAAGACGATGCTTACACACTGTGACAGAGAGCAGAGAGCAGAGTAGGAGAGGAAACACCTCTCCATGCACTGAGAGGCATGAGGGCACAGTTAAAACACCCCGAATAACAATCAGTCTGACAAAACACTCAGTGCAGAATGAGTCATAGAAAAACAGGAGACATCCACAAATGGAAAAAAAAGAAAATGAAAGAGCAGGGGGAATTAATAGATAAGTTCTCTGCCAAAGCAAACATCTTAAGATACGAGCAGGAGATTGTTCTTCTTAGAAAACAACCATATCATGTAATTCCATGTAATAATAAAGTAAATAAAGTGCACTGAAGCACTATTACTTCAAATATTAATAACTATTACTGGGA
The DNA here is from genome assembly GCA_033000465.1 of Sciaenops ocellatus. Taxonomy (NCBI): domain Eukaryota; kingdom Metazoa; phylum Chordata; class Actinopteri; family Sciaenidae; genus Sciaenops; species Sciaenops ocellatus. The sequence goes on along the minus strand of CP136888.1, from coordinate 4,533,887 downwards.
CACCACCACTGACCATACATGGTCCAGACATATTCTAGGTTGTGCTCTCATCTCGCTCTGTTGGAATATGTATATCTGGTCAAGCTACGTATACCTGGCCTACCCTTTTGTCTCTGTTTTCTTGACCCACCCTCCCTCCACTTCCCTTCATCCATTCACTTTCCTACCTCATCCCTACCCTATCCCTCCATCTGCTCATCACTAACCGCCGCCCTTCATCCTCTCTTCCCTCATCCTTTCCTATTCAGTCAGGTGCATACCTCTCCCACATCTCATTGTCTGGGGGCCTGTAAGCAGCTCGGGTGGAAACAGACTTTATTTTCCCAGACCAGCCTAACCAATGACATCCCTCCTCCACGTTCACCCCTCCGCATCTACATCCATTCACCTGTCCTCGGCATCGAAACCTCACAAATTTCCATTAAAGCTTTAGATGAAATATTGTTGCGGAGTGGCCAGTTAAACAGCACAAGCAGCTGAGCTCAGGTTGTGAACACTTGAGGTTGGAACATCAGAGCACTGAGCTGACAGACAGCAGTGAAGCAGTCTGTCTGTTTAGACTGTGTCAGTGCACAGGTTTAACACCACACATATTGTATATACTGTATCAGACATGGAAATGCAGAGCTACTCCACTTTTTGCAATACAGCTACTTAGTGTACCTCTTGACACGTGTTGTCCTTTGTATTTAGTCAGTCACAGATAAGCAATTCTGTGTTTCTTGTCATTGTAGTTTCAGTACTCTTTCTTTTTGATTATATTTAGTAACAGTAGTAGTACTAGTTTCCTCTTCTTACATTAGTATTAAAATCTTGCCGATGTAGTAGACCTCTTTATTTTTTTTACTGGACTTCCGCCATAAGATAGACCTTCTGTTATTGTATTCAGGAGCTGCTGGGTAACAGGGGGCAGCGACCTTGAGACAGATCTTCTTACTCCGGCTAAACGATGGAAACAGAAAGGAAACAGAGCAGAAAAGAGCCTGTGCTATTCCTGAGGAGTCTCTTATCTCTCTCTCTCTCTCTCTCACACACACACACACACACACACACACACACACACACTCTAACCATTTCTAAGACATTACATAGAAAATGCCTCAGGCTGTTGTCACAGACACAGACATGCTTCCAGGCACATACAAACACATGCAGGCTCTCCTTCTGCAGGCTTTCACAGTATTTGCTCTTATATTCTGCTAACAGGAGAACAATGAGGAAAAATACTGGGGTACTTAAGAGAAATTTGTTTAAGCTAACATACTCAGTGTACTCTATATGTGGCCAGTCAGTCACACTCTTGGAATGTTTCCCTTTCCTTCTTTTCCCTCCTCCAACAGACTGCTATCCACTTCTCCAGCCCATGTCTCCCCCATTTTATTCACCTCCCTTCTCCACCATTGACAGTGTCACTTTATCAGTGTATCTGTAATGCTCCTTAATTCAAGGCCAAGCTGGGCTGTCACCCTTGGGTCCCCATGTCACCGTCACATATAGACAGACACATGTTAGAGGACACTGGGACCTGTCCATCTACAGAGAGAGAGAGAGAGATAGAGAGACTTAGAGAGAAAGGCTTATCAGTGCAACCTTGCTGGTGAATTAGCAGACACTTGAGTGATAAGGAGAGGCAGGCCAAGCAGACACACTGAAAGAAAATAAAGGAGATAGTGGGGAAAAATAGGAGGAGGAAGTGATGCGGTGACAGCTGCTATAGGGGGTCGATGTCGTATGTCAGTCTTGCTTTCTGTCCCTCTGAGGTTCCGTTCACACTGCAGCTCAAATTAGTTCAGATCATTTCCAATCTGTTAACAGAAAAAAAAAAGTTCCTTGAAGTTGCAGTTCAGCATTTCTGGTGTTGACGGTGACCAGTACTTCAGAAGAGATTTTTAACCCTCTACACACCTGTAATTTACCAACTGGACTTGATCGACATCTCCTGTAAGTTTTGCTGAATGTGTTAGGGTGGGACAACTTACTACGGACGTATAAAGATATCTGTCTGGATACATTGTTGGAGGTGGGCTCCATTCACGAAAGCTGCTGAGTGGCACATGAAGGCCAAAAAGTTTCTGCATATGCTTCCACATTATGTGGTCCATAGAGCAAGCCCACTCAAGACTTCCCCTACGAACGGCTAACTTCCTGTTTAGCCCTCCGCTAACATGAAAAGGGATACAATTATATAATCATTTTATCACTTTTCCAGAGTTTTGAAATGTTATCGGACAGAGTAGATCAAATTCAGATAGTGAAACCATGCAATGGTTGTGTTGTTCAAAAAAAGTATTCACAGCCATTTCTTTCTCAGTGTAAGCTTACTAGAAAAAGTCTTTTTGAGCCCATGTGCATCACGTGACACTTTTGGTTTATTGTGTTATGGGGTGTTGCAACTTCTATTTTTCCATCCTTTATGGTCACCCATTGGTAGTACCATTTTGAAATGTAAAAGTTTGGCATTATAACTGTGGTGACAAACACACTGCGATTTGGGCTGCACTCTTTGGCAGCTCTTGGTTTTAATTCATCTGCAGTAGGAAAAAATGGTGGCATGCTTTTTTCACAAACCTTCTAGTTTGACAGTTTTCTGTGTTGTGCTAGACAGACTCACCGAGACTTGTCAATCAAGGTAACCATGCCCTAAGGCATACCCTCCTATTATACCATCTATTTGACTCTAAATGGGACCATCATTTACAAAATGAACATCATGCTGTATTCAAGAGGACAGACCCTGAAGCTCTGTCCACTAATTCTGTGCTGACACTGAAGGCAAAACAAATTTGGGGGTGTGGGGTGTGGGTGTGATTGTAAAGCTGTGACTAGAAGCAAATGGAAGTTTAGCCTGGGTGTCAGAAATTGAGATGAACATGCCTCAAAGTGAGTGGAAACTATTTTAACCTCAGTGAAATATTTGAAAGGCTTAATGAATATATACTTCCTGAACATGTGGAGAAAAGAAAAAAAAAAAAGAAAAGAAGGGAAACTGGAATGAAAAAACACAAAGAATTGGATTTCCTGGTGAGTTTTCAGATCAATCAGAGGCTAAGCTGTCACACAAACACAGCACAGACACAATCCAAACAGCTGGCAAACACGCTGCTAGCTAGTACAGTTGGTACATTCTGAAGAGCAGGCTGCACAAACAGTCCAGCAGTCAAATGCATGTGCATTTTGTACTGGAAAGTTTGCAAATAACATTTGGACACATTTGATATAGGTTTCGGTTATCTCCATTTTGGCTCAACCTCATCACTTCCTTTTGACTTTTGACTGCTGAAGCATCACCCTCCATCTTCCACTTTGCATGTCGTTTTGCTGTCTGCATAAATACAGCTAAACTGCCTGGATAAAAATGACTCACACAGAATCTGATTCATTGACCTTAAGTTCCTCTCTGCATTTCTATAAGCACTGTCACTTATACCCACAAACATACAATGTATGTATGCAAAAAAACATTGGAGCATTGAATCAAAAGGAAAAAGCATTAGTTCAATTGAGCAATGACCTGCGTTGTGAAGCAGGCCTGTCTCCACCCTGTTGTACGTTCTTTAAGGTAACACATGTCTCTAATGGAAAAGCAGGATTTGTCTCTGTGGTGGTGAAGAAGTAAAATAAAGACAATAAAGTCATTACTTGTGTTTTCATGTCTGAATTTTCAGTGGAAATCCATAGCTGCTGCTTTTTTTTTTTTTTGCTTTGAAATATCTTCTTAATGTCACTGTATTTTAGCCCCATGGTGCCTATAGCCTGTCATTACTGGAGCAGATTGGTGGTGAACTCTCAATCATTGGAGCGGACATTTAGCTCCTATTTCTGTGAGGCATAAGATATCGAATATCAGAGTTTTCCTTTTCCATTTCCCTTCTCATCCCATCCCCATTATGTTTAACATCATCTTGTCTTCATCATTAACTGCCAAGCATCAGTCTCTCAGCCTCACACAACACTTGTGTGATGCACATGGGAATGGATATCCACTTTTGGCTGAGAGAGGCGTGGAGTCAGTTTCGATCGACCCCGGCCGTGGATGAAACGCTCTTGACGTGAATCAGCCCTGTCAGCTCCTGTGACGGCTGCCTGTCTCATCAGCCCATCCCCTCACCGCTGACATGATATGATGGGAGATGATACCGAACAACAGCACGTTGGCTTTCAGATGTTAGCGGGGGGCCCCAGGGCGTCAAAGACCCTGACAGAAGCCACTTTATAGCTTTAATCCCAAGGTCTTAAAACGGCACTTGACACAAATTGAGGTTGGCTTTGTCTGTTGCCGAAGAAGAGAAAAAAAAAAATAAGCAAGGGAAAATCTAACTGGGAATGTGTGCGCTTTCCTCTCCATCTCACTGTATTTACTCGTAGCAGGTTGAGTGTTAGCCTTTAAACTCGATGTGAGAGATAAAGGTTGTAATAATTTTGAGACATATTAAAAGTCTCTACTGTTTACAAATGATCAAACTAATTTGAGTTGTTGAATTGTAAAATTGCACCCTTTTTAACCTTTTTGTTGTAAACACGCAACCTGACATCTTTACAAGCAGGCCAGAATGAGTATTTAAAAGTCATATCAGTGTTCTTAGTCCTAAAATATATTCTTGCTTTGAGCCTTAAGCTTTTTTACGCGCGAGCAATACGTGGCCGTTCTAGTCAATGTATCAAACCCCACCGGCTCCGCCGTGGTCCATTTCAGAAGTGGCTCTCCGCTCGGCTCCATGTTGAATACGCGTCTGTTCTATTTTTGACGCTTGATGCGAGCAGCACGCGTCAATTTACACAGAGCACCTCGAGTGGGCGGGAGCCAGACACAGAAAAAGCAAAGAGAATCCGGTGGATTTTCAAAATAAAATACCCTGTGCAAACTGCCGGTCGTAAAAACAGACAAAAGCAAAACTAATTAACTACGTAGCATATTTACACATGTAGAAGCATGTTAAGAAGAACATACACCGGGAAAATGGCCAAATCTGAGCAAGTAAACAAAGTCTGGCACTCGCTTCTGAAACGCTCCCGGTGGGGTTTGAAGTCGTGTAGAGGACGGACCAAAACCGCGGCACGTATGTGATGCGCCAGAGACGTGTGCGGTGGGAGAGTTGGAGTTCCCATCATGCTTTAGAGATGCAAGCAGAAGGTGTAATGATGCCAAAGGGAAAGGAACTATCTAAGGGTACATGCAACAATATACAGGCATCTTTTCTCTATGATTTATCCACAATGGACATCTGAGCATGTACTGATACTAATGCTATGAATACTGTGTCTGTGTGGTCACATTTGACTGAGTAATAAGTCAAGTATGATTTTTGCAACCCTTTCTCCAAGAAATGACATTCATATACAATAATTTGCAGCAGCCAATAAGTTTTGGAGGAACCATAATGCCTGCCTGAATTACATTTTTCATCATAATGAGTAAATGTTATTGGCTTACATATTTGGCAAGTCACAAAACTTTGATACTAAACATCTCACTGACAATGTATTTCATTTGTTTTTTCACCAGAATCTTTCGGTAATATCCGTTAGTGGCAATATCAGCTTTATTAAACTTTTGTATGGCACTCACAGCTCTTGGTTAATGTTGCTGAATGATCATGGTCTTCGTTTAATGCAGAAAAAGTGGGCAGTGACTTCTAGAACGAGATGTAACACGTTTATTCGCATTTATTCAAAACCCACTATCCTTCTGTGGTCTACCTGGTCCCTGGTGTCAAAGTACTTCGTAGGCCCATCATGAATCCTGACCACCCTACTATTTCTGTATGGTTCATCAATGTAGTGAATCATTCGCTCGAGAAAAAAAAAAAAAAAAAGGCATTAATATTTCTCATCAGAATGTAATTTGGAAAAGAAATGACTAATCTTTATGCATAATTTCTCAGAGAATGATTCAAATGTTTTATGTAAAGTGTGCCAATCAGATTCAAAGGGCTACATTTACTGAGTAAAGTGGTACAATTATATGCAAAATACCTTGATAAGACCCTGAAATAAATATTATGCAACCTTTAAGAGCATATATATTCTCATGGTCGGTCTTTTTGCTTTTTTGCTTTTATTTCATAACTCTTGAGCCGTAAACATCAGCAAAGACAATCCGAGTAGACAAGCATTTTATCTGTGCTTCATTACCTCTGCAACAAATTCCTGTACATTTGTCGCACTTGACAAACATTCTGATCCTCATTTGGATTCTGATTCATGAACAGGGGGCTGAGGGTGAGGGGTGAACTGATTACCATCAGGCCTACAAATCTGGCAAATACAAGCCAAGTGATAAATGCACATTATATCACATGATTGCACCATAATTACAAAAAAAACAAGGGCTGAAATCAAATTTCAAACGCATTATAATATCTGTCGATTGCGATATCAATATTCCCCATTTCCATTAAGAGTGCCTGGAATGGGCAATGCACGTTTAATTAATTGCATCGAACATTCATTACTTTGAAGACAGCTTTTGTTGAAATCTTAGGGATTATGATAAATTGTGTTTACCAGTGATAAAAGACAAAGATGGTTTTATGAAGTGGTGTGATGCTGGAGAGTTGTTGCAGAGCAGCGCAGTGAGGAGGCAGAAAAAAAAGACTGTCTGATATTTTTAAAAGACAAAAACAGCGTGAGATTTTATGTGAATTTTGAGGAAGAACACATGATTATTATATATTGATGATGATGATTTGTTAGCTTGAAAATACATAATGCCGGTGCCCTTGAGTACTTTAATGAGGAAGCCTCCTTCTGGATTCCATCAACACAGTCTAAAGTTTCCACAGATCCTGGACTTCCCCAGAAATTCACAACGAGCTTTGGTCCTGTTGTGTTCAGTGAATAAAGTATATTAAGTGAACATAATGAAAGTGTAAGGGGGGCTCATATTCACACATGGCCACACGTACAGGGTTTGTCGGAGGCATCATGTGGTTAACCACACAGTCCTACTGAAACTCTGACCTGTAACCGCAATAAAAGCACGCACTTTTACCTTGCAAAAGAGGAAAAGGCACCACACGTTACGAGAAAGACTTTACTCTATGCATTTAAAGTTAAGTGCTGATAATGTTTGTAATATTTGGTGTTTGGTGCAGTAAAACCATACCGCCACGTGGCTTTTGTAGAGAGCATTGGCATATATCAACCAACACCAAAACATCAGTCACTGCCTCTCACCCTGTACTATTTTGGTAGTGATGTCGAAAGTGATACTTCACTGTTTCGAAAAAGGCCTTCTCACAGATGGCCAATAAAAATGATTGATGTCTAGAGGGGCTTTCATAGTGGGCTGGGTGTGCACGTCTGAGTTTCCAGAGGGTTTTTCTGTGTGTGTGTGTGTGGTTCCACATGTGATTTCCATCACGGGAATGTGTGCGATGTCTTGAATTATATTATATGCACTTTTTGAGCAAAAGTTGAAAAATATATTTTGTATCATATCTTATGCAGTCTGCACAGACATAACATTTAAGTGTACTGTATTTAAAGAAGCAACAACTAGTTGATTAGTCAGCTAGTCAGAAAGTCTTAGTTGTAATTTAAAGAACAATTTTTAAGTGTAGTGTGTAGGATTTAGTGGCATCTAGTGGTGTAGTTGCTGATTGCTACCTCGTCACTTCACCCTCTCCTTCCTAACATGAAGGAGAAGCTATGGTGGCAAGATCAATGGAAAAGGACTCTCTGCATCTGTCATTATAAAAAAGCTCATTCTAAAGCCCTATTTGCACGGGATTAGTATTACCTGGGGACCTCTGGTAATTTGTAATAATTGCGGAGGACGTCTGTGATCTTAATCCCGTGCGAATGCGCCATGTCAGTAATTTGTAAAGTAAAAATTCCCCCGCAAATCACCTACTATATTTCACCAAAAACCGACATCCCGTGGTAATACTAGTCCCGTGCAAATCTGCATCTCAGTAATTTTGCACTTTAGCACTGCACACGTGACAACGGGTTGCGACGTGCGCACTGCTTTGACGTCACAATCCGGGCCGTAATGTCAGTAAATTCGAGTAAAATACAGACTTTACTTATCCCGTGCGAATGCAACGCAAGAAACACAGACGTGGGGGGGTAATTTACAAATCACCAGAGGTCCCCAGGTAATACTAATCCCGTGCGAATAGGGCTCAAGGTAACAAAAACATACATATAAGGAATTATGAAAAAAAAAAAAAAAAAAACAACATAGTTATGCTTAATATATTCCATTTCTGTTATGTTCTATAAATAGAGGCCCCTTACTGGACCTTTATTAATGGAAATTCAATACATAAAAACAAATAAATGCTGATATAGAACCACAATAATGTCATGTTAAATAAAGAATCGCTTTTCAAAGAGTTGAAGTGTACAAACTTGTTTATGCTAGCAGCATGGTTCCATAACAAAGTTGGTCTACTAGTCCACCACATTGGGCCAGACTGAAATATCTATTAGATGAATATGATATAAAATTTGGTGCTGACATTTATAGTCCCAATGATCATGAAGCCTAACTTTGGTGATCACCTGACTTTTTTTAAAATCCAGAACCACTAATGGCATTTGCATCGACTTCAGCTGTAGTTTTGGTTCAGTTGTAATTAGCAAATGTTAGCATGCTCACCTGCTAAACTAACACAGTCAACATGGTATCACACCTACTTAACATCAGCACCATCTTGGTCAGTTAGCACAATTATTTTGAGCATGTTAGCTTGCTGATGTTAGCTCGAAAGCACTGCAGTCCATAAGTACACTCACTGAGATAGACACCATGTGTACAAATGATAAAAAGTACACCTGATATAAAGCTCTGAAGCCTTGGAGTGTATTTTTTTCTAAATGTTGCCAAGTGCAAATTAATCAGGTTTGCCAAAACTGTCAAAAATGTTTTTTATGTCTCTGAAATCATTAGTCAAGTCAAAATATTTGATTGTCCTGCAGCGAATCACGGACAATTTTTGGATCTATCTATCCCGCTGTAATTGCCCCTTGACTCAAGTGATGCTAGAAATGTTTCCTTTTGAAAACATCCATCCTTAACCTATAACAAATTTGTAGATGCAAATTCATACTTGCATCCAGATTAGGAGGAAATGATCCAGCAGAGCACTTCATGTCTAGAAAACTGATCATAAAAAGACATGAGATGATGTGTACTGTTTTTTGTAACATACACAACAAAAACTGTGCACACTGGAATGTAACTAAACATAATTTTGCACATGGGTTCACTATTTAAAATGCAAGGACCTTATATCCATGCAAACACGGCCAGTTCATCCTGACTCTTTCCTCCCTATTATTCACTTGTGAATTTTACCTTAGTTTGCGTGAGGTGTGTTGGGAGATTATTAAGTAGATATCGATTGCGATTTGATTAAACTCTTGCTAATTTGCTGCAAACCAGCAAGACATTTAATCAAATAAAAATCAATAGCGTCTTAAGAGCCCTTGGTACATCTCTGGAATGGGGGACTACAGTGGAGGTGTTATAAATTACCGGTCGGAGTGATACAGCCGATAGTATAATGTTGGAGGAGAGAGAAATGGACAGAGAGAGGGAGAGAGAGGGGTGGGATACAGAGGATATGTCACTCTTATAGTGTGGAGGGAGGATGGATTTGTGTTCAGGGGGGAACAATTGGCCTTGGTGTTTCAATTTCAGCGTGAGGAATCAACAGCCGCAGAGGAGTATAAAGATAATTATTATTTTCTATTGTTGTATGATCTGTATTCTTCTAAACATAAAAACAAAAGAAAACACTTTTTAGACAAATAGACACTCTAATGTTCAATAGTTACTTCATTTGACAATCTTAGCCCTACTGGACTATAGCTTTATTATTTATATGCATGCTCCCCTATGTCTACAGTTCAGTCACTAGATGTTTTGTATGATAGATGTAGAGAGATTTGAAACAGGTGACAGCTTTAGGGCCCGCTCGTTCACTGAAAAGAGATCTACACTCTTGAGTATGTAGTCATGAAGCCCTCCTAAGAACACAGTCTGTATTTCTTGCTTCTCTTCTGCAGTGAAAACCTTGTTGCTTTAAGAGACCTTTGGATTAGCGGTCTTAAGGACCTGATCCAAATGGGACTCATGGAAAACTTACCCAAACCCAATGTGCATAAAGTGATGTTCAAATTAAAAAAAAAATCCAATCCCAAAGGAACCCGAGGACAGTGTGACCTGATCTGAAATGTCTTGTGGATAATTAGACCACAGCTGAAGTGTGGTCAGCTCAAAGAGACTCAGATGAAGTGCAAACACCAAAAGCTGAAAACACATTTCTCCACATGAACAGTGCTGCTAGTGAGACCACTGTGCTCTTTACTCACAGGACAATTAGGATAGATGTGTATATATGTATATATTGTATATTTATTAACAACATCTCTGTTCCATCCAGCGTGTAAGTGAAACAGTCTGACCAAAACCATCATTAATTTCATTATTTATGTCTCTGCTTTTCCTACTGTGACATATCAAAGTATCTTCTGTAAAAAAAGGGCCACTACAGACTCTAGAAGTTAGATTGAACCCCATGAGAATGTTTTTTTTATTTATTTATTTTTTATTTCTCCTCCACTACCAACTGGAATAAATCGCAGCAGGGTCTGAAGTTGGAATCTTAAAGTTTTAATTGAGTCCACCAACCTGTGACTAAACCTGTATCTATAAACGTGTTGATCTGAGTCAGTGTAGGTCTGAACTGGGCCTTTTACCCTGTACTGCTGTATTCACATTCATTTGATTTGATTCTATTTGAATACAAGGTGCCCAATCAAACGAATTGATGAATTTCAAAATAAAATAAAATCACTGCAACAGAAGGATAGAAATGTTCTGTTTCACTCATTGTTATGATCCCAGTGTGATTACAATGAACCACACTAATCCTGCTAAACCATCCAACTGATACTGATGGTTAATAATGCATATAAAGTGGAAGGGTATTAACTTTGTAATAACTTGGCTTTTGTTGACCGGAGTTTGTCTTTTGTTGTCACCATATGCTCCCCATCAACACAGATGGAAACGCACTCCCTAATGCTCCTAACCGCCGGAGTCATCAACTCAGATTTCACACAAACAGTGTAATGAAAACATGCAGTGTCATTTCAGGTGACAATGATAATCTTTTGAAATCCCAGCAATCAGCTGACAGCAGTGTGACTTATTTTTTCTTGTATTCTCTAAGTTTGAGATGAGGTTTGAGTTTCAGCTCTTTTCTTTGTCTGTTAGATTCACAACTGGTTGTGGTGTTACACACAGCCTGAAAACGTCACACACACTATTGTGTAGCTTCAGATTTTTGTTGTTTCACAGGCAGAAGATAGGAATGGGAAAGATTCTCAAGTTTAAAGCAACTCAAGACCACTGTGTGACCATACTGTGCACAGTCAATATAACCATCTAAACACTGAATTGCTTTAAATGATGAATTTTGACAGCAGTCCAACATGACGTGAACGTAGCATGAAAGCTTACAGAAATCTTGCATAATGTGTATTCATTTTAATATTTGAGACTTTTACAATGATGACATGTAAACATGTAAGGCAAATGAAAAATACAAGCAGCTGTAATTTCTAGTTCATATATTTCAGCGACATTTTTGTTGTAGTGAAATAGAATGACGTGTCTTTAAAATTGTGGCGGGTGTTGTTAGATTACCTGTTTTGTTTCCATTAGTTTTCACAAAGGTTATTCCTGTGATTGTGTTCATTAATGTACCAACACAAAAAATGACGATTGCATTACAGGTACAAACTGTAGCTGCAAGAGGAATCAGTGATATGATCAGCAATGTGCAGCAAAACACTGATGTGATGAGCAGCAGCAAAAAGTTATTCAGTTCTCCTTTGACAAATAATTACCTGAAGGTGTCCAACCGTTATATTCACATTAACCTTCATATATATTATATTTCAAAATGTCCATGCCTTTTGCATCAGCAGAACATGGAGTCCTATAACACAGTGCTATAGTAGCAGTAGTGAGAAATCGGCGATTTAATTGCAGTGTGCACAAAGTGTCTACAGCCAGGTCAAACAGTGCTTTGTGTTCATGGCGTGGCCTGGCAGTAACCTGCGGGTCATGGGGTCACCGTGCACGTTAGATGTCAATTATACCTCCTCCATATGTCCTGCACTACTCCTATTTATCTTCATCCATCCTAGTTCACACCGTGACCTCCCTACAGGCTCAGCAGGGACAAACACATCAAGGCCTTCATGGAGTGCACACACAACACACCTCCTGACTTTTAATAAAGCTTCCATGTCCGATGCCGTGTCTATCATAGCTGTTTGTTTATAGGTATGCTTTATGCTTTTGGGAAATCAGTTCGCCCCGGGGACTTAATTACTACAGGTATTCATGATTTTGAGTATTACTGTTTGTTGTTTCTATCCATTCATTCCCTTGTGGATCTGCTTACAGTAACATTATTGACAACTATCATTCAGTTTAATTTTGCAAAACATGAAGTTGCACATGTGGACGATGAGAAACCAAGCACATTATCTGTATAAATGTGCCTTATAAATATGCAGCGGAAGAAATGAGCGTCTACACAGACTTTATATAGATCCATACATCTAAATGTGTCATTGGACTGCACGCATGTGTAAAATAATAGTCCAGAAACAGACACCGGTGGCACAGAGTCCTAATTAAGAAATTCCATATAAAGGATGTCAAACAAAATGTAGTGTATTGCTCACACAGGCCCTCTCTCCCATCTGGCCAAAATGGCTATTGTGGCTCATTGTCTAAAAATAGGGATGAAGACAAATTATTATCATTTGCCAAAGCCCATGACAATAATGATGAATGAACACTTTTTTCCCTTTTCTGCTATGCCCTCTGAAGTCATTGCTTAAGGCCCTTTTCTCCATTTCCCCTCAGCTCTCTCTCTCCTCTTCATATCCCAGCATTCCCAGCAGCCACCTTATGGTGTAAAATATCACTGAATAAACATCATCGGTGCAGTCTGAGATCGCTCCTTACCTGACATTTTCACTATCTAAAATATTTACCCTGATCCCTCTTTCCCGTCCTCCTGCCCCATTGTTATGCATGTAATCAGCATGACGGTGTGTGTGTTTGTGTGTGTGTGTGTGTGTGTGTGGGTGTTTGATGTGGTGATTGATCACCAATTTGGCCTGACAACACCGGACTCCCCCCACCCCACCCCACCCCCACCCCCACCCCCCCACCCACACCTCCTCCTTCACCAACCCTGCCTGTCCCATTCAAAACTTCCTTGGTGAGTAATGCCCTCGCTGACGGGGACAGATAAGGGACATGCTTCACCAGCCTGCCCCTGATAGATCACCGCTTTGATGGAAGAGCGCCACTGATGTTATATGTACAAATAAAACAATGTCATTACCCTCGTTCACCTCTGCTATGCCCCTAAACATATAAAATGTGTTCAGTATGTTTCTGTCTCACAGATACGGGCCGATGAAATTTATGTCATGTAGACCGTCGTGACTATACGTTACAAAACATGTAATGTGGGTTAACAGTGTACCTGGGTTGAAATCTGATGATTGTGATGCTTGGATTCACGTCTATTTAATATCTTTTAACCCGCTCAGTGACCCCTCTTGCCCTATTTGATGGGAATTTGATTTTAGTGACGTAAAGTTTATGTTTAAAATGGACTTGCTCCTCAGCCTTTCTGCAAATATATCAAAGATTAGAGCTGCATCAGATCTACAAGGGTGGCTTCAAGTGACAACTATAAAGTCTCATTTTGCAAAACATCTTTTGCCCATACAGCCTGTTCTGTGAAAGGTGCAACGACTCCTTGGAACTACCTGATCATTTGAAATTTGCAGCGAGTGACACGATTCTGGTTCATTCAGCAACGAACCTGCACATGTAACAACTTTAAATGTATGCTTTATTGTGTTTGTCCATATTCAGCCTACCTTCTTTTTACTTTTACCTTTTTTTAATTTCCTATTTCCATGAAAGCCCTTCTAGGGACGGATGATGCAAATTAGCATCTGCCATAAACACCATGACACTGACCACACTGTATCTGTCCCGATCAAATAAACCATAAATAAATTGAAGTGCTGCATTTTAGTTATCTCACTGGCTAATCTATGAAGTACCCTTTAGGACCCCTGTTGGGCGCAGTCCAGACCCCACTTAGGAAACCCCCCCTTTCATTCAGACAATTCTATCTTCCATGAATTTCATTATATGACATTATAGACACAGCATATAGACCAAACACAGAAAAACAACCTCATTTAAATAGAGCAAAGGAACAATGAGGGCCTACTTTTTGTATGTTAACATTAAACTATGCACATTTTGATAAAGATTATTGCTTTTGTGCACGTGTGTGTGTGTGCGTGTGTGTAGTTGGCCATCGAGTGAGCAAGAGAGTGGGAGGAGAGGGAGAGAGAGAGCCGGGTTCAGAGCCAGTTCAGCTGTGCACGGCTTGACAAATTATTTGTGGAATTGTTGCATTCACAGTCACTTAAATAGGAATCTGTCAGAGAGGAGGAGAAGGCCGGCCTCGCCGCGGCATTACGGCGGAGCAGCCTGCTCAATGTCGCACCACCTCCTCAACCACCGCCATGCACACCTCCTCCTCCTTCTCCTCCCTCCTTTTTCTCCTGCTTTCCCAGTCTCTCTCTTTTTGCCTCTCTCCCAATCTGCCCCCCCCCCCCACCGCAACCCTCCTCCTCCCCCTCTCACCCTGTCCTATGATGATGGATTGAGCCTAATGCAAATTTACAACCATTTTATATGTCGATGCCTCTCCCCCACCGCCTCCCCCCGGCAGGCTGCAGGAACATAGCTCAACATCATGCTTCCAAGATGTCCTCCTTGACACACCCGGCATCATCGGCCTGCTCTCAATCTCCCGGCTTCACAAATCTCAGCTGGATGGAGATTAATGCCGCTGTGGGCCCCCCTGGCTGCAGCTGCACTCTGTCCATGCTCGCGTCGGTGTGTATTTGTGTGTGTATGCTATGTTTGTTCATATACTATGCCGTGACAACACACACGGCAGCAAGAGATCCCTCCTGGATGGATACCACGCTGAAGGAAGTCACTGCTTCTCCCGTTTGACCCGCTCGGGTTTGTCCTTTGTATGGTGATGGGGCTTTTCGGGGTGCGTGGCATTTCGGCATGTCGGCGAGATGTATCCCCCAAACATTGTTGTATATCACCCTTCTGGATGGAGGGATAGAAAAAAAACAAAGGGAAGAAGAAAGGAGCCAGTTTTTCACCCTATCAGCTTGGAAAGGCAATGTTGTGCCCTTGTAATTGTGTAGGTATCTCATCTATCAACAGTGCCACCCTGGATAATAAATATAGAGTACACAGGCAGCTCCTCCGAGATTTAAAGAGAGGGTGTGTGAAGGAGTATGTGTGTGTTTGTTTGTGCACGTTTCTACACGTGTGTGTGTGTGTGTGTTGAGAGGAAAAACTAGAACAGGTGCCTTTGCCCTGATGAACTACCTTTCTATGTTCTTGAATGAGTTCACGCTCTGATCTTATGAAACCTTCACATGCTCATGTAAAACGTACCGTGATGGTCAGTTTGCGCACGACGAGCCGCAACCTCGTTATTGTTGTCATTTCATGTCTTGGTGAAGTAAACACTTTCTTTGAGTCATTTTAATTCTCCACTTTAGTTTTAGCAGACATGAGAACGTGAGTTCTTACCCTGACTGTCTCGCCTGTGGTACTGCCATTTTCCTCAGAAGTGCCAGCCTCAAACACCAAAGTTAGTTCACAACTATTGTTGGCAATCCAGGGGTTTGACAGCATTTCAACAAATCTAAACCTATCTTGGATCCACTTATTAAACCATTTGAATTCTTCATTGAATATATTCAGGATTTGTGTCACTCGACATTTATTAAGTTCAATATTTGTGTATTTGTTTTGTGGGTTTGTATCATTTATAGACACATTTCTTTCCCGGTTGTGTTTTTCTTTATGTGTCTCTTTGCATGTGTTGTGTTTATCTGGACCTGCACCTGTGCACTCTCTGATTAAACCAATAAGCAGCAATAATAAGCAGGGCCCAGGAGATGAAGGAAACAGTCCTATAGGGCGGATGGGGACCTGGATTTGGTCTCCCAACACAGCACAAGTACCTGTTAGCAGCAGTAGGCTGAAAAAAGATAAGCAGCATGACAGAGGTGGTGTCTTAACAACAACAACAACACAACAAGAGAAGAATGACACACTGGTCTGGGGTCAGGTGAGGACCAGGTGTGGGTGATGACTGGCAACCTTGTTTATGTAACTCCCTCGGCATTCCTACGGGCACGGCTGAATTCACGGGGAAAAGGAGGAGAGGAGAGTCCTCAGCAGTGCTGCCACACCAAGGCAACAAGAAACCACAGGCGGTGCTCCCCAGGCTCCACAAACGCAAGTCGTTCCCTCAAGGCCACCAGACGGAGTGTGAGCGAAAGGAGTGTGAGATGTTGATGCCTGCTGTTAGCAGGTAAGAAGCCGCGAAAAGCAGGGGAAGCAAGCCACTGACCGACGAGGAGAGAAATCACACCAGCGAGCAGACAGACAACAAAAGGCCAGAGTGCTATGAAGACAACACCGAGATACCCAGCAGAGAGGGTACCTTTGCCCGACTGTGTGTCCTCAGGCAGCCTAGACAGACGAGACAGAGAGGACTGTGGCTGTGGAGAGGACGAGGGCCACAGAGGACTGGAAAAGCAGCTAGTCTACACGGACACTTAGGTCAAGGACATTTTAAGTATTATTTTCACGTTTACTCTAAAGAAAGAAAAGACATTTCTGCACACACAAATATTCTGATCTATTTTCTAAAATCTGTTACTTTGGCTAAAAGCTCATTTGTCAAGTGTCCTTGAGTTATAGACACTGTTGTCCCGCTGAGGTAAAGAACCAGACATCCATAAACTAGTGGTTTATGATTTTAACACCCTTTGATCCGCACCACAATAGCTTGAAATATTGATGTTAATTCTTGTTGTTCTTTCTTGTTCTTGATGTTGATTCTCCTGAAATTGAAATTGAAGAGACGCAATCAACTAGATCATTCCTCTGTCAAAGAGTCACCACTCTTTGAACCTTATCGAACTACAAAAGCTGTTTCTGATTCTGAAAACTGATTCTGTGGTTGTAAAGTAGTGTTACAATTCTTTTTTGTCCTAATGTACTAGAGTAAGGGGATGTATAAAGGCTAAATTCCACAAATGCAATGCATGCCGTGTGTGCCGGAGCTAATCGTGGCTGTTCTAGTCAATGTTTCAAACCCCACTGAAACACGGAGAATATGCGGCTGGTCTATTTTTGACAGACGCCACAAGCAGCCCTTGTGAATCTGCACAGAGCTGCTCGACGGCATAAAGAATCCGGTCGATTTTCAAAATAAGATACTCTGTGCACTTCTGAACATCCAAAATGGAAACAATGTAACTAAGTAGCATATTTACATATTTAGAAGCATATTAATAAGCACATAAACAAAGGACAAACAATCAAATCTGAGCAAGTTAACAAAGCTTGGCAGGCAAAAAATTGCGTGGAGAACGGACCAAAAGAGCGTTGCCTGGTGAGGTTTCACAATAAGGGTTAAAAGAGATTTTTTAGTGTTGGAGCCATTGAAAACCGATTGGAACTGGCAGAACCAAACCTAAATGTATTAACAAATGAATATATTTAAGCATAGGGCATCATGTAGCAAGCATCTATAGCATCAGACAGTAATTTTCCTTTAACCATGATTGACAATACACCAATGATTTGAGATACACACATCAATTTCATTCAAGCCAGAGTAACTTTTCATTCAGACCACAGTTTGATTGTAACTTCTCCCATATTAGCACATTTTCTTTAGAATCACTCTGAGATTCTTAATTTTAGTGTTAAAGAGTCTTTATGAACATGGGTTTACCCCATTATTTCACAGATAGAGCTGTGAACTGTACATAAATATGTGTTTATGCTGCAAATCCTTTCGCTTTTTAGGGTGTGAATCCCATTGGGTGGCCATATAGCCAGATGTGCTAAACACCATGCCAATGAACAGAGAGCTGCTGGTGGCTGTGTGGGAGGTGTTTTTTGTGTTTTTTTGTGCGTGAGTCGGGTGGGGGATGTACATTCGTCTAGATTGCAGCCAGAAGTGTGTGTTAAAGTGTTGTCGTCTACGTGTGAATGAGTGTGTGCGTGGGAGGAGGGGTCAGAGGGTGTCATACTTGTGTTTACACTGCTTGCGAAAAGCATCACTCCTAAGATGTTAGCATGTCAGGCCTCTTCATTACCAGCATTAGGCTAATTAGCATGGCCATGTTGACTCAGAGCGTGTGTGTGTGTGCGTGTGCATGTTTGTATTGTGCATTTGCTTGTGTGTACTAGATGTCACATGAGTTGTTATGGATGCCATGCTGGAGCTGACAGGCGGCCTGTAGTCAAACATGGAGGCTGGCAGTTGACAAAGAGCACAGTCTGTCACAGTGATACATGCTCGCTCTCTCTTCCTCTCTCTCTCTCTAGCTCGCTCTCCATGTCTCCGCCTAATTGGGCCCTCTGGATATCTCCACTCCTGAGGATGTTTGTATACGAGCATATACAGTGATACGTGGAAGGGTCGGGAGCATACAGACTATTGTGTACGCTGCTGTCAAAGCCTGCTTGGGAACCCTTCACTTTATGAGGTGATCTTACAGTTTTCAGTCCATGTCTGAAGACTGTGAACTCACTTCACTGCAAGCTGCAGCTCCTGCATGTGATATCATTTTCCGCTGAAAACTTCCAAACTGCTTACAACAACAGCAGCAACATTTCCAGTGACAAAGTGGAGCAATGGCAGATGAATATTGTATGCCATGAAACTGTTAGGCGTACAGTACAGTACGCAGAGCAAACGGGTTATAGGAACAATAATAATGTTATTGTATGATTTCTTTTGTGCTATTATTATCATTATAATTATTATTATCTTTTAAATCCCATTTGATAATATTTTATCTTCATCTTTGCTCCTTATGACGATAAAAAAGCTACAAAATCCTCATTTAAAAGCTACTGTATGACATGTGTGACACATTTCCCATGTGACACCCATGTTTAAATACCCAGGGGGGAGCTGAGGGGAAATGAGGAAATGGACGACTGATGTACAAAAAAGCCAAAGTTAAAAAAAAAAAGATTATAAACACTCTGTCACTTGGACTATTTGTCAGGACTAAAAACTTCTTTTCCTTCACTCTCTCTCTCTCTCTCTCTCTCTCTCTCTATTCCCCATCTTTCTTTTTTAGCTCCTTCTCTGCAAAAAAAA
Organism: Sciaenops ocellatus; assembly: GCA_033000465.1. Classification (NCBI taxonomy): domain Eukaryota; kingdom Metazoa; phylum Chordata; class Actinopteri; family Sciaenidae; genus Sciaenops; species Sciaenops ocellatus. The sequence goes on along the minus strand of CP136888.1, from coordinate 4,514,583 downwards.
AAAAAAAAGTATTAATTTATTAAATTTCCTCTCCATTTAACGACCCCATTTGGAGAATTTGCGTTTGATCCTCACCGGCTCGGCGAGGCGTGAAGATGGCAGGACGGGGAAGGGAGGAGATGGATCCGTCAGCGTGTCACATAAATATCTTATTAGCCAGTGATCTTATCATCATAAAGCAGCCCATTTATACAGTTAGGCATGTCATGTTGGTCAATTGCACAAAAAAGAAAAAAAAAAAAAATCCAACTGCATGCAATATTAAACCCTCAAATCTCATGCCAACACCATTAGGGGAGTCTCTGAAATCCTCCTCTGTCTGTCTATCCTCGCTCTCCTTCCTCTCCTGGATGTGTCTGTGTCATAAATCCCCTGCTTCTCGATTTCTTTTTCCACTGCTCCCAACAGCACGGGAGAACATTACAATTTATGTTTGAGAGAGGTTAATGACAGTTAGTCAAAAAGTGGACGTGGCAGGCCTCCTGCTGCGAAAGCTCGACACACACGCTGTATACCAGAGAAATAGATCGTCATTGGAATTCTTTTCTTTACTTAAACTTTGAGTTACACACTACAGTTCCTTGAAACAGTGTCATCAGAGGCCAAAATCCAGATGAGAAAAGTTCTGAGTTGATACGAGTGTAGATTTGATTTGTTTGAAAAAACCCTGACTTGACATGAACCCTGACACCCAAGATCTGAAACATGCATGCAACTAAACTAACTCTGTCTGATCATCCCTTGACAAACTTAGCCAACACAAGCAGTTGGCCATCAGAGGGGTGAAGTAACATGACATTGGCTCTCTCTGGCTGTTTTTGATCAGTGATTGTCACTATGTTTGCATCCCTTGTCTAGGTCCAGGGCCAGATGCCTATCACTGGCTCTAACTGTGTAGCTGTATGGCTTTGTTTGAGGTGTTCATGGACAGCTGTGAAGGCATTCAAAACTAAACAGCGCTGCACTCACAAACTATGCAGTCCGAAACAACAAACAGAAACAGAAAGCGGGGATCATGTGTCGAGGAAAGTTTACTTATTTGCACACTTCCGACCGCATGTGAACTCACCCCAGCACTTGTGTCATAGCAGCCTGTGGGCGACCTTTCAAACCACTAAATATAGACAATATAATATGAGAATGTTAAACAAACTACTGATCCTATAAAAGTTGTGGTGCTAAAAATGCACATGCTTTCTTGCAACTAAAACTTGTGCACATAAATGAGGTTTATACGTTATCACTTCAACACATCGCGGACAACGTGTAAACTGTGTATGTTATATACGTGTCCGGTCTCCTGTTGTACAGGATGGTGCGTGCTGTAAATGATCATTAACAACACATCCAGCCTACTAACAAGAACACACAGTGAGTTTACGCCTGGATTCCATTATCTACATCTCGCCGTGGCATTTTCATTTTCCCACTTCATGTGATATACTAAGCAGTTAATGATCTCCACCCATACATATACACTCTGATAACACAACGTGGTGATGCTTGAAGAGTTGGATGGGACTGACTGAATGCAACAAAAGATATCAGTTAAATCAACAATGTCTGACTGTAAGTAGCCTGTTTATTGCAGCAGTAACAGTGTCTGCAGTATCCATATGTTAGCATTAACAAGTTGTCTTATATCATCTCAATTTTATTTATATAGTGTAAAATCGTAATAGAAGTTATCTCATGACACTTCCCATATACAGCAGGTCTATTATTTACAGACTCAGCAATTCCCACCATGAGCAAGCACTCGATGACGTTAGCAAGGAGAAACTTACAACATAGTGTGATTCTAAATGACCCAAATCTGCAAATTTGTGGGTGATGTCACAGATACAGTGTCCATATTTATACCATCTATGGTCCTTTTAGCACCTTTCTGATCATTTTCCAGATTTACCAACATATTCACCCATTCACACACTGGCAGGGGCTTCCATGCAAGGTGCCAACTGCTCATCGGGAGCAGTAGAGTGCTTCCTATCTGAACCAACGACCCTCCGATTACTTGACAACCTGCCTTACCATCTGAGCCACAGCTGCGCAAGATAGCGTGATCAGGAATGGAAAATATAGAGCGGGATCTTTGGCTTAAAACCCATAAAAGCAGCGCACACAGACATGCAGCAGCTGAAATAATGGGCATGCGATAGAAGAAACTGGTTTGAGAGCAGTGGTTAGGGGTGAAGCTGGTGCTTCTTGATACACTCCAGAACTGCAGCGTCTGGAACACACTGAACAATACAAGCATGACAGTTAACCATAAACAACACTATACTGAGCGCACCTGCTACATAAGCAGCATATTGTTCCATCTGATGGATCAGGGCATGGATCTGGCACAAATTAAAGCCCCGGATAGAAGAAACCTTTAAGAGACAATCAGAAGATGTAGAAGGAAGGAGACGAGAGCGCAGAGAGCAGCAGACAGACTAGGAGGATTATTATTCAGTTATCAGAGCTCTGTGGAGCAGAACTGACAAGGACAGGAGCAGATTTCCTGCTTCTCATACTTCCATCTGCCACTTCACCATGCAGAGGATACATACACACACACACACACACTCTCCATTTCACACACACGAGGAAAGTGCACACTCGAAGGCAAAACAGATAGAGAGAGAAAGAGACAGAAGCACTAACTAAACTGCTGAAAGGTCAAATTAAAGGCATGTAGCCTTCGCATGTGCACAAATATAAAATATTAAAAGCTCCTCTTGGTCAGTAAATAGCAAATTCTGCATGTTTTCTTTTTTTTTTTTTTTAAATTATTATTTTAAAGTCAAACAAGCCGTCCAGATAATCATCTTGGTGGCGATTGGTGAGGTCAGCCCAGTTTGATTGAACATCTAAATATCAGCATCATCGCAACGTCGAGCATAAACAGAATCTCTTCCTTCTCATCAGCGTCCCTTCCTCCATCCACAGTCCCCACCCAACATTTTTTAAAGCCCCGAATCTGTCTCATTATCTTGTTTTGATGTTGCACTCTATCAAAATAGGACTTGATAGCCTCAGGCCCGGAGTGCATCTGAACTGCGGACAAAAAGGAGAAGAAGGAAGAAGAAGCGAGAGTGCCCGCACCCTCTTACCGCCTCCTCTGTTGACAACAACAAGAAAGACCATCACAGCAAAATGCCCGCATGTATGGACATCAATTATTTTTTAATTGTGAAAGAGTACAGTACACTAATTAAAACTTGTATATCTTGCCATGCCAAAGGCAAAATTAATAATTGATATTTTATTAATATTCAAAAGTAGCACTGGGAATATATTAAAGGGATTTTGTGGTTGCAGAAATGATCCAGTAGCCAGGCATGTGTGTGAGTATGTGTGTGTGTGTGTGTGTGTGTGTGTAACCCTGTTTCTGATGAATTAGACTGCTCCACCCCTCTTTTAGCCAGGCCGAGCCCAGTTTAGTCCCATAGAGAGAGAGAGAGAGAGAGACGGAGGGTGGATGAAGGGGATTTGTTTTGGAGGACTGTGGTTCACTGGTTTCGCTGTTATCATTTCACAAATTCATCAGAATCAGAATTTTACAATATTCCTGAAAAATTCTGCAACCAAACTACCAAACCAAATCTGTGACAATGCATGTTGATAGAAGACTATTTTATATTTTTACTATAGAAGACTTTTTTTTTTTTTTTTTTTTTTTTTTGGGGGGGTGGGGGGGGGGGGGGTGGGGGGGGGGTGTTTCTTTCTTCTTTTTTTTTCTGAATGTGCAGAAATCCCATATTCTTATTTTCACGTGAATGTTCCCAGTAGTTCAGTCTACTGCAGTGATCTCAGGCATTAATTGGACTGAGAATTTTGTTCCTCTTGACATATTACCAAACTTGACATTTTACGAAAAAGAGAAAGAAGAAGAAGAAGAAGGAGAAGAAGAAATTAAAATGAGAGGAAGAGTAAAGAGAGCTTAGCTGAGCTCTGACATGTTTAGTCAAAGCAAAGTTTTGACCTTCTTTGGAGTAACTTTCATTCTACTACTTAATAGATATTGTTAAAAAAAATCCCTGATCATCGATGTGGACCTGACCCGGTGTTGCTAGTGATTCCCTGTGAGACCACATCAGTCAAAATGTTCATGCTCTGTTAATTTACTTGAGTAAAATAAGGCCACATCTCTGGTATTTCACTTGATTAATTACTTGATTTAATATTTAATTCTGAGTTTTCTTCTGAATTAGTTCCCCGTGTTAAGGCGTAATGTATTCCAGAGTTTAACTACCGCTGGAGACGTCTGGGTGGTCACTCTCCTCTAAAGGAGAACCACAGAGGACACTTTGACATGTCAGAAAAGCACAGGTGTAAATAACAAAATGAATGATGGCTGAATTCCATTTAGCTGCTTCAGTCATGGATGCTGGTCGTGATTTACCGGGACACTCGTATGGATCCATTGTTAATGTTATTGGGCTGTTTTAGACAATGATGAGTCAAAATGAATCAAGAGAATCAGAGTTTCTCAGCCTTGGAGTTTGGTTCCACACAGTGTCACTTGATCAGCAGATCCTGAAAGATTTCTAATATTTCTATATTCATTTTCAATTTTTTAAAATTCACATTTAAAAATCTTTCAAATACTGCTATATCATTATTTCCATATCATCAACACTGAGAGGATGGAAAATATGTTTGGTCACATGACTCTTGTCACACTGTCGAACTCTTCCTTTAAAATGTGTTTTCATAGTTTCTCACATTTTTCGGTCTCAGCAGCTGGACAAGATGATGTGCGAGCGTTTTGCACCCTGATTGGTCACAGATTTGTAAATGATATAACAGAAAACAAATAAATGAAGTCAATCTGGACATTTCTGGTGTTATTTTGAGCAACAAATTCGGCATGCACGGCATGCAGATTTACATGATGACGTTTCATTTGCAGGAAACACAACTAATTTCTCATTTCAAATTTCTGAGTGATTCTGAGCAAGACAAAGCAGCAAAACTAGTTTTTATCTAGTTTTGTCTGAAAATAACAACGGATCACTTTGAACATCAGTTGCTTTATGTGATTTTGCATAAATTTGGCATGATATTAATATTGGAGAATATCCTTATTGATGTTGGGATAATGATTTCAATACTGTCAAGCCTATTGTTATAGAAGCTCGGTAATTGAAAAAGTGAGGTTAAACTGAATAATTGTAGTGTCTTGCATGAATATATAAAAATGCAAATCACTTCAACATCAGAACATCAAAATATCTACAAATATAGTCTAATATCCGATCCTCCTCGACACCCAAAAACGATATTTTTAGCATTTTTTTTCATCTTCAGTCCAGACCAGCAAATGATAAGGACATTGCTGTGTGAGTGTGTATGTATGCATGTGTGCGTGTGTGCGTGCGTGTGTGTGTGTGTGTGGCCGAGTCCTGCACAACCACATCATCTCCTCATCCCCTTTTGCTGTTGAATATTCACGCGAGGGGAAAGATTGCGCTAATCTAAAATTTCTAATTAAAACTATTTGGTTGGCGGTATCACATAAACACTATTATTGTTTAATATCGTTCACTGTCTCGCGGAATGATCCATCATTCTGCCAGGTGCTGCCCCCTCCTCCAATCAAACCGACTCCCACCCTCCACCTCATATCATATCCCCTTTAAAAAAATAAAAAATAAACAAAAAGATAATGACGCCACGTTTTCCTACTAACACCATCTCAGCGTCTCTGCCTTTTTTTTTTTTTTTTTTTTTCTTAAAGGAAGCTGTGGCGAAACAGAGAGAGGGGGAGGCGGGGGGGCATTGGGGGGGTTGAGCATGTGTTTAGTATTTTTTTAATAAGCGTCCTCAGTACTATTGAGTGGGTCCCTTTGTTCATATGGTAAGATTAATTATGCTGTCAGCCACTCTCAGGGGCTGCTTAACAAAGATTCAGTGATATAATGGCCTGGCCCTGCGCTTGGCAATCACAATCACTGGGAGACAATTTCAAATCCTCCCTTCTCCACACAACGGCGAACCCTCGGCCACCCTTTTCATCAAAGAGGAAGTCATTTTTGCCCGAGCTGACGGCTAAACATTCTTCTCCTTTGCATCCACGCAGGCACACACATACACACACAAACACACTGGTAGAAACAGTAGAAACACACACACACACACACATGCTCACAAGTAAGTTTCCTTTCACGTCTGTGCAGTTTCTTCAGCTGTCATTCACATAACTCTGCTGTTCTAATGTGCGTGAGCTCAGGTCTCGCTCAAGGACGGCAGAAACAGGTAATGGAATGACACACTGGGTTTGAACTCTGCTATTGTTGCCGGTGTTTCATCATATTTCTGCACACACACACGCACACGCTCACACGTTTCCTCTGGTTTCTCCCCGGCATCTATATTAAACCGAGGTTAATTTTGCATTGCAGATTGAAGATGCCGCGGCCGCATCATCGCGAGCAGCACCGATAAGATAGATGTTTTTGTCATAGTCCATAGGGGACGAGCGGCGGGCAAACTGATTGATACTGGCAAGTTCTATTCAGGCGATTTCAAAGGCCTGATTTGTATTTTTGCGTTCTGAATCTGTCACTGCACAACAATCTCTCTGCGAGCAAAGCCGGATGTGTTAGAAAGGGCAGAGATGGAGAGAATGAAGAAAAACAGGGAGTTTTTTTTTTTCTTTTTGTTCTTGACAAATGCGTGGTTGTGAAATGTGTTGGCAGCGAGGGGATCGGTCAGATTAACACCCGACGTTATGCAGGCAGATACCCTTAACTAGCTACAGACCTGTGCGTGCATGTGTGTCTGTGATCATTAGTGTGGATGGAGGCTCAACTCCAGCCAGTGGATGACAAGATCAAGATCATCAGTGGAGATGGAGGGAATCAGAACTGGACAGTATGAGGGCTGTGTGTTTGTGTGCATTTGTGTACCTGCAGCTGTGTGGGTGCATTTCACGTTTCCTCCTGGCTCCTCCTGTGAGCACTGAACTAAATGTGAGTGCAGATCCAGCTTGAGTATGTCACCCTGTAATAATGATGTCATAGTGATGCCGCTGGACTGCTCTGCTAACGGGCTGATGTCACAACTACACACATTTTAAAGTCCAGCTTAACCTTTGCTGACACACTACTCCATGTTACCTATTGTCTGGTTACTATTATACATGAGGGCTGTTACCTGAATGTGTTTATTTCACAAAAAATATATAAAAGATAAATCTGTATTCAACTTTATACCAGAAGCAGGTAAAACGTGTAATGGATTGCTGGTTTCAATTGTTTCTTATGCCATATAATTCTCATAATTCTCATAAATACCTAAATTAGTCATTAGTCATGATTTGTATTTGAATCCCAACTTAACTCCCCTTTCCTTCTAAAGATATTGTGGTGTAAGTGATAAGTAGGAATAAATGTTTTAAAAGATATATTGCACTGGGTCTTATTGCATGATCTTTCTTTTAAAACTGGATCTTGTGTCGATAATGGGAGGAGGCCCAGACAAATGCAGAGTTGGCTGTGGGTTTGTCTGACATTAAATTAAAAAGATGAGACGGGTCAGAATAGCTCACTGGGTCTCAATTGTACCGACTGGATTACCCGCAGACCCCTGAGGTGCACGTTTTGTCAAATCTCACTGGTGATTTACACTATTATTCCAATTTTCCATGACTTTGTCAATCAACAGGTTCCTAATGACTTGATGTCATTGTTTTCTGTTATTTAAATTAGTGTTTTGTTTTTTTTTGTGTGTGTGTTTTGTTTTTTAAATACCAAACGCGCCCAATTCCACCAATGCATTTTTAATATATGGGACTATTTATTGAGTTCATGTTTGCCATCACTGTAAAGTACACAACATACAAGTTAATGTAACTGTAACTTTCCTCAAATAATAATCAGTTCTTTTCAGATGACATTAATTACATAACTAATACAGAAGAACATTTTGATATTATGGTTGTTTCCTAAAGTAGATTGTCCCATGCAGGGACCCCAGTCTGTAGCCCTTATGTTAAATATGTTGGTATGATCTGCACGTAAAATAAAGTCGGTTTGAGGTGTCTGAGAAAAACATAAAAGAGATGGTGACAAAAATCTGAAAAGCTCTCCTGACTGTCTCACACAGCTCGTCAGTTTCTCATCTCTTGTCAAGTCGTTGTCAGACTTCAGCATTGATCATGGGGTAAAATTAACACCTGCGAACATCAATCAGCCTCGCCCTGCACTGAACAAAACGTCTGTCTAAAACTGAGAATGAACGCTGCTGAATGTCTGAATGCTGAACTTTAAAACAGACATCTTTGTTACTGTTGCTGTTGAAGAAAAAAAGTTTAAATCTGATCAATATGAGCTAAATTAAAAAGAGCAGATGTTTACAATTATTTCAAAATGGATTTATGGACGTTTGTCCTCGCTGAACATGGTCGATCTCACCAGTAAGGAATGAGTTAGCAGTGTTTGTGTAATGTCTGCGTTTTGATTTGACTGAGTTACGACTCTGAGAACAAGTAGCATGACGGATTACTGCAAACAATTTGGATGCTGTTCAGATTTGTTCATCTGTACACATCCAAATATTATATTCATATTCATTTACATCCTTAATCTGTATGTTTAATGAGAAGAAAAATATTTTTTATAAAGTGCATGGCTACCCTTTAAAGTCAAACTGGACACATATGCAAATGATAGTATATGAACGGCGTTGCATTTCTTTTTTTTTTTCCATCTTCATTCGTACTTACTTACATTTTTATGTTGTGCAGTTTAAACTGTCAGAAATGTGTCTTGTGTTGTGTGGCAAATAATAATTACTTGATTACTGTCATCATATAAATTCCACACATTAATTTGTAACCTGCCAGTCAAATGTGCCACAGAGGACTTCCTGCCTTTTGCCTTTCGACTCCAGCATATCCAGACGAGGCAACTACATCATGACCAAAGACACAAACTAGGACTGATGCCACTGTAATCATGATGAATGGAAGGCAGAAGACACGTCACCATTTCCTCTCTACTTGATAAATGGTGTAATATACTCTTATTTAGCAAAAAAAGAACCTAATCATAGATCTTTGGATTGTGGTAATATTCCACATCATATGTACTTAAAGAGCACTTATGGAATATCTATTTTCTTTGCCTTTTACTTCCTTTTTTTTGGCTACTTAAGGCATTTTTTTTATCAAATGGTTTGGTTCATTCGTAGCATTTAAAATATTCCTGATTTATTTTTGTTTTCATTTCATCCAATTTGGAGATCATATCTGATCAATCATTCCTGTTGAGTGGAAACATAAATACATGACGTGAGTGGGATTTCTTATCTGAATGCTCACAAAGAACAGGATGCAACTGGTTAAAGATCTTCCAATATACTTTATCTCCTGCGAGATGCTGTGTTATCATTCAGATCATACATGCAGACTTACAGTACGCTCCGTCCATACAAAGCCTGATGCTGCTCCATTCTTTATGAGCCTGCCCGCTGGCGACAGTCGCATCTTACTGAGATATTTGTAAGAGAAGCCATAACATCACTAAATTCACATAAAATGGGCTTTTCATGAAAATGCAATGACTCAAAAAAATGAAAAAAGAAAGAAAGCAAAGAAAATCTATGGGAAGAGGATGAAGCGAGGGCTTTTAGCAGGCCCAAAGCGACAAGTTAGGGGATTTTTATGAAGAAAAGATGCAACCATTTCTGATGCAGTTAGAATTTAAAGCATCCTAGTTGGACACAAATGAATATTGTTTAATGAGGTTACAAATAACTGAAAACAGGACGTTCATGTTTGATTCTGCGCAGTTCATGATCAGTTGTTCTTTTTGCATCGCAAAGCTGCAGCGCCTCTCCCTTTTTCATTATTCTACAGAAAAAAATATTTGTAGCTCTACTTATTGTTCAAATCCTCAAGTCTTTATTGTTCTCATTTTGTTTTGCCAGATAGAGTTGAGGTTAATATATTCCAGCTTTTAAGCCACATTATCCTCCTAATTATGATTCAACCTTGGTTTTGCTCTCTACCTCACTCTTTTTTTAAAATCTTGTTCTTTTTGTCCTCGACTCTCTTAATGAATGTTTTTTTGTTGTTGTCTACTTCACATTATATGGTATTTGTCATATATGCATTTTTTTCACCCTCCCTCCCATCCCTGATATAAATTACAGTATGACTTGAGAAACTTTAAATGGTCTGCCACCATCGTGGGCCCTGTATGAAATTAATTGCTGCCATGACAGATGATTGCAGGCGACGTTAAGGTCATTAAGTTCTGCATACACTGTAATGAGGTAGGCACCAACACATGCGATTGGCTGCCTATTATTTACCAGACTACTGAGGTTGGCTTGTGCTATTTTGCCCTTGATACCGAGAGAGGGGATTTTTCCTCGCTTGGGAACAAGATAGCTGGGGGAGAAAAGAAAGAAAAGAAACATCACTTTTTTGTCTTTCTGCATCGCACGCAAGCAGTCATGTGTATATGTGTGTGTGTGTGTGTGTGTGTGGAGATAGAGAGCGAAGGAGGCGGGTGGGGAGTCTGGGTTGGGGAGTGGATGTGACAGTTTTAAAGAGTCTGAACATGTAAATCAAAAATAGTTTGGGCCTTAATGGATGTGTTTTAGCAGATCTCTCCCAGACAAGGCCCCCTCATCCTGCGTCCCTGCGACCCGCTCGCCTGTCTGGTGGGATGATGTTTACAATAATGGGGAGAGGCAGTCCAATTTCACCCAACACGCCAGGCACGGCAGCCACCTCTCTGCGCGGCCCCTGCGCCACATTTGAAAAGAGATGAGATTGAAAACAACACTAACTTCATGTACAGGGCGACGTGGGGAGAGGCAGAGTCGTGCCACAGAATGAGCATCAGACGCAATTTCACCTTGGCAGGGCGCTTGTCAAAATCAAGAAATATCACAGTTTGTTTCTTTGTCTCTTCTGAATTTCCTCCTTGTTTTCGCTACGACTGTATTTTCTACCCTTGGGGTGTCACTCACACATGCAAACACATTTTCATACTGGAACGGAAACACACACACGTGCACAGAGAAGGGCCAAATAGACTTCTTTGTATCAGCTGACAGTTTTCAGATCAAGCACACACACACACACCCTATAAAGTCCAGAGGGAGTGATATGAAAAGCCTGACATGTTCTCCCAATGCCAGAGTTTCCTTTTTCTTCTTATTGTGCGTCCTTGCATCCAGACACAAGTGAAGAATGTGAGTTGACATCTGTTCACCTGTCCAAACATACAGTACGTACTGTATGTCTGCTGCTCTCGTCCTCAAGCCAAAGCAGGTAAAACAGACTGAGATGATCAAGGTAGATAAATGGTGAATAATGTTTTTGGGAATATTGATGAGTAAAGAAAAAACAAAAAAAAAATCTCACACACTTGTTCCAGGCGGGTGTGAAGCGCTGATATCAAAATAAAAAAATCCCCAGTCATTTTCTCCGGTGTAAAGTTTTAATTATGCGTTGATTTTCTGGCGTGGAAGTGCATTAATGAGTATTTATTTTGGTTGGCGGCACGGCTTGAGAGGGGCGAGGTGTCAGCTGAGAGAACAGAGGCTGGGTGTGACAATGAAGGATTTAGAGACACAAAGAAAGTGACCTTGCTATGTTTTTCACTCCTGTACTTCACTTTTCAACACATTTATTAAGTTTGTGTGTGAGAGACGTGTGTGTCTGTATGCCTAAATTAACTTAAATAATTAGGCTACATTTACTTCTATTAAATTTGTTTATGTGTGCTTTTGGACACATTTTATTCATGCCACTGTTAGACTAGTTTCATATTTTGTGCATAAGCTGTTATTAATGGTCACTTGAAATTGAAAGGACAAATTACCATAACATACCAGCAGGGTTTGATTTGGTTGTTAAAGTGGCAATCTAGAGTTAACATGTCAACACAGTTAGTACCACACAGCCTGTGAAAACAGTTGTACATTCTCCTCTGTGTGTTTGCAGGAGCTGCAGAAAATGATCCTGATGATGCCGTGGTGATGTCTTTAGGGCTGTCTCAGCTTGGACTTAGAGATTACAAATATATAACCCTGTATTATAAGCAGGATGTGTGGAGTCTAAAAGAGAAAGGACATTTAACAGGCAGGAAACGTCTAATAGAAGATATGAGATGCTTCATAGTAAGTGTAGGAAATTTAGGAATCACTCCTTTAATTAAAACAATTAATCATCACATGGTCAAATTCTGAAAAGTCCAAGACTGTCACCTGAGACCAGCCCAAAATCCTAAAACCACCTCTCTTTTTGCCATGTCTGTACTCACGGGTGGAAAGAGTCTAATAAAAGTTTAAAGTGACAGAAATATCAGACATAGTTACTTGTACTCACTTTACAAGTTAGATGTCCCATATTTTCCAGTTTTCATATCCAGTTTTCAAGTTTTAATAGCCATGAGAAGACATATTTGTGGTTTTAAGTACCAAAAAAGTATCTCAGTATAGATTCAAACCTCCTCTCTCAAGCTTCTCTCTGGAGCTCAAGCAAGAACAGGGTGTTTTGTGTTGCATTTTGTTATTAATATTAATATTAACAAGCCTCTTTTCTCATTGGCTTGAGTGATGCACAGCCAGGTAATTAAACCAGAAGCAGGTCCAGGTGTGCCACACTCAGATCATGGCTGGGGGCAGGGGCTTTATAGCTGTGACATCACAACCTTACAGAAGCCCAGACGGCTAATTTCAAGGTGCCGTTTCTTAATGTAGTGTGTGCATTTCTCTTTATAGTGTTTATATATATAAAACACCTAACCATGCTTTATGATGAAAAAAAAAACAGAAATCTTTTCTTTTCTTTTCTACAATATTGGACCTTTAAGATGTTTTGGTCAGTTGTCCTTTATCAGACAGCATTTATTCATCAATTGGCACAGGCCCTGTATATGTACACGTTTGTAGTATGGGTATTATGTATTATGCGTTCATGGCTCCTTCTCAGTTTAGATCTTTGTAGAGTTTTTGTTCGACACACCAGTCATGGAGAGGTAACCTGACTTATTTGTGTCTTCAGCTGTTGCTTTCCAAAAAAATTAGTGAAAAATAACTTCACGCAACTTAGAATATTCGCAACTCACATAATATTCTGAAGTACACACCAGTATGATACATCGGGGGGATGTTTGTGATGTTTGTAGTTTGGAAAATGTGTTGGTTTATTTTTGGTAATTAGGTTCACATGTGCCAAGATAATGCATTATAAGAGAGCTATATCATGCAGCTGTTCACACAAACTATATTTAAATAAGACACAGTCATGTAGTATGAAAATCAGAGTTAGTACATCATTAATAAATGACACTGTTGGCCAGACAGCAGAAACTGAACAAGCACATTGAGTTAAAACCACTAAAAGCTTTGGACAAATCCAGGTTGTACTGTATAAAGCGCAGGCTGCCGCAGTGGGTGTTGAACCCTAGAAACTGCAACCCCCCCCTCCAACAACCTTCTCTATCCTCCCCTTAGTGTCCTCACATTTGGATCTTTTCTCCCTGACCCCTCTAACCTTGTACTGTACCCCTCCACACTCCGTACTCTAATCCAGGCACTGGTCCTTCACTAAGTCACCCTCATAAATAAGGTCAGCGCAGACAAAGAGAGGAGATGTTAGGGTAGAAAATCACATCAGAGGAATAAAACCTGGTTATTTTTGTACGTTTGTAGGAATCCTTATTCTGTGAAGGGTCAAGCACCATTCGTTTTGCTCTGATCTCATGGGGAGGTGGAGAAGGATGAGAGGAGAGAAAGAAAAGTTCATTTTATTAAAAAAAAAAAAAAAAAACAGAAAATGAAGAGAGAATGAGGGCAGGGATTTCGCTGACGATTGGGGAAGAATGAAAAGGTTAATTGGGCTATTATCCAGCTGTAGTTTTTGAAGGATTTATAAGATGTCCGGGACTCGCTCTCACTTTCTCTCATTCTGTTTGAGACGTGTGCTCATGCACACACAAAGTGCACGCCACCTCACACGGTGTCCACATGTGCACACACAGTTCTCATCAGAATCTGAACAATAAAAGAAGACATAAGATAATCTATGCTATAAAACACACATTTTCTCAGTTTTGTTGTTTGTTCCACACAATAAATGGTCTAATGTTAGTAATAAAACAAGACGGTGCTGTCAGAATATGTGCGTGTTTATGTGCGGTTTACAGCATGTGCACACATGTTTTAGAAGCAGAATAAGCTGGGTGTGATGAACAAAGAGAGGAATGCTCAAGAGGGAACTGGAGTGACATTTTATTCTAAGACTCCCCTAAAACCACACATTTACACATTTACATTTCTTTGTGTGTGGAATGAACAAACGAGATACAATGTGTTAATTAGTGAGCTTTGGAGAACCAGGCTATTTATTTACCTGTGCCTCCATTATTTATGCTAAGCTAGGCTAATCGTGTTCACCTCTGTACTTAACAAACACAGATGAGATTGATATTGATATTCTAATGTAACTTTCACAAAGAAAACATCCATTTAAATCATTTTTAGAACAATAGAGTGGTTTATTAGCAGTGTGACACATGATTTATAATTTAATAATATGTAAGATTTTTCTCAAATTAAAACTGCATTAATACGTGATACCCATGGGCCCTGATATCAATTTTATGTTTCTTTCTTTTTTATTTCTTTATTTTTTCCCTCCTAAAACTTTTGCTCTGCAAGCCCACCAAAAAGGAACTTTCAGAGGGTTTATGTGCCTACTTGAACATGCTATTCTATTCTCCTTCACTGTGAGCATTTAGTGACATCTAGCAATGTAGTTGCTGATTACAACCCCCTTACCTCACCCTCTCATTCCTTGCGTGTAGACGAAACTAAGGTGGATCTGGACCCAGTTTGGTTTGTCCATTCTGGGCTACTGTAGAAACATGATGATTCAACATGTGGAAGAGGACCCACAGCATCTGTTGATAGAAAAGACTCAATCTAAGGTAACAAATAAAAAAAATATTATTTTGAGGTGATTATACACTAATGAAAATATGGTTATGAAGATTATATTCCATTTCTGGAGCCCCCAATATTTTACACACTGGACCTTTAATACATCAGTTATACAATGTATATGCAGGACAGTAGAAACCTGATGCAACTGTTTTTATTTGTAGGCTGTCTCAAAGTTTCTCCACTGAGAAAGTGATGGGTCAACATACCATTTGAATTTTGAGTAAAGAGGCAGCAGTCCGACTATGAATGTAACAAGTTCATCCCCCTTTTATTGTTTGATATTTAGGGTAATTAAGAAAACCACCACATGTACACATAGTATATATAGTGGATGTGCCACGTTTATAATTTAATTAAAACAAATCATCACACAAAATTAAGTAAACAACAGTGTCTGATTCTGGAAGTTATCTTCATCAGTTAATCAAGTCTGATTCAGTTTTATCTCTTTTCTCAGTTTTATCTGCCCAAATCAATAAAGTTAGACTACGTCCTGATCATGCTAACAGCCTACTACTGAACACATCCAAATGTAAAGTTGCCTTACAAAGAGAGCTCTTCACGTAACCTTGGTATGAACCCAAGTGTTCCACTGATGTTATCACAATGATACAATGGCTGTCTTATCAGTGGCTCAAGTGATCACGCAAATAAAGCCAATCAGTTAGGAGCTTCTATATCAAGAGGACGGCATGAGGATGAATGAGGTTGAATTAACAAATGAATACATGTATAGTAATGTAAATATAATGTGCAAGTACACACGGCTGTTGTTGAGACAAAAAGTCATGGGTCGGAAAAACATGTCAGCAAAACATACACTTTGAATGGCATTGGATGATTAAGTGCTTACAAGTAAATCAAGTTGTTAAGATGGGAATGATATGTATGGCGAAAGGAACATGGCTGCAAGCACCAGCAAATTTAAGAACAGTTTTAACCATCAGGCCATCACACTTCTTAGCTCATAATCTGATAGCCCTGTTGTCTGTAAAAAAAAACAAAAAAAAAAAAACATTGACTGCTGCTACTGTACCAAGATTACTTTGCGAGATACTTCTGTATACAGAAAGACTTCAAAGATAATCAGCAAAACTTAACTGGTTATAAGCATCTGCAAATGTAAAGCTGACACACAGCAAACCTGATCTATATGGAATCACTGATGTAAAGCTGTAAACAAACACTGCAATACCCACAGAACAGCCTGTCTCTCGAAGGTACACCCACCTGTGAGCTAATGCAGGCACGTACGCTATACACACACCGCACACACAGTTATTTCTTTATTTACTTATTTGCTTACCTGAGAGGGAGAGAGAGAGAGAATGGAAGCAGAGGGCAGTACTCTGCCCTCGAGAGTGGCCCCTTGATTAGCAACCACTCATTTGCGCTGTTCTCTGGCAAATCAGCGGCCATTCACATGACGAAGAATGCCGCTGAAAAAACGAACAGCTGTCACCGTGTGATGTGTTAATTTCCTGACAGTCTCGGCACTGAAACCAATTACTGATTTAAGGGCAGGGAGAGAGAAGCCCTCTGCACACGCTCATTAGGCTCCTTCAAGACTAAAAGGATAAAAGCAAAACAAGGAGAGAACGAGAGTGGGAGAAAGAAAGAAATAGAGACTTTCACACTCTTGCTGTCAGCTGAAAGCCTTGTATGTACAAAATGTCATTTTAGAAATAATTAAAAACAAAACTACTAGAATCTAGTGTGTCTTCCAAGGATCACATATTAGTGAAATTATGTTTTGCTGAAGAATATAAATTTACTTAGCACAACAAGATTGTGTAATCTCACAGTTCTGTATTCTATTCTCACCTTTTATCTAAGAAGTTGAATGATGTGCTTGTATTCTTCTTACTAGTCGACCAAAGTCCATTATAACCTTTTGGACTGATTACTGTAATCCATATTTAACATAAAGAAGATGTTTCACATATTAATCTTTCTTGATAGCTTGAACTTTAAGGTACCAACAGGTTTGAAATTCTCTCTTGTGCTCTTTCTGTTTATGTTTATTTGTCCAGTCGTTGGCATTTCTTTTCGGCTTACATTCATGAGGAACTTTTCAACATCTGACGACGGTAACTTTTTTTAAAAAATCATGCAAATTTTACTTGGAGACGTTGGCAAGGGAAATGTGCTGAACACTGGTTAAAGAGCGGGAATTTCGAACTACACTCTCAACAATATATCGCTGGTCAACAAAATGTTTAAATCGCTGCTTGTTCTGCTTCTCCAGATCTGCTAGCCATGTTCTTCACTTTTCATTCTATTGTATTCACAGCACCTGGCTGACCAGGTAACTTCCTCTAAGCACATCCATTCAGATTCCCTGCTCATTGTTCTTGGAATGACCCATTAAGTGTCCCACCAGGGCTAAAACACATTGCTTCACCATATTAAAGGATGCCTATTGCTCTGTCCCCCATGCAGCTTGAGGACTGTCTGATCATCTTTTCCTGATTCCCAGATAGAAACTAAACTCTGCTAAGCTTGTGCTCAAGACTGTGAGGTGATGAATCAATTAGGCAAAGCTGGAATTACAATCCTGCTTTTGAAGCTGCAGCTACAGACCTGGATGAACTCACCAACAATGTGACATCATGTATCAGTTTTTTTGTGAAGATGTGAGTACTGACTTAATCTTTCTGCACATACAACAACAAACCCTGGTTTTCAGTTAAACTCTGAGGCAGGCCAGGATGAGATCTAGAGAAGTGCAACCAGGCCAGAAATACACTGACAAAGGGGATCAAAGTAGCAAGTAAGAGCTACACCGAAAGCTGGAAAACAAGTTTTCAGCAACTGACATGGTGTCATTGTGGAGGCCTGAAGGACATCGCCAGCTCACCACACTGCGGAGAACCACTGAATGGCCGATGACCTGAATATGTTTAACTGCAGGTTAGATTTGCCCCCTCAGCCGCTCAGACATCACACAACCAACTTCACCCTCTGTCAACCCCTTCACCCTTGCACTCAGGATCTGTGAAGAGATTGTGTGTCAGCTCGTATATACAGAAGATCAGGAGGCACCAGGCCCAGACGGCATGTCACCCTCACATTTGAAAATCTGTGCTGACCAGCTGGACCCTATCTTCACACAGATCTTCAAAAGATCACAGTGTGAAGTCCAGTCCTGCTTCAAATGCAACAGTCATCCCAGTCCCCAAGAAACCCTCCATCACAGGACTCAATGACTACAGGCCTGTCGCCCTGACATCTGCGGTCATGTAATCCTCTCCTGAGAGACTGGTGTTGTCGCACTGAAGGACATCACAGGTACCCAGCTGGGCTCCCTGCAGTTTGCCTGCTGTTTGTGGCTTAGCATTCAACAGCGTCATTCCAGAAGTCCTCAACTCTAAACTCACCCAGCTCACTGTGCCAGTCTCCACCTGTCAGTGAAACACAAACATCCTGACAGACAGGAGGCAACAGCTGAGACTGGGGAAAACATCTAGGACTCTGGTAATCATCAGCTGTAATTTCTTTGCAGATGATAAAATGGTCATCTTCTTCATCCAGGACAGTGATAAGTCTGCATGCAGGTTGAAGGTTGAACAGCTGGTCTTCTCGTGTGGTCATTACCACCTGGAGCTGACAGTGGACTTCACGAGCAGCCCCCCAACACTGCTCCCTAAAACTATGTCTGCTATGGAATCCTGATTTCTGGGATTCACAGTCTCCTAGGGCCTAAATTGGGCATCGGACATCAACCTGATCATCAAACAGGCTCAGCAGAGTATATACTTCCCGTGCCAACTCAGGAAGTTCAAACTGCCTCAGGAGCTTCTGATCCAGTTCTACACTGCAATCATCCATTTTGTTCTCTGCCCATCCATCACTGTCTGCTTTGGATCCATGAAACAAGACTACAAAAAATCTCTGGTGTCAAACTGTCCTCAAGTCAGGAAATATTCAGGAAACGTCACTGTAGACCCATCACACCTGGACACAGCCTGTTTCAACGTCTCCCCTCTGGTAGTGCTACAGAGCACTGCACACCAAAACAACCAGAGTGAAAGTTTCTTTTCACCCTGATGAACAGTTCAGTCAGTCATATAGAGTCTAACACCACAACATCCACTGTACTTACAAATCCGAATCCATATTTCCAGCCACTTATCCTCATCAGGGTCACGGTGTGGCTGGAGCCTATCCTAGCTGACTTAGGGCGAGAGGCGGGGTACACCCAGGACGAGTTGCCAGCTTATCACATTGCATACATATAATCCATTAGTGTCAAATGTAAATCGACACTCTTTTCACACTGTTGATATATGTATACGGTACATATACTGTACATAACCATATGCTTTGTTAAATAATTATTTATATGGACTATATGTATTTGTTTACAGTTTATAGAAACACTTGATTTGTATAGGTTAGCCATTGTTGGTATTGGAAAAATCACAACACAGTGCCATCAGTCATCATCTTCCGCAAAAAATGCCTTGCATTAAAATTGGTATTTTTATATCATATAATTAAACTTTAAAAGATAGTAGTTAATAAAATATTATTTTTAATTAATTAAAGGTGCCCTGAAGTTTTCTGGTAAACAAACAAAAGTGATATTTACACTCTTACTCATCAAAATTCATTGTGTCTTGTTAATGCTGTATCACATCATGTATATTGGAACAGCTTATCAAAGACAGGACACAATGACTTCCATATGTTGTTGCCCGCTACGGTGGTGAGAGATGTGTAATGATGTGTGAACAACAGCAAATATGTTGGAGCTATCCAGCTGAAAGAAATGTCCTAGTTAACACATAATACAGTACCTCTTCACACAGTACAGCCCATGACACTGCTGTGTTGTGGTAATACAGGTAATTTTACAGGAGTTTGACCTGATGAGACCTGTTGTGGCCCACCAACTGGGAGGACATCCACTGCCAGTGTGCTTTAAGTTAACACTTTATGGCATCCATCATTTTCACTAATTAACCCATTATTCAAATGGGTGACGCTTGCACAAACGTGGCGGCGCAGGTGCAACCAGGTGCAATTGCCCCCATGCATTTGGTTTGAAAAGACTGCTGGCATTGTCAAATGTAAAGGTAACAAACTGTCACCCAGAGCAATGACAATAAATACCACATACAGAGTAGACATTAAGTTCAACCACAGTTGATACACCAGTCTAGCAAATACTCAAGCAATAGTTTCTTGTAAAGGTAAAGGTAAGGATTTCAGCTTTATGAACCTACTGCTTTAACCCAGCTGGCCGACATCCTAATACACCCGCCCATTCTGCTTTTGAAAACCTCTTTCTCATTGATAACCCACATTATGCTCGCTCTGTGTTTCCCAGACTCTCCTAGTCTGAGGTCCAGTGGGGGCAGCCATATCCCCCTGTGGGCCTGCTTGTTCTCTGCTCCCTTCCACCGGTGGAGATAATGTGGGAATATTTATTCACCGTCCTCCATGACCCGCTGTGTGTGCGGAGTGTGATGCAGCTGTAATTGGGACGGTGGTTAAGGGGTCTGCTGGGTTATTCCAAAGACGGGCCTGGCATCTTTAGAAACATGGCCCCCGGTCCGTGTCCCTATCCCTGCTCCCTCGCTCAGCCTAATCTGCTAATAATACCTTTGTCTAATGGTGTCAATGGCCATATATCACCTCAGGACTGAAGAGAGGGAGGGAGGTAGTGAGAGAAAGAGATAGTGGTGGAGATTCAAATGCATGTTTTGTGATATGGCTGGAGATGAAGATAACCACCAACAAATGACAACGAAAATCTGAGAGTCACAAAGAGAAATAAACAGTATAATTCAAAACATGATCACTTGCTGGGTTAAGACAAAAACATTTTTCTTAAAATAATGGTAGTGGATACTATTATAGAAAATAATTGATCACATGACTCAGTTAAAAAAAAAAGTGAGTATTTGTATTAAAAAACATAAAGCAATAATAAATTAGATAAATCATGCAGAATATACTGGAAGAATTCACAAAATTGCAGGCAGGTTATCAGGAATCATTTTGTATTTTTCCAACACTTCTACTGTATTCAATGGAAAAAAAAAACAAAACAACAACAACACCCAAGTCCCTTTAAACAGCCTAGAACACTGGTCCTTAAATCAACTGTTCAAGTCCCTAACAAGGTTAGTCGTCACGCGGCCATGGTCACCAATTGCTTTTAAATGAAGGCAGATATTAATGAGGTCTTAATGGAGCTGGGCTTTTGTTGGAAATGCCTTGATGTTGAGAGCTAAAACAAGACATTCTCATCAGCAGCCTTCCCCAAGTCTTTAGAGATCAAATTATGTCTAGATATCAAATAAATGAGTGACTTGCATTTAATTTCACAAAGAGGATGTGGAAAAAAAATAATTGATTCCTTGACTTTCTTACAAGACAGAGAATTGTAAAACAAACTCAGAGAGGAAGAACAAGTATTTTCTTTGTTCATAAATAGATGATTATTTTTAATTTCTTTAGATGAAATGCAGAGTGTCTCCCATGAGATACACTTGGCTAGTTATTCTGCCGAGCTCGAGCATTTTATTTATAAAAATTCTGGCTTGAATAAACAAATGTTATTATTATTTTTTTCCTGTTAAACTGACCTAGAAGACACAGAGAGGCAGCTGTACAGAGTGTAAAAAAAACTTTTCTTTATAAACACATGCAAGATGAGCCTCTCTCTATATATTTTTATACATATATATGTGTGAGTGTCTGTATGTCTGTACTGTACACACACACACACACACACACACGTATCTATTGGAGAGAAGTTTTATGAACATAAATGGGTAATTATGTTCTTATATTTAGTTCACTACAGATCTGCTTTAATATAGCTTTTGCACATATGATTAATTTATATTGTCTCCCAGCACTATATATTAAACATCATTACACATAAATTGTTTCAAGCACAACTTGTATCATTCCTGCAGTATCAGATAATTACCTCATTATGTTTCTGTTTTTAACTTTTGACAACCCCCTGAAGCTAGTACTTAATCAAGTGAAAAAAAGGGAGACTGTCACAAAAGTTTGTTTCTGAAAAGCTGCACTCTGAATTATATTGTTTTTATTATTAACCTAAAGCCGCACCACCTCTGGTATCCCCCCCCCTCTGGTCCTCTCTGGGTTTCGCCAGCTGGGTGAGGTGCCGTATCCTCCTGTGGACGACAGTGACTGCTACCCCTGGACAATAGTGTGGGAGGACAGCTTGATCTTCAGGCTTCTCTATTGACTGGGACTGGCGCAGCGGTTCTGGCTGGCTGCTTCCCTGAGGCTAGTATTGACACCTAGGTTCTGGTTTGGATAGCAGGGTCGCAGGACTAGGACTCTCCTCTTCTGATTAATTGAGCACTAGCCTTGATTAATGATACCTTTAGCTGCTCTCCTCTTGCCGTGAACTCAAACTTTTATAAAGCTACACTACAGGAGAAGTCAGCATGAGGCATCTGTTGAAGCTTCTTAAACTCTAATCAGAAACATGTATCATTATTACTTTTCTTATGATTATTATTATTTTTTTTATAGTTTCAGAATTCTTTTTCAGATTTTTGATAAATTCAGGTCCTTTGTGGTTACATGTTGTCTCTCATCCCTCATACAGGCTTATTTTTCACTATAATATGATAATATGATTTTTATTTGTTGAAATATGTTCCATATTTGTGTATTGTGCTCATGATTTAACTGCATTACGGGGCAATGTTTCCCCTTTTTCTCAATATTTCTGTAGAGGGGTGACTATTAGTTTCTATTAGTTTATTTTAAAATAAATATTTCAAAATGTAAAATATACAAAAATGCTTTTAATGTATCTTTTTTTGTGATACTGTTACTTTTTTTAACTGACAATGTAACGCAATGTCTAATGACTAAATCCCTTTCTCACCTTCTCCTTATATGTAATATTGGCACAGTGCCTGTTCAGCCTAATACTTATTATTATTTTTTTTTTTTTCACCTTAGATGTCTCTTACCTGCTGATGGAATGACAAGCCGTAAAATTTAAGTTTCTACCTCTCCACTGTACCTCCATATGAGTTAAAATGCAAAAAAATTATCAAAATGCATCCAGTCATAAATGTTAACATCTTCACATCATTACATAGCTGCTGCGGTGCACAGAACGCAGTGCAGCTGAGTCATCAGCTATAGTCCACTGAGTCACTAAAGACTCCATGTTATCCTGCATGAAGTGAAAGCTCCGCAGAGGACCTCTCCTTCCCCCCTCACCTTATTACTTGTTTTAAAGTAAGCAGCTCGGGTCGGTACACCGGTGTGGGCTAATGCATGCAGTTTGCGCAGCTGCGGCGTGGGACGGCAGACAGCCGATCATGGCGTGATTTATGACGCTGACCGCTGGCTGCGTGGTGCAGGCTAATGACACATACACTAAAGTCATTGATTTGTATGAATGCCCTCCGCTCTTCATCTATCACAATTTAATGTTGGAGTTTGTAATGCAGAGGTAGAGAGAAGGATGAGGTGGAGGAGGAGAAAGTGAGGAAGGAAGTGGGGTGGGGGGATCCCAAGGAGGAGGTGAAGCAGTTGAAGAAGGGAGTGAAGGAGAGAAAAATCAACATGCGGCTACCACATGGGCTGGCATGGACGCTGTGCAACAAGAAAAACAGGTAGGATGGAGGTAAAGTGGATTCTGGGTACCCCAAGGCCCAACGTCCCTCCTCCTCTTCCTTTCTAAGTCATGAGTCATTTGCTGCTCCTCTAATATCTCCCCCCTTTCCTCTGCTTGGAAATGGAAATGGCTGTGAAATGTGCACAGTGGACACTGTGCTCAATAAAGCAGATAATAGCAACAACAAGGAGCGAAACGCAAGAATTACCTTTAGTCTACGGGAGAGAAGAGGACAGGGAGGGATGGATGGAGGCACGGAGGAGGACAAAACAAAGGGAGCATGTTGAATCAGGATAGGTATGCATGTTAACTGTTTGAGTAATGAAAGGTATTCTAAATTGTTTTTGTATAGCTCATATTCAATCTAGTAAATCTCGTAAAAGTTCTGTATGACAGCTGTGCATGATGCGAACACACAAGTGTGCTCACTGCCTGTAAGTCCGATTTTCACTGCACCTTCCGACAGGAAGGAAGAAGCATGTGTGTGTAAATGAAGCCAGTTGTATACGTGCAATGCGTGTTTCACTGTTTGCTTCCTTCCTCTCTCTCTGTCAACCCTATTTATCCAACTCTCATTAAATACAGTATGAGGGTGATTTTTTTTTAACTCTGCACACGTGCATATGTCAGAGTGCTGGAAAGGCCCTCCAGAAGGGGAACAAGATATATGGTCCACTGGAGCGACTTCACAGTTCCAAAAAGTTCAACAGTTCCTGAAGGAGCAGGTCATGACAGAAATGAAATGACAACTATTAATACATTTAAGGGGTCAGCTAATCCGATCACAAGAAAAAATAATCGCCTCTAGTCGTTTCCAGTCATCCCGATAGTTTGTGTTTTAAACGTATAGTTCGGGTTCCTTGAAGTGGCGTTGTATGTTGTAAGTAGTTATCCATAGTCAGTGTTAGAGGAGCGCTTAATCAGTTTTGCCAAATCATTGGCACCAGTTGGCCGTTTTACAAACTATCATTATAGAGAAACCTCCAATAGTGCCTGATCCACCAGTCATGCGAGGAGGTACAGTACTTTAATGTTTGGTGACTTTGAGCACACAGGCCTCTGCCTCACACAGGTCAACCTACAGATATGTGGACCGGGATTTTAAATCAAAAACTGTGCATTTACTCACCAGTGGAAGACACCTAGTCCATCCTGAGAGTGGTTGCCAACCCCGAAAATTCTGGAAACAAGCCAAAAAGTCCTTATTTCATAGTTCTTCGGTTCTATAGCTGCAGCCTCTTCTCCATGGACCTACCATCAAACAGTCTGGCTCCCACATTTGCCTTTTCTTGGGGTTGACAGCAGCATCTATGAGATGCAGGAGGCATCCTTGGGTTTATTTTCATTGGCCAGCTGTTGTATTAAGTCTTGTTGTATTTTTGCTTGTTGAGATAAGGAGTTACTTGTTTTTAGTTGAACTGTGGCTTTTATATTGGACACTAAACACTGACTTCTTTGGCCTTCTGGTGCCTTTTATAATACCTGGTTGTTAGTGATTGTTAAGGGGCCATGTACTGAAAGACATGGGTCCATTGTAGGGTTGAGGGTCTAATAACTGAGGGTGTTGAGTCTTATACAGATTGTAAAACACCCAGAGGCAAATTGTGATTTGTGGTTTTGGACCATGTGAATAAAATTTGAGTTAAGCCTTGAAAATTCCATTATCAACATCTAGTCAGTGTATCGCCTACAGTAGACGAAATTTGTAGAAGCAGTCAGGAGAACCAGCACAGAAGCTAAGCAATGAAGTAATGGGGGCTCTAAACTTGTGTCTTGTGTCTCTAGAATTGTATTAGCTTATGCTAAATAAACAAATACACTTCATTGGGATCCATCAGTTGGACTGTTATCCTGTGCTTGCTACTCTTTTACGTGTGTTTATTTGATTTTAGTCATGGAAGTCATTCAAACAAATATTAGAACCTTCTGCTCTGATGTATGGTTTATGGGAAATTAATTAGCTTGGAGGCAAATCAGGTCCACGAGGAGTTTTGTCTTGGTTCTAAGATTCATTTACGTGTCAGTTCAGTTGAGCTTATTGTTCTGCCCATGACGTCCTCATATTTCTCTTTCTTTTTCTCTCCACCCCTCTCCTCTGTCTTTCTTCTTTATTCACCATAGGCATCTCAGTCTCTCATTTGATGACATGGTGCAGATGGAGCCATGACTCATGGATTACAGCACCCGGTTTAATTACAGCGTATGTAAACAAGCCTGTCAGTTATGCTAATCCGAACCATAGCTGGTTGGGGTAGACAATAACAACAGACGAACAACAGGAAGAGGACCAGTTGGACACCTGTTTCTCGGACAGACCTGTCTCTCAAACCTTCACACGAACATCATGCAAACCCATGGGAATGATTTTTTTTTTTTTTTTTACCTTCAGTGCTTCCTCACTCAGACTGGATCATTTGGAGAGGGAATGTATACAACCTTTGTTTTCATCTATGACTGTACACAACCTATCTGGAATGAAAGTCAAGATAATCATATCTGGAAACGTCACTGATGTTTGTGCTCTGACATATTCAATTGGTTCCATACTTTAAAAGAATTATTACTGCAGGTTTTCTCTGCACGTTCCTACAAGTAAATATGACATGCAACTGCTTTTCATCTATCTCGTGCTTTTCTACATTTACTTCGCATTTTTCGTGTTGCCAATATGTCATCTGCAGCATAGTCCTCTGAAACACAGGAAGTCTCCAGACTCCTCTTTTCTTTCATCAGAAGAAAGATATCTTCCCTGGCTAACAGCCTCTCTGAACTTGCTCATTAACCTCCATTCTTCCAGATGGAGATGCCAGTGCACTGACCAGGCATTTATTCATTCCCAGTGTCCCATCTGCAAACAATGTGCATTGTGTGTTTTTTTGGAGAAGATGCACAACGTCCAGGAAATGAACTTACACCTGTTACACTCTGACACCCCTACAGTCAAGTGCTTTTAATTCAACATAAGAAGGAATTAGAAACAAAAGATCATACCTGACAAAATCAATGTTGACTTTTGGTGTCACATGGGACTGGGAACAGTGGTCCAAAGCTTGTTTGTTAAAGCCATACATCCATCTCACCTCCCCCAAATACGGACTTTTTTGCTCTTTATACTACTGCTGATACTGCACCTTTATACACGAGGCACTCACTAGAAAACTCCAGTCTCTGGTGTCCAAGTCCTGTGCCTTGTGCACCAACCAATTCCCATTGGAAACATCATGAGAACAGAATTGACTATCCTTTCAAAACTTCATTGGGAGATCATATTAGTAGTATTTAAATGTGATTTCTAATAGACAGTGCAGACAGAACAAAGCCATCACGTCAACTGGAGATGGATTTAGGCCACAAAGTGCTGCACGTTTAGCCTTGTGCTTTTGTTCAGGTGCTTGTGGGACTGAAGAATAAATATGATTATTAATCTAGAAATCTTTAAATCGCTTTTGAAAGCAGGCCACCATGGGAAATACAGCTGCTCAGCAGGCTCGTAACATTCACTAATAGAAGAGAGCAAAAGCCACTCACTTCATAAGACAGTCCCATGCCAAGATAACAGAAAGCCAAATATTAGTTTGCATATTGAAATGCTGAGTAAGGTGTGATTTGTTTTATTTGGATTTGACACCTGACAATGAATGCAAATGTGAGAATTTATAAATAGTGTAAATGTCTTTTCCAGTCCAGTAATCAACTGATGCTTTCGATTCATCATACAAAGCAAGTTATTCATTCATTTACCTATCACTGTCTACACTTCAACTAAATCTAAACACCTTTTAACCTGGTGTCGATGTCCTCTCTTAGATTTGCTAATTCTTAATTATTCTTTGCAGTCAAACATTCTACCTCCTTTTTGAGTGTTTGTGGGTTAAAGTATATTTAGTTGAACTTCTGGTACAAAACCTTTCCCTCACACAGCTGTAGAAGAGCTTAGCCAGTGAAAACAATGGCCTTCCTCTATGCTTGCACATTTGGTGAATGCCAACAATAATTATACAATAATAAAGTCACGTTTTGTATCCATTGTTCACTGGGCTTCCTGTTCTTTGTACCACAAACGGAGCAACTTGACAACTTTTTAAAATCACTTTCTCTTCACCAATGAAATGGGGTATTAATGTGTGACTGATTTTGCACTTCAATGCATCACATTATGGATTAATATGGCCAGCTCTTAAATTCATACTCATTTGTGAAATATCTTAAAACATCCTATTTGAACCACTTAAAGCTCAAAATAGCCCACCACTTAAATGTCTTGAAGTTGTTTATTGATTAAAACATTCTGGGATTCAAGTACAAACCATATGGAAACGGTTGTACAGTTTGAACCTGGGAGTATAATCTTGTACCAGCTCATGTTTGACGAATGTCAAACATACTTAATTGGAAAGCCCTTTTCTTCTGGATGTTCATTTGCATTCAGTAAAACAAAAACAAAAGCAGCTTGTTGCACTTCACTGATGAATAGAAGATTTCCTGAACCATGAAATGAAAGTGTGTCCTTTGTCTCATATTTAAGAAATGACGTTGCCATTTGTAGTGAAAGAGGAGGATGATTTGGAAGTACTGATAGTACGGAAACCAAAATCAATGTATGCATATTTATATGCAAAAATATGTGAAACACATTTCTGAAGTTTGTTCACTCTGTTAAAATTGCATATATGTGCTCGTGATGGTCTTATAACCTGCATCAGCATTGTTAGGTGTGCAGTGGAAGTCATGGCAGTAAATGTTCAGCCTTGAGTCATGTTTGCTCCCTTTGCACCCAGGTGAAGATGCCCCTTGATTAAAAAGAAAAGTAAATCTCTTGCTACTTTTACCAAACAACAAAAAAAAAACAATTCCTTTCTTACTTAAAGCTTTTCTTAAGGCGTCAGTCACCCCTCCCCACCTCACCGCCGCTGTAGGCTCATAGATTTAAGCAGCCCGCTTGATTGCCAGAGCCCTCAAACCTCGTCTGAGAGACGATAACGAGACGTCACAGCTTTACACTCAGGTTTTAGAAGGAGAGGGAACATTTGTCATTTAAGCGTCTCTCCGGTCTGAGCGTCTGTCAGCCGAGGCTCCACTCTAACGGCAAGACGGATCCAATTACCAGCCGTGGACATCTCTAACAAGGTGCCAGGAAAAGGCTGCCTGGACAAACAACGCCCGGGCCCAATAATGAGAGGCCCTCATTTGAGTGATTTGAGTCTCTTTCTCTTTCTTTCTTTCTCTCTCTCTTGTTCATGCATTGAAAACTGCTACAAAATATGCAGTGTTAGTTTTATTCATCTTTTGTTTTTTTCTTTTTCAAAGTTTTGCTCATACTTTCAGAGGAAATAAGCGAAGGAACTGCAAAGAAATGAATAGAGGCAAACATGCATATTAACATAAAACTCCTACCGTACCTGAAACACACATACATGCACACACACGCACACACATTCAGACAAATACACGCAGTGCTCAAAGTTTGGAACAGGTGATTATTAATCATTCCAGAGCTAAGCTTGTCAATACAAATGATACCAATAATAGTGTCGCATCTACAACACACAGCAAAGGGAGAGAAACACTTTCACAAGTAGCTCATTTTGCCTCATTCTCTCGCATAGCTAACCAGGCCATGGATTGTCAATGCCGGGGCCAGGATCAATGAGCCAGAGCTCTGTGCGTCCCATCGATTTCCCAACTCCCAGATATCACAGCGACTCTTCATCAACAAAAGCACTTTGTCCTTCCCAAATAATCAGATCGAAGGAGCTTCTCTCATGAGACAAAGTTGCTTCAGTCTCTACAGTGCCACATACATCCCCCACCCCGATCCCCTTCTCTCTGTAGCCCCCCACCTTCCACTCCCACCTCCCTCCGAACCCCCTATGGGAAACCAAAGCGTTTTGCTGTCCTCACAGCTTCCTGTGAGTGAGATGCATGCTCAACAAATGACTGCGTGCTGAGGACTTGTGTATGAATGTATAATATGAGCAACACGAGCAGGTACAAATCAATATGCCTCGACACAGATGAAGGAGGAGGGAAGATGTAAAAAAAACCCTCACTGGGTTGTAGTAATTGCAAAGTATAATAATATAATAAATAACATAGTAAATATATTAGATGTTTTTGTGCTTTATTTTGTTTCATTTTTAGAACAAGGGAAAATTAAATTGTAGCCCACAAATTACATGGTATATATTTAGTACATATGGACTCTCTGAGAAATACTTCATATTTAATTTTTAAAGGATTATTATTTTCTCAGTATTGATTAATTGCACAGTATCAACAGGCTTAACCTAAATGTCCTTTTACTATAGTAATGCAACATGTCATAAAAACATGTGGCACTTTCACTCAGTCAAAAAAGAACAAAAAAATATTTGTAAACCAAATTTACATTATATAACCTGTAACCACATGGTAATTACATTGAAACATTGGTGGAGATGATCAAATCTATTTAACTCATCCCACATACTCTGAACTTTCTAACGTTTTAAATGCTTTGTCCTGCTTGTAAAAAGAAAAAAGTAAAAAACAAATTTTATTTGAACTTCCCATTTTACCTATTTTTATGCCTCGTGGAACGGAGTAATTAACAATACTTACTTTATTTCTTTTTAAGTCCAACTTAACACAGAGTTATTATTTTTCCTTTTCTTCTTCCCTTGTATTTATTATCTCTGTGAAGGTACCCAATTAGCATTTTACTGATTTCCTATTCTGTGTAATTACAATGTAATTTGGAGACCGTAACATAAATCATTACCTTCAGGTTATTTTTACAATATGGAAAAAATAAAGTAAGCCCTTAAGCCGGTCACTACAAAACATCCTGACAAATATTGTTCAGATCCATAAACCTTAATTTATTTATCCATTATTTTTATGTCTATTATAGATCCAAAAGTTTTCAACAATATCAAATATATTTTAGCTAAATATGTATAAAACGATTAAAAAAAAAAAGCATCTAGAATACAACAGCACCATAAAAAACACAGAGTATTAGGTTTGGTTATTTCACTCCGCGTATACTCCATAGCTTCAGAGAAGAGCTGTGAAAAGGGCAGAGAATGTCTATGATAGATCCAAGATCTGACATGGGAATAAGATCTTTTTTTTCAAACCTTAAAGATACTAAAAGGGTGGAAAAAGTATGCTGAGTGGATAATTTGTGCACAATAAGTAGCAACAACAACACTGTTTCTGTGCTTTTGCTGTAAATAAATGTATTCTGTATTTTATTGATCTTTATTAATCTGCTTTTTCATAGAACATTAGTGTCAGTCAGTCAGTGTTTTACAGTCACGGAACAATGTCAAAGAGGTAAAGTAATTCAGGTGAAGGCAGTAATTTGCATCCATCAAACCTGGCTCCTTGGACAAACCAAATTTTTAATTCTTCTCTCCTAACCAATGGAAAATGCATTATTTCTTGTCAATTTTGGAGATATTAATAGATGGGGCTGCGGTGACCATTCATAAATCTAGTTTAATATTTTAAGAGGGTCTTTGGGCAGGGAAAAGAAAGGAAAAGAAGAGAGAAAGGAAGGTAGAGGATGGAGGGGTGGATGGCGGTGGGGGTCGAGCTTAACTCGCTGCCCAATTTGATCAATCGCCACAGTCCTGCCTCTCTACTCAGAAAATTAGAAATGGGAATCTTAAAATCTGGAGCCGTTTATCATCACAGGTAACACGGGGAGCCAGATGAGACTGGGTATATGTGTGTGTATGTGTGTGTGGAGGGAATAGGTGTAGATATTTTAGGGGCAAGGTCTAATCTAAGTTTCTTTCACTGTAAAGACTTATGAGTGTGGAGATATGCTTTATAGAAACACGTGCAGACATCCTCCTGTTGGGATCACATGGCTTTGTTGAGCAGTAAAGAGCTTTTCAAGTTAGCTGATAAGCATCGACGCAGGCAAAACAAAACCGGAAAGTTTGTGTTATCTTTCCATTGCAACAGTGGTACAAGTCAAAGTTGTTCGCACACACACACACAAATACACACAAAATGAAACAACACATTGGCTGTTAGTTAAACTGACACTCATTACGGCACCTATTTTAATAACCTGACTCCCTGCTTGACATGAAACTCTCAGATCCCCTCTAACTCCTAATTGTTTTGATTAGCTGATATAATTGGTATACCTAACTGGGCTGCTGGAGTGATGGTAGTGCTTGCAAGTTCCATAAAGTCACCAAATCACACAAAAGGAGGAAGGGTAAGGGTGAACTAAAAAAGATGTGAGACTTGCAGAGAAGCAGCTTTTGTAAATGAGATGAAGATATTTGATGGCATGGCTCAAGATGTTATTTAGAGTGGAGACTCTTGTGGTTCTAACTAAGGCCAGAGTCAAACCTTTATAATTAGGAGACATGAGAATTTATTGCGGAGCGGACAGGGTGTTCCTCTAATAGAGGTGTCATATGTGGACTGCTAAACAAGTAGCCTGAAGCTTGCTGCCCATTTGTTAAAAATAAAGTCCTAACTACTTGACGTTAGACGCCCCCAAATTTCATGATGTGTTACAAAATAATGACCACCGGCTTGCAGAGTGCATGGCTTGCTCTCTTTGTCAAATGAGTTGTGTTATGATGAAGTTTTCTTCATACTTTAATCATTTGTTGTGAATAAAGTGTGAGCCCCTTGTAATGTATTAGTTTCTTTCTCAAGTCAAGGGGAATAATTGTGAAAGGGACAAAACAGAAGAGAAAGGAGCAACAGAAAGGGGACAGTGTCCTCAAGAGAAAGGGCACATTGGTTATTTGTTCAAATGTCTAGAACATTCTCCGTTGATGTTTTCCTGTCATCTTATACTCCAGAGAAAATCCATGTCTGGATTTTTTGTCGCTCAAATCCAGAGGTGGAAGTAGCATGACATTGTTAAATGTCTGGGCTACATTTATCTAACACTTATCCAAAGTACTTTACAATGTGCCTCTCATTCTGCTATGCATATACAGTCACACAGCAATGGTAGAAAACTGCTCATCTCACCATCTGGAACTATTTGGGTTTAGGTTTCTTGCTCAAGAACACTTTCATATGTGGGAAGAATGAGCTGAGGATCAGATCTGGTCCCTGGCAATCTACAGACTACCTGTTCTATATGCTAAACTGAAGCCTCCCCAGATAAAGTAGAAATGTTGTGAAGTTTGAGTGCCATTCTTTAATAGGTGGATGGATGGATGGGCAAGAAGCAAGTGTCTTTGTCCTGTTTCCTGCCAACAGTCAGTCGTTTTCTTTTAACCATGACCTTGGTGTTTTCCATAATGTTAACAATGTCTAATGACCAGTGAGCAATGACCATAATTGTTCTTCAACCTTAACACTAAACAAGTACTTCATATATTTAGTGAACATCTGGTCTGTGAAGTGAAGCCAAAATGGAAGCATCTTAAATCTGCATTCTTTTCAATGGCCAGTAGGGGGTAGCTCCATTGGCTGCAGCAATAAGGTTCAATTGTATTGAGTCTTATGGCGAAATGACCCAACTTCCCCCATTGATTTATACATTGGTAAACAGTTTTATAATAGGTTTATGGTCTCAATTGCTAGTTTCAAGTGTTCTTCCATACACCATGATATTCATTTTGTGAATTATAGTCCCATTTAGAGAAACAGATGATAAAATGGGTTATGCTTTAGGGAGTAGCTACCTTGTGAAGCAAAACACAGGGCTCAAACTCAGATCAAACTACCAAATTTGGCAGTGCTGATCAAACAAGAATCAAGATTGTGTTACTGCATTTCCTTAGTTTTCATTCAAATGTTTTCAGAAACACATTTTAGATGGGTCATTTCATGTCAAATAAAATAGAAGTTTTTGGTTACCTTTCAAATTTTGTTCTAACTTTATGTATATGCTATTTGACGCTATTTTGGCTGGAACATATTCAGATGATTTAAAGTTACAACCAGATGTCATATTCACCCCTGAAAATAGAAAATAGTGGGTGTGCAGTGGGTTCAATGCAGTCCCCAAAAGTATATAGATATATATATATTTATGGACATTTCGATTTTTTCCCTGCTAAAATACAACATTTGATTGTTTTTAAGGGGTCTAACATTATCACAATTCAACATCTGGCTGCAATTCTTTGCCACATGTATTAGGCCAAATCATCTACCCAAGGATATGTATTGAGTACTGACCTCTGTTGTAGATTGCTTGCAGAAAGTACCAATCATTTTTTATATCATTGTTTTTTTCTTTTTACATATCTACATGTAGTATAGCATTAGTCTCCACCTCACTTGCGATATTATTACAGCACCATGATGTGTTTAACTAAATAATATGTTTACTGTGAGTTATCAGTTATCAGTTTCAGGTTCTGTCATTGTTCAGGTCTATGCATGGGTATACAAGCAGACATAATAAGCCTAATATTTTGTTCAACATGGACAAACTTTTTGGGGGGCAAAAACTATGCAATTTATGAAATTCAGCAAAACTGAAAAATGTTTTGGTGTCAAATAACATTTGATACTGAATGAGCCTGGTGTCTTCAGATGGGCAGGAGGGGCCCTTTGGCACAGTTGGAGTACAATGACAGCCTGAGAGGGACATAGGAACAAGCATAGAATAGATAACCACCAAAGATCTTGAGTATCTGAACTTCTTCCTCCTTTATTCTGATTCAGAACCCCTTTCTGTGATTAACCCTCCCCCTTCATTAGCTGGACTTTAGATTAGCTATTGTTGCAGCTTATTTTCAGGTATTGTTTTAATGTAGGCCTATTTTGTTTTTTGTTTGTTTTTTAAGCTAATAAAAGGCCTTGCTCAATTTACCTTAACCTACTGTGGTAAACCCATGCTGCCCCTTCCTCAGTTGAACTTGTGTACACTATAAGCTAGAAACCTGGAGTTCTTAACCGGGTGGCATTGTCAGTGACTTTATTTGTTTTAAATTTTAATTCACTATTTATCTGTCCTTCCCATTTTATACTGTATCTGCCCTGAGGTGAAATTTGGCTGTAACTTCCTCAAGAACTCCATGGGCACATTTGACCATTTGGGCTCCACAGGCTATACCTCACCAGTACACATTTTGGTTCTTAAATGCTACCCAGGAGCACACGTAAAATGTTATTTATAAACAGATAGAGCCTCACAACAATCCCCTTTCTGCCTGTGTTGCAAAGTCTGTGATTTCCACGACGATTTGACTTGTAGATGCAAGAAGACGGGCAGGATGGACACCCCTCAGAGTGTACAATGTCTTGTCTCCTCACCATCTTTGCTCTCCCCGCGGCTTTGATTCAGGCAATTACCAAGCAACTGGAGACTCATGCTGACATTTGTCTATCAACAGAGCTGCAACTCACTTCTCTAATTAGCGTCTGCGGAGATGGAAGGAGGAGAGAGCGCAGGTGGGGGAGAGGTAGAAAGGGGGGACACCCAGACTGAGTGAGAGAAAGATGATCAAGCCGTGAGAGGAGCTCGCTTGGACAATTAGGGACAGGAGCTATCACTGAGTGTGATCCTTTTTCCTCACTAAAAGCTAAAAAAAGAGAGAAAAGCCTATCACACAACCTCCTCCCACCACACACACACACACACACACACATTATATTTAGCGCTATATTTGCCATGCAGACGGATGTTGGTATTTATTCTAATTTGTTTGTGGCCCAATAAGTGCAGGATTGCAATGCTG
Organism: Sciaenops ocellatus; assembly: GCA_033000465.1. Classification (NCBI taxonomy): domain Eukaryota; kingdom Metazoa; phylum Chordata; class Actinopteri; family Sciaenidae; genus Sciaenops; species Sciaenops ocellatus. Next base: position 4,479,321 of record CP136888.1, on the reverse strand, counting down.
TGCTTCCCCAGTGTGAAGATGGATTTCTGGTTTTTTAGCCATTCTCTTCCTCTGAGGGCCTGGAACAAAGCAGCATCTGCACCCAGGAGATAGCCTGGGATAAAATATGTATTAGTTTCTCCAAAGCCCCCCTCGCCTCTCTCTCTCATACCACTTTGGATGACAAAAAGCAGAGAATGAGAGAGAGAGAGAGAGAGAGAGAGAGAGAGAGAGAGAGAGAGAGAGAGAGGAGATGGGAGTTGTGCAGAAGATAGTGTAGATTTGAATCTACTGAATCTACTTACTGGGGGAATAGCCAGTGCTCGTGCGACAACAACTGCACACTCGCACATAAACACCACAACAAACAGCAATAGAGTGAAATGCTGCTCCGATTCGCCACTTTTTATTCCTATGCACTGTCTCGTCTTCCCGCACCACCCCCATATCTGTAAGTAAAACCATTTAGTCGACTCAAATTTCCTCCGTATTCTCTTCTCTGTCCTGCTTTTCTTTTCCCCCCACTTTTCCCTTTTTCTCTTCGCTCCACTCTCTGTTTTTCTAATTTCTTCTTCTTCCTCCTCTCCTCCTCCAGCTGACAGGCTCTGGGTTTTCAGGAGAAGAAAGCGGGCATTAATTAAGACAGTGCCAGCTGTAATTTTCTTGGGAAGTAAATTTCTGCACAACTAAAGGTTACGGGGACCTTTTCACTGTCAGAATTTACTACAGCCTGTGAATGTTAATGCAGCTAATGAAGACATGCTCTCAGAGTCTGAACTTAAAAAACTACCACTAGGAGGAGAGGGCGAGAGAAGGAGGGAGGGAGGGATGGATAGAGGATGGAGGGAGATTGTTGATGCCTTGGAAGACAGTGCAAGTTCTGCTGTGTAACAGATTCATTTTTGTTTTCATGATTTGCCTCCATTAACAGTAAATAGTCCACTATAAAATGTAAAGCAGTGTTGCATATGTGATTTTTAGTGAGAAATATGTCTTATTAACTAATTATGATTTCTGACAAATGTAACCACTGTCTTATTAAAGCCATAGTAGGCATGACTTAAGTAGTGTATTGATTTTATAAGAGTTAAGTGGGTCAGAATTACAAAACTATTACATCAATAAACATAATTCAAATCAGGAGGATGATCTGTTGTCATCCAGCTGTGGAAGAGGATATTTAAATAATCAATAAAAAGAGAAAAACTGTTTTTTTTTGGTTATACGCTCATATGCATAATTGTGTCTATTGTTTACGTCTAAAGTTTTTCCATTTTTGTTTTTCTGTTCATGAAAATGTCTTTCAGCAGTTGGGTTGCAAAAATGAATCCATGACCTTGACCTAGAACAGTGTAGGCTTTTGGCGGGCGTAGCGGGTGTTGCAGTTGCCTCTGTTTGCCTTGTTTCAAATCTGGCGTACATGATGAATGAAGGGCTCTAAATGGCTGTGATCTAGATAACAAATCCGGCAGCAGCAGCAGCAGCAGCAGCCGCAGCAGCAGCCAGGTGAGCAGGCTTAAAGAGGCACAACACTGGAATACTGGGAGATGAGCGCAGAGGTTGGGATGGTTATGAATGCTACAAGGAACATCAGTTTCAGTAGAGGGTATTTATGGAGGAGCTGTTTTATGAAAACAGGTGTTTCAGTTGGAATTGATTTCTGATGAGCCGTGAGTCAGTCATTTTTAATTAGTGTTTTCTGATATGGATTTCCTTCGGTAATGGTCTTTTCTTAACTTTTTTTTACTTCAGATAAACTGAAAATATAAAAAGGTTTTCCACCAGAAAACAACTACAAGACCCCTGCAGTTTAGAAGAACTTGCATAGAAACATACATTCGGCATGCGTCGGTAGATAATCAGATCATTCATTCATTTTTTAATCATTTATTTATGTAAACATGTATTTTATACCTTAATCTACCAGAGGCCATGGTTAATTTAATTACACAATACAAAACAAAACATCATTTTTCACTTATGGACACATCTGCCAGATCACAAATTGTAAATATAGAACTTTAGATATGTTCCGCTCCAAAGCAACTAAGGCTTTTTATGTTTTTTTGTTTTTTTTCTAAAGCATTTGCTAAAGGTTAGAGAAAGATCATGGTCCTGATTCAGTATTTGGAAAGTCAAAAGAGATGGTGTCAAAAGAGACATGTTTAATAAATGAACATTTAACCAAAAGTACTTTTGTTGCCAAGACATGATAAATCCTTATCCCGCATACAGTCATTGTAGTAAGTGTAGTAATCAATGCAGTCTACCAACAAGCAATTTCAACTTCTGAAGCAAACAAACAGACACTAAGGGATATTTTCTGGACCCGTTCATTTTGAATTGATAAAACCATGCTGTACTGTAGATTCAAGTAAATACTGTGCATCCAACTACTGGATTTGCACCACAGTGTGGATGTCACACACAGTATGCTACTAGACCATAGAGGCTAGCTTTTTATGCAATTTCAAAATCAGGTTTCAATTTTTTTTCTCTTTTGCTACAAAACATTTATTTAAAATTTAATATAAACTCCCTATCTACAATGAAATTCTTTCAAAGGGAAACATGCCAGACTTGGACACCAGACCACAGCTGGTGTATTGTTTTCTACCAAGAGATGGGACACAGTGCATCTTCTTAAATTATTGCAAGAAGATTTCCTCAATCCAGACTTTCAGTTGTCTAAAATCAACCTGACGTCAAAAAAATAAGACCAACAGATCAGATAGAATGCACGTATAATCTGGTTATTTTTCAGTAGGTGTGAGGACATGCTGGCCCTCCTTCAGCTATAGCAGGAGGAACATTTTGATTCCGAAGGAGCCATTTCAAAAGGCCTTGAGGCCACTCACAAACAGAACACACCTCTCCCTGATAACCAACGAAATGAGCAAAAATAATGCAAAGAGATAACGCAAGTGAGAGAGAAGGAGATCAGTGACAAGGTCAGAAAACGGCGAAGAGCCGGCGGTCCTGGAGAAGTCCTGGAGAAAAGTAATATTTAACCCGAGGCTAGAGAATAATTTCACTTTCCCTCAGATCAGTTTAAAAAATCTCTTGCTGTCAGAGCTTGGCAGATTTATACAAATTAATGGCCTTTAGTTGAAAATCTCCCAGCACTTGGATTATTAATTGTTAAAGTGCATACATTAAACAAAATGAGCAAAAAGTCATTTTCATAAATTATCTCATACTGAAAAAAAGAAAAGAAAAAAAAAACTTTGTAGGTAAAAGGGATTGTTGGTCTGGCCTTTTCACTGTCTGTGTGTGATACTAGTAACAATAATAAATATGTGCAATGCAGAGATAGTAGAGATGGAAGGGAATGATCAAAGGACAGGAACTGAGGAATAAAGAAGATAATAGTGATGAACTTATTGTTTAAAACTGATCGCATTATTCTTTTCTCCGCTTCATTGTTTGTCCTTCTGTTCTTTCTTTAGTTCTGTACATAATGTGTGTGTATGTGTGTGTGTGTGTGAGAGAGAATTAAAACAGCCAAACCAAAGGAGTCTTTGTCTGCGTGTATGTGTATGAGAAGCAGGTATAGTTGTGTTGCCAGGTCCTGACAGGTCTGGGAACTCTATCCAGCCTGCTGTCCTGTTCCTATAGCGGAGCTTTTAATTATGGACCGCCACGGTCAGCTGAGCATGCTCCAACAGAACGGACAGGGTCGAACACGCACACACACCCTTTGGCTACCTTGATGGACACAATAAAAAAAAGGACACACAGTGCGGTTTAGTCGTAAGAGTCTGTTTCATCTGCTGCTGAAAAATAAAATATAGTTGAGGTGACTAAACTGTAGCTCACTAGTGAAGTGAATGTCTTATCACAGTGTAGTCAATAACAACAAAAGCATCCATATACCATATTAATGATGAATGTATATACTGGGTGAAAATGTCATTTTTAGTTTTGGGGACTTTTAATTTGATTTGGGGACAAAAAAATGTGCCATTGGTTCAATAAATATGGAGCTACGGTCAGCAGCTGGTTAGCTTAGCTGAGCATAATTAGCTAACAGCTAACCTAAAATAAACATTATATATTGCTTATTCATCAGAGTTCTTTAAGTAACTTCTTGAAGTTATAGAAACCAAGAAACAGACACATAACCCCTGTGTAAATCTGACAATTAGTGAGTTTTAGACTGGAAGTAGGGGGAATTTGTTAGCTTCAGCTAACCTGTTCTAGCACATTTCCAGGATATATGCTAACCTAAACTAATCTGGATTTGTTTCCCTGCTGGATACCCAAAAAATTAAGACTGAGATCTGGTTTTCAGATGTTAAAAAATAAAATAAAATAAAATAACAAAATACACACAGTTTGGCTTATGAAATAAAAAGTAGCCTATATTCTTGTTTTAAATTGATAATGACACAAATGCTCAGCGTTTTGTTAAAGCTAAGCATGCACTGTGGTGTGTTCAGTAATCCACTTTTTAAAGGTATTTATTTTGTGACCAAAGTCAAAAGAGATTTAATTTATGTCACGATAATGATTTATTTTAAAATTATGTAAATTAAATTGTGTGTTGTGGAATTACTGAAGTGTCTTCATATAGTACTTACACAGAAACTTTAGAATTTTTATTGTATCATCGTAATGTGATTGTTCAGTTCCTACTTTGCACACGGAGAGTTTGTCTTGTGCATACTATTTCTCTAATTGCTGCTATTTCACAATTTCTCCTCAGAAATACACTCTCATAGTCCTCACACACACACACACACACACACACACTGGGCTGAGTGATGGGTACTTGAGGTGTCACTGGTCCTACTGGCGGGGATAGAGAGAGAGAGAGAGGGGCAGGCAGAGAGTAGGATGAGATGTTATTTCCTAAATTTGGCCCCTAGGACAAAGGAGAGGCCTGTTTGATATTCATCTATCCGCCAGTGGCAGACTGGCGGGGGAGCCTGTGAAAATCTATTCACTATGATAATGAACAAATTGTCATACATTGGGCTCTGTCTCCCCTTGACAGTGATAGTTATCAAAGAGAGAGATCGAGGCAAAGGCCGAGTGTGTGTGCATATGTGTATGAGTGTGTGTGCGTGCCTCCCAGATTGTCTCCGTTCCAGAGCAGTGGCTGTCATTAGAAAGACAAGCCTCCTGGCAGGAAGCTCCTGTCATGTCACAGCCTCACACTTAAACGCTGTCATACCTGATTGATACATACAGCGTTGCTATTTGTGTGTGTGTCTGTGTGTTTGCATGTTTGTGTGCGTGTCTAAATAGTACACCAGATTAATGGTTTTTAGCGCTGCATTTAATCGTAGAACCATTTTCCACTACCTGCGGTATATTATCATATTTTTTCTCGATCACTCATTTCGGGATCAATTTATGAGATGTTGTTTTCACAGAGGAAGATTTCCCTTTCAGTCATGAATCTGGATTTATTCTGCCCTACAGGGGAAATGATGAGCAGGTAGTGGTTGGGTGTTTAAAAGGTCAAAGGTCAAACCAAAATTATACACAAGATCTCATTTTTAAGTCAAAACACTGCGATATTCTGAAGAAAACATGCACACTACAAAACATTGCATTATGATGCTAATTATGACCGAACATGCAAGTATGATTGTCACTTGGCAGCTTAGACACACCACACTACACCGCTCCGACGTGATGTTAAGAATAGAAACTCTGCACTGCTATAATGTCACTCATTTTATGTTCCCGTCAAAAGTGTGTCAGATATTATGTCATTTGCATGCAATTAGCATAGAGATGCCCAAAGGGCCCGAGGTCACCCGAAGTGAAAAGCCAAACATGTCGGTTAATCGGATCACAGCTCACATTCAGTGTGGAGACGAATGAATTCACTGGAGGGATTCTTTAATTGGACGGGGCACATTGTGCTTGGTTGTACCTGAGGACAGTTTATATAATTTACATACGTGCTTTCTATGGTCTTGTACATTTGAGCCTGGATTTTGTGAACTGCTTTCACTCAAGAACTAGAATGAAAGGCAAATCCTTCATGTATAAATTATTAAAGGCGCTTTATCTTTGGACACTGAACATTAAGGATAAAGAGCGACTTATTTTACACTATTGTAGGAAAATATGAAGGTATGGCGTGTTTTGGAAGATTCATCACTTCCAGTTGATTGTTGACTTGGTGGTATCACAAAAGTAGCCAGAGAGTGAAATCAAATCAGTATGAATATGAAAGTTCAGACATGTTGGCCCAGCCATAAAGTCAGTGTTCACTCACTGAAGCAGTCCTTGATGATCTCGTGATTGTGGGAGTATAAATGTTTTATTATAAGTAGCTAGTGCAGTGGCAGGATGACTGGTTACTGAGACTTTCTGCAGGAGTTCTTGAGGTTCAGTGACTGTCTGCTTTGTCTGAGGAGGACATACTGTACAGGCAACACAGTCTCTCACTCCCAACTTGTCAAATATAGCAGCTTGGACAGTGGCCCTATGCTTTAAATTAGGTATTCATCTAGTGTCAATTTCACATGTACCGGTCTCAGGAATCAAGTTTGTAACAATAAATATGCAATGTCCGGTTAAACTTTAAAAATAAAGCAGCATACTTGATGTTTGGTTAGGTTTAGGCACAAAAACTACTTGGTAAGATTTAGGAAAAGATCAAATAAGTACATTTGTAACATATAATGTAACATTACGTAATGTCAAGTAATGTAAGTTAGGTTACATATATAACGTATGTTAAAAAGAAGTCAAACTGACTTTTGGTTTCACAAGCGACACAAACTGCAGTTTTCTGCTTGAAAGTTTGTTTGACTCATCCATCCACCCTAACTTGTGTAAGTGGACTTTGCTCTTTATACTATGCTACCTGACTTTAATGGATCATCAAAACGCCAGAGCGGCGAATCCAGAAATGACACTAGACAGTAGTTTGAAGCATAGTGCCACTGACTGACCGAGCGAGCTGTATTTGGCAACTTAGAAGTGAGAACGGGTTGATACAAGGACTCTGAATTCCAGAGGACAGGGCAGATAGGAAGCAAAACTGGAGCACACCCAGTTTCAGAACACAATTCACTGATGAATTTCAAAGTCTTTAACAATCAGCTGAAAGAAAGGCGTACTTACAGATGCTATTAGACATCATAAGAAAACCTGAGGCAAATGTTTAACTTTTGACAGTGCCAGAATAACTCAGATAAATACACGTTTGATTGACCTTACTTTTATACTTCTACTCTTCTACATTTCAGCAACAGTCAACATTTGTTTCACTCCACAACAGTTATTAAAGTAATCTAATTCTACATACAAAACATGCGTTGTTATGTTATACTGTAGATTAAATTACCCAACAGTAAATAAAATTAGAGATGAAACTGTCAGATGATCGACACGAGATTAATAGTTTAAGTTGTTTTCTTTGCACAAATGGCAACATTTAATGGATTGCAGCTTCGCAAATGTGATGCTTTGCTGCTTTCCCTCGTAATTATTTTTAGAATTTTATTGAGTTCATTGTTTTATTATTATTATTATTATTTGTTTGACCAAACAATGTCATATTTGTCACACATTTCTGAAGTGCTACAATCCAAACAATCACTTGATTAATAGATTTTTAATTCATTCATGATGAAGATAAATATTGGTTGCAGGCCAATGTAGAATAAATAAAAACAGCTCAACCTCCACCAAGTACAACAGTAAAATCCTTCTAACATGGACTAACAGTCACGTGGGGCATTTTTCAACACTGAGTACTTAAAAACTATTCCTGATTATATTTACATACTTATATTGCAGTAACATTTTCATTTTACTTGTCTGTCTGAGTAATATTGGACTATTTTGCTAAACCCTGGATTACATTCTTTTTTTTCCCTACAATGTCAGCACAAGGCAAGGTATTGTGAAGGTTAAGGAAAGATTGTGATTATAGCAATTAAATTATGGTCAAGATAAATGGCTGCCAACTAAAATATTGAATATTGAACAAATAAACAGTTAATTGCAGATCTGCAAGAACGCTAAACTCTTAGCATGTAGTGCCAGTAAAGGGTATAGGCAGTGAATGGAGGGATCTAGAGGTCGCTGCCACCCGTTCATACATTAGAGCTCTTCACATTAGATGCCCACCATGATGCCCTTGAAAGTGGAAAGCCGTCCTAAGTGGGTACGCTCCGGAGAGCGTGTAGTGAATTACCCCAAGGAAATAGTAAAAAACAACAGCAATAAAGGCGAGGCTGTAGGTGGCTCTGAGAACGCTTCGTCTGATCCCGTTCATAAATCATCCTAATGCCTGACTTAAAAACTCTGCATTCTTAAATAGGGAGCTTGGGGGGGGGGGGGGGGGGGGGGGGGGGTATAATGCACACACAAATACAAACATATATTATACATGTATGTGAGCCCTTGTATTCAAATGTGGACGCGCACATAGCGGTGGTGAATTCTTTCTAGTATTAATATTTTAGGATTGTTTGTATCCCACTTTGACGTCTTCGGCACTGTAGAGACACTCATCACCTCTGCCGGAGTCAAAGGGACAAACTACACCTGCGCTGCATTTGTTTGTGCTTGTATTAATCTTGGCTTCAATGGCATGCCTGGGACGCTCACACACACACACATATACACACTTGCCCATGGCCTAGGATTTATTGTTTAGTCAGTAATGTACACATCCTCGTGATGTCTGTTAAAGTGGTTCACAAAAGTCACCTTTTTACATTTTTTTTACTCATATTCACCTCGAGCCGAACTTAGACATTACAGACTTGTGGAAATAAAAACTTTAGATATTGTGACAAATTAAAGGACACAGAGATCTCACAATAGTGCTGTAAAGAATGGCTGTCATTACACCAGCTTGGCTTTTTTACACTGAAACAAACAACTCCAGCATAATGCCGCCCCAGTGTGTGATTTTAAATAGCAAGCCAACGTTCTGAAAGCAAAACAGGGCTTTTGGTACCTCTACCTGACTCCCCCCTCATTGTAGGTGGAGCTGATCATCATAGCGATGCTATTCCAGCAGTTGGGAAACAACACATGGGAGTTTTACTTTGGTCTTGAGAAGTTGCAGTCTCTATTCACTGACTAACGCGCACTGCACATTTCCTGCCACTGCTCACCTTTTCTCTGCACCGCTCTCTTGTTCGTCCACACACATCCCGCTTCCTCAGTCTCTTTACACAGTCGTCACTTCGGCTCTGTTACTACCTCCGCTGCCGGCTCAGAGGCAAAACAACGACAAACCTCGTCTTCATACCATTTATACAGAATGGTGAGGTGGAGTATTCCCGCCTTAAACAGGCTGTGTGAAAGGAGCTTCAGAGAAGCATTAATCATTGGGATAACGGCATGCACTCTCTGACAATCTTTCCTCAGAGGGATTCACTTGTTGCACTTGTCTGTACATATGATGACAGACACTTTGGTTGAAGCTGAATATCAAAATAGGATGTGTCACATCATATCCTCATCTCCTTTTTTTATCATTATTAGATAGTAGAGATGTGGCAGGAAATGAGAGAGGAGAGGGTGGGTCTGTAACAAAGGTCCCTGGTCAGACTAGAACAAGGGATGCTGCTCTTACAAGTTGAGCATCCAGATTCCTTTCACTTCTCTACTGTTTTTGTCCAGTGTTCATTTATCAAAAGTAGCTATGATGAAACTCAGAAAACTGAATATTTAAACATGAGTGGAGAGGATCATTCACTTGCAGAACAAGCACACCTAAGCATGAATCTATGACGTCTCTCTGATCCGCTTTACAGACAAACGACTAGAGAAACAAATGCTCCCAGCAGTCTCCACTCTACCTGCCTAGTGAGGCCCAGTGATGGAAGGCAGCAGTGGGTGGGTGGGTGGGTGGGTGAAGGGGAGAGGGAGGGGGGAGGGGGGGTCACTGATATACATGCCGTGCCCTTAAGGAGATGACGGCCCCTGTCACAAGGCAGAGGGCCCTGCGACATGCCGGGATATAAATCTACACAGGAGATAAAGAAAGTACATGATGAATTAAGCCGGTGCATATAAATTCTTAAGAGCCTCCATTTTAATGCCGGTCATTATTCAACAAATTTTTCTAAGAAATGCCACATGGGCAGGAACAAGTAATTAGGGGGAGAAAAGTGAAACTGTCACCCGTAATGGTTTACTCCGCCGCCTCACCTTATCAGGGGAAGAAGAGAAAGAGGGAGATAGAGAGAGAGAGAGAGAGAGAGAGAGAGAGAGAGAGAGAGAGAGAGAGAGAGAGAGAGAGAGAGAGAGAGAGAGCTCCATGGGGCCATGCTGTAGCTACCAAACTGCCATTAGGCCAATTCTGAAGACTAAGTGTTCAGGAGCTGCAAATCTACCCACAGTCTCAGTCCTGCATTCAAAGCATTGTTAAAGGGAATGTTGTTTTCCTTTCCTCAGTCTCGCTCTCGCTCCCTCTCTCTCCTTTTTCCCCTCTCTCAAATCGGCCAAGGCCTCAATAAATCTGTGGTCACGGGGGATATTGTTAGTGTTGGCCAAAGTACTATTAAAATGAAGGTAAATTTATGGATGACACTTTGTAACAATTAATCAGGAAATGTTGATTAATAAAGTTGGTCGGTTATCCTCCTGAAACCGAGGGAGGCTTCGCCACATTGTCAGGCTGATCATTTTATTCATTATTTTTGATTAATGTACCCAGATACCCTGACTCTAAGAGAAGAGGAAAGGTGGAGGGAGGGGAGGGCGGAGGGGGTTGCGAGGGGGGCACTTATCCTCTATGCAAAATCATAAATAGTGAATGAGTGTGTATACGGGTATAACCTTGGCCATGGCAAAGGGATTTGAGGGGAGGGTGGGTGGGATGGGAGGAGAGAGGGCGAGTGAATGTGCGCATTCAGCAAAATAAACTGCAAGTGGGGATTAAGGAAACAAAATGGGTGGGGGTGGGGGTTGTTGGGGGGGGGGGGGCAGTTTGATGAACATCACCTCTCTGGACCTGTCCGTCTTCGCTGGACGCCCATGATTAATTAGTTTGTTTAGATACTCAATTAGCCCAGCCATGCAGAGAAAGGCATGGAAAGAGTGTGTGTGTGCGAGAGAGAGAGAGAGAGAGAGAGAGAGGGGACGGCGAGATGAAGGGTCAGGAAGTGGGGATGAGGGGGTGGGCTGGGGTGGTGGGGGGCCTTAAATGAAACTGAGGAAAAAGATACAGAGAGAGGAGGGGAGAGAGATTTAAAACGGAGATATGAGAGAGTGAATCAAAGAAAAGTCTGCGGATTACTTAGCTACGTTTTAAACTCTCGATGCAGATAATTCTCTTTCTTCTCGAGTAGATCTGATGGTGCTGTTGAAACTCTATATCTGAGGGTTTTTTTTTTTACACCAAGGATTCCCAGAATGCTGCATTGCCTTGTCTGCTGTTGCACCAATGGAACACAAATTACCATCCAAGGTACAACACAAACTTTGTCATTGTGTTGTTTAAATGCTTGTTCTTGGTCTAAACACGTTTCCACACTAAGCCCAAATTTATGATTGAGATACTCAAGAGAAGCTAAGACAACGCCACAGCTTTGTGTTGTCTCTGCTTCAGTTTCACGGACAGAAATGAAGCTTTGACCAATGAAATCTGTGTTTGAGATTGAGCCGGAGGCTTGTCTTTGTCATCATTCAATGAACCTACCAGTCCACATCGTCAGTCTCTTGGGACTTGTCTTGGAATTTGGTTCGAACATCAAACTTTGGATCAGAGACCCTGATGAGAAGGATATGTGCTCTCAGGTGTAAGAACTCAATTTTACCCCTCACTACTATCCAGCAGCTTACTGTGAAAGATCTCTGTCAATCTACTTTTGAATTTATGTGTCCAAAAAAAGACTTCATCCTGGACTTAGTGTGGACATACAACAGACTCGTGTCCATGGAGTGCAATTAGACATTGGAAGCTATCAGACATTCAAGAGGTGAAAAGTCTCCTTCAGCTTGTATACATGGCTTACAATTGCCACTCTTGAAAGCCAGAGTGCACTGTGAGGGCCAAGACTTCAAAATCCAGCACTCTTCTAATCACATAGAGTGTCAAAAAGCATATGATCTGACAAAATATTTGCTATATTTACAACTGTACAGCTGTTGGAGTTCATCATCAACCAGTTTTACTACAAGTGCCTCTGACTGTAGCATAAATTCAACTGTACACTGGCAGCTTTGTCTCTGATAAGAACCATAGGCTCCATTACAGGGGCAGTCTTCTGTATGATGTGTGATACTGACTGGTCAACTATATTTAAGTCAATGTGCTCATCAAAAATTCAATGTCTTATCCAGTGGACCGATCATCAAAGTGCTTCAGAAAGCCTTTCCTTTATCTATTCTTGTTATAAATTCAAGTAATTATGTAGCGCTGGCTACATCTGTGCTGCAATTACCCTGCATTTACTCGTGTCTTGGCAGGAGGCACACTGCACTGTAGGTCTTCACTGACACTGTGGTCTCTCTGCGAGCTGGATCATATGCAAAAGGATGCCACCCAGGATAAATCATCAGGGGTCATTTATTGCATTCAGTAGGGCATGCAGGGCAGGTAGGACATTTGCAACATACAATCATCAACATGGCAAATCATCTGACAACTGACATGTTATGAGTTATCGATCTCTTCATGTACGTAGCCTACAGGAAAGCCATTTTAGTTATCAGCACGCTCCAGACTAAACTTTTTTTTTTTCTGTCTCTGTTTTTCTGTTAGTGGATGGTGAAAGTCAATGAGGCTGACCAGAATTATACAGAGTGCTTCATCAATAACTGTAGACACAAGAAACATGCCACCCCTTTTAGTAAAATGTCCTCGTCAACAACTTGTTTGGATGTGTTGTAGCCAATTCTGATGTGTGCTCTAGGTGGTGTGTATGCGGTAAATATTGTTGTTGCTATGTCACCTGTGCACCTGATCACACAGGAAGGTAATCGCACCAGTCACATGGGGAGTCACAGGTGAACAGCTGCAGGGAATTAGGAACTCGGGAAGCCACACAGTTTATGAACTGCATGTGTGCGTCTGTGCTGGTCTTTTGTCCGATCATAGTAGTTTGCTGTCATATTTAAGAGCTTGTCTTATTTGAAATGTCTTCAGGTTTCCTCAGGTAGCTTTTTTTGTTATTGGATTGCCGCTACAGGATGAGCTCCACTTTTATTATGGTGCTTACCAAGCAACGTATTCTGTGCCACTACTTCCTGAGAATCATCTTGACAATAGTGCAAGTTCAGTGCAATCAAATAGAAATAACTGATGAAAGAAAATTGATGAGATTAAATAACTTTTGGCTTTAGTTTGAACGTCCAAGTTTGTGTCTTTAAGTGTGTCATGTTAGAGCTAAAGCATGTTTTGTGCATGTATACGTGCATTTAGATGTGCGCATATGTGTGAGAGAGAGATATGCTGTGTGAATGCATCGTACTGTCCTGTGAGTGCCGCCACTGAGGCACTGACTTTAAAACTGGACATTAATTATGGACACTTCTATTTCTCCGATAAAAACTGGCTGCTAGATATAAAAGCGCCCTGTTCACGTGTGTATATAAGGTGGCATTAATATGATTTTCTGAATATTTATCTGCATTAGACCAGTGCATAATGATGTTTCGATCATGTGAAATCCAGAGGTAAAACACACTGATTGCATCATGGTACATCATAAAAGGCTAAAACTGATCTGTCGAACAGTCAATGCGCACACCCATATCCTCGCACGGTCAATCGTGTGTTCAGGAGCAGTGTGGTGCCATGAAGCCCCTCTTTTTCACTTTGTCACATCAAATTTGCTAAAACAACTGTGAAAACACAACTGCTCTCTCAGTCTGTCTCTTCTCCTTTGTTCTCTGCTCTGCTCCCCTCCCATCCACTCTCTGCAAGCTGGGACAAATGGCTGCTTTGGGACAGTGTGTACGTGTGTGTGTGTGTGTGTGTGTGTGTGCGTGTGTGTAGGGAGGGTGTCTCATTGTGTTACGTGTGATAAACTGCTGTGACAGCAGAAATGTTTGTGTGACAAGCGCTCCGCGGTTGGAGTCCATTAGCTGCCTCTTTTGAGTCTCCTTGGCGGGTTATCACTCTAACACACACACACACACACACACACACACACACACACACACACACACACATAAATGCATATACTTAAACACTCACACGTACACACACATGTACACTGCACAAACAAGACAGCTTGCTACCACTCTTGGTGCTTGTGTCCTAGCAACATGTGTCTCAGGGCATCACTCTTGTGTGTTTTTCTCTTTGTGCGTGTGTGTGTTAGAGTGTGTTTCCTACAGTGTTCATATGCGAAAGGAGAAATTGTATGAATGGTTTGTGAATAATGTGTAAAATAGTCTTCATATATAGCACCTGACAAGTAAATAAGTCATATCTTATACATGGTATTTAATACATAGTAGTTACATGACTAAAACAATGCTCACATGTATTTTAACTGCATTAGTAGCACAGTATGAGTATATATATATATATATATATATATATATATATATGTATATATATGTGTATATATATATATATATATATATATATATATATATATATATATATATATATATATATATATATATATATGAGTATACACAATATGAGTAATGTTATCACAATCTGAGATAATAAACCCAATGTGAAAAAAATGTTAGATTTCTGTAATATACCACATTACAAAGAACATTTCAAAATGTTGTGGATATAAAGCCTGAAACAACAGTGTCCACAATACATTATATATATCCCAGCTCTGTATAAAAGAGGGACATTTGTGTTACTGTGATTGACACTGACAACCAGACAACAGTATGATTTACAATAGACTTTATCATAAGTTATTAAAAACGCCACTGCAGTAATATGGAATACTCCATCCTCTATAAATTATTTGGTGTAATAACAATGTTTTATGGTCACTCCACCTTTATCAAGTGCGAGCCCAGTTTGTGCACAGTCACCACTTAGGAAGTTTGGATGCTTTATGAGTTGACCATTGTGTCCCGCAATGACTGACTTCATCAGGAAATGTCCAAAATGATTCCCTATTTACCACCTCGCCCACTGTAGTTACTTTCTATTTAATGAGGTTATTATGAAATTTATGCTTTACTGCATATAGTGTCCAAAAATCCCCATAGTGACCGCACAGACCATGTTGTCGTTCCATGAAAACCACACGTCAAAAACCTTTTTTTTTTTCCAGGAGGAAAGGTTTCTCAGAAACTAGCTCACAAATGAACCTAACACTGTAATGAGACACATTTAGCACCAGAAATGCAAAAATGAAAATCCAGGCATCTGACACTGACGTGTGTGCATCACGTCAGTGAGATCACAGTCAGTTCAGAGAGATCACAGAGCTCGTCATTTATCCTTGAATCAAAACTCAAACCGTTATTTATCCAAAGCTCTGCTCCTTCTATCTATCCTACATACATGATGTAACAAAACATCTTTCCATTGGACAGTAAGATTCTAAATGCTGACTATAGACGGGGGAGAATATGTACATTCCATATATAGAAAAAAGTCAAAATCATCAAAAGCAGCGATACAAGTGGATACATGGAGGACACACAATATATAACTGCAATGTTGTAATGGTTGGTCCATTGTATGTGTGCTACAGATATAACAGACTTTAAATATTAGTCATGTGACACCTGTCAATGACACAATAATAAACTTTAACATCATCGTTTCAGTGTTAATTATGTAGGAAACAATGAAAGGGTAAATAATTGAGAGATTTCGGACACACCATGTTTCAATAAAATTAGCCGTGACAAGCTGCTGTCACTGAGTCTTTCATGTTCTCCCCTGGTGCAAGATCAGTACAACATGAGCCCACCTCTGAGACCCAGTGCCCCCACCCCCTTAATGGCTCCACAGTATTCGGTGCAAATCGCTCCATTCCCGGAGTCCAAATTCCCCTTGGACCAGTGCTGCTCCCGTATCTCCGCTGCCTGGCGTTTAGCCCGGCCTCACTTTCCAAATGGGCCTAACCTTGAGGGACCATCACCACCCCTGCCACGCCACCCCCAACCCCCCTAATTCACGCACAAAGATACACACTTTTCCAAACCAAGTGGATTGAATAATTGATGCCTGTCGTTCTGATGCATTTGTTAAGTTACAGAAGTCAGACAGACAGTGTCTTCCAAAATCCCCCTCTCCCCCATCATCACAGAAAACATGTACTGTCCCCTCCGACATTCATCATAAACTCCATATGTTGTTTTTTTTTCCCCTCTCTCTCTGTCTCTCTCGTTTCATTCTCCCAGAGACCCAGAACTGACAAACACACAAACCGTTTCTGATGTGAAACAGTGGACCAGACGAGCTTTTAGACCTCTCACACTGACAGTTGAGGGAATAGAGTGTGGAAGGCTGTGGGAGGGCCATGCAAGTTTAAACAGACAATAAGAGAGGGGGAGAATAGTTTGTTTTTTTTCTTCAAAAAAAAAAGAGGGGGGAGAAAGAGATGTTGACAGATGAAACGGAAAAAAGGCAGAGTGGAGCCAGAGAGGCATTGAATTCACTTTGTGTATTTCCAAGTCAAATGTCTCAACTATTTTGCCTCTGCGGTGGCAAAACTGTGTTTGTGGCATGGCACAATGTCTTTTGTGTCTCGTTTGAGGGAGAAGACTGTCATAACAAAAAGGGATATCAGCCTTTAAAAGACATGGGCAAGACCAAGGACATGGCAGCAAGTTATTCAGTTTGGTTTTTACCCTTGAAACACACACAGCTTTACCATGGAAACCAAAGAAGTTTTATTTGAATTAAGTTCATAATAATGTAATCAGTAATTAGATTACATCAGTAGTGGTTTTTGTTTGCGGCAAAGTGGTAGAGAAAATGCAGAAAATACCACGGCTCCATGCTAGCAAGCAGCTGCTGAAAATGACAGAAACAGAAAGACAACAAGAAGGGGAGGCAATAACAAACATTCATCAAAACTACGGGGAGGATGAGGCTATTCATTCTAGAGGCAGGGAAGAGAAATATCATCAATATTTGACATTGTTTTATGGAGAAGCCACTTGATTTCGTCCCGGGTCCTGTGCGGGTGACCAGCAGCAATCAATTACCATTGACAAGATTTGTGTACATGGAAGGCCTTCGCACTTTGTTTCGCTCTGCCCTGCCTCTGTGAAGTTGCCTCCTCAGAGATCACAAACCAAGTCCTTAGTGAGTGCTCCATCTTCCCTCTGACTGCTCGGCATCATTACTCTGAACCTGCCAGTATAAAGAGAATATTGGACTAATTATGTGGCGTGGTAGTGAGATTCAAAGTGGAAGCAGGCCTGCTTACAGTCCTGTGTTCGGCAAGCACTGTGCTGCTTTTATGTAGCAAAATGTAATGTCTCATTCTGGAATTCTAAATTTCATGATCATGCAATTACTTGACAGATATTAGTCATGGTGGTTTACAAAAAACAAATGCAAATGTGCAAATGTGCCTTAAAGTGTCGCCACCCACATCTGTAAATGCTACACAAATACACTGATGTTGGACAATCCTGGAATACATTCAATGTCTTTCCACAATGTCTGTGCATGGCAACTGGGTATGGTAAAAGTTAGGGAAAGTTTGGGGTTTATGGTAAATAAACTATGGTTAAGGTTAGGCACTTGAGTAAGACTGGAAAATGATTGTGGTCATGGAGCCAAACTTGAATTCCAAGTCTGTGACGGGGGACCAACCCCTGCCTCTTGCATAAAAGTTACAAGCGCTACACTCCCATCCACCATCCCGACCTCCACACTTCCTGCGCTGGCACTGAGCGTCATCGCTGGACGTAAATCAAGAGAAGCAAAATCTCCCTTAACTCTCTGGGATACTGGGCTGTCAGGTATCGTGACTAAACTCTGCAGTTATTGCTGTAGTTTATAGGCGAGAGAGAAAAAGTTATTTACATTTGTGGGTGATGTTTTAAGATGCACTTGTGTCTCAGTCAAAAGAGAAAAAAAAATGCAGCTCATGTTCGGGGACATGAAGAGACATTTAAGGGTTAAGGGCTCCTTCCCACAGAAAGCTGTTTGCTCCAACCACAAGAAAACAGAATAAACTAAAAATATATACTGCCTCTGTTTCTCTGATTGTTTACAGATCAGATTTGTTTTAGGGAGCCAATATTTTATTGTCACTGACATTTATAAGAAATCTGTGTAACTGACTTACAACAGGAAAAAAAAAGAACAGAAGAGAGAGAGAGAGAGAGAGAACTAGGAGGGGAAATAGAAGAATAGAAGCTGAAAATGTATTTAGGCTTAATGGAAGACAACACATTTTAGTTAAAGAAAATAATAACCTATATTCAGAGTTTGGTCATCTTATATTTAAATGTCAGTTATTGAATTCAAATTATAGTTTTTGAAATGTAATCCCTTGTAATCCAATTGGAATAGCTTTTGATTACTTTAAGGTCAAACCTTAAACCCCAAAAAATGAACGCAGACACAAAAATTTGAGTTCCACAAATTCTTTCATGTTGCACATTTTTAAAGCTGAAGTGATGACGATATTGGCAGGAATTGAAGGCTGTTTTGGAGGAACCAAGTAATCCTTGACAATGTAACTATAATCTAATTACATATTTTCAAATGCAATCTGGGCTAATTATAGTTATTTTTTTGTAATCTGAGTCCCAATTTACATGTAATTCATGAGTACCCGACCCTGCCTACATTTTTTATCATGAGCTCCTGGTATAATGAAAATGAAGCTTACTGCCTGATTAATACAGTTAACATATTACGCTGAGATCTGGGTTGGGTTAGGGGCTGTTTTGGTTGTAATATCAGAAATCCATTTTTCATCACCCAACATGAAGACTCAGGGTGAAGTCAGTTGTTGTTGTGCTTGTTGCTGCACCTGCACAGTGTGAGCTGGAACTGGTGGGACTCCCACAGTATGCCCGTCCAATGAGGCTCACTGCTGGCCACATTGGGAGAACACAAACTAAATACATGAACTAAAAATACTGTCAGGTAATGATGCAATGTGGTATCAGATTTACTGCTGTCTATAACGTTTTATCACTAGGGCACTGTTGAACGTCTAATTTGTGTCACCTGATATTGGAATAACAATATCCGAGTATCTAGATGAATTCTCTGTCTGCCTGTTAATTCCATTAGTAATTTTAACAGGTCTGTTTCCCTGCTCCTCTGGGTGTTAAGTGTGGCATTGGTTTTAACATCCTTGAAATACCAAATGGATGAGGCGTCTGTCATGACAGTTTAACAAGTGTCTGATAAGTTTTCATCGTGTATACTAATGCAGCACCTATGACCTGCATTAGCTAATCAAGGTAATGATTTTTCAACCATGAAAGCTTAAGTGCTTCATTTCAGTCAGCTTGAAATACTTTTTTTTTTTATTATTATTATTAACAATCACTAACTCATATTTCTCTATACCCAGTTCACTTTTTTAAAAACTCTTCAGACAGTCAGCAGAACAAAAGTATGTGTGGACAGAACTGTGGCTCACCTTTCATTGCATTCACATGTAATGCATCTAATTCAACCACCACAGAAACTCTGTGTATTTACACTATCATGATTAAGCTTCTTGCATGATCTCCATGAGAGCCGGTTGAGGAAAGGGAGCAAGTGCAGAACATTTTATAACTATATGGGACGATGTGGCGTAATATGCATAATTGCAAGTAACTGTAATACGTACAAAGGCATAACTCATTGAGACCTTCTTGATGGAGACTGCTCAAAGTAGGGTAATGTGCAGACGGCTTAAATACATACATTTAAGGACCATTAATTTTATAGTGTTAGAAGTAACCCTCCTGGAAAATCTGAAACATGTATGTAAAACGTGTTTTCCTGAAACCGTCCTGTGCAGCCGAGTTTGCGCTTGCAACACATTCCGTTGAAGAAAATGAAGTCACTTGAGGTGCAATTTGATGAAAAAGCTGATGAAAACAAAAAGCACTTGAGCTGCATAATGCTTCATTATTTTCCCTCCTTAATTCATTATTTTCCCTCCTTAATATGCAAAATCATGCAGCAGTACACTCCAAAACCTAATCAGATCATCTACTCCATAGGAACACCTGTAGTTTAAATATGGTGTTGCATGTATTGTTCCTCGTTTTTTGTTTTTATTTGTAGACATGTACAAGCAACACAGAATGCAATCAAAATGCAATCAAAAATATTCATTGCTTTCTTTCAAAGAAGTGATCTCACTTCCTCTTTGACCATTGCTTTTATACTTTTTTTTTGTTGTTTCACGAGGGCAGGCAGATGCACAAAAAGCAAAATGAGCTTCAGCTGCAGAGCTTTTTACTTGTGGATTATGCCGCACTTAAAGCCTGCACATTTATCGTGGGAGTGTTGACTGTGACCCACAGTAATACTAGATGTATAGAGAATATTTTTGCATTGCCACATAACTCACTCATAATGGCTGTGTGAATGGCCGGTCACTTTAGACTGTTGAGGCTGTAGTAATGTAGCGTAGGTAACACCGG
Organism: Sciaenops ocellatus; assembly: GCA_033000465.1. Lineage (NCBI taxonomy): Eukaryota > Metazoa > Chordata > Actinopteri > Sciaenidae > Sciaenops > Sciaenops ocellatus. Next base: position 4,458,846 of record CP136888.1, on the reverse strand, counting down.
CCCCTCTGAGTGCCGCAGCACTAGCAGGTGATTTGTAGCTCGGGGAGACTAATGAAGTGGTCGCTCTGCCACCCTGCTTCTTTTGCAAGATCAATTCGGCGTCAAGGCGCGTACGGTGGCCGCACTTTATGAATGATGGAAACCTCCTTAGGCCATCCATATACCTGAATCCCCGGCATCACTACGCAACCCCTCCCTGCTTTCCCCCCTCAAGGCCCCCCTGCTCCAGGAGGCAGGGATTCAGCAATCTTTCTTGTTTGGAGAAAAATACATTACCATCAGCCTCCTTGGCTCTCCGGCCTTTGCCCAGCACACAGGCACACACATACACTGTGCACACTCCTGCACAGCCATGGCTGCTCAAGGAAAAGAGTTAACGATTGCGTGTTTTGGTATGTGTGTAGAGCTCTACACGCACACACGCGCGCGTTTCCAATTTTTTTCCAACCATCAAACGCACTCCACGAGTTGTCATCATTAGTGCAGGTGATTTGATCGACTTGACGCGAGGCTTTCTGCCACACTTTGGCCGCGACGACATTCTCTAATACAGAAAAGGTGTTCAAGAGGCCGGAGAAAAGAGGAGCTTTTAAACCGTTAATGCATAATGCGATAGATGTTTTAGTCGGTGGATGATAATGAAAATGAGCTCGAGCGGCAAGCAAGGGAGCCAGTCGCTCTCTCTCCCTTGCTGGCCTTTGATCCCATCCAGTCTGGCTTTTAAAGCATCTGCTTCTGTAATGAGGAAGAGTTTACCATAGCCGATGCAGATTCAGGAAATGAATTCAAAAGTTAATGGTGTATTTGTCCCAATGATTAAGAGCTGCGCCTCGTTCTTTATGACATTGCTGATCCTCGCCATAAAACAGGTTGTGTCGAAGTAGGAAAAAAAAAAAGTATTTATCATAAGTTATAACAATTATCCTAAAATACCCGGGGAGTAATTATGGCTGCTTCGGTAGTGGGTATGTTCAGTGTAGGTGCTCTTAATGTGACGGGATGAGTGAGGCTTTGGGCTTGCGGTGCACGGGCTGATCTCTGTTACAGCGTGTGTCAATAAGAAAAATCTGTCAGGGGTGTTTTGGTATTCCGAGATCACAGTGCAGCTCATCTAAAGGCGTCAGTGGCAATTTGAGAGCAGGGCATCATATATAAAGATGTCACGAGCCGAGGCCTCCAGCTGAGAGGTTGAAAGGGAAAAGTGGAACGACAATGAATACTTGCCACAGTTTTCTGGAAGCTATGAAATTTAAAGGCCTCCCCTTTCATTTCTCGCTTAGATTAAAATATAAAGAAAAAAAGGGAGGGAGGGAGGGAGGCGAGGGGAGGGAAATTGAGACAACAGATCGTGAGTAAGACTCCGAGGAGGGGGGAACAGGGTAGTGAGAGGACAGAGAACAGGGAGCTTGAAGCCTTTACTGTTAATCTTAACTTTTGAGATTGATTGGTTGAAGCTCCCTGCAAATCAGCACCTGCATGGCAGTCGTCTTCTTTAATGATAATCTGGGTGTCGGCAGCGAAAGGGGGAGAACAAAATAGGTGGCAGTGAGAGAAGGCAGAGTATAGTTGTCCAATTGAACCCAGCTGATAGCATTCCTCCCTCCTTCGGCATCTCTCACCTTCCCTTCATCCTTCTTCTCCTGGCTGAGAGGAGAAGATGAGCAGGAAGAGTGTTTAATGTTTCCTCTGATGCCACAACAGAATGAGCTTTGGCCCCTGGCACCTGTATGAGGAAATGAGCTATATGCGGATGATACTGTAGTTTAGAATATTTTATTGTTGGGAGAAACTAGGTTTCTTGTTTTACTGATAAGAGAGCTGTTGTCTGGTGTCACAGTGTGATTCATTTATGGTGGCTTTATGCAGAATGAAAAGTTTGCTGCAGACATAAATCCTGATTTCAAATCTGATAGATGGATTTACTTTCGATTTAACACTGTGACAGATATTTCCATAATGAATTGTCTTAACTACCTTTCAAATAATTGGTTAATATTTTATGTCATGGATCTTTTTTCAGGCCAAGGTAGCTGACAGACAGATGGAGCCGAGACCCCATACTGCAGATATTGTATTAAATTGGGCCTACAATAACATTTAGGGTGGTCTATAGTACTAGTTCACATGATTGCAAAATATCATCGATTAGTGTGTAAACCTTTCAATTATTATTATTATTAGTCGTAGTAGTAGTAGGATTTATGAATAGCTAATAATATGTTGGATTCATATAAATGTGTGTTTTTGACCATATTTTATAGTTTTGAAAAATAATAAATAAAACACTTTCAAAAATGATCAACAATAATTTGGCAGCTCCCAGTAAAATGTATAAAATCTCATCAAAGGTGAAAAATGTCAATCACTTCTTCCAAAATCAAAGTTAATGCACATGCATTTCCTCTTTTGTCTTAATAAATGTTCTGTCTGTAATGTCATTTTCCCAAGAAGCTGTAACATAACAATGACCTGACCACTTTGTAAATTAGCTTTCGCAAACATATTATCAAATAATAACCCAATTACGCACCAAGCAGAGACAGGGCATTAACAGTGATTTCACTCCCATTTTAGCTCTGTTTTGGTCTCCACCATCTCCGGAGGGTAATCTCTGGCTTTGTAGCTGCTAAATACTCCACTATGTTCACCAGCGAGCTGCTAACTTTGACTGTCTTCCATTCGGCACTGGGCGGGAAGGGCACGCTGAGTTTATTAGAGCCTTTTTCCAGAAAACAGCTGCCTCCTGCGACTCAACCAAAACAGTAGAATTGCGGGCCATAAAATCAAAAACAATGAGTTGCAAGATGCTAAAACGGTCGGTAGAGCTAATTCTGTGTCAGTTTGTTACAGTGATTGACACCTTTTACATTACACGTTGTTATTTGAGCCATTGTTAATCTAAGAATATCAATTATGTAGCTTGAAGTATCTTTTTACTGACATGGATTTTGATGACCTGAAACGTGATAGTCTTGCTAGCATCAGAGAACTTGTGTTTACATGAACAGTGGTGTGGCAAAGTACAAACATTTAACACAATGTCTAATGAATAAACACCTCGGTTTATAGTTAAATATACCATTTCTGTATGGAGTCTGCATTCTAAATCACATTGACATATATACAAAGCATATTATAGAAACTGACTGACAGTGTAAGGAGTCAACCACACAAACCTTCATTTTGTTTCCCTGCCACACACACACAGACAAAAACTACACTGCAACAAACACATGTACCACAGCTGGCTGTACCTCCACACACATGTGACATATTCACACACACATGTATACACACCACACACACATGCACACTTTCCTCTAGAGCAACAGGGGATAAGATTGAGCAAGAGATACAGTATCTGTGCAGCAGCCGCAGCAGCGTCGGCGGCAGCACTGAAGCCCTCTCCTTGTTTCCCCTGAGTGTTCTACATTTATTTTTCCTTTATATATTATTCAAGTTCAAATAATTAATTCAGGATATCAAATCAAGATGTAGGAAATCAATCAAGAGCCTTTTTCAATCTGCCTTTCATTACGCCAAACCCCCGGTCCTGGCTGAGCCTGTAGCGGAGCTGGCCTGGACTTCTATAAAGACAGACTGAAACACTTACGTGGCATCCCATCCGCTGGAGAAGATGACTGCTTCGCTTCGCACGGCCATGCTGAAGTACTTAGGCTGCATCCGATTGGGTGGTTGGAATTATTTTTGTTTAGCGCTGATATAAAAATGAACCACATGGCAGGCTGAGTTCTAATGGTCCAGTTTGATAATGACTTTGTTCACCATTTGTGCATGTTTCCAGGGGTTTTAAAGTGAAATTTAGGATATCATTTGTTGTATTCTGGTGGGTGCTTAAGTGTGACAGAGACTACTTTTACAGAAAAAGAAAAAAAAAGGACACCCTTCTGCCTTTGGTTTCATTCAAACTTTATTGTCTTAACAGAAAATTTCATTTCACAGCCAGAAAAGGAACAAATGCAGTGCATGAAACACATCCTCTTTGGAAACACTCCAACCTAAGAAAAAAAACAAAAAAAGGATCTGATGCGTTTGTGCAAGATGAAGCAGCTTGTAGCTTGAGCAGAGATTAAGTAAGAACAGATGTTATTATAAGAAACGATCCCCAGTCACCAGACATGTATTATCGTACTCTTTATGCCCTGTCCTCTTGTCCTGTCTGCTGTCACCGTGGCCCCGCTGACTTTATGGGAAACCCACTCTGATCCCGCTCAGCCCTGTAAGAATCAATAAACCCCAGTCAAATGATACCGAGGGGGCTGGATTCATCTCATCCCCTTTTAGGTGGATACTTTAGCTACATTTGGTGCAGCGACGACTCTCCCATCTTGAGGCAGACGCAATAATGTTGCGGTAAAAACGTCAGTCAGAAAGCAGTGGATGTGAGGGAGGAGGGGTGTGTGTGAACAGGTAGTGAGGTGTGTGTGTGTGTGTGTGTGGTTGTGCAGTTGGAGGGGGGGAATTTATTGAAGGAAATGTATCTATATTCTCATACAGCCACTGTGAAGCCGAGATCTCCATCGCGGGTGATAATTCGCGGTTGTTAAAGTGACACAGTGTTGGTAGGCTGGCCGAGGCGAGGAATGTGGGGGCCAGACCTGACAATTAGAGCTCTGTATATCACACACACTCTCAAAGGAGGGATGGAAGAGAGAGGGCAGGAGAGGTCAGGACACACACACACACATGCACAAATGCATACTCCGGGACAAATTTAACACACATTCGCAAAAGGCAGGCGTGCACGGTGGGTGGACATACTGTAAATACAAGCATACAGGCACTTAAGAGGTCGGAACACGCTGTGCTGTACATGCATGCAGACGTACACAAAACAGATAACACATGGCTCACATTTGCAGAAACAGCAAGCAACAGAACAACAAAACACTTCTCAGGTAAGTGCGTAATAGAGGTTAATTTAATTTCCTCTCGCTGTTCATTTCTAAGTCTTGAGACAAATGTGACTGATGGCGAAAAACCTTCACATGCACGTTTGTGCGTTGTGCATTTGTATCAGGCTCATCCAAGTCATGTTTTACATCATTAACCATCACATTCTGTGACACCGCTTCAGAGTAATGCGATCTAATTGGACATCAGAGGAGCAGCTGCACTGTACAGTACATAATAAACAATTCAAGACATACAGGTAAAAAATCTATCTCCATCCTCAATACACACATGCACATGCTTAATGCATTTATTTTCCCATCGCCCTTTTGGGTGCATCATCAGACAACCCGGGCCGGAACGCAAAAACAGGAGTCGATATGTGTCTGCGATATGAAGGTGAATAATTGCTGTAATTAATGACCTGTGGGCATTAACTGGAGCCATCTGATGGACCTCTGAGGCTAATTCTGCGACTGAACCTATCTGGTATCGGTAGCATCATTCACACTCTCAAAACAACATATTAAAAGATTCTGTAATTATACCTGCGTTGCACTATGCGTGATATGTATCTGTGTGTGTGTGTGTGTGTTTGCCCTTGTGAATTGTGTGGCTCTAAACTTCTCCGTGGACATGTCTGATTCAGGCTTTGTGTTGTTTTCTGCTCACGTCCGGCCCCTGCTCCTCTGTGACACGCACACAAACCTGTCCAAAGTGTCTGAACTTATTCCATGTAAGATAGCTGCAGCCATTAGCTTCCTGTGACCTTTTACCACTCTTTCTCTGCCGCCACATTCCGCCTCTTCTGCACGCGAGTGTGTGTGTGTGTGTGTCTGCTACGAACGTTCACGAATTTTCAAAGTCCGTGCATACGCCAAATGGTACCAGCGCCTCGAATAATAACCATAACCACTTGTGGATATGTGTAGGTATCTACTGCATGCAGTTAAATGTTGGCGTAGGTACATAACTCCACACACACACATACGCAGGCATGTATTTGCAATGGATTTTTCCTTTTCTTTTATTTGCTGTAATTGGAAAATAATTCAAGCAACGTCAGGATGAATCAATAAAGAATTAATGAAAGGAGAGGGGGAGTCATTAAAGGCAATAAAGAGGGAGAGGTTATGATGAAGATGGCATCATGGAGACACAGAGGAGACAAGCGATGCTGCTGCTGCTGCATGAGTGTGTGTGTGAAAGAAAGAGGGCGTGTGTGGAGATACGTTTTCTGTCGCAGAATAGGTTGCAGTTTTTTTTTTCAGCATTTTGCTGTAAAAAGCAATAAAATCCGAATTAAACACACACAGATATTGTTCATTTTCCTTCTTAAAACTGCAGCAAAGAAGCAAAACGGAGCTGTTGAGGAGTAGAAAAAAAGCCGCTCCTGTTCAAAGTTTGACAGCAAATGACTTTTTTTTTTTTTTTTTTGGTATTTTTTACATAATTTCAAGAGTGCATCAATTAATTCATATCATGTACGTAAGACCTTTTTATCACGATGTGCTTTAATAAAAAGACCATCCGATTCTACCATTTCAACAGCTGGTGTCACAGTCAATCATTCAAAAGGGTAATTATATGACACTGCTACACTAAAATACCTACAGTCCCTTAATAGGATCTGAGCCATCGAGATCCAACCTTAAGCTTCCATCCAAGCCCCTACCACTCATCTGAGTGCCGTAAAGCTGCCAGAGGAAACAATACTGCCTCTCTCCTCACCGCTGAGGTTAATGGCAAATGGGGCTATGGCTGCCGGTGATATTGTTGGATAAATGATTATTGATTAGGTAAAGGTTGAGCTAATCATTAGGCTTCATCCATTTTACGGACTCTCTCCGTGACCTTTCTGCCTGGCCCTCTTGGATCACCAGGATTTCTCCATACGATGATTTGATCGCCTTGCAGATGGGCACAGGGGAGGAAAGAAAAGAGGAGGGGGGAGGAAAGAGGAGAGGGAAAGGCAGATTATTAACAAAAGGGAGCTGTGAAGGAGTAATGGAGGAGACGAGGACGTGAGCGTGAGCTGATATAGACGATGAAGTCACCCCTAAATACTGTCCACCTCCGAATGTGCAGCACTTTATTTTCTTTGCACACTTTATTTGCAAATGATTCTTTTCATTACAGAGAACAGGTACTGGGTTCATGCAGTGGCTCAAGTTTTTGAATTGCATCAATTCAATTGAGACTTGTATATTAGACAATATTCCTTTATAGCACCTGATTCCAATAATCCTGGCTGTGAATGTGTGTGTGCAGACGTGGGTTTAGGCTTTAGAGAAGGTGCTTGCATTACACACGTATGATATGTATAGTAGAACATTAAAATATGATCAACAATTACAGGAATAGTTTCACATTCCTCAAACACACTTTTTCAGCATTTAAAGTTATTTGAGATAATCGCTGATGAATGACACTGAACAGGACATTGGTGTTCACCCAGGGCCAGACATGGTATAGTTTTATATGATGTCACTGTATCTCTGATGTACTGTAGTCACTGATTTCCTGAGGTGTGATCTATTTTGTTATTTCAAACTCAAAATAAGAAAATAAGAACTTTTTGTTTTGTTGTTATTAAGGTTGTTTAAACCTAAAATGATTTCTTTAATATGGGTATCACTGATCCTGTACAACTGTGAGAGTCCAAAATGTGTAAAAAAAAATATATATACATATGCAATAAAAATCTTAGGCCCAAAATCTTACATATCGTAATTTAAAAACCATATTCAGTTGAAGTCAATACACATGTCTGTGAATCCAAGTCTAGATCCAAGTTCAAATGCATCATGTAATCTGTCCCTGCAGCTTTTCAATAGCAGCATTCTTGAGTTACAGTGTTTTATATTGAGTGTACAGGTCGAGCATTAGATACACTATAGGCAGAGTGAAAACACCCAATATGAAACATCCGCTCAGAAACCTTGACATGGTGACAAGGAAATGCCTTGCTCCTAACAGCTCTATTTATTGAATTGTAGCGAATATTCCTGGCAGCGAGACTTTAACCAAACCCAGACTGGGGCTCACATCTGCACCCAATCAGCAGAGGAGAAAACCCCTCTGTTCCTTCTCCGTTCCATTTACTCACTGAGCCCAGCACTGGGAAACAGAATGTTTATTTGAAGTAATACTTTACTCTGAACTACTGGATGGCAATACGTTTGCATTTTCATTGCTGCATGCAGAATCTGTTTTGGAGAACATGATATTTCTCTCTCTCTCTCTCTCTCTCTCTCTCTCTCTCTCTCTCTCTTCTTTTTGCTACAATAACCGGAAACTGTTGGTATGAATGGAAAACACATACACATTTTTTTTCTCCATGAACATATGCCGTTCAACTTACACAATTATGACCTGAAGCTGGTTCTACATATTTGTTCTGTTTTTTGACTTTCTTCTCACAATTCATCCAAGACATCATCTTCATAAATCTGTGATTCAACGTGCTTTCATTGTCACAAAAATGGCTGCAGTTTCTGCAAACACAGAACATTTCTGCACACAAGGGAAATGAAGTATAATGCAGTGCTGTAAAATACAAATAACACACTTTGCATATCAAATCTTCATTTTTATTGACTTTTTTCCCCCAGTTATTCAAACACTTCAGGACACAGTAAAATATTATTCACTTATGTTGCTGCACATTTAACTTTGTTGCCTGTATAAGCTAATAAACTGCCCCGTTTTTCTGACAGACAGGCCTAATGTCCAGCCCTGCACGGTGAGCACAGTCCTTTGCAAGCAGGACCTCACAGTGATGGGAACCACACAGAGATGCAGCACAGAGAAGCATAAATTATAGTGCAGGCACAAACCCATGCACACATGTTTATAAATGTGCAATACAGTACAATTATTTACATACAGGATATGCACAAAGGCCTATGCACACAGTGAAAACACACACATGCATGCACCTTAAAATAAGCATTTGCACAACCAGCATGCAACTGAGAAAATAATTAAAGAGAGCAAGAGGACAACCGAATGAACTGAATGCATGCACCTTACTGTATCTTGCATGGGAGATGGATGTCTGCACTTTAGGGGGATGAAGGCAATGGACTGCCCCAGCCAGGTTCTATCTATAGTCCTGGTTTGAGATATTGGGATTCAATGTTTTCACATCTTAGATAGCAAAAATGGCAGCAAAGTTCTTAAAATAATAGGCACTCTAAATATATAACATAAAAAATCCATCAAATTTTTATTTTGTAGATAGCTCCTAAAACTAAGAACATTTTCTGTTTGGAATTTTACAATTCTGCTGAGGCAGAAATGAGAGTAATGATTTGGAAAATAAACAGACTGTGCTCTTATTTTCTTTTAATACACATAATCAATGTATTAAATATTAAAAGCACATACCCTGCTACATTTTAAATAAATAAACAACAGTGCAATTAAAACCTATGCAAAAACGAATTCTACTAATCCCTGTTGAGGCTCTATGTCTTTGTTCTATGTTTAAGTTTGTCACTGTTCCTCTCTCTGCTGTGTTTTTGGTCTTTTCTGCTCGGACATTTGCATTTACTTTTTTTCTTTCCTCGATGAGCTCAGGTCCTCACTGTCAGAGTCTGAGCTCTGAATGTAGTCGCTGTTATCATTGTGTGTCTGCAGCAGTAGGTGAGTCATCAGCAGACACAAACTCTGTTAGGAGCACTGTAGAGTTCACATCAGATTACTAATGTTCTGCAATTAAACCATACATTCATTCACTCAGATTCCTGAAAGTTTGAACGTCGGGTTACGAATACAAACAGACATTAGCATGTGCTGTGTGACTGGCTACAGTTTACAAGCTGGATAAAAATAACACAAATTAGCTGCAGTTTGCATCAGTGTCATTCATAATGTCTTCAATACAAACATCAATTTATCCATCAGTTTTCAAAACCTCTGATTGTGCACCATTTTATGATCTTTGAAGCTACTTTAATCTGGATCACAGAGCAATGAGACAACACTGTAGAGAGACAAACATTATTCATTTTCAAGGGTTCAAGCTGAGCACTGATTGGCTTTGCAGTTGTATTCTTATAGAACCTTACAGTTGACTTTGTAATATTTACAAAATAATAATAAATAATATTTATTTGGTTATACTTTCCAAAACTAATGTTACAAAATGCTTTTAAAAGTCAAACTTAGACAAATGTCTATGGTTTCTGCACCACATATTAATATCCATATATCACATAATTAATTCTAATGACTGGTGATTTATTTACTTTTCATCTAGTGTCACCAGCAAATCAAAATTTGTGACTCATCCAGTGAAATATATCTTCATCTACTGCATGAATTTCCTGCAGACGTTCATGGTTCCCAGGCCATGGCTGTTCTTGTAGTGACGTTATGAGCTTGACATTTGTGGTTCTGAGTGAAATATTGGACGGATTGCTGTACCATTTGGTTTAGACATTCATGTTCCCCTCAGGATGAATTGTAATAAGTTTAGCACCATGATGCAGGTCAGATTTTCAATTTTCTTTATGACCAAATACCTGCAAAACTCAAGTTATTCCCAGCAGCCTCGGCTGTATTTTCTGTTCAGAGATATAAAGTGTTAGCATGCTAGCACATTAAACTAATATTGTGATTATAGTAACCCTGCTAAACATCAGCATGCTGTCATTGAGCCCATTGTGGCCATGCTAGCATTAGTATTTAGTCAGATAAAAGTCATAAAAGTCAGGCAGAAGCTTTTAATTCTAAGGTCAGAAAATCGCTGTAACAAAGTTACATTTCATTCGGTCGTGTCTTAGATTCATTGCCCTCCTCTGAGCAGCTGAGCTGGCACGGTGCTGAAAGCACTTTGACACATACTGAGACTTGCAGATGATTCCAAGACAAAGCGATGTGATCTCATACTATATTGGTTTATTTCTCTACAGGCTACTTTATAGGTGAAAGCCAATTCATCTGCGGTTCCTGTCACACGGCCCCTCTCTTTGCCAAGAAAAGAAATCCTTTCACATTCTGCTCACCGTCTGAATATCCTCACTCTCTCCTTCCCTCGTCCTTTGTCCTGTATTCCTTTTCTCTCCCTCTTTCTCCACTTCCTTTCTTCACCTCTTCCTACCCCTGCCGTCTTTCATTTAAATATTTCATCCAGTTGTCTCGCGGCTTCTGCGGCTTGCCAAGTGTCATCTAGATCCCAGGGCCCGACACTAAAGTGGAGCATGGAAGTCATTTTTAGAGGCGTGTGTGTGTGTGTGTGTGAGAGAGAGAAAGAGAGAAACAGAAAGAGAAAAGGAAAGAGGTGGAGATGAGAAGGAGAGGCAGCTCGGCTGGGGTCTGAGACATCGGGTGGAGATAAGAAGTGAAAAGGTGGAGAAGACATGGGAGTGATAACTAATGTACTTCCTGTGTACTTCCTCTTCTCCCCTGTCAACTCCCCCCTCACCACTGCCAACACCCCCTCTCTCCTTCAGCATAAAAGATATAACTGATGTGTGATGCATCGTGTGTGTGTGAGTGAGTGTGTGTGTGTATCTGGGGTGATCTGACGTGTGATGTAAAGGAGTCGGCCTGTGCGTGAATGTGAGATGTACATTTATGTGTCTGTCTGTCGGACAAACTGATGGCTGATGTGGAGAGCGGTGTGCGTGAGTGTGTGTGTGACTAACTGATGGGTGATGTGGAAGTGGAATAGTAAGGGATGACATGGACAGATGGGAGAATGAGGCAGGACAGATGAGTGAAACTTCTACTTAGTAAAGAGTGATGTGTTCAGTCCTTTTTTAACAGATGAGTGTGTTTCTTTGCACCTAAGTGTGTATGTGCGTGCATATGGTCGCTCATACCCGGGTAGATTTTTGGTTCCGCTTGAGGTCAAATGCACCGGATGGATCATAACGAATGATCTTCGCACCAACCTGCCCAAAAACAAAGAAGAAGAAGCAGAAGGATGAGATTGTGAGCACCAATCTGAGCCGTCCCTCCGTCCTCGCAGTAACACCGTCTCTTGTTGTAGTTTAGATCGTAGCTGTGAAAACACGACGACAAACACGGTTTGCCTTTTAACACATTTCTCCCTGCGTTGTCAGGTAGCTCAGCCCCCACCTCCGCCGCCGCTACAACCACACGAACCACGGTATGATACGTAAAGAGCGGTAAAATCACATCGCCTGTACATCCTTATTTCCTGCAGAGAGGATCACCTCGTGCTAAGTGTAAATGAAAGTCATGCTTCTGTGTAGGTTGACGGAGTATGCTCGCTGTGTTTTATAAATAGAGTAAAGACAGAGAGAGATTTAATAGAATAATTATAAAATGTGTAACCATACTGTCGACTTGGTCACAGTTACTAATACGGTATCTATTTATATGACAAATATTAGCAGAACTCGCACAACAGTTTTTTCCATTCTTTCGCACAGAGCTGCGACAAATGTCGGTTTGGTTTGTAAAATTATTGATATCAAAAACAAAATGAAAATGACAAATCTGCAGCTACAAATAGACCCACACCCTGAGCAATTACCAGATATGATGATTAACCTTTACACTGTATTCACTTTTTCACCCATCAAACTCAATCAAGTCAAACTGAGCCAGAGTATGATCGGTGGCATTTTAATTCAAAACAGAAATAAAATGTAAATTTTGGTTATTGCTCGTTATTTTATTTATTTATTTATTTTTTTACATTTAGATTTTCTGGAACACATAATAATGCAGGTGTCATTGGTGGTTTTATGAAGCTACATGTTTCACTGCCCCTCTTCTCTGGAGCTTTCCATGTTGCCAGTCTGGTTTTGGCGCTGCTTGTCTGAACTGTCCACACCTCTCTTTTATAATTCAGTGTAATCTGTGTTTTACAGCGTTCCCGCTCACTCATCTCGCCATCTCTGCGCAGCGCACATATTCCTATTCCTAATACTGTCAGCTAGTTCCAGGCTTTCAAAAAAAAAAATAAAAAGGGTGAGGGTATTTGTAATTTGGAGATTTACGTTCTCAAATTGTCCCTATTAATACCAAATGATTTTGTTTCCTTCAGAACAGCTCTTGGTTTTGTTTCGTTGAGTGGGAAAAGGTCCTGACCCGACTTAAAGGTCAGGATACAAGGGTGCAGAAGATGAATCTAGGGGGTCATGAGATGATTACTGAAATAAAAAAAAAAATTAAAAAAAATGTTCTACATGAAATTTTGTTGATCATTTCATACTTTTGTCTTGTATAAATACAGATTGAGCTGTTAAGAACTCAATAATGTTTTCAAATTAAGCTATTTAATAAGACAAAATTCATCTGCTCACACTCAAAGGCACATGTCAGTTTTCATATGAAGAAGTCACACACAAAACCAGACTGGGAACCACGGTGTTAGCTTATATTTATTACAAGCCTAAAACTGTTAAACATTCACCTGAGTGCCATCCATAAAGATATATTATTATTATTATTTTATTTTTTTTATTTATTTTTTAAATCAATGGATGCATGGCGTGACACCAGCAGCTCTCCTGTTACTATTCTTTAACTCTGTTATTTGAATTTACTTGCAATTATTACAGAAATTTGTAAAATGAAAATCAGTATTCTATTCAGAGTCTATGTTGAAACATTAATATTAAATCACTATGTGAAAATTCACAGATTTGAAGGTAGAGGTATGGTCTAACTGTATGCAAGTACTAACAGAGATAGATACACACAGTTTATCCTATGCAAACAGCATGATTCTATATCTTAATGTTCATCTTCTAAGTCTTTTTTAATTTGCCTCACACACACACACAGACACAACACACACACACACACACACACACACACACACAATAACTGACCTGTGTGTTTCTGTGTGTATGACGTTCCTGTTCCACTTGCTGGGCTGCTCACTGACCCCCTACATGTGTGTTTGACCTTTCAACTCTGCTCTTACCCCTCAGGAGAAAGGCCTGATCTCTGATGCACCTTTGTATGTCCAACCACACACACACACACATACACACACTGATCCATCCTTTGAGTGTGTGGATTTAGCCTTGCGGGGCTGACTCCGGTCAGGCTTGTGCTCATCCACAGTAACAGATAAAAGGATATATCACTTCCTCAATCCCTAAAACCACAAGTGTGGGCTGCTGGACACACACACACACACACACACACACACACATACCAGGCACTGAGCTCCTGAGTCCCCAGCTTAGCACTTGATCCTCTCTCTGGGAGGTTGACACTTCAGAGGGAAAGCCTTCACAAACTCCTTTGGACTACACACACACACAAACACACACATACAGTAGAGTGGGGGTCCAAAACCTCGGAGGCCTGTTCATGGTGATCTGCTGGTCAGCATCTGTTTAACGTCGAGGACGCTGCTTCCTATTTCCACGAGCATCGGTCATCACTTGCACAGACGAGAATCCCATCGTTTTGAGGTGCAGCGGACACATCGAGAAAATCACGCCGGTAAACAATCCTCTGTGTCGCTAAATATCCTAAAGCTAGCACTCCTCTCTCTGCGGAAAGGGGAGGGGAATCATTTGAGCATAATGACCTCTCCACTGGCCTCCCCCTGAGGTAGAGAAGATTGTCAGCCGTTTGAGCCCAGCAGTGAAGCCCCTAATTCAGACAGGCGTGGAGCAGACGTGGATGTCAAGTCAAGCCAGCATCTTTGCGGGGCCCAAGGGCACCTGACCGCCAGTTTGTAAGGGAGAAACTGTGGCCGCTGCACCCCAGGGCGCTCGCATTTAACACAGTATCCTATCCACTGTTCATGCAGAGGCGTGGACAAGCATATGGATGTTGGTTCAACGTGAGGTCAGTGTATGTTTATGTTAGGAGGGGGAGAGGCATGCGCAAAGAGACACACTCACAGTTCAATGCTGAAGCTTATTTTAGCTGACAGATGTTTGATGTTTGATACATTATATGCTGGATAGAGGGGACGTTATTAGGTACTTTAACTCCTACTCCGACACTATTTCTTACAAATACTTAATGTACCTCTCATTTAATTAGTTAAATTTTGGTAAAAGGTGACAAATTAAAGGAATACATTAAGTCTCTTAATGAGGTTTTGGGCCACCCTGAGCCTCCAGAACAGCTTCCTTGTCACAGATTATCTAAGTCCCTGGGGGATGAACAGAATTCTTCCAAAAGATATTCTCTCATTTTGTGTTTAGATGATGGTCATGGTCCAAAAAAAATCTACCATAGGTGACTGCAAAAGCCATAGCATATGATTCACATTACTTTCATACTCAGTGAAGCAGAGGAAGTGCTGGCATCTGTGTTTCTTTAGTTTTTACCTCCTGTATGTTTCGAAGCAATGTTTTACACTGTGAATGAAAATTAAAACAAGTGCCCCTTGAGGCAAATTATGATTTGTGATTCTGAGCCATATGTGAAGAAAACTGATTTGACTTTCCACTTGAAAAAAAACAGACTGATGGACTGTTTCCAACATTTTCCAATTGGGTAAGTTTGTTTTTGGTTTAATATTGAATACGTCAACGCGTCTTTCAAGTCACTTTTTCAGTATTTAATCAAAACCACAATCTTTCCCAAACCATAATCAAGTTCTTTGAGTCGAATAAAGAAAGCCATGACAACGTTAATCGTGCTTTAGATGCCACGGAGTTAATATAGTGTGAAAACGAATTAAATATATTGACAGTGAACGTTTTGCAGATATAGTCTGTATGAATGTTTTTAAGGTAATAATAAAAGTCATGCCTATAAATGTGTTTGATAATGCAAATTACCGTGTTACTTGTATATGAAAATTATTGCATACACATTGCATACGCAAATGTACCCTTTACGCCAAACCCTAAACACTTGTGCAGATCTTGAAATTCCTGTGATTGATGTCTACATCTCTTACTTACCCTAACCCTCAACCTGATCATAAACTATGATGCATAACCAATTTGACATTCTAACCTAATCCTCACAAATTTAAAAGACCACCACGGTACACACACATATAGGCTCAGCTTGTTTTCTTACACTGGAACTGCTCAGCATACGTATGCAGAATCAACTGTCCCTTGTGTCACATCAGGGCCTCTCACAAGCGAGACAGCATCAGCACTGTCACGGCGGACAAATGTGTGCTCATTTTCTCTCACCCTACTTCACTTTCTCTGTAGCTCTCTACCACCATTAAATTAATCTGTCTCTCTTTCCATTTAGCAGGTATCTTTTACAGGGTGGCGCTGGGGTGGAAGTGGTTGGAGGAGGAGGGAGGCTCCGGCGTAACAGCAGGGGGAAATGTCACAGTAAGATAAACACACGGGCGCAGCTGAAGTGGCTTCGGGCTCAGCGCGGGTTGACGTGACGAGAGTATCGGCCCGTGATTTGTATTCGCAGAAGCTGTCAGCGTGGAGTGGCTCCCACACACTCGATATACATCCTGCAATATACGGCGTTTAACTCCTGAGTGTTTCTGCAACGCAGTGCTATGCTTGTATATAGGAAGCAATATCATTATAGCAAGTTAGAGGAGCTAATATGGAGCTGTTAATGTTTCACCTTATCCATCAATACCACTCAAACAGAAACCATCTTTCAGCATTGCATTATAACAGTACATTTACATTACATTAAAATGCAGTGACAGCCGC
This sequence comes from Sciaenops ocellatus, assembly GCA_033000465.1. NCBI lineage: Eukaryota > Metazoa > Chordata > Actinopteri > Sciaenidae > Sciaenops > Sciaenops ocellatus. Next base: position 4,442,326 of record CP136888.1, on the reverse strand, counting down.
TGCAGGACCCAACTGTTTTGTTGTGTAAAGCTCATATGGTCATTTTCAAATGTTTCAAATGTTTTCTCCCTCTAAATCTGCCAATCACCTGTCTCCATGCGTGTCATGAAAATATTTGCGATGGTCAACCCTATAAAGGGGGAAGAGATGGACTGTAGCCAATATGCTGCATTAGCTTGGCAAGGTAACAGTAAGCATTAGATGTAATGGGCTGCGTCCAGGTCTCAGATTTGACAGTAGAGGAAATTACGGCTAATTTGATATAACTCAAGCTGTCAGTTGTAAACAACCACCGTAGCTTACCGCCCTACTAGTTAAACTTTGGCCTTCTGTGCTTCCTGTGGTTGAGCAAACTCATGGTTTTTCCTGTTTAATGAAAGATTCAATGACAGAGTTTTCCTTTGAAGAGGAACCTCAAAACTAAGACCTGGACCCAGCCTATACCTCAGGCAAGCAGCCAGGTAAACAAACAGGCTCAATTTGGGCTGCTTTTGACGGTGCAATGCTCGGGCATTTAAGTTAGTGGTAACGAAAAATGAACAAATGAATCTTTTGTACCAATTATTTTTCAAATTCAATACAGATCGGGTCTTCACTGGTACATACTGCCTGTGGGAAATAGCCCAATGCTTGCAGTCTTAGTCCAGCGCTGAAAAACGCTTTCATCTTCTCCCACCTACTCGACTTTGATATATCACAAGACTAATTGCCAGCGATCAAAATGGAAGCATTACAATGTTAAACAGGGTTGCAAAGGGTGTGACAAAGTTTTGCTTGCTTTAGGCGATGCAGATGGTGACACATTTTCCCATCTGGACTTACCATACCTGTATGTGCTCACTGCTCAGATCATTCAGCACTATAAGCCCATGTACTCGACTCGATCTGCTGCCAAAACCAGCATTTGTACATGGAGAACCACTGCACCAATGCCGAAAAATACTGAAGAGAGCGCTTGGGGCTTTGGGTCCACCCAACTCATTCATGTACTGGACAATTGTACTTTCTAGCTTGTTACTATATTGTTGGAATATATCCTTAAGTGCCGGCAGAGTCTGATGAGAATTGCTGCTGTTTGGTTAATAGTTAAGATAACTTTTAGTGCCTGTCAGTGTTAAGATATTGTTTTGCCATTGATTTAAATACTGATACAACCAGCAAACTGTAGTTTACCCACCTTTCCTTCAGTGATATATACAGTTGATCTGAAAATAGGTGAGTAAACAGAGTTTACTTGGATCTACCCCCCACTATGTCCCCAGATACAACATATATACAAGATAGTAGGTTTTGGCGTAGATAGAAGAGTAATACATACACAGCACTGAAGCAAAGTATAATAAGTTATCAGCTTTGTGTAGTCTATGAGCACATCATGTCACAATGACATGGATTCTTGTGGACTACACCTAGTACGCAAAAACCCCCAAAACGCCTCGACCTGGGTATACTGAAGCAACACTTGAACTTCTCGACATGCATTTAAGCACTCTGGGATGCTTGTCTGAGCAGAGGACCACCATTTACAGCAAAAAATTGTTGTTTTAGTTTCACAGCATAGTCCTGACGGAGTGGATTTTCAAGTAACTGGCAGCAAAACGTTCTCTTTTAATGTTTCAAAATGAATATAGTGATGATTAATTGGTGTTAAAACCAGGTGCACATGATAATGCCTTTCTAAAAGGGTTATTTTTATCAGAAGAGAGGCTCTTGAATGAGCCAAAAGATGCATTTCTGTTTAACAAAGGATCTTTGGTTAAGTCGTGATTTAATATGGAAAATTACAATTGCTTAAATGTGTGTGAGATTGGTACAGTAAAAAAGGAACCAACTGCATTTCATAAAAGAGTTCCTCTACCAACTTATTTGAAGGACTTCATTTATTTTTCAGGGTTTTTAATACAGATTTATTATCACTATCATCATTACTGTTATTTTGATATTTTCCAGTGGCCTGGGTGACTGCAATTAGTCTGAACCCCAGATTTGAACTCATATCAGTGAGTCTACCTCATAAAGCACTAAGTATTAAAAAACTGGTATCAGCAAGCATGCAATTGCTGCAGGAGACAAGGGTCACATCCCCTCCAATATATGAAATATGGAAATTTGTCCCAAACAATATTTGTAACGACCAGATATGCCATCGGATCCCCCAGAAGCTGAAAGAAAGCTATTTGCTCTCCTCAATTTTCAGTTTAAAACTGACTCCAAAATGCACTGGATGCATAGGGGTGGCTGGCGTGCATGTCAGCTGTGTGCACGACTCAGAAGTTTTGTAATCTTTGCACGCCATGCAGATCTCTGATACACAAGTCGGTCACTCACATGTCTACACAAGTAAAACAAAGTTTGCTAAAAACACACCATCACTGGCACACATGTTAGAACACATCTGGACTGGTGTTTTTCAGCGTAACAGGATAGAGGATGCTTCAAAGTCACGTAATCACTTGTCTTCTTTGGTTCTGTGGTTGATTTGTCACTAAAATGTGTTGCTGTGACCCGCCCGGGTTACTATTACTGTGATTTTGGTCAGAAGACACATGGGCATAGGTTGTGACTGTCCCCCAGATCGTGCATTGTCTCTGGTTTCTGGTTCTAATTGCCCCATTCTGTGTTTTACTGAACCTCCAACATGGCTGCTGGTTAAAAAGAACTTTTTTACAAAATGAGCTCTTAGACAGACTTTGTTCTGCTGTTGTTGAGTACAGACGCAGCTTTTACCATCAGTGCCTCATTTTAATTTGTGATAGCTGTTCACCTTAGGCAAAGGATTCCTGGAAATAAAGTTGTCTGATTATACTTCTTCATATATGTTTGTCTAGTATATTGTCGCTTTTGATGATTTTTTTCTTTTTTCTATAGAATGTGCATATTCTCTGCTGTCTATGGTCAGCATAGAATCTTATTTCAATGAAAACATGTTTTGTTCCATCATGTATGTAGAATAGATTTTAGGAGGGGAGCTTTGGATAAATAACATGTTGTGTTTTAATTCAAGGATAGACGACAACCTGTGTGATCTCTCTGAACTGAGTCAGACGGATGTACACACGTCAGTGTCAGATGACTATTAACGTAATTTGTGCTGACTTCACTTTGAATAAGTAAAATAGCTTTGATTAGACTGAGAACCATTAAAAAAATAATAAATAAATGACATATTTACTTTTATTCACAATTCACGTGATCCACTCACGATAAATCCACTTGCTCCTCTACAATGTCGGATTGAATATTTAAGAGTTAATAAATGACTGACTGTAAACTTTTTGAATTTGAACTTTTGAACTTTTTTACTGATAAAAAATTGATTAATTATTTAATTCATGATTGTTGTTGGTGATGTGCCTGAAGTGGAAGTTTGGTTTAAGAAAACAAGTGAAAATAAAATGGGAATTTTCAAAATAAATTCCATTACACTATCAATGTAAGGTCTGCAGGGTGGAGCAGCACCAGATTTACTTTTCCACTAATTTTGCCTGTAGCTTAATACGTTTGAAAGTCAGAGATGCCAAACAGACTCCACCGCCCTTTACACACCCCTGTGTCACTTCTCATTTTTTTCTCATGCATTCCTTCACTGCATTCACTTTTGCATCATCCCATGTTCTCTTTTCATTTGCTGGTAATGAAGCTCCCTCTGCCTCTCTCTTTCTTCCTACGTGTGTGAAAACAAAGAGGAAGGGATGGTAGCAGAGGCCTTACCATCCTAACGTTTAACATAATTAATAAAAGCAGCCCATTCCAATTTAAGAGGCTGATTAATGCAACAGATACATCACAGCATGGAGTGGACCATCTCTCTCTATCGCTCTTCCTCTGCTCTTGACAGGATAGAGACAGAGTATGGCATTATTGGGTTATGGCAGAATATGCTTATCATAAATCTTTGTGGACAAAATGATTTCCTGATTTTCATGGCCTACTCTTACAGTTGCAGTTATATAGAGCATCCACTAGTTCAGATATTGTTTTTATGCTGATGAAAGACCCGTTTACAGCTTTCAATTCAGTCAAATGAAATGTACATTTTATGTTTGACTTTTTTTATTTTTTGTTGAACTCACAACTCTATTATTCTAACACTATTGTGTGAGCAGGTGTCTAAAAGATGCTTTTCACCATCACAGTACTGCCAGGAACCAACAACAAAATGTTCCAAACACAAAACATTAACAGACACATTGTAAGCGAGACTCATTTTGTAAATATAGGATATGTTTTTGTATTAATTATCTTCTCATCCACCTGTGATTTGCTTATTGAAATCTATTTTAAAATGACTTTATAATTGTAAAATTTGCTCTGTCCATAAATCATAAATCTGGTGTGAAAATGTTTTTTTTTTTTTTTCTCATTGTCAATACATCAAATGAAGAGACTAAAATCAGTCAATGAATTGATCCTTGTAACAAGTGTACTGTCTGTGTGGGCAAAGCTTGATTTATTCTCTGCCACTGGTGTCCAAAAACTACTCAAAACTCATCAATGACTTACACCACTGCACACAATCTTTTACTGTAATAAACATGTGCATGTTTTTTTATTTTGATTTAGTCCCACATACGCCATCATGACATTATTAATACTCATGACACTGTATTAACCAGTGGCTGAAAATAGCCATGGGTTATAACAGAATTAGCATTTGAGTACAATTTAGGGTGAAAAAGGCAGCAGTCTTAAGAACACGTCTGGGGTTCGTTTAAAAAACAAGAAACAAAATTAAACTACATTTTTGCCCCATTGAAAAAAAGACTGACATGGGACTGAGTGGACTCGCTGTGTTGGTATTCTTTGGTCTTTTCATGGGATTCATTTCCAATAAGAAAAAATATTGAATAACAAAATCAAAAAAAAAAAAAAAAAAATGTGATTTCTGATCACTTTTTTTTTTCTTTTTTGATTATACAGATCAATAAATTTGAACCATGTTGAAATCAGTCTACAAAGTGCTGTGTACGGAGTTGTTTGTATGCCTCCTCTCTTTCTGTTTTTTTTTCACAATGCTTTTTTTCTCTGATGCTTTTCAGTTCACAAAAAGACAAATAGACATAAATAGACGAGCACACCTTCACCTACTTACTACAAATGCAACTACTATTTAAAATACTAGCATCACTGCACCATAAATAATAACAGGAAAAATAACTAATTGATAAAAACTAATAGCGTCTGAATTTTTCTCACAAAAGTTATGATCCCTGTGTTCTTGTATTCATGCAACACACTGCTTCAAATAAATTGGAGAAAGAAAAACAGGTAACTCTCCTTTTTTTATTTAAAGAGGAACTCCCTTGGGCTCTTCGAAGGAGTCTTGGTGGTCCCTGAACCTGACTTTGAGAAACCGCTATTTTCGAGCAGTGTAACCAATGAAGTACAGTAATGGAGTGTAGTGGCCTGAAGTGTAGCTATGAAGTCTTCCCTAATGACTCTAGCACATGTGTTTCTGGCTTTCAGCCCTCTCATTAACGTCACTGGACACTGTATACTCTGTGGCTGTGTGTGTGTGTGTGTGTGTGTGTGTGTGTAAGTAAGACGCTGCTGTTTGCCAATATAGCAAGGCTTAGAGTGCTCTGGTGATCTCATCTCCGCTTAAGTCTGCTCACCCTGTGGCTGTCTGTGTGTGTGTGTGTGTGTGTGTGTGTGTGTTTATGTGCACATACACCTACACAACGTACTGTGTACTACATGTAGAATACTTCATGCACAGGTGAGGGATGTCTTTCATTCTCCAGCAACTGGAAGGATGTAATATGTGTCACCTCCTTTTATAGAAGATAGCTTCCTTTTTCTTCATTTTTCACTCAGGAGTAAATGTTTAGTAAATGTTTCTATTTCATTTTTGTTTCACTTACAGATGTTGCAGCTCTGGTTTATGAATAAGCGCGACCTGTGTGTGTGTGTGTGTGTGTGTGTGTGTGTGTGTGTGGTAAACAGGGTGGTTTGCTCTGTGGAAGAAGGAATTTCCCCCAGCAGTCCCCATCAGTAATAGTGCCTGTAATGAGCTGCAGCTGTCAGCCTGGTTTCCGCACACACACACACACACACAGACAAGCATACACACACATGCACACAAAACACACACATGTACACAGTAAGGAGGAAGCAGTGACTCACTCAGCAGTGTGCCGTCACACTGTATGCTGATAAACAGTGTAACTCATCAGACTTGCATCAGACACTAGACACAAACATTTCCTCAGAAATACCTACTCCTTCTAAAAATATCAGAGTCTGTGAGTTTGCTTTACGCTTTATGACTTATTGTACGATGGAAAACATGATTAGAGCTCCTCATTTAAAGATACAGTGAAATGAAGAGCGATCTTTATTGGTCTTTAATTAATAAAGCTCTTTTCCTCCTCGGATGTTAAACAAAGCATTTCAGAGCATTTAGATATCAAACAATCTTCCTCCCATTGTTTTTCACGTCTCATCCTGTATTCAGGGACGTATACATTGTTTCAACCAATCAGATCGCACTACAAGACAACCCTTTGGCCTCGTTAGTTTGTGAGTAGTACAAGCCAGAGGAGAAATATCACAGGTCGCGTGCGGGGATCAGCAAAAATGTGCATGGTCGCGGTCCAATTTGCTGATTCCTCCCTCGTCCCCGACCTCCTCATCTAACAATGTGTATGAAGGAAGCTAATTTCACTGCATCTTTAACCCTCATGTTCAGTTTGCTGTCCTGGAAACAAGCTTCCATAGCTCAAAAGAACATGCTTATGGTTGCTTTATCTGCAGGATTTTTTTGCAATTTTTATAAAAATTGCTTCTAAAGCTGATTTTGAACTGCTGACATGTTTCAGATGACCTGCTTTTGTTTGAGTCTCGGACACCCCGGCTGTAAAACTGGGGTTAAACAGTACAGATTTCCACATGCTCTTTGTCTGATTGGTGTTGACAGAACTTTTTATGCAGCAATAACTCTTCCAAATCCCAAATAATGTATGTAAGCCCATGTTAAACACAAAACACTCCCTTATTTGGTGAAATCACAATTCTTTGTGGTCATTTTAGTGCTTTCATTAAAAGTGCAAGTCCAGTTTGTGACAAAAGGAATGGTTACTACTTCAATAATTTTCTACATATTGAGTTTTAACAAGGTAAGAACATTCAAAAAATGATGTAAAAAAGCTGGTTCATTTTGAAATGATTGTTTTTATTTTTACCCACAGACTGTGGTTTCCAAAACAACGAGGATGCGAGGCCATTTTCAATAAAACATTTTTATTTTGTAATGTTGTTATCATTATGTTGAGACCAATCACGAATCTTTATATGACCGCATTGTTCATTTGTACCTAAGGGTGCATTTCTGTTTTTATCACATTTTAAGCAGAATATTAGCCAAAGTGTCACATTATACGGTCATATTAACTACTTAAAGTCTAACAGTGACACAGATACGCATGAGTCTATAGCTGCAGATTCAGGCTATGCTAATGAAGCATCAGTCAGGACTACTGGCCCTCCCTTCATGTTTCTTGGCACTGACCCAACACTCATCCAACTTATTTGACTTTTTGCCCCAAAAATCAAACGCAGTAACCAAAAAAATACAAAGAAAAATAATAAAAGCAGACAGACCACAACTCTGTGTTTGGACTGGCCTGACGTGGCCCTCAGTGACCTCTGACAATTTTTTATCTCATTTCACTCTAACTTTGTAGATCAGACTTTAATTTTGAAGCGCGGACCACGGGACAGTGATGAATAGGCTACATCAAGCAGGGCTTAAATTACCCCTCTCCCTGGTGGCAACACTGACCGCAAGGAGAGGTGTGTGTGTGTGTGTGTGTGTGTGTCTGTGTGCCTGTGTTGTGTGTGCGTCTGTGTGCCTGTGTTGTGTGTGTGTGTGTGTGTGTGTGTGTGTGTGTGTGTGTGTGTGTGTGTGTGTGTGGTGACCTAGTAACAGCAGACAGAGAAAGAAAGAGGGCTGGTCAGCACTTGCCCTCTCAACCCTGCTAGCTCCGCAGCACACCCAACAAGGCAGGAGGCTGGGGTGGTGGAGGGGGTGAGGGTGGGGGACACAAGGGAGGGGAGAGAGAGAGAGAGAGAGAGAGAGAGGGAGAGAGCATCCACTCAATCTTTTTCAGCTTCTCTTGTCAATGCCTTGTCTTGTTTTTTGGTGGGAGTTTGTAACTTTTAAGGTTATTTGAGGAGAGTCTAACCCTGGCCTCCTTTTTTTTCTCTCTCTTTCTCTCTCCATGCAAATAGGTGCCTGTTCTTTTTTAGTGAATACCACCACCAGCGATCCGTGTTAGGGAAGACGAGTTTTGGAGGTCATTCAGATATCGACGAAGCCTTAACACCACATAATAAAACAGTCTGTCTCAAATTGAGGTGGGGAAGGCATGGTTTTGGCAAACAGCCACAGGCACGGCCTAAAGGCTGAGAGGAAGAAAATCAAAAAACAGGGTGACAAAAAGCAGATTTCTGCAAGGGGGGGAAAGAAAACAACTTCTAAAACTAAAGGAGGAGTTTAAAGGAGGCTTGTGGACTTGTTTCAGCCTGGCCACATTAATAGAGAGATCATTTGTTGTTTTTTCCCCAGTAACACATACTTAGTACAAGAATTTCTTTTGACACAATTGGTGTATTCTTAATAGTGAAGCTCTGGCACTTGCTTCTAATAACTGTATTTTTCCTCACAGGATTTATAGCAAAATATTTTCAAAAGATTTGGAGGGATAAAATAGTTTTAAATCTGATATCAGATCATTTGTTTCAGAAAGTATTATTATTTAAGAAAGCTTCCATTTCAACTCTACATGCAAGCTAATGTGGTCACCTACTTTATCAGCTTTCATATATTTATCAGTCATAGTCCCATTTTTTGTCCTGAAATGTGCCCTCATGCTGAGAGTGGATAAAAGGGGATTCAGTGTTCTGTTGTGCTCTGCCATAGTTTAGGTTTAGGACACATACAGTAGATCATACTACTTCTTTCTTTTTTTTATTTTGCTGCGTTTTTTTTTCCAAGCTGCTCTTGCGGACTGTCCCTCCCTCTGGCTCTTTATCCAGTCTACTAGAAACCAGTGTGCCGTGAAGCCGGTGCACCCCGCCGCCTCTCCACGCCAACGTGATCATCGTAGAAGAAGAAGTACAAGAAAAAAGGGAAGAGGAAAAAAAAGAGTAAATCATGGATGGTGTAGAGTGGTGGAGCTCAGAGATAAATCACAGTAGTTGTGCTTTAAACCTTCACCATGTTTCTACTGAACAGAACGCGCCTGTTTGCGTTTTGAAAAAAAGGGGGCAGAAATTTGCTCAAGCCCGGTCTGGACTGTGGCAGAGCGCCTGCAGCTAATAGAACATGACACTGGAACTTTGAAAAGTCACATTCATATTTCTGCAAAGAAAATGTGTGAATGAAACCCCAAAATATGTTGTTTTTTTTCTCATGATACATCTGTGTGATAAATTATATTTTTCAGGTCACCAAAACACAAATACATAAATATATTCTTGTGTGTGCGCGTTATGCTAGTGCGTAGACGAGGTCTTTCTGTAACTTCATTCAATTTAGGCTTCATCTTGGCTGCTCTTTACTGAATAACTACTATAATAAACACGACAGGATCGAATTTGGACTCACTCCACTTCAGCGTGAGCGCCAAAACCGGTGCCATTCCGTGCGTCCGCGGAGAGGCGTTTGGAGCTCCGGCTTGTGCGTAAAGACAGAAGCGGCAGAAGGCACAGGCATGGTCCCGATTCCCCTTACTACCACCCCCTTCCACGCACACACATACACACACACACTCACACACCACCCGGGATACTTAGGGAACACCGGCATAAATTACTGACCTTTCAGGTTTCACACACACACACACTTCGGTTTAAGCCTGCAGGAGTGTGTACGTGTGCTCTCACTGGTAACTCTGTCTCTTTTTCTTGAGTTGTTGGTGTAATCAATATTATAATTGTTAATGTTTCACTTCATCACTTGTATACCAATTTCCCCACACGTCCTTAAATAGAGTCTTTGGCTCAAACACTCAAATATGAGTCATCCACGCGGCTGTCATAATATTCCTGTGCGAGTCCGCCTTCATAGAGTCCGCCTCCTATAATTGCATGGAACTCTAATATGTCACTGCAGATAAATTTCGCTGTATGATGCATATTGTTTTCGGAAAGAAGAAGTCTTTCTGTATCAGCAGTGAAACTTGAGGTTCACAGGCCGAGAGAGTTCAATCAGTTTAGTTTTTTTAATATCAGCGAGGAGACGAAAACGCAGCAGGCACGAGCTCAGCGACACACCTATACAGGCCTCTTTGCAATAATAGGCCTGTTTGAATATATGGATTTTATTTTGCAGTTTAGTTTTTGTGTGTGACGCATGCAGGACACTCATTAAATGGTGGTGATTTGCTCTTGCAGTTTAAAAACATCACCATGGTCCTGACCAAAAAAAAGGAAAATGAAAACGCATCTCTGCATCGTGCGTAAAAATAACTTTCTGGTTCAATACATGAAGTTTTGTTCTTTTTTTTAAATAATCTAAAAGTTAAAATAATGTGTTACAGACGAGAGAATAATTCAGAGAGGCTCCCAGATATCAACAAACTGTATCTTCTGACCGAACTAAACTACAAACTTTTCAAACCGTTTTGATAAATGGGTGATTATCAGCAGTTTTATTTTATGAAATTACGCACAGATTTACCTGCTATGGAGCTTATTGAAGGACTTTTTGTTGCACAGATCAGATCAATGTTTTAAAGACAGCGGAGCTTTAAATTCATCACAACATCTGACTGTTTTGGAAAGTTTCATGTAAATGTTTTTATATCGTAAACCAGCGATGAATGATCAGTGAGCCTCTGTTTATGTGATACTCTCTCTCTCTCTCTTACTCTCGGTGCAGTGCATGTGTGTGTCTCTCTCACACACACATACGCACAGCACAGATTGCACGTCACTGACTTCATAATCTGAAGTACAATTTTGAAACACTGACCTTATTTCAAACAGAACAATTATTGAGAGTTTAATCGAATATTGGCACTTTGTTTCTGAAGCAGTAAAACTGTACTCGATAAAAAGAAGAAAATAAAAGATTGAACAACGTGGCACTGACAAAAAAAAACAAAACATTTCACTGTCTCTGTATTGTATTCTAACATTCACTCTGCTGACTCTCCGGTGATTTTATTTAACTCGTCGATTGTTTAAAAGAATACGACTCCTAAAACAGCTCCCACACGTTTATATTCATCATCAAGTGCGAGTTAAAAGCGCGATGCACTCTCTCCAAACACATCTGGCCCACAATGAACTGTTAAGTCTCCGCACTTAAACCCAGTTCATCAAATCTAATGTTGGGACCTGAATCTGTACAGAGCACAAAACAATTCTTCTTTTGGACAAAGAATTATTTTTGTGATAAAACATTTTAGTTTTGTATTCATGCGTTTGGCATCTGTGGAAATCAAAGCCTCTCCCTCTCACTCTCGCTCTCTCCCTCCCTCCTTCTCTCTCTCCCAGACACAGTCCTCTAAGGTAGGCGTACTGGGTCAGGTCTGTATGTCTACATCCCCATTAGTGCATAGAACGTGCCGGGTTCACAACACTTTGAGCCAAGATGACAGGAGAGTTTAATTTTCATAAAAAGTGATACACTAAAGTCTGTCCAGATGTGCCACACAACATTAGACAGAAAACAAAAAGGCAGGCCTGCCGAAATTAAATCTCCTTAATCTGGCTAAGAACAGAACTAAATAGAAAACAGTCTAAGGTAAGTTTGACTTTAGATTTTAAGCGTATTAAATGAAACTGACTTATATTTTTACTTCATGTACTCTAGCTGTGAAGCGACCCCATTAACTGCAGTTCATGAAATGTTGAAATTTGGTGCTGAACAAAACACAAAATTCACGTTCGCCAAATTCACCTTAGCAGGTAAAATATGTCTAAACATTTTATGGTCAGTGAGTTTACGCATTCTTTTCACCCAAATGCACTAAAAACCGCGCTGAGTCCGAAATGAAATATTTTTAAAATATTGTATGCTGAAGAAGTAAAGAAATATTTCCACGTTTGAAAATTATGCGGCTTGAAACAAGTTTTTTTTTTTGTTGTTGTTGTTCTGTTCTCGTAGATATTTGGGAGAAGGAGAATAAAATTATGTCGCCGTGAGACGCAAAAACAAACAGAAAACACTCAGGTTTCTCTTCGGGAGTGCAAAACGCGAAGCAAAAAACGCAGCGCCCTCGATGACGAGCTTTTAAGAAAGTGGACTGTGTCAATCAGACGGAGAGGAGAGCTCTCCATCGCCCGTGAGCGCGCGCGCGCGCGATGCTTGTGCTTGCGTGTGTGAATGAGTGTTATGTTTGAGTGTACACTGAGGGGTGGGAGGGGGTATTGTAGTATCGCAAGGAATGTGCGCACGGCAGCTGTGTGTGTGTGTGTATGTGTGTGTGTGTGACACTGATGGATGCGCCAATGGAAAGACGGACAGATGCTTGGGCGGATCTAACGGCATGCAGTGGTGGAGCGGCGCACATAGTCGCGGCGAGATTAGGGCGAAAACATCCTCGATCGGCGGAGAGTCACCAATCACCAATCCTTCCACCGAGCCCGGTGAACGGAGCTGGAACGGACAGACTCACCGGTTCTAACCGAGGAGCGACACGGTGAGAAAGGCTGAGGAGATTCTCTGATTCCCTCGGCGGATCCGACGAAGAAAGCTGTTTCTCCGGCTATTGACGAGCGTGAGAGACGGAGGCGCAGCAGCACCACATCTGGCGCAAAAGGAAGACAGGAGGAGAGAGAAAGACAAGCCTTTGGTAACTCACCCTTATTGCTCTCCCTTGTCCTTCCATTTCCCTCTTCAAGAATCCTCTTTATCCTTTTGTTTCGCCACCGTGAAGCCACGCGAGGATTGCCTGAAAAATACAGGAGAATATTTTTTTTATCCACTTCACCAACTCAGTTGAATCCAGAAAAAAAAACTTTTATTCCTCACTGTAAGGTGAAACACTGCGAGGAAAAAGGAGCTCTCCGGCAACATTTGAACAACCTACATCTGAACTAAGGAGGATTTTGAGCTTACCTGTGAAGAAAAAAAGTACTTTATTCCTTTCAGTGCCAATAAAAGGGACAGCGCTTTGGTGAGGGGCTTTTTTGCGCCTCGACGGTCACTTGAGGCGCAGTAAGGAGAGCGGAGCGCAGTGCTGGGAGACACGTCTGATTCGCTGCGTGGCTGATTTAAATAGCTCCTATCAGGCCACGTAAAGAAAAAAAAAGGGAGAAAAGTACCATCAGCGGCCAACAAAAGTGTTTGGCAGTAGGCGCTACAGCTTCGGCTGATCCGTGCGCTCCAGCCAGCCTGCATGCATGGGAGCAGCCTGAGCCCGTCCCCTCCTCCTCCTCCTCCTCCTCCTGTACATTATTACAACAAGGGAGACCCAATCAAGCACGTATCTCGTCGATTCACGCACACACACAAGACACACGCGCGCACACACGCGCACGCACACACCGTGACTTGCCCTCAGCGGATTTTTCAAAGCGCTCTCGGACAAAATATCGTAGCCGTGCCAGGCAGGGCAGCGTGTGGGCGACCAGTCCCGGTCGTCACCTCCTCCTCCTCCTTCCTCCACCTCCTCCTCCTCCTCCTCTTTTCGCCTCCGCTGTCGGTCCTGAGAATAACAAACTGAAAAAAGCTGCATGTGGCTCTTTTTTTCCCTTCTTTCTCGCTCACCACCAAACAGGACTTGCCAGAGGCGAATGGATTTTATGAGATGGTTTCAGGCACGTTTCAGCTGGTCCACCTCTTGGCTTTGAACAGTGCGTGATTTACCGGGGGAAAAAAGCGAAAACCTCATGGATAGCGCGGCGGAGGATCAGCCCGTAAAGTAAGTATGTATTTCCCGTTCGGATCACGCTGTCAGCCTGCGTGCGCTTGTGAATGATACTGTATGTGTGTGTTTTTGTTAGGCTACCATGTGTCCGTACGCCCGCTCCTCTCCTTAGACCAATCTGCAATATGACTGACAATTACGCACATTTCAAACCATGAGCAAAAGCTCCTGATCAGCCTGCTCCTTTCTGTTTTTTGGGGCTAGAATGAGGCAGTGAATGACAGAAAGAGAGTGAGAGGGGGTAAGAGAGGCAGGGGGAGAGGGGGAGATAGAAGAGAGAGAGACGGGGAGAGAGAGACAGGGAGCTACGTGACGCCTATCAGCGGCGGAGAGGTTGAACCGTAGAGGAGGCGCAGGGCTTCAGTTGTGTCAGCTCTTGATGTGTTTGTCCCCCTTGTTTGCGGACTTTTGACTGACGCGATCATTTGGTTTTATCCCTTCAAGCTCGCCTGTTGCAGCCTCCGACGCCAAGTAAAGAGGATCACACGGAGGCACACGGCGCTTTTTAAAAAGACCTCCCTTCTCTGGCTTTTTATTTTCTATCGCGGAGCCCCCCCTCTGTTCCTGCTCCCACCGCGTCCATCCAAGGCGGAGCGGGCGAGACAGCGACCGACAGAGAGAGCGACCAACACGGGGGTTGAATTCCCCCCTCTCCCCTCTTCCTCCTTTTTTTTTTTTTTTTTACTATCTTCGCATCTGCTGGCTTTTTCTCTTCTCATTTATTTTGTGTGTGTGTGTGTTCGAAAACTGCACACCCTCCCCTCCTTTACACACACACACACCCATCTATGTGGGTGCCCTGAGAGTGCACCCAGGGGGGAAAACTGTGTATCAAAGCTCCGAGGATCCCCCAGGCAAACCTCGGATCACCGGGGCTAGAGAAGAACTCCCTGCCCGGCCCCTGAAGCAGACATGCCGCGGAGGAAGCAGCAAGCGCCTCGGCGCGCCGCAGGTAAGAACAGACTTCGGTTTGCAATTGACCCCTCTCTCTCTTCTTCTTCTTCTTCTTCTTCTTCTTCTTCTTCTTCTTCTCTCTTACCCTATCTCTATTTGTGTCCCCCCCTCCTCCTCCCCGCCTCCCTCATTCAGTTACTTTTCATTGATATTTTCTCACCCACTATAGTAACGTTTATGTAACTGCAACATCTTTTATTGTGTTCTGGAAACTAACAAGGGCCAACATCCAGCGCTCTGTGGATACTTTTCAAAGCTGCAGAGCCTTCAACACAACTTTTCCCCTCTCATACTAAACACATCCTATAATTTCTGTCATAGTAATTCCCGTTATAATCAGCTGGTGTGCAACACCATCCACTACACCTCTGGTACACCTCCTCACCAGGGAGTTTTAGAATTTCAAAGATCCTTCACTCCCCATTTTTTCTTTTTTGATTTTTAAGTACAAATAATAAACAGCACACCGGTCATTGTCTTTGTGGACTGCAGTGCAGCTCAAACAGAAAATTCATCTCTAATCTTTTGAGTCGCTTTTCAAGAAAAAAAAGTCAAACATTTGCAGTCGTACAGATTTCTCCTTTTCTCTGTTTTCATCACGCAAATTGAATCTGTTTCTGATTTTGACCTCCTGGTTGAACAAAACAAGACATCTCAGGACATCACCTGATGTGTTAGAAAATGATGATGGGCATGCTTCACTTTTTTTTATAGACAAAACGATTAATAAAGAAAATTTTATTCGTATGAATCGATGCAGAAAATAATTTTTGGTCTGCAGATTATTCATATTTTATCTTGAACATCATGAAAAGCAGGTTGGGGTGTTTACAGGTATCATCCCACTGCATCTGAAAAAGGTCACAGGTCAGCCGCATGTGTACCAGTTGAGTTTTTTCCGTCCTCCTCCTTCCCTCCTTCATTTTTCTCTCCTCTGAGAACTCGATCTCCCCCCTTTTTTTTTTTTTTTTTTTTTTACTCCTTCATGGCGCCTCCTTCTCTTCCTCCTCCTCTGCTTGTAGATATTGACTGTGGGATTAAGGATCTATATTGTGGAGGTTTGGTGGAGCCCTAGGGTCAGCTGACTGTCACAGAGGCCTTTGACGCTTGCTGATTTCTGTTGGAGTAGTCAGATTAACTCTAAAACAACCCCATAAATTACAAGAAGTAAACTCTTTTAGCCGCATTTGTCTCGTACAATCCATATCTTTCTCTTTATTTTTCAATTGAAACATCACTTTAATATCCCCACTACACTGTTTGATTGTCTACCAGTGATACTGTTACACCCTCGTGCTGCTGCAATATTCTCTACAGGAATTTGGAATGTGTTTTGAGACACAATATTGAGTTTTAGTGACCTTATTGTGTTTTTGAGTATATTTTATCCTGCGTCGGAATATTTCTACAGTATTCACATAAAAACTGTTCCCATACAGTTTGTTCTTACTGTCTATCCCTTTGAGGCTTTGATATAGTAACATCTCTGAAAATTTTCTAGAGATCTACCATCCTTGTTTTTCATCAGGGTTCGGTCTGTTTTCTTTCTTCCCTTCAGTTTCTGGGAAAGACTTTTCTTCTAGTCTAAAGATTATTTCACAGCCCAGGGAGGGAGTGTATACTGGAAGAGAGCTTTAATGGACAATTGCCATCTTTGATTTGACGCCTGATTGATCACCTGTCATCTGGCCGAGCCTTTGATCTGTTCATTCCCGATAAGTGTCAATAAATCACCCCTCCCCACCCCACCCCTCGCCTTTCCCTCCCTCAGTTCAGCTCACTCTGGTAGCAGAGGAGGGCCTGCTGAAGTCACGTCTGGCCTCACAAACTTCTGGCCATTAACATCATCATTTAATTGCATCTCTGTATCTCCTTCCCCTCCACCATCCACCAACACTTTTTGTTTGCTTTTTTGCTGCTCCGCCTCAGACTTGATGTGGTTAAAGACCTGAACTCAGCTTTTATTTGATGTTCCCATTAGAGGAGGACGAGTTTTGATGTTCTCATCAGATCATTTACGAGGCTCACAATTTGTCTTCTCAAATTTTGAGATTTTGAGCCAATTAAACAAATGTTTTGTTTTTTTTTTTGCTTTTTTTGCAGCTTCTGTCTTGCGGTAAACGTGGCTTTGAACGCCAATTACTATTTCCATTTATTACAGTGATTCATGCACGACCTTTAGCATTTCGTTGTAAGCCATTTTACCTGAGCACACTTCTGTTTGCAACTTTGTTTAACTCTCAAGCAAGTATATTCTCCAAAATTACAGCCTCCCAGTGCACACACACACACACACACACACACACACGCACGTTCTACCACACATAATTACATATGTGCAGTGGTGCATGCACAGAAGACATGCTGCAATGACTTTATAGTACATATAAACCAGCATGCAATACTTTTCGCACACAGGGCGCACATAGAGTGGTATGAAAAATGTAACTATTAGCCTAATCGTGAGGCGGAAGACTGGTTTGCTCCATCAGAAGGGCCCGTCAGAGAGACTTTGTTTCATATTTGATTTAATTGTCTGCCCTCTGACAGCCACATTCATCAATGGCCCTAATGGTCAATCAGAGGCTGGCACACAGAGAGAGAGAGTCTTATGTATTCTCAGCCCTGGGCCTTACTTGATCAAAATGTTTTATCCCTAATGGACACAATGGGTGGGGGCAAAGGAATGGGTGGACGGACGGATAGACGGATGGATGGATGGATGGATGCGTAGTGGGATGACTGAAAGCCTTTTTATTCAGCTGGAATGAGCGAGTGAGTGTGCCGGCAGTGAGAGCGGGAGGGAAAATGAGGCATTTATTTCTTTGATGAGCGGACGAGAACAAACACGAGGCAGGCGAGGGAGGAGTTTCATTTTAGACTATTGGCAGCTTCCTATTTTTTACCCTTCATTCCTCCTCCTCCCCCCATCTCCTACTCCCTCCCTCCCTCCCTCGCTCACAGCTGCAAGTTATAAGGTTGAGGAGAACTGCATGGCACACAAAGAGTGATGACAAATTGATTGCGCTGTAGTGATGGCAAGAGTTATGGGAGGATGGCAAATGATAGGCCTTGATTAGGAACTTGGGGAGGAGGGGGGAGGTAACCTTGAGTTGTTGTTTTCTTTTACAGCTTTCTTTCTCTTTTTCCTCTCTTTCATGTCACTGATTCCTCCACTCTTTTGTGCATCGAGGGAATGAAGCGCTCTTGTGGTTAAAGGCAGCAGGTAGATCATACTGAGCTGCGGTGATTCATTCAACCATCACATTTGTTAGACTGACATAAAGCTTTAAATCTGGTTAAAGGTCAGCGTGTTTGTTGAAAAGTTCAATAAAAATCTGCTGATTTGAAGCTTTTCATGTTTTTCTCATTGGTTAGCACCAAAGCAGACCGTACGTAGATCCACTGGAACATGGCGTCACATAAAGACATTGTTTTTTTTTACTTTCCACAACTATCTTCATCCCCTCTGTGATAACACACACTCTTCCTCTCTCTTTTCCAACAAACCAGACACACACACACACACACACTTCCCACCCCAGCGACGGAGCGCACTCAGCTGTCTAAAAAGAGGAGTTGTTTTGCCAGCTTCATTAGCGTTCTCCTAATTAGCCGAGCATCTGATGGATCTCTGACAGGCCTAATGATTGGAGATGACAAGCTCCGCACACTGTCACGCTCGCCAATTAGGTCTGTGGCATAGTTGGATGTAATCAACTTGATCTTACACTGTCCTCATTTGCCCCCTCCTCTCTCCCTTCCCCATGCTCCCCCTTTCCAACCCCCACCACCAAAAAGGTGAGGCTTTGGACAGTGGTGGCGCCTCATGAGTGTGAACGGCGTCAGTTGGGTAGAAAAGCTAATCCGGGTCATTCCTGAAATTTAGCGGTGAGGATAAACCATAAACTAGAGTTTGATAAGGCGGTAATGCGTGTGTCTATGTAAGTAACGCTGTCTTATTCATGTACACATGCATACGTGCGCACATACACCATTTTCTGAGCAGGGGTATTTATTTTTTCAGCTCTCCTGACATCAGGAAAGGACAAAGCTCAGGCGAGCGGCGGGCTTTTGTCTCTGGGCTTCAAAGCCAGCCTAGACCAAACAGATCATTGTTACAGGAGAGGAAGCTTGAACATCAAACATCCCACATATTTTTTTTTAACCTGCATTTTATTTTCTTTTTTACACTTCCACATTCTAAATGTTTTTTATATATAACCTCACATAAGCAACAAATTGTTTCTATGTAGGTTATTTAAAATGAGGGATGTTTAGCAGTAAGTAGCAGCTGCGTGGTGCTAACATAACACCGTGTGTGTGTGTGTTGGTGTGTGTGTGAAGGTGTACTTTCCTCCTATGAGCCCACTGCAGATTGATGACGTTGACACTGGTCATTATTAGCTACTCAATGACACTTTCCCGGAGTGGGAGGATTTTTCACCGGCGTTGATTTTTCAGAAACACCTATCATCAGCATGGTGTCCAAAGAGGCTAAGCATGATTTATGTAAATATTAACATCAAGACAGATCTGGTTCTGTCCAACAGGAGATAGATGGCAGCCGAGGAGGAAAAGCAGCTGATTTCTGTGATTTCTCTGCTTCCGTGTGTGTGCGCGCGCGTGTGTGTGCATGTCTGCGAATGCATGTGTGTGTGATTGATTGTAGATGAGAGCGAGAGATTAATCATGCTTGATGTGTGTTAACGTTGCACTCGCGGTGGATCTAAGTCGAGATGCAGTGGCCCACTTAGATATACTCACTCACACACATTCACACACACACACACACACTCACAGGAGGGAGCGGGTACACTCGCACATACCCACAGTACAGACTCACACACGTTCACATTGCTCGGCTATGCACAGCGTTGCGTTTTGAACTTGAGGCTCTGAAAGTACAGGGTGTTTGCTGTTTCACGGAACATTTTCTGTCAGAGGTGATCTCTATGAAAATGACCTTGTTTGTTAAAAATATATCATGTCACAATACACTGGCACCTTGTATCACAGCCTATAATCCTACACAGTGGATGGCAATAGAATCTAATGAAACATGCCAGCATAATGAAGCTAATTAACCTTGTTAAAAAAAGTATACAGCTATTAGCTATAATGTGACAAAAATGAGCCTTTTCGTCATCTCAGGCAGCTGTTTTGTACTTTTATATATCTTTTTATCCATCTTTATCTCACTCGCTGCAGCTGGGAAAAATTCATCCTTTTTTTTAATTTTTTTTTTTTTTTACATACATTTTTTTTTTTTTTTGATAAAAATTGCGTCGTCTTATTCACGACATGCTTTTCAGCCCCCCCAAAACTCACCACCTTTCATTTCAGTCTTTTACACCCTCGCACCCCTCTAGCAACATTTCAAAGCTTGTCGCCTGGAAATGACCTTTTAAGACATGCTAGAAGAATTACTCAGGTCCTTCATTGAAAGATGAAATTCAGAGGTTACTCATCCTTGAAGTGAAAGTCGTCCGCTCCAATTTCTAATGAAGTGGACGTATTTGAATAACAGCGCTTCAAAGTTTCCCATCTGCAGGCCATTCATCTGAAAGGCGGCGGTCCTTTTATGCTCATGCTCCGACTGCTTCCCACCTGACTCAAACTAATACATATTAATTCTATTTTGAAATGCGCTGATCATTCGTCCGGTAATCCTCACATGTAACTTAGTACCCGTTGACAGATCAGATTGTGAAAGAATAAAGATGAGGGGAGTTTTTCTTTGAATTGAAGTTTAATAAAAGTGAATGGTTTTTAACTCCTGACAGTATTTAGTGAGATAGTTGAATAAAAAGCATGTGTGTTTTCTGTTTCCTTTAGAATGACATTATTATCATGTATGGGATAGAACTGTAGTCATCAAATACTGCTGCCCTGGAGGCATGAATAAGGAGAATGACTGTCACTGTCCTCAGTGGTCGGATGCTCAGATGGTGGCTTGAGATTTGAACTTGGTTATTTTGGCCGTCAGGGTCATAATCAGATTTATAATGTCGTAGTCAACAATTATTATATGTTTTTCAAATTTATGTTACGTTTTACTTTTTGAAATGTTATCATATTTTCTTTGACATTTTCACTTGTTTCTTCTGCATATGCCAGTGGTTTCCATCCTGTGGGTCACAAAATGAATCTGTGAGGTCAGATAACTCTTAAGGATAAGGACAACAGTTCTGCAAATTTGTATTTGTTTCTGGATTTTATAGTTTGACGTGCTCAGGACTCAAACACATTCAAATCAAACAGTACGAGGAAGTAAAGTCACTATTTTTTAATTCAACTTCTGACTGTTTATAAAAAGCAGTAGTCATCGCTTCGTATTAGAGGCTTACAAGCAAAAAATGTGAAACCACAGTTTTATGACATCCAGTTTTACCAGCATGCTAACTTGGCCAGTCAGAGTTGTGGTTAGCCGGCTCCACCAACTTAGTTTTAACTCATTCAAATAGATCACCCTGCCTCCCCGACGGCTCCAATAAATGTACAACTAAATGCCAAATCAGCCCTCACTAGCCTCACCCTTGTCTCTGACTAACACTTGTTTCTTAACTTTTGCGTGTATACTGAGCTGAAAACACTTTCGGTCCCAGTCACTCTCTGCATCTCCAGTCTCAATCCCGCTTCCTGCATTATACTCCGTGCAGAGTGAGTCTTTCCCAGGCAGCTAACTGACAT